>JARHVA010000023.1:8545000-9745000 GCA_037957365.1 Torreya grandis
GATCTCAGCCATCTCCCAAGCTGCACCCGACCGATGTTAGTTTCCTGCATCTGACCCTATCTGTCGATGTCGGTTCCCTGACCGACACTGGTGTACCTGCTACCAACATTAGTTCCTGAGTGACCGATGTCGGTACCTGTGTTTGCCTATGAGTGATGACTTTTTACTTGTGAGCTCTCCATGGATCAAAACCCTGTTCAAATCAACAGAGCCCTGCTCAGAATAATTTAGTCCCCTCAGTTGATCTCTGTCCGCCATCTCCTCCATGAACACCAAGGCTTTCTAGTTCTTAAGTTTGTCAAAAACATCTATCTTCTGTTTAAGAACATGCATTCCCCTCCTACATATGTGACCAAGCCTACAAAGCCACATCTCTACAATAGAAGGTGAATCAGTAATATAAGTAGATAGATAAAGGATACCTACTTTCTTACCACAGTCTAATTCAAGTGCATCCGCTGTGAGAGTTACTGTGCATCTCCCATCACCCAACTTTTTTGAAGAAATTAGACTCATCTCCAAGACTGGTACCTACATAACCTCCTTCAACACCTGCATGTTATCCGTCTGCAATTTCAACTTCACTTCCCCTTCGTCAATGATTTGACAAGGCTCACCAACCCCTAAATAAATCTCTCCAAAGTCTCCAAAGACATACCCATGAAAATATGCTCTATTTCAGGCTACATGGAAAGAGGCAAAAGAATCTGTAAACAAAGATTCTACTTTATCCAGAGCAACCTGTGCAACATCTGCTTCTACATGCTGATCTTCTATCGACCAATAATCTCCTTTTCCTTGCTCTTTCTTTCCATCAATCAGACCATTCATGCTATTCAATTTCTCCATTCGTAGCTTACTTTCTTCTGCCATTGTTATACTCCTACTCAATCTGAAACCCCTGAGAGTGACTTGTAATCAACAAACACTAACCAGATCTGAAACCACCTGTTAGTAACCCAACCAAAATCTCTGATACCACTTGTCAGGATCTTGCTCCTCAATTAGAGCACATATGATTACTTCTTATATAGCAACTAAACACAGAATTTAACCAAAATGAATAAGTAAGTAGAAATATGAAACAACACAGGAATATGAGAGACAATACACAATTGTATTAATAATCACTCAGAAGAAAATACAATAAAGAAGATGCCACTTCTTCTTCCACCTCAAAGGCTCACCACACCTCAAGACCTTCTTCCCTCTCTCTCTCGGTCCCAACAATCAACTCCAATACAGAATTGATGTTCACCTCCACCAATCAGTAACACACTGCCAATACACCAAGTACACAACCATACTCCAAGTAGATCTCCTGCTCTCTCCTGCTACCTGTAAATCACTAGACCTTACTCACCATTGTAGATCTCCAAAAGAAGCCATGCACACCTACTGACCAAGATCATACATACACGAAGAACCCTTCTGATTCTCCAAACCAGCACCCACACTTGGTACTATGGCACTAGGAGGAACACACCATTGCTCTCCTCTCTCAGAATGAGCTTATTTAGCTCTCTTACTCTCTAACACTCTAGTTTACAATACAGCCCATGAGTCTATATATAGATCTCATGCTTACAATAATTAGACTATCTTAATTACAATAATTAGACATGCAACTCAAGACTATAATTAGCCTTTAACATGCAAACTAACAGTTCAAAAATAGACTCTCTAAAATCAACATGCAAACTGCATGTTCACGCACAGGTTGCCGACATCGGCTCCTCCCTGACCGATGTCGGCCGACTGGTAACCGACGTCGGTTACTTCTTCACTACTATTTGACCGACGTTGATTTCCCTGCAACTCATTCTGTAACTCTCTACAACCTCTGTAACTCCTATTTGTATCCTGGTGAAGCTTTTAGCTCCACAACCTAACAATATGTACATGGAATAATTGCATATGTGGAGTAACCTTATACATGGTTTTAACTCAATAAAATAAAAAAATGTGAAAGACAAATCATTTTTCATTTCACATAGTATAAATCATGAGCAAGAGTAAGAAGGGCAAACCCATATTTTAGAGCAACAAGCTTGAAGAAGAAAGAATCCATATTTTGTAGCTACCTACCCTTCAAGTCGATAATGCTACGTCAAATTAGAGGTAAGCTAGCATGTTTTAGTGCAATTAGACCCTAGTTTTTTCAATTTTCTTATATTTTTTCTTGAAATTATTTATATTTTTATGTTTTTTAGTGTATACATCTTCACGTGCAGTGGCTAATGTGCCAGCACCTAACCTCCAAAAACCCTCCTCAAATTCTTAACCCTCTAAGCCCTCCTCACTTACAAAACCCTCCTAGCCCTCTTATAGTTCTTCAAGCCCCCCAAGATAGTCAAGATGACTTATCAAACCACATAATAGAAAATAAAATCGAACTTGAGAATATGATTAGGTCATTAATGGATCCACATTTAAACAACCCCCACCAAATTTCCTTGGTAAATATATTAAAAATATTAGTAGATCAAGTTGAGTCATTAATGGGTCAAATTGATAGGTGGGATGACTATAGAAATATATGTAGGACATACTATTCCAACAAACTATTAGTAATTATTGTGAAAGATAAACACATAACCAAATATCAAAATTGTACCTTATTCATTGATGGGAAGACTGGTGCACCGCTTGATGTGATGACCAAATGGATTCTAATCTATTGGTACACTCATGATTTTCTCAAACAAAAAATTTGGGACTAATGGTGGATAAATTTTTATCACCCACCTTGAAATAATAATGATGTCCCATTGTATTTTATAAGAAAATTATTTTGTGAGTATGTGATGACTGGCATACCAAATTATTTTAATTTCTCAAAGTTCTAGGGTAGGGAAAAGGGCTTTGTGTAGGATAGGCCAAGTACATGCTATGTACCTAAACAACTAGCAAATTACCCTCTATAGTCAAGGAGAATATATAGATTTATACCTTACATGCACTTAAGGTGCTTACTGACACTCTTGTCCAACATACAAGTTAGGTTTCTCATACTCCTCCTAGGGAGGGTAGAAATGGTGAGGATTCATCTAGTACTATTACCCAATTATCTCACTTATGAAAATCATGTGGTGATTCATGCATTGGACCTAAATAGGATGAGGAGGATTTTTTGCATTCCACTCATGGTGGTTTTTTCATGGGCCTAAATGATATTGATATTTCTATGTTTCAGACATCTATATTTCTTCTAGTCACCTTGTCTACCACTTCCTAGGTATGTTTATATTTTACTTATTAAAAAAAAATCAGACTTTTTAAATTTAAAATATTTTACAATTTAAAAGTGAATTTGATGTATATGAACTATTTTTATGTTGTAGCAGGTTTGTGGAGTCCAAATGAGCACTATGTTTCTCATAGTGCACCTGCAGTTTATGCCTATATGGAGGTAATTTATAACAATTAATTAATTTTATTTTTCATTGTACATATATGTTATGTGTGTGTGTGTGTTTGTGTGTGTATGTTGAAGTGAATGATATTTTGTATGTTTAGTTGATGACCACAAAAGACACTCCACTATCTATTAGGGAGGGAACAAGTGTAGGTGTTGATGTTCTGATTTCATTTGTACAACAACTCTTCGAGGTACATGGTCTAGTTATATATTACATAATGTTTAATTTTAAATATAGATGTATGTTTTATAATTATCCTCTATACTCTTGCAAATAGTTGATGCATAAAATAAATATCTACATAGACTCCAACATTTTTTGGTCATGTTGAAATGATTATCAGGGTGGCATGGTACAGTTAGACAATATAATTTGAAATTTTTCATATTATATTTCAATGATTTAGTTTATGATCTAATTTTGAATTTTGAATTTTTATTTATATATACATTTTCAAGGACCTACACTTTCCATCATCAGGAACAGGTCACCAACTCATAGTAGTGATATATTTCACACTCTTATTCGCCAACATGAACCTATCATCAACCTTATTGAGTGCCCATCTCAAATTGACCGTGAATACTAGCTTACAATAAGTGAACCTATGAATAATTTTTGTATGATCTAAAAAATTTAGCATGTTAATTTTTGTAAGTATCTTATTACAACATGGACAATTTTTAATAACATTTTCATATTAACAATTAGAGCTATATGTGAGTTTGCAATGGAAGAGGACTTGTAGTCCATCTACTCAGAGACCTTAAATTATGATCAAGGAATCCAGGGGATAGGCTTTGAAAAACAAGGTAAAGAGAGTGATACATTTTGATGACTAGGACATCATGTCTTATGACATTTTGTATATGTCTATATGGCTTGATGTATAGTTGTTTGTCATGTTGTATATGCCTATATGGCATTGACCTTGGATATTGTATTGTGTTCACATTTTGTATGGCTTTATAGATTTTATGTATATAATATATATACATATATTATTCAACATTTTAATTTTTAACCATTGTAGTCTATTGAATGTTGTTAAAATGCATAGAAAATTTATGTATAATTATGTTAATATATTATTCAATAATTTGTTCTTATTTTGAATATCTTTCATACTCTTTCACAAACCTTTGTTTACAATATTTCACACTTTATTCTCTTGTATTGGTCTTACGAGAGCAATAATTTATTATGTAAGGAAAATATGATCATCTACAAACCTCTGAAAAAAATCTATCTCTGATACCTATGATTGCAATGCTAATATAGTTAAGAGACAGGTATTTTGCCTCCAATAGACATTTATACTTCCTAGACCTCTAATTATAAATGTGTTCCTTCCAACACCTTGGGATGTGTAAATTACATGTGTTCCCACTATCACAACCATGGAATCCACATGGATACGTAATTTTGTAAGAATTCTAGCCTTGAGCAACATTGACAACAAATGTTGTCAACATGTAAGCCAAGCTATATATTTCTACCTCCAGGGTCTCATGGTTGAAAACTAGCATTGACACCATGTCAAGGGTGGTGAATAACATATATTACCACATTATTGGCCTTCTAGCATGCCCAGTTAGGAGATAGAGCACCCATTTTAGCCTCACGTGATGCAGGAGCATCAACCCTAACCTTGTACATTTGTAAATATAATAAAAAAATAGTGTTTAGGAGTTATCTTCATGATTGGATTTGAAATTATACAAGGTATATTTGATGTTATTAGGGTAATTTAATGTAAAAAACATATTTTCTAGGTGATGTTCACTTGAAAGTACATTTTAGCCTTGAAAGAGTGCAATTGTGATCTTATAAATCATAATACTAGGTAAAGGAGTTTGAAAGGTCATGTTTATAGGTATTGGTGATGAATAAAGGATATTTAAGATCTTAATAATTATTTTAAATATAATATAATTCTAAAATCACCTATAACAAGGCTAAGACACATCCAAACCAAGATAGACATGAGAAGAAGTCCAAACAAAGGAAAATGAGAATGCAAGCATAGTTTGACTCAAGAATGAATTGAAGAAACATATTTTTATAAGATCCTCCTATGTATGAATTAAATTCTGATGCTTTTGATCATGATTCTTAATTTGGTATGTTCTCAATGATTTACATGATAGTTTGAAAGATTCAGTCAAGTCTTATCCTAAAATAGAGCTATGAACATAGTTTTTAATACAAAGCTTATAGTTGAAAAATATATAGGCACAATCAATCCATTATCCTCAAATAATAAATTTTAATGGAATCCATACAAATATATAGGATGATTTTATACCTTGGAGAGAAAAATTGCTAAAGTCATGTTCATAAACTCAAGTTTATGTTTTTCATAAATAACAGATTGGTAAATTATCTTTTCCTTAAGATCCATGCATTTTGGAAAGTTAATTTTCAACTAAATAAGTGAAGAGGAGGTCAAAATATATCATTAGAAAAAACAATGGTCTTTTTAAGTTCCCTAGCACTAAAGTTATGAATTGTTTTCACTTGTTGCCAGGGATAGAACCCTACCTAAGTTTTAAGTGAGATTTTGCCTTTTAGGAAGTTTTAGCACATGGGTATCAGTAAAATTGGATATGTAGAATTTTTATAACACATTGAAAATTTTTTTAGGGTTTATAAATAAATTCACACATGTGGAATGCTCATTCATGAAATAGTTCAATTCAGAAGCCATTACGAGACCTAATTGGGACTGTCTTAAAGCAAATTGGACATGTTTTCAAGATCAATACCCTTGGGAGTCTTCATAAACAATATATTTGGAAAAATGGGTATTTGGAATGGTGTAAATTTTGTTTATATGATTTATTATATGAAATTTATCCTCAAAATTTAGTGTTTAAAGGGTTATAAGGCCTAGATGGATAATGAAGGCAATTTTTGTTATGTTGAATAGAGTTTAAATATAGTATTATTGTGAGTCATTTGTTCTTTTTTAAAAGTATTAATACCTTTAATAACTTTTGAGATTAATTAAAATCATTAAAACCTCTTTTAGGAAAGATGATCATCACATATAGTATGATTTTAAATTAGTGATAGTATGTGTAAGGTAGTATAAGGAAAAGATAAGTAAACAAAGATCTCAAAGTAGGGTGTAAAAGGTTGGAAACACCAATCAAAGGTCCAAGATCAAAATTTCTTTTAAAATATGTCAATATTCCATTTATTTTCAAAAAAAATTCAAAAGGTTACATTATCTTGCTATGAGTAGAATGATAGCTTGGTCATGTGTGAAATGGATATGATATGACACAAAAAAATTATTTGTTAATATTTAAAGTGATAAAAGGACCCAAGGCATGATCAAGAAACATTGACAAAAAATGTTTTCAATTGGAGATTGGACCTACAAGAACCAAAATCTTCTCTTAACTTTGAGAATATGGAACTCTCTACTAACAGTGCCAACCATGTGAATGTAAAAGATAATTTGGCACCATTAACCTCCAAAGAATATGTTAGTATCTAGTTAAATTTAAATTTATATGCAAAACCTAATAAATAAATAAAATTTGATAAAGTAAATGAGTTTGAATTTAAAATTTCAACATATCTCGGAGGTTCAATTTAACTAACCATTAGGAATGGCTCTATTATTTATAGTATAAACAATTACTTCATGGTCAGATTCATGAACCTTCCATAGAGTCCTTTCTAGTGGCCCACCCCAATATTTATGCAACTGAACATTTGTTATAAGAACTAAATTTGAATAATGGAGTATCTTTCTATTTACTTTGAAGTATTCAAATAACCTTACATTATATTTTTTCATGGGATAACATCGAAGCCAAGTTCTAGTAACTACAACAAACCCAATGGGATAGTGAATGTTTTCCCCATCTT
This sequence comes from Torreya grandis, assembly GCA_037957365.1. Classification (NCBI taxonomy): domain Eukaryota; kingdom Viridiplantae; phylum Streptophyta; class Pinopsida; order Cupressales; family Taxaceae; genus Torreya; species Torreya grandis. Next base: position 8,552,308 of record JARHVA010000023.1, read on the forward strand.
TGACTGCATAATTCAAATTCTATTTTTCCTTTACACACTGACATAATTAGTAGTTTATCCCCTCCTCATTATCCTCATCTATAATAACTGCATAAACATGCCCTGCATTGTAAAATAAAACATGATTTGTTGATATATTTACCAAATTTATTACATGAAACACGTGTCAAATATAATATGATACCTGGTTTCACTCTATTAGACACATGGTTAAATTCATGTGATGATGTCATCTCTATAAGTTATAATGTTGGTGGAACCTCATAAGTGTCACTTGGAACTAGTGGCCTAGAACTCCATTCATCCACCCATTCTTGTGACATACTCATCTCATACAAAGTCAATGCATGCAGAACAAAAACATGCCATGTGTCTTATATACACCATCCAAGAACATGTGTTTGAGCTATGAAATGAGTGTAACTCATTCAATCCTATTACTGTCATACAATATTGATAGCTTTCTAATTTTTCATCCTCCATGAACCAAAAATATCTATGAACAATGGAACATTTTGAGCACCATGGCCCATATATTCATTACACCATTCAACTATGTTCTTTGCATCTAAAAAATTAGAAACATCTTCAAAATTCAACTCCTCTCTTGAAAGTGCTCATTTGGCACATGCTCCTATACCATCATGTTCCCATTTTACATGGTTTGTTTAAATGAAACTCCAAATATGTTGTACATCAGTGCTCACATACATCCTATTCAACTAATAAAACATTTGTGTATTATTGAATAGCGATTTGTAGTTATCTAACCACATATAATTTTGATTGAAATTAATGTTCCTTTCACTCAACTTTATATAAAACAACCAAAAACAACCTTGAACATACTCTAAATAATGTGTTTGACCATCACTAACATACAAGTGGTACTCCCTTAATATTTTTAGATCATTCTCTATACTATTAGGTGAATCCATGAATGTTATATACACAAAAAGAGAAACTTGTACTAAATTATAGTATTGTGATCGAACCTCTCTTTGTGATTGTAATGTGTGATTATCTACAAATTCAACTACTGAAATAATAGTACCATTCAGGAATGTGTCCTTACTTGAATTTTTTTCTAGCCATCGAGCTCTATGTGTGTGTCTTGCATACTCATATACAATTTCATCCCTAAATTTATCTATAAACTTGGAAATAGGTATTTTTTCTATAATAAGCTCACACCTTTTAGATTCCTTTCCATCTTTCATTTGATATATCATAGATTTAAATTTATTAAAACCAATGAATTCTCATCCAATTCCATGTGTACTATCCTCATGGGTATAGGCTTTTAATTTTGGCAATCCAACACAAATGTTGTAACTTCTATCTAAACATGTAATGTTATAAAATAATTGACCATCTGGGCTTTCATAAAAAATTGTTATAATGAATTCTCTTGCTGATTTTCATGGAGCTTCCACTCCACACTCCTATAAAATTTTGTTAGTATGTAAATTATAATGAACATGATGAAAAATATCATAGTGTAGAGAAAATTTAACATGTTGCCTACAACAACAATTAGTGCATGTGTGATTGATTTTCACATAGAAGGGTTTGGTCATTTCAAAATAACTTTGACTAATCAAATATGTGGATATTTTTTAACAAATTTAGAGTATAATTGTGTTTGATTCATATCCAAAAAATGTTTAGGAGGTGGTTTACGATTATGAGAACCAACTCTTCTTTTCCTACATCTCTAATATTAGGCGATGCCCTTGTGTTATCTTTCAAAATTCTAAAATTAAATATTTTAGGGCATCAACTATAGCCTTGCCTTTCCATGGGAGTCTACCAGAGAATGGCCACAAGTCATTGTAACCATCAACATCAAGTATTTCATGTCTCCCAATTGCTTTCATTAGTGTTTTTATAGTTATGTGCAAAGCTCAGCGTATTCTTCTAATTAATAATTTATTATTTGTTTTATCACTTACCAAAGAAGTTGTAATAACATGTCAGATGATGTTACCATCTTTGGTTCATTTATTCACACATACTTGATGATAAGCCTTGTTTACACCATCAATATTAGATGTTCTTAGTACTAGGGTGTTCATTGTAGGTATCATCTTAAGTAATTTCATTAATGTAACAAACAATTGGCATCTTTGAGTTTTGTTTAAATATTGAAAGTTCTAGTCCTAAATTATTTCAACTTTTATTTTCATATGGTGCTTAGGCATTTTTTTAAACAGTGGTTTCAAAATGGATTGATAAATTTCAATTACATACATTGGTTTTATTCTATAAATCCTAGGAGGTGTTCTTAATGGTATATTTGATTAATTTGTTATTTCCATATTATTTTATTCATTACTAGGTTCTTCATTCAATGGTATGCCCATATTTTTATATTCATTATAACTTTATCCAATGGGTGTTTCGATATTATTTTCATCATTAGTAGTTTCTCCAATACATGTTTCCATACAATTCACATCATCATGCATACTATAATCATCATCAAAATTAAAAATAATAAAATTTGAATGTGGACTTGTAATATAATTATGTATAATATTAGAATTGACAATTGGAATTTCATAATTTGGTATAATATCATTATTCATTTCATTTTTGGGATAATCAATTCATTAGGGATAATATACTTACCTGCACAAAGGTTTTCCATTCGTTGCCTTTGTTTTTCTCTCACCACATCTAATTCATTCAACATTTTGCACTTTGACTTCTTCTTCCTACTACTATGAAGTTCCTCACCCATTATTGCTTAAAGTTTTCAACTTTTGAGGGTGGGGATAATAATCCAATTATTCCAAAATAGACCTACTTGATGTGAAGTACCAAGTCGAGACAACAATCCAATTATTATAAAATAATTAAGAATATTCTTATGTACTCTTTAGTCAACCATGTGATTAGACAATTATTTATCCTTTTGAGGGTGTAGACAACATTCTAATCATTTTCAACAAGACTTGCAGTGTGCAGAATGTAACAAAGTAGGGAATAATACTCTCAAATTAAAAAAAATGACCATTGGTGTTTTTTTAATTACTAATTAAATAATCACATATGTGGTACTATGTTTTATGTAGTATTTAGTGTATGCAAAATAAACCTTAAACACTAAAAATTATACCCTAAACCCTATACCCTGAACCTTAATCCCTAAACCCTAAGCCATATACCCTAAACCTTAAACCCTAATCCCTAAATCCTAAGCCTCATAAACCCTAAGTTCCATTAATCATAAACTCACAAAACCCTGAACCAAACATTTGAGTGAGCCAATTAACATCATTTAGACTCAAAATTATAAAACCTAAACCCTTAACCTTAAACCCTAAGTTGTAAACCATAAATCCTAAACCTTATACCCTAAATTTTAGATCATAAGTCCTAAGCCCTATGTACCCTATACCATAAATCATATACCTTAAACTCTAACCCTAAATCATAAGCCTTAGAGACCCTAAATCATAAATGGTAAACTCTTCAAGATATAAACCAATCATTGTATCCCTAATTAACATAATTTATACTAATAATTTGGATTAAAGGGATTAATTAGACTAAATCACACCATTCATTACCCAAATAGACTAATTCGTTCAATATGTGATGACATGGGGGCTAATCAAACCCAAAAACATGTTGCATGCTCATAAATAGGATCAAGAAACTCAAATTATCCCCAATTACCTTCATGATTGGACCCTATACCCTAAATTTTAAACCATAAGCCCTAAACTCTAAGCACTTTAAACCCTATACCTTATACCTAGATGTACAACTTAAACCCTAATCTATAAACCTTAAACCCTAAAAACCCTAAACCATAAATTATAAACTCGTAAAACCCTAAACCAAATGATTTATCCCTAATTAACATCCTTAAATTAATAATTAGGTTTTCAACACTCAATTTAGTCTAAGTTGCATCACTCATTACCCTAATTAACTAATTGACTCAATCTATGGTGAATTGGGGGCCAATTAAGTCCAAAATCATATTTTATAATCATAAATAGGTTTAAGGATGTCAAATTCACCCCAATTTCCTTTGTGATTAGACCTTATACACCCTTAAACATTTAAACCCTATGCCCAAAAACACATTATGGTCACAAATAGGTTTAATCAGCTCAACTTATCCTCAATTACCTTTATGATTAGACTCTAAACCCTAAACCCTATCTTGAATATAATTGAAACTCTAATACCTAAACCCTAAACCAAAAGATTTATCCATGTAATTAACATCCTTCATAATAATAATTAGGCTCACAGGGCTTAATTTGGCCCAAATTTCATCACTCATTACACCAATTGACTAATTTACTCAATCTGTGGTGTCTTGGGGGCAATTGAGCCCAAAATCACATTATATAGTCATAAATAGGTTCAAGGAGCTTATTAGCCCTAATTACCTTTTTTATTAGACTTTATTCACCCAAAATCATAAAACCTATTCCCAAAAACACATTATGGTCATAAATAGGTTTAATCAGCTCAAATTATCCTCAATTGCCTTCACAATTAAACCCTAACCCCAAACCCTCTGTCATATATAATTTAAACCATAAGCCCTAAACCCTAAACCTTAAACCCTAAATTGTAAACCCTGAAAACCAAATAATTTATCCCTAATTAACATCCTTTACAATAACAATTAGGCTCATAAGGCACAATCTACCCCAAATCACATCCTTCATTGCCCTAACTAACTAATTTGATCAATATGTGGTGGCCTAGAGCCAACTAAGCCCAAAATCACATTATATAATCAAAAATAGGTCTAAGGAGCTCAAATTGGCCCCAATTACCTTTGTGATTAGACATAATGGATACTAAAACATAAACCCTATGCCCAAAAACACATTATGGTCACAAATCTAGGTTCAATCAACTCAAATTATCCTAAATTGCCTTCATAATTGGAATCTAAACCCTCTCATATATACCTAAAATTTTAATCCTTAATCCCTAAACCTTAAATGGTAAATCTTAAACCAAATGATTTATCCATAATTTACATCATTTAAAATAATGTTCAATTAGGTTTACAAGGCTCAATTTGGCCTAAATTGCATCACTCATTGCCCTAATTGACTAATTTACTCATGATATGGTGATGTAAGGGCCAATGAGCCTAGAATCACATTATATATTTATAAATAGGGTATATTAGCTCAATTTGGCCCTAATTACCTTTGTGATTAGACCTTATGTACCTTAAAACATAAACCCTATACCCCAATCCCTAAAATATAAGCCCCAAACCCTCAACCATAAATTCTTAAAACTTTAAAAAAATCATTTTATCCCCAATAAAACAACATTTATTTTATTCCTTATTACATTCATGATTGGATCTTATAACCTAAACCCTATATACCCTAATCCCTAAACCCTAAACCCTAAACCCTAAATTGTAAGTTCCCTAAACCTTAAACTAATGGATTTAACCCCACTTAACATCCTTTATAGTAATAATTATGTTCATAGGGATCAATTCAATGCAAATCACATTACTTATTGGCTTAATTGACTGATTTTCTCAATTCATGATGACGTTAGGGCTGATTGTGCCCAAAGTCACATTTTATAGTCATAAATCTATTTATCTGAGCGAATGGCATCAAGATTACAATCTCAATTACTTGTTTACATTTTATTTATGTAAAAAAATTTAATGTTAATAACTATTTAATCTTTTAAGGCCATGCCATAAGATAGTGAAATACATACATGGAATGTATGCACTTTGTATATGCAAAAGTTTTGCATACACAGAAGTTCTACATACACAGTAATTACATGTAGGTAGAAGTTTTACGTATGCAATAATTCCACATATGTACTTATTTAACTTGAAATTTCAAGCACATGCCTTAAGTCTCAAGAATGGCTTGGATTCTTGAGCCTCATGCATGGACTTACAACACACACAACTAAATGTGTGTTTTCTACAAATAATAAAAAATGCAACTTTGCCCATGCTAGACACTATACATTTGATCAATTTTTCATTGAAAATAGTACAACATTGAATAAGTCTCATATATATATATATATATATATATATATATATATATATATATATATATATATATATATATATATATATATATATATATATATATATATATATATATATAATTTTTTAATAATGTTATTGCTTTAAGGTTGTTATTTATATTTATTGACTAAGTATGTCTTTTGTAGGGATATATGTTGTAATTATTCATGTTCATCTTTGCTTATGTATCTTTTGATTTGTTAATCCAAAATAGAAAAAAGCATATGGTTGTAAACTAGACCTAGTTATATACATTAAAAAAAGAAAAATATATTTTTAGATAATTTTTTGAGGTAGTTAGGGGGCACATAGTTGGCTATACATTTGTTATCATATTTCAGATTATACTAACTTGTGAAATTAGTAAAACAAAAAAAAAATTAATTAATTACAAATATATATATGTTTTAAACTAGATGATCTCACCTGGATTTCTACCAATGGGTTTAAATAAAAAGCAAATGATTCTTTAAAAATGGCGGGGCACATAGACAACTATCTAGTATGATTTTTCTAAAAACTAATACCACCTCTTCAAATTTTTGACGTTCAACCTACTTATACTTAACTATTTCAAAAAAAAATTAGTAGTTTAGAAATTAAACTGGAAATTCTACAATTCATGTTCCTATGACATCTTAAAATTGTGAGTGTAGATATCTCAAATAATTGGTACAAGTTGAGGTTTTGTGTTTTTTAGGAAAAGCATGTCCACTTAAGACCCCCTTCCCCCCCTGCCCCAAATTCCATGTACTTACCCTCAAAATATCTTGGATTGCCTAAATAGGAACACACTAAATATTTTCCATGCACACATCAATCCAACTATAACAAACTCCCAAAATAAGCTTAACTTCGTGAGTGATTGTGAGCACACTCACTCTAACATCAATTCCATCTTCTGAAGCTCCTTCACTTTCTATCCTTCATTCTTATGGCCCCAATTCATTGTCTGATGAAGTTTCCATTTCCCATTTAGGATTATTTTCATTATCATGTACATGAGACAATAAAGAATCTATTATTCCTAATTCAATCTCCCCCACTCGCTATTTGGAACATCCAAATCACTCTCCTTATAAACATCAAATCTTTGCTTATTTATCAAGTCAATGTAATTATCAATCAGTGTTATCTCTTCCTTTTTAGTTTCATAAAAGATAACATATATTATGAAAATAAACTTCTTTTTCTCATCATATAGCATATATGACTTAGAGGATTCATAATATCCCAAGTGAATGAATTTATGACTCATGTGGTCTAACTTATTCCTATTATCTTTCAAAATCAATGTGTAATAAGTGGATCCTAAAACTTGAATATGTCACACTAAAGGAAGATGACCACACCCCATATCATACAAAGTATTGAGTTGAAGGGTTGTTGATGGTGATCTTTTGTTGAGGTATAACTTTGTTTTAGCTACTTCAGCCCAAAGGTGTGGATACACCCCTTTGAAGTACAACATAAGACAAACCATATTCATCACAGTCCTATTCATCCTCTCTAAAAATCCATTTTATTATAGAGTTTGAGGGATTTTGAGATGATGATTAATCCCATTTTGCTTGAGATGGGATTAATACTTCTCTAAAATGTATTTTCCACCATCATCAATCCCGAGTGTTTCAATGCAGGTTTAAACTTAATTTTCAATCATCATTCAAAACTTTTTAGATGTCTTGAATGCTTTAGATTTCTATTTGGGAAAGTATATCCAATTCATTGTGTTGTAGTGATCAATGAGAAACATAAAGTAATTATGACCAAAAGCTGATAAAATTGGAAGAGATCACAAGTATGAGGGAACTAGCTATAAATTTCTATCAAATTTCCACTGTGACTTTAGAAATGGTTATATTGCATGTTTAACCAAAATGCATGCTTCACACTATTCATCATTTTTTTGGGGAATGGTAGGCAAACCAATAACACCATTATTTTTTAACACACAAATGTTGTTACAGTGATTATGCCCAAATATTACATGCCACAACATTCTTGTAGGCATTCCATCTCCAATGAGATGAGCATAATTATTTGAAACTAATGGCTTGCCCCTTAGTTTGACCAATTTTCCTTTCTCATATCTAGTTGAGATGATTGCATTGCCACTTTTAATTTGTATAGTGATGTCACCATTTTCCAACAAGATGCAATCACCTTGTTGTTGAATGAGCACTAGAGACAACAAATTTATTTTCAATTGAGGAATGTCTAATACTTGTTTAAGTTTGAAATCTAGAAGCGTTGGACACTTGAGTTGAATTATACCTATTCCATGTGGTTGCAGACTTGATCTATCTACAAGGAATATTAAACCACAACTTTATTCATTAAACTCCTCAAAGAAGTCTTTTTCAAAAAGTTATATGTAGGGTGGCACCAGTATCAAATGATGATGAACTAACTGAGACATTGTTTGCTTCATCATTTAAACTAGAAAACACAAATTCAAGAGTGAATTGAGTAGATTTTGGATCTTTTGTTTATTTGTTTGATTTTTTCTCTTTGTTTTTAAGATATGCATCAATTTTATCCCATGATGCCCTGTATTTGTGAGTGTATTGGCTTCATTTTCTATCACACCATTTACAACAGAGATGTTACTTATAATTCTATTTTTGATTTTGACAACCTTGATTTTTATTTTTGTCACCTTTTCCCTTATTTTTATTCTTGTAATTATCATTTCCTTCATTTTTGGAAGACATGGCCTTATTATATGTTTTATAATAATTAACCTTTGCATAACAAACACTTTCACTTGTAGATTTGTTTTTTCTTCCAAACGCCTTTTCTCTTTAATCCATATTTTCAAAAAATTGATCAAATGTGAGTCTTCAACTGATTGATTGCTTGTAGTGACTTTGAGTAGGTTGAATAGTTGTGAATAAAGGATTTTATAAATGTAGTCATATAGATGTCAATTTTGACACTTGTGGCATCCACATCATGATTGATCATATGAATTTATGAATTTGAACTCATCAATCACCATATTTCAATTTGGAGTTGAATAAATTCAATTGCAATTGAATTAATTTCAATTCTGAGTGGGTATCATACAATTATTTCAATTTATGAAGTGCTCAACATGGATTAATGCACCTTCAAATTTGAAAAAATACATCTCCATCAATTGAGGCCCTTATTAAGTCCAATGTTTTTTAGGCTTTATTCTTCCATGTTTGAATATCTTTTGCATTCCTTGTTGGCTCAACTAGATGTGGATCCTTATTTCCAAATATGGAACCATAGATAATTGAAGATGAATGTGTTCTCCACTTATGGACACCATTCTAACCAACTATCTTTGTTGGTCAATATTATGCCAACATTTGATTTAATTTAATGAATTGTTTTTGTTTTGAGTTTATGTTTTTGAAACCCCAAAATATTGGCTCCTTATCACTTCAAAAAGGTCTCCTTTTTTCTATAATACCAGATAGATATACCAAGCCTCTCTATATACCCTCCCTTCATATATACTCATTGGTATGTGGAAAAATCTCTCCATTTAAATATATGTAATAATACATGAAAGAGGCATTAAAGCACTTGAGAGTAGAATGGTACATGGTACCTAGGTAGTATGTGAAAAGGATTCACTTTATCATTAACATTGACTTAACAAGCAAACCTCATAATAATATATTCATATTTTCTTAATTTTTGGATTTACACCTTTCGATAAAAATAAATGGGTAAATATTAACTCTCCTTATTTCTCCTTGATTTGCACAATTTGATTGATTTTTGCCAAATTTTGGATAGAGTAGTTTGTACAATAGGCTTTAAATGCTTCAAAATTGAAAAACAATAATTAAAATTTTGAAATTTACTTTTTAGATGAAAAAAATTAAAATTTACCTTTTATCCTTCAAATTTGGCAATTTTGAAAAAAAATCAATAATGCAATATATGAATATCTTTAAAAACTAGACCTCCTAAAAAAGAAAACCAATACATCTAATAAGGCCATGTCTTCCAAAAATGAAGGCAATAATTCTATGAATTTAAAAATAGTTGATGTATACCAATTGCTTTGAGATGATGAAAAATATGTAGCACCATACCTTATCTGATTTTGTTGATAGGCCACATATAATTTTATCTTCAAGTTTTTATTTGAAACACCGCACCTAGATTTCACCCTTATGCCTTGTGCAAATTGTGGTAAGTGTGGTAGGCAGGCCATGGAAGGTTAAAACACAATTTTTGACTTGATTTTGAGAGTCTTCACATGTAAAATGCCAACATATGAAAATGAACAACTTGTCCCATGCAATAATTAGTTCAAAAACCAAAACCTAGCCTTACAATAGGTAAGACACAATTCAATACTAAATTTAAGTGCAGTGTTTGTAGTTCTACAAATTCATACAAATAGAATGCCATAAAAAGAGCCAATAAATGAGAAATGGTGCAAGTCTAATAGCCACAATAATATAATAATAGGTTTTACATCTAAAAGAAGATGGAGGATGAAAAATGAATAATAAAAATATTTCTCTAATACCAATGTTAGGTTGAATAATAAATAAAATGATAATGAACATTATTTAGTGCAAGCTAAAATTGTAATCACATTTCAGATGGAAATGAGGAAGCATTACAATATAAAAATACAATTAAATGGATGTTTAATTCACATTCCAAAATGACTCTTCCTATTCAGACGTGAATGAAAAAAACTTATTAAAATAAGACAAAAGCTATCTTATGACACCTAAGATTAATGAGAAGTATGTACAATATTGTTACAATAAGGAAGGGAGATCGAACACTAAATACAACTTTCTATACCTGAAATATATAGATTGTGTATTCAGGCATCCAAAAATTTATTCTTAATTTTGATTTATAAATTTATAAAACATATAATTTACACTTAAAATGTAACATTTCATTAGTTTACACAATTTTCATACTTTGTATGATTTAGTTGAAATTGCTTATACAAATTAAGAGATGTGCATATTTTCATTTTTTGGTGTCCTCTTTGTTCCAAAAAGTGGGGCACACTATCATGCTTTAACAATCTCAATAACTAAAGAGATAGTGTCATATGTCATTATCGTACTTGCATAGTTATTATGTGTGGAACCTCCGATTAATACAAACCAATGGTTTTAAAATTGTCACTCTATATGTATCTATAGTTATGTAATCACCATATCCATGAAGTGATAACTTCATCACCATGCTTATAATACTTCAATTTGAGCCTTGCTTTTGATTGAAACTAAGTTTGTTCTAGTTTATATATGGATGGATTGTTTCCTTCATCCATATGGATCATTTATTGGCTCATTGTCATGTCTGTTTGCTTGAATTGCAAAACTTATGCCACCTAAAGATTCTTTGTTCCACTTTGAGACTCTTTATATTCTTCTTTATTGTGTTATAAGTTCATATCATTCCTATTTTCTCCATCTTATTTTTTTCTCTTTCCCATATCACGTTTTCCTCTTTCATTCTCTAGTTTTTGTTATTTTTTGGTTAATTCTAGTCCATGCATAATGGTACCCTTCTAGTCTTTTGATTTTATGTGTCCCTTCCACACTATTTCCATTTCTTTCATGTTTATGTCCATTTTTTTCAATTTTTCTTACTCATTATTTATAGACTTATGTGTCAATGGGGTCCAAATTTGAATTCAAGAAGTCTATATATACATGAGTGCATTTATACATTTAGGGACACATGACAAAGATTTTAATTCAATATTCATTTATAAAATTTACAAAATAAAATGATTATATTATTAGAGAAACACACCTACACCAAAAGCAAAAATCAAGGTTCAGTGAAAGATCATATATTATCTACTAGTTATTTACGTCTCATTGATAAGGTTAAAGGTTGGGATATTTGTATTGCATTAGACATCTTGTTAAGTTGTATTTATACCCTATTCCTTGATGGGGTTTGAGTAATGAAGAATTTTGAATCCATCCCCTATTTTTGGTTGTTTTGTAGGGTGTTGAAGGTGAATTAGGGTTTCAAGAAAGGAGAAGATTTTCTAAGTGACCTATAACAAATACAAAAAAAAGTGAGTGAGTTTTTGGGAGCACAAGGATAGAGAAACATAAACATCAAATTTATTTTATAAAAGGACACATTTTTCAAGAGTGTACCAATGTGTTCCTAACTAGTTGAGAACCCACTCTTGGTCAAATTTTCAAAGTTGACAAACTCTTCTGATTTTTTTTGTTGTCTCTTTATCAATTTCATTACTTTCCTTTTCTAAAATTAAGTCATTTTTTATTGTTTATTTGGATTAAAAAAATTGATCTAAATTACAATATTGTATATAGTTTAGTGTATTGTATTGTATATGTAAACTACTTTAATATAGTCACAAGACCATCAAATTGTACATTTTTGTAAAGAACACCAATAAGAAAGGAAAAACAAAGAGGGAGGAGAGAAAAGGGAAGAGAGAAAAAGGAAGAGGGGCATGACACAAATGACCAAAATGTGTCAATAAATCCTAGGGACATGACACAAATGATAAAAATGTGTCAATAAAACCTAATCTAGATTAATAATTGACAAACACACACATACCCTAAAATAATGTGATTTTATGACTATTAAATTCTTTGAAGTTATTTTTAAGTGTCTACGCTAACATGACTCAATGTTAAAATCCCCTTCAGTATACTGTCAATTTTAATGAATTATTTTTATTTATTTATTCAATTTTTTTATCAATTATTAATAAATGATGCTTAAATATTTAAAATAATATCCTCAGCTATTGTACTTTATTTAATGTCATTTGTGAATGATACCTTTAAATTTAACACACATCAATTCCATTTTTTTTAATGAAGATGTCGTCCAACCCTTTTGAAAACCTTGCACCACCTTTGACCTCTTCACCATCAATTATGTCTACTAAAAACTATGATGCCTTTGTAAATCATCATGGAGGTGATGCTAAACAAAAGCTAGCAATCCCTATTTACAAAAACCTTCAATCCACTGGTTCAAATGTGTTTGTAAATTCTTAAGAATTATAGGCAGGTGATGATTTTCCTTCTGTAATATGAGATGCCATTATCAATGCTAAAATATGGATCATAATATTTTCCAAAAACTATGCAAATATCCATGGTGCTTGGTAGAGTTGTGTTATATTATGGAGTTAATGAAAAGCAATAGTGATGCATGCATAATTACTATTTATTATGAGGTTTGACCTTTGGATGTTCAATGCCCTAAGAAAGGAGCATATGCACATGCCTTCAGTGAGTATGAATGGAAACAAAGGTGTTTATAAATGCTTTCTCAATGGAAAACTACCTTTCATGAGGCTTCCTTTCATCATGGACTACAATTTCAAAGGTAGGCCTCTCATCATTTTCTATATACTGACACACATAAGTATTCACCATATTGGATTTTTAAAAATCATTTTCCACATCATAAGGCGGCATGTTGTGGTGAGACCAACTCTATCAGATATAGAGTGACCCTAATTTATTATATTTACTAAAATAAATTTAATATAAGGAATATCAATATAACCTTATACTTAACATTTATTTATATATATGAGCTTCAAGTAAATATTGGTTTCATTTACATATTTTGGTACTTTTTTGTAAAAAACAATAGGAATGTGTATGCATTTCTCATAATGCATACGTGTTCCTCATGATGCACATGTGTTATCAGGAACACATGTATTTGTAGGCTTGATAGTTCTAAGCCTAAATTCAAACAACACGTATGCATTATTACTATTACACGTATATGCTCCTACCTATAGTGGTTCCAAACCTAAATTTAAATAATGCATACACTTTATGACCATAATGTGTATGCATTATTATCATAATAGATATGCATTAATAGAAATGTCCATGTAATTGTCCCCAAAATCCATTCACATAACCATTATGATATTTATTTTCATTGGAAATCAACTATAATACTTCTATTGATAAATAAAAAGAAAATATATAATAATTAATCACATTAAATTTCAACTAGAAAGTTCATGAAGTTTTGATAAGGTGGCTAGAGCATTTGCTCTTATGAGATCAAGGTTTAAATTTTTTATTCCGGTTAGCATGCATTATAATTTATATTTTTTGGTTAGCATGCATTATAATTTATATTGAGTTGGAAAATGTAATTTATCCCACCATTTAATAAAATAATGTTGGTAGTTGTTTGTACTAGGATAAGGATTTTAGAAATAAGACAAGGTTTCTAGAAACCATATATAAATTATGAAAACTAGATGTAGATTCTAAAAAATTAGATGAGGATTCTAGAAGTTGTTTTGTAATTATGAAGATCTCTATTTATTGAGGTGATTTGTAATCGTTTTACATAATTTGAATATAAGTTGAAGATAATATCATGATTTTTTGTTTTTCCCATCTTGAGTTAGAGAGAATCCTCCTGAGCTTTCTTATAAGACTCGTCCATGCACATATGGGAGTTGATGGCTCATCTCTAGCCCCCACGGTTCACCTGCAATGTACAACTAAAGTTCACTAAGTTTGCACACTCAGGGATGAGGAAATTCTCTTAATGGATGCATCCAATCAACTACAATCTTCACTCTTAGGACTTTATTGAGACCAAATAGTGACCGTTCTAGCCTTAAAATTCCCATCTATACATGTTTGTGTAGACGATTCATCGATTGGGATAACAGGTCATAATATACGACCCCCATTGACTAACTTTTGGCCCATTTTGAGAGATTTAAATGTGAGATAAACCTCATTTCCATGTCTCACTCATATTTATTTAGATATAATGCTCATATGATTTCTTAGAAGACTAGTCCTTACATGTGGAAGATCTGACAATTTATCTTTAGTCTTGCAATGCACAATAGAAATTCACTCAGTTTGCACACTTAGGGATGAGGAGATTATTTTAATGGATGCATCCAATAAATTTCAACCTTCGCTTATGGGGCTCAATCAAGATTATAAAACAACCATTTTAGCTTTAAAATACCCATCCATATGTTTTTGCATAGATGGTTCTTCGATTGGGCTAATGAGTCACAATATACAATATCCACTGACTAACATTTTTCCTATTCTAAGAGATTTGGATGTGAGAGAAAACTCATTCTTTCATCTCTCCCATATAAAATTAGAGAGGAATATCCTTGAGATTTTTTAGAGGACTCATCCATGCATGTGTGGGAGCTGACAGTTCATCTCTAGCCCTCACAAACCTCTTGTAATGTGCGACAAAAGTTTGCTCAATTTATACACTCAAGGACAAGGAGATTCTCTTAAGGGATGCATCTGATCAACTACAACCTTCATTATTGAGGCTCAAATGAGATATAATGATGATTATTTTATCTTTAAAATTCCCATCTTGATGTGTTAGCATAGATGGTTCATTGATTGGGCTAACAAGTAATAATATACAACCCCCACTGACCAACTTTTGGCATGTTCTAAAAGATTTGGTTGCAATAAAAACCTCATTGTTACATCTCACTTGTATTGAGTTAGATATAATCCTCTATGGATTTATTAGAGGACTCATTTATTCATGTGTGGGATTTGGTAGCTCATCTCTAACTTTAATGTTTCTCTTTCAATGTGCAACTAAGGTTCGCTTAGTTTGCACATTCAAGGATGAGGAGATTCTCTTCAGGGATGCATCTGATCAACTCAATTTTCACTCCAGGGGCCCAACTAAGACCATATAATGGTTTTTCTAGCCTTAAAATACCCATATAGATGTGTCAGTGTAGATAATTCATTGATTGGTCTAACAAGTCACAATATATGGCCCTCACTAACCAACTTTTGACCCATTTTGAGAGGTTTAGCTGCAAGAAAAACCTCATTGATACATCTCACCCATCTCAAGTTAGAGAGAATAATATTGGTATTTCTTAGAGGACTTATTTGTGCATGTGTGGGAGCTGACATCTTGTCTCTATGCCTCATGATTTTTTTATAATGCATGGCTGAAGTCTTCTCATTTTGCACATGTATAGATGAGGAGATTCTCTTAAAGGATGCATCTGATCAATTATAATATTCACTCTCAAGGCCTATCGAAGATTTAAAAATGGTAATTTTAGCCTTAAAACACCTGTCTAGATGTGTCCACATAGATGGTTTATCTATTGGGCTAACGTGTCATAATATACAGCTCCCACTGACCAACTTTTGGTCGTTCTAAGAGATTTGGTTGAAAGAGAAACCTCATTACCATGTCTCACTCATCTTGAGTTATAAAAAATACTCTTGAGAATTCTTAGAGGGATCATCCATGCAATTTTGGGAGCTAACAACTCGTATCTATCCCTCATGGTTCTCATGCAATGTGTGACCAAAATTGGAGGAGGATCTTAACCAAAATTGAGTACTATAAGCTTAGTAAAGCTTTGAACTTCCTAATATGCATCAAATTAATTAAGATGGAGATGTTGAATACCTTTAACAATAATAAAAGGAAAAAAAATTCCATCATTGGAGGGACTAATGAAGTGTCTACAGTCCAAAATAGAAGTTTGTGTAATGTGTGAAGAAGTAATGCGGGGTGTAATGATGAGTAATGTTTGTAGTGGGTCTAAAATAGGCCTCAGAAGATGTGTGAAGGTCCTTAAACGTTCATGTAGCGGCTAAATATAATAGATTACAATAAATGACAATTATAACTACCATTTAATGTGAGAATGGCAAGAAAAAAGAAGTTTCTTGTATATTTTATCATATAAATGGTTGAAATTGCTTGAGAGAGGAGTTGGAGTGTTGTAAGAGGGTGTCAATTTAGCATTATTGAGAAATTTTATGCCAAATAAACCAATGTAATAATGACCAAGATATTTTATAAGATAATATAACATTCATACTTTCATGTATTGTGTGTAATTTATAGGTTGAAGCCTTTTTTGAATGTTTACAAGCCAAACAGGGTAATATAGGCCTACTACAATGTTAGAATATTGGTATTTTAAAGGCATTTGTGATTGGTCAAGATTATTAGCTTATGGAAAGAAGTTTAGGGGGATATTACATACCTTGTGTAAATTAATAAGGTTTTAAAATATTTCCAACTTAAAATAAGACCTTTTTAGGTGCTCTCAGCCTGTAGGTTACCATGAAACCCTAGGCCACTCTAAAAGCCTTGTATCTTGTGATTTATCTAGTAAAATGATATAAAATTTATAAGAGAGATAATATATGATGTATATAAACTATTGGAGAAGGTTATAATTTATTTGGAGGTCTGAGGAGTGAGTAATAGGAGTTACAAGATTGTTTATCTTAAAAAACCCTATTGTTCTTGTTAAAAGAAAACTGCCAAGTAAGATTTTAATAGTTTTGGAGACATATAAAATAAGAAATTTTGAAACATGAAATTTAAGGTGTATAAATATTAATATTAGCTTTATAAGTAAAAAATAATGTTTTCAAGAGGAGTATGGTGTCAATAAGTCTCAAAACCTGCCTGTATTAGCATAAAACTTTGTAAATATGCCTTGGATGGACATTTGGTGTTCAATAAATTCTTAGAACATTTTATAGGAGTTGAAGAAAGGGTAAATATACATTAAACAAGTCTCAAATGTGAGTGAAGTTTTTTAAAAAATAAACTATCTAATTATGTAGCCTCTCAGCCTTGCACAAGCCTATCAAAGGTCAACCTAGGGTTTCCAAATTATAATTGGAATATATTTTGTTTTAACCCTTAAAAATTCTTAAAATATTTGAATGTGGTGTAAAGTATCAAGTTATTGAATATTAATGAGGTTTTAGACTAGTAAAATTCAGTATCGTATTATTTTCCAAACTATGTCATTATACTAGACATAAAGAGGCCTAATTGGCAAAAGAGTGAGTTAAGTTAGTTGTGTTTCATGGAGAGTTGGATCATAAAACTTGGCATGGAGTTGAATAAGGATAATTGATACTTAAAAATTTATTTTATATGATCGTAAAAAAAATTTGTCTGTACCTTCTAGGTTTACATGTTTTGAGGGCTACTAGAGAAGGAGGCTTGAAGAAAGAAGGTGTAGTTGAGTTGGGAGTTCTGACTTGAGGATTGTGTTGTTAGATTGGATGTATGTAAGAGATCTAATGAGTAGGTATATGTCCCTCTATAAACTAGAAGGATGTCTAGATTCATTTAACCATGAATGAGATCTTTAGGCCTTGAAACTATGACAAAGATTAAACAAGCTTAGAGGAATATTAGAGATTATAGTTATGAGAGTAGATTATGAGATTATGGGGATGGTGATAAGAAGGAGAGAATGCAGAGGAAGGTAAAAAATGATATATCTTGAAATAGAGAGTGAGATTAATATGCATTATATGCATGAAGGAAGCTATTAAGTTCTCTATGTGTGTGAGAGGATGATATTTGCACCAAAGAGGAGATATTGAAAGAAGGGATGATAGGTTTCATGATCAAGGAGGTATAGAAATAGATACCTAGATAAAATTGAATCAAGCCTAAGAGTAGGCCTAGAAGATCTTGAGAGTGAAAAGTTGAGCATAAGAGGAGAGAATGCAAAGGGATAGAAGGGTGATATATCTTGTAGAGAGAAGATGGATATGTGGGAAAGAATTTATGAACCTAGTGAAGTTGAGATTGAGCAAGGGCATTCAAGGGAGAAGTAAAGGACCTGTTATCCATGTAAAGGATCAAACCACATAGAAAGGAGTTTCAAATTTGAGATCAGAGCTAGGTAAATGTCTAATGAAAGTGTATATTCCATTTACATTAGGTATTTATTTTTCATTTACATCGTAAGACCATAAACATAATCAATTCAATGCTAATTCATGCATTACAATACATTTCTATGAATTTTGAGACCACAAGACCATAAATGAGCCTTTCTAATAGTCATGCACCTTTAATAGGTGATGAATTTCTCCAAGAACATTAAAGACTCTTTATTACAAATTTGAATTTAGTTTTGAAGGGAAAATATAAACAACCCCTAATTGAGCTATTACAAACAAATTTAAGCCATGATAGGGTATTTATTACCAAAAACACACTATATACACCCTGATGGATGATGCTCCTATATCACTAGACCCCCTAACAACTATGATCAAGTACAACTTATAATATTTAAATCCTTGAAATTGATCACAATGTTGAGCACACACTTATATTGAAAGGGTGGGGTGAATCAGTATAAGGTAATCTTTTAATTTTTCAAATTGATAATCATAATAATATCAATCACACAACATCAAATATTAAGAACATAAGATTTACGTGGAAACCTTTTTGAGAGAAAACCACTGAGAAAAGGACTACTTGGATCTACTATCCAAATCCAACCACAAATAAAATTATTTTTACAAAATTTGTAGTCACCAACCTATTAGAGACACCAATCCCCATCATTAAATAATTTTTAGGCACCAACTTATTAGAGACACCAATCCCCATTGCTAAGTACCAACTTAGCAAGAGACACCAATCTCTTCTTTCTGAGGCACTGACCTCTACTGAAATAATCTTCCACCTTACTATTGTTGCTTCATCAATGAATGATGGAAAATTTAATTTCCTATTATTATTATCCACAAAAATATGATTATACTTGAATAATAAAAATAAATAATTCCATTATTCAAATCTACATGTGTTTGTATGATATATCTTTTTATTTTCCACACACTTACTTCCTTATCTTCTATATTAATCTTCACATATCTCACACTTCAATTTCCATCTTTATCAACCTTCATCTGCCTTATATATCCTTCAAAGGCTTTTCACAAAGGAGGCATCCCATCCAAGAGGCACCTCTTCACCAAAAGATGTGACTATTGAAATTTCTATTGACATTTTTGCCTACATTTCCATCAACATTTCCATCATCCATCGACAATTCGATCAACATTTTTGTCAACATTTCCATTGTCCATTGACATTTTTGTTGACAATTCTGTTGGTAATTATATTAACATTAATTAAAATTTCTTTGACATCAATGACAATATTTCAACAATCTCCCCCTTTGTCATTGATGAAAAATCTGTAGAAAAACTCCCCTTTGTTTTAGTTCTCCTCCTTTGCTCCCCCTTTCATTAATTATCCCCCTTTGACATCAATGGAAAAGGGATGTTAATTATACTTCCATCCACAAATAAATCATGGGAAACATCCATGTCATCTTCTTCAACATCACCACAACTAAATGATTATCTTTCTACTCTTCCCTATCATTTTGTATATCTCATTTCCTCTTCTTGAATTTGATCAAATCTAGGCTTTTTGACATCATCTACATCCATCTAGATTATCTCTAGTTGCTCAAGTGGTAACTCCTCTTTTTTCTACTACCCTTTCTATCTGCATATCATGCTCCATATGTTCATTAACATTCTTATCTTGATCACTTGCTATATTTGACCTATCTTCTACAATATGTACTTGATCCTGGCCTATGCCTATTGTAAGATGTTTTGCACCCTAACAGATTTCATCCACATGAAGCAAATAGGCTGTAATGTTTTCTTCATTCTTCATTTTCAAACTTTTGAACTATTTTCTATGTGTTTGAAGCTTTGCATTCTTCACCTTATTATCACCTTCATAGATGTTTTTTATTTTATCCCACATTTCCTTTGCCAATTTACAATGCGTCACCTTGACAAACTCTAATTCTGATAGACCACACAAGATTGCATTCATAGGTTTTGCATTGTACTCACTGGCCTTTTTTCCAACTTGTTTTTTTGGTGGAGATGATGTAAAAATATAACAACTTACTACTGCCTTTCAGATATCAAACCCTCAAGCTATTAAATAGGTTCTTATTCTTATACTCTACAAAACATAATTTGTTTTATCAAACAATAGAGCCTTATTTATGGAGAAACTTTCTTGTCTGACCATGTGTGCTCTTGAGATCTACCTTTAGTGGTTAGGTTATTTCTGAAGGAACCTCTATGATACCAATTTTTAAGCACACACTTATACTAATATGGGAGGGTGAATCAGTATAAGGTAATATTTTAATTTTTCAAATTGATAATCACAATAATATCAATCACATAACATCAATAATTAAGAACACAATATTTACGTGGAAACCCTTTCAGGAGAAAACCATAGAGAAAAGGACAACTTGGATATACTATCCAAATCCATCCACTAATAAAATTCTTCATAAAAAAATTGTAGGCACCAATCCCTATCACTAAATAATTTGTAGGCCCCAACCTACTAGAGACACCAATCCCCACTGTTAAGCACCAACTTAGCAAGAGACACCAATCTCTTCTTTTTTAGGCACCGACCTCTAATAAAACAATATTCCACCTTACTATTCTTACTTCATCAATTAATGATGGAAAATTCAATTTTCTCTTCTTCTTCTCCACAAAAATCTACTTATGCTTGAATGATAAAAAGAATTAATTTCATTCATCAAATTTGCATGTGTTTGTATGATATATCTTTTTATTATCGACACACTTGCTTCCTTCTCTTCTTTATTAATCTTCACATATCTCACACTTCAACTTTCGTATCTTTCCCAACCTTCATCCACCTTATATATCCCTCAAAGTCTCTTCACAAAGGAGGCATCCCATCTAAGAGGCACTTCTTCACCAAAAGATGTGATTGTTGACATTTTCATTGACATTTTTGTCATCCATCAATAACTCCATTAGCATTCCCGTCATCTGTTGACAATTCCATTGATATTTTCATTGATAATTCCATTGACAATTTTGTTGAAATCAATTACAATTCCTTTGACATCAATGATAATATTCCAACACACAAGTTCACTTACATTACAATTATGAATTGATATGTAATTAAATATAAATGAAACAAGTAAATAATAAATATCACATGTAAATGTAAAATATACATATTGATGAAGCACCTAACTTGGAGAATAATGTGGTTTTTTTTAGCTGCATATGAAGTAGTAATGATCATTAACCAATAATATGTGCAAACATTAAATGATCACAATAGAAAATATGCATAGGTAAAGGAATCTTATTGTCGAATATTATATATGTGTATATGAAAAGTTTTATGTCATAATTCAATATAAATAATAAGACATATATCAATAAATAAAGTAGGCCATAACATGTGCATAGACAAAATGCACCATATAGGCATACAATGTGGGCCATATCAACATATAAAATCAATTGTGCCTACAACTAGACCCCTAGCACAACAACTAGCTCTCCTACTCCTCATTGCTTCCAAATAAATTGCACTTTATTGGCATAGACATAGATTCAGGGGTGTTAGATGTCTCAATACGAGGAGAGACTCTCCTCTCAGCATGTGAGTTTTCCCTTATTTCATCCACAACATCTGAAAATTTTTGTGCTTGCATAACATATAAAATATAAAAATTAATGCATTAAATTTGTATATTAAAAATGATAATATTTTTAAGAACATTTTTTTTCAAAATGAATCTAAACTCACCGTATTCCATCTAAATGGTTATTTAGGGATGTGAGATCACATATACACCTATGATGCATAATCCTATAGAGCATACATATATCGTTAGATCTATATGTACATATATTTATGTAAATATGACATAGAATATAATTGCTTGAAGCTAAAAAATAATTTTACTATGTGTTCTGACTAGTCTTCATCCCTGAATCATGACCAGCTACAGAGATAGTGGATCCTTAGATGTAGCCTCAACATTAGTAAAACCTTCTTATCATCTATGATGGGTGCCCATAGCATCCCTCATCATCTATAAAACTAATATATGAATAATGTGTGAATTCAATGAACATAATAAAAATCTATGAATATAATATATATCTTTAAACATAGTTTTTTATTCAATGGATAATAAACATACATGAATAAATATGTAATTTAAAAGTTTCTAGACCTACATATAGGGTACACCTATGTCAATTACGGCCTCTATAATAGAGTCAAGACCTATTGAGCTACCCAAAATATCACCAATCATCTATACAAAAAATAAATAACAAGTTCAGTCAAATAAATTAGTCAATTAAGTAAACACATACTAGAAAATAAACTTAATATTCTTATGCAAACATAAACAAATTATAATTAAAATTAAACCTGTGTATCGAATATAAATGGTGAAGTCGATAACTCCTACATAATAGGTTGGCGCATCTTGAGAAGAGTTAGTGAAGCTAGTACATATGGCATAGTGTTTGCCATACTAGTGTCATGTACTATTGAAGCATATATAGGTGGTGTATGCTTTGACATTTTAGTCTTATGAGCTCTTGAAGCATCTAAAAGTGGTATATGCTTTGACATGCTAGTCTTCATATATGTACTCTATGTTGTCTCATCTGAATAAGAGATCGTGTATACTTCCTCCCACATGATGTCCAATGATGCACAAGAACTGTAACATGAGTAGGAGGAAGGACACTAGTACCTATATCAACACCAACAAAACTACTACCACTGCCACCAACACCACTAGCACGACCTGTAGGCTAAGTATAAGTCTTCAATGTATACATACCATGCTCAATCATAACTTGTGTTAGACTCATAACCATCTCAAGGGTGTCTATATGTACGTTATAATACAAAATTTTATGAATAAAGGCATGTGATATTGTCTTTCTATTTCTCTAAGCTTGGTTATGATAATTTTGGTCTTGCCTAGCACCAGGTCTATCAAATGAAGACCCACCTCCCCTACCTTGGGAGGCCTTCATGTAAAAATATTTTAAAATTTATTTTAGCACAAACTCATCATATAATTTTCTCAAAAAGTATAACAGAACCTCATTATTTGTTACATTGAGGCTCATCAAACACCATCCACCACCTATCCCAAAAATTATTTTTCATCTTCTCATGAACACACCAATCAATACTAATATGTTTATAATTCATCAATGAAGGTTAGTTACTTCTAGGATTAACAAACAAAGCATACACAACTTCTTTTGTTATTTTTTTCTTAACATTTTCATATGCTAATTTGTTAGAATAAAATTGTTTCAGCCATGGCCTCTCTTTGATGTAACATTGCATCAAATTGTGAAGTTACATTTTTTACTTCATTAAAAATAGTCTCTAATGTATTGGTAAATGAAATGTGTGCACTATTAGTTGAGGAGTGATGCAAACCATTGATGATTATTTGTAATTGTTGATGTTTTGAATTATATTTTTCATACAATTAAACTTCTTGTGCAAAATCAAATTGTTTGGGGTTTTGTCTAAAATTTTCTTCATGCAATGGATCCATCATTCAATTGTTTTTGTAGATTTAAATAGAAATACATGTTTTTTTAGGCAATGCAAGATAATCTAATGTAAATCTAAACTCAAAACCCTACTTGTATAAATAAATATAAATACAAATGAAAAAAATAAAATTTAAAAATCAATATACTTGAGGTAGCAACCCGAATGTCAAATCCCATTGACGAGATGTAAATCCAAAGCATGCATGTGGATCTACAAGAGAAATGAAAAGGCAAAAAAATGCCAAAAATGGTCATGAGGTTTAGCTATAAAATTAAAATAAATTAAAAAATACAAAAGGGTGTATGCCCTTTATGTTTTACAAAGGGCATACACCCTTGAGGCTCAGGTATAAGCCAAGCCTCAAAAAATTTAAAAAGGGCGTACGCCCTTTGTAAAAAAAAAATCAAAGTTAGGAAAATGTCATATTTTTTATCCCCCAACTTTGTGCATCGACCTTGAGTATGCCCAAATATTGCATGCCACAACATGATTGCATATATTCCATCTATAATGAGATGAGAATAATTATTTAAAACTAATGGCTCATCCCCTAGTTTGAGTAATTTTGCTTCCTCATATCTAATTGGGATGATTGCATTGTCACTTTTACTTTTGATAGTGATGTCACCATTTTCTAACAAGATGGAATGGCCTTGTTGCCAAATAAGCACTAGAGATAATAATTTTATTTCTAATTGAGGAATGTATAATACATTTTTAAGTTTGAAATATAGAAGCCTTGGAAACTTGAGTTGAAATGTATCTCTTTCATGTGGTTACAGACTTGATCTATCTGCAAAAATACTAGATCACAACTTTATTCATTAAACTCCTTAAAGAAGTCTTTTTCAAAAATTTATATGTAGGGTGTCACCAGTATCAACAACCCAAGAATTAAACCATGATGAACTAACTGAGACATCATTTGCTTCATCATCTGAACTGAAAAACACAAATTCAAGAGTGAATTGAGTAGAGTTTGGTTCTTTTATTTGTTTCTTTGATTTTTCCTCTTTATTATTATGGTATGTATCAATTTTATCACATGATGTCATGTATTTGTGAGTTTTTTGGCTTCTTTTTCTATCACATCGATTGCAGTAGAGATGTTGCTTATCATTTTATTTTTGATTTTAACCACCTTGATTTTTATTTTTGTCACCTTTTCCCTTATTTGTATTATTGTACTTATCATTGCCTTCACTTTTGCAAGACATGGCCTTATTAGATATTTTGGAATAATTTCCCATTACATAACACACACTTTCACTCGTGGATTTGGTTTTTCTTCCAAAGACCTTTTCTATTTATGCCATCTTTTCAACAAATTGATCAAATATGAGAAGATTCAATTGATTGATTACTTGTAGAGACTCTGAGTAGGTTGAATAGTTGGGAATAAGGAATTTTATGAATGCAATTATATAGATGTCAATTTTGAAACATGTGGCATCCACATCATGCTTGATCACATAATTTTTTTAAGCCAATCTCATCACATCACCATCTTTCAATTCAAGTTGAACAAATTCAACTGCCATTGAATGAGTTTCAATTCTAAGTCAGAATCATACAATTATTTCAATTTATGAAATGCTCCACATGGAGTAATGCACCACTGAATATGATAAAACATATCTCCATCGACTAAGGCCCTCATTAAGGCCAATGTTTTCTAAGTTTTTTTTTCCATGTTTGAATATCATTTGCATTCCATGTTCGCTTAACTAGATGTGTATCCTTATCCTAAATATTGAATCATAGATAATTGAAGATGAATGTGTTCTCCACTTTTGGAGACCATTCTAACCAACTATCTTTACTAGTCAATGTTGTGCCAAAAATTAATTTAATTGAATGCATTACTTTTATTTTTAGATTGTGTTTTTGAAACCCAAAAATATTGGCTCCTTTTTTCAAAAAATGTCCTTTTTCTATATAGTACTAGACAGATATACCAAACCTCTATATATACCCTCCCTTCCTATATACTCATTGATACGTGGAAAAATCTCTCCCTTTCTATATACTCAATAATACGTGAAAGAGGCATTACGAAACATGAGAGTGGAATGGTACATGGTACTTATGTAACACGTGAAAAGGATAGACTCTATCATTAATAACTACTTAACAAGAAAACCTCATACTTAACAATATATTTAGATTTTCTTGATTTCTATATTTACGCCTTTTGATAAAAATAAATGGATAAATATTAGCTCTCCTTATTTCTCTTTGATTTGCATAATTTAATTAATTTTTGCCAAATTTTACATAGAGTAGCTTACACAATAGACTTTAAATACTTCAAAATTTATATTAAAAAAAATCAAATTAAAATTTGCTATTTAGATGAAAAAAGTTTAAAATTTACCTTTTTTCCTCCATATTTGGTAAATTTGAAAAAAATCCAATATTTGGAATATTTGAAGATCTTCAAAAATTAGACCTAAAAAAGAAAACCATACTCCTCTAGACAATTGTTTTGAGGAGAAGACAAATATGAATTTCAAAATAGCCGATGTATACCAATTGTTTTGAGATGATGACAAATATGAAACACCATGCCTTTTCTGAGTTTGTTGATATGCCACATAGAATTTTATCTTTAGGTTTTTATTTGAAACACCACACCCATATTTCAACCTAGGAAAATGAACAACTTGTCCCATGCAATAGTCATTCCAGAAACCAAAACTCAGTCTTACAGTAGGTAATACACAATCTAATACTAAATTTGAGTGCAGTGTTTGTAGGTCTACAAATTCATACAAATAGAAATGCTACAAAAAGAACCAATAAGTGAGAAATGGCACAAGTCTGATAACACAACAATAATATAATAGGTGTTACATTTAAAAGATGGAGATGAAAAAGAGAATAATTTTTTTACTTTGTTACTAATGTCAGGTTGAATTATAAATGAAATGACAATGAACAATGTTTAGTGCAAGTTAAAATTGTATTCACAATTTAAATGGAAATGAGGAAGCATTATAATATAAAAATTCAATGAAATGGTTGTTCAATTCAAATTCCAAAATGACTTTTTTTATTCCTACGTGAAAGACAATTAAAATTATTAAAATAAGACAAAAGATATCTTATAACACCTAGGATTAATGATAAATATGTACAATATTGCTACAATGAGGAAGGGAGATAAAACACTCAATACAACTTTCTATACATGAAATATATACACTATGTATTTAGATATCAACAAATTTATTTTTAATTTTAGTTTATAAAATTTTTAAAAAAAATAATTTATACTTAAAATGTAATATTTCATTAGTTCACACAATTTTCATATTTTTTAACGATTTAATATCTATTGCTTATACAAATTAAGAGATCTGCATATTTTCATTTTTTGATATCTTCTTTGTACCAAAAATTGGGACACACTATCATGCTTTAAACAATCTCAAGAACTAAAAATATTGTGTCCTATGCCACACCATGGGTGGAACCTCCGATTAATACAAACCAGTGGTTTCAAAACTATCATTCTATAAGTATCAATAATTATGTAAGCACCACCTACATGAAGTGATAACTTCATTACCATGCTTATAATACTTGGATTGAAGCCTTACTTTGGATTGAAACCAAAGTTTGTTGTAGTTTATTGATGGATGGATTGTTTCCTTGATCCAAATAAATCATTTATTGGCTCATTTTCATGTTTGTTTGCTTAACTTAGAACACTTATGCCACCTAAAACTTCTATGTTTCTGCTCTATTTTCTCCATCTTATTTTTTTTCTTTGCCATATCTTGTTTTCCTCTTTCATTCTCCATTTTTTGTTGTTTTGGGATTTATTTTAGAAGCATAATGGTACCCTTCTAGTCTTTGATTTTATGGGTCCCTTTCACACTCTTTCCATTTCTTTGATGTTTGTGTCCATTTTTATCAAATTTTTTTACTCGTTATTTATAAGCTTACATGTCAATGGGTCTAAATTTGAATTCAAGAAGTTTATATATACATAAGTGCATTTATACATTTAGGGACATATTTCAAAGTGTTGACTTTAATATTCATTTATAAAAGTAACAAAAGAAAAGGATTGCATTATTAGAGAAACACTCCTACACCAAAATTAGAAATCAAGGTTTAGTGAAAGATTACATATTATCTACTAGTTATTTACATCTCATTGATAAGGATAAGGGTTGGGATCTTTGTATTTCATTAGACGCTTAGACGCCCTGTTAAGCTATATCTATACCTTATTCCTTGATGGGGTTTGAGTAAGGCAGGCTTCTGAATCCATCCCCTCTTTTTGGTTGTTTTGTAGAGTGTTGAAGGTGAACTAGGGTTTCAAAAAAGGAGAAGAGTTTCTGAGTGATCTGCAACAGATATGAAAAGAGTGAGGTTTTGGGAGCACAAGGATAGAGGAACATAAACATAAATTTATTTTAGAAAAGGACATAGTTTTCAAGAGTGTACCAGTGTGTTCTTGGACTAGCTAGGAACCTAAACCTGGTGAAATTTTCAAAGTTGACAAACTCTTCTGATTTTTTTTGGTTATCTCTTTATCAATTTCAATACTTTCCTTTGCTACAATTAAGTCATTTTTTTATTGTTTATTTGGATAAAATTGTTTTGATATAAATTGTAATTTATTGTATACAGTTTAATGTATTGTATTGTACATATAAACCACTTTAATACAGTTACAAGACCATGAAACTGTACTTTTTGGTAAAGATCACCACTAACAAAATAAAATAAAGGAGGAGAGAAAAGAAAAAAGAGAAAAAGGAAGGAGAACATGACATAAATAATCAAAATATGTCAATAAAGCCTAATCTAGAATAGTAATTGACAAACATGACACAAATAATACGATTTTATAATTATTAAATTCTTTGAAACCATTTCAAAATGTTACACTAATGTGACTCAATGTTTAAATCCCCTTCCATATATAATCAAATTTAATCTATTATTTTTATTTATTTATTCAAAATTTTAATCAATTTCAATCAATTATTAATAAATAGCGCTTAAACATTTAAAACAGTTTCCTCAGCTATTGTACTTTATTGATGTCATTTGTGAATGATACCTTTAAATTTAACACACGTCGATGTCATGAACGTTACCTTCTAGATAAAAATGATAAAGAAATATTTATTGACAAATTTTCCTTTGGTGGCCACAAGGAAATTGGGCAATAACGTTAACAAACTTGAGCAATAATGTTAAGGAATTCGTTAATGGAGAAAGGAAAACAAACGTTAAAAAACACAGGGATAAACCCAATTTGGACATCAGTGAAGGATGTCAACCGCAGATCCCTGCATAATTTAAAAAGCAGATCCTTCCATATTTTTGATTTCAATTGACATGCATTATAAGTTATATTGAATTGGAAAATGTAATAGTAATTTAATAAAACACTGTTGATCGTTGTTTGTAGTAGGATAAGGATTCTAGAAACCAGATCTAACTTCTACAAACTAGATGTAAATTCTAGGAAATTAGATGAGGATTCTAGAAACAAGACAAGGTTTCTAGAAACTAATGAGAATTCTAGAAGTTGTTTTATAACTATGAAGATCTCTATGTATTGAGGCGATCTCTAATTTTTTTACATTGGGTTGAATACAAATTGAAGCCAATATACTGATTTTTTGTTTTGGGTGCAGCAATGAAGAAAATCTGGTAACCAGCAAAGTGAAACATGCATTACAGCATGCCAAGACGCCGCTCAATGTTTCAAGACTTTAAGATATGTATCATGGTGCAGAAATATCATATAATGTACAAAGCTATGAATAAAATAATGATTGACAAAATCAGGAAAGATAGATAAAGGAGGATCGTATGGATTTACAATGTAAAATTAAGTCTGACATGACATTTACTCTACAGAAAGATTGCATTTGCACCCAGCAAGCAAAGGTTATAACAACTGCAGATCACTCAATTGAGCTTAAGATTGGGGGAGGTGGTGAAGATAAGCCAGCACCTTAACAATAATTTGATTATGAATGATGGGCCAATTTTAAGTTGAAGTTGGGTCCATACTCCATAGGATGATAAATTTTAACATTATTCAGATTAAATTGATTTTTAGAATAAAGTTTTTTATATATTTGTTTTATGTTTTTTTTTGTTGTTTTGTCTTGCTTTATATCAATTCATTTTTATGGGGTTTTAATACTAACTCGTATTTAATTCAGTTTTAACTCCACTTTTTGGGTGAATTAAGTTTTTATAAATGGCTCTCAACTAATGAATCACAACTATTATTTCTAATATTGCGAAGAATGGCAATAAAATGAGCTCGAAAGTTTGTCTCAAAAGTCCATGACAAAGGATAGATTCTAAAAATCCTCAACTTGATAATTTCTTACAAACATATATTAAATGGTATGAAAATAGTTGTTGTATTGCATACTATGTTGGAAACATCTCCTCTAAGGATTCCCTTAATCCTCTAATTAGACACCATAGGGAACCCTTGGGATTTAAGGGTACTAGAGTCTGTAACCTCACTAAGGGTTTTTTCCTATTTTCCCTCAAAGAAATATTGTAAGTGCAAGCTCTAATTTTTAAGTTGAGTTACTAGTTCCTTTGGAATACCCTTATGATTGTGTCCATTTGGTCTCATAGTTTGAAGGTTTTTGAGCAAACATCCCTCAAAGTGCCTATCTAGGTTGAACTACCCAGTCTTCTAATTTTGTTGTGGTCATTTTCTTCTAAAATTTCCAAGCCCATAAGGGATGTGCTTTGTCACGAAATGGATAGATTTTATTCTATATGCCCTAATAAGCACATTTGTGTTGAGGTTGATATGATGAAAAACTTGAAAGAGTCTAGATAGATATTCAAATAGGGACTAAACACTTTTTGTAAAAGTCACTTGTATCAACCTTTCGAACACATGTTTTCAATAAATTTCACAACATAAGATATATGATTGTCTCCTCATGGCCCACTCCAGTCCATTTTACAAGCGAACACCCCCTAAAAAGTAAAAGGTGGCTGAAAAGAATGATGAGTGGACTATTGTATCAGATAAGAAAACCATTGTAGGGAATGAAAACCTTAAATCAACCAACTCTGCCATGTTTAGCAAACCCCAACACGGTGTGAAAAAGGTAGATAACGTTATTAACCTTCCCCTCCTTGTGCCTCAACCCAAAAATCTATCAGTTTCCCTACAGAACCAAGTTTATCAAGAGAATAATTTGCAACTTGTAATTTCTTGATCATAAATAAGGTGGGTATTATTAAAATTTCTCGATGGGATCCAAAATTATGTTAGTTACCATAAGATAAACAACCACAATACATGCATAAATAAATATATAAAATTTTACAAATAAAATAACATAAATTTATCTAAGTAGCATAGCTACCTCTTTAGATTAAAAGTACTGGCTTAAACCTGTCAATATGACAGTATCTCTCATCCACAACGTGCTTCACCCACTGACCCTTTATGTTATTATATAAATAAGAGAAGAGGATAGGGTTATGTTTATGGTTTTGGAGAGTAATTATAAATAGAATAAGACAAACATATTATTAGTAGAAATCAATTAAGTATTCACTTAATTGAAAATCTTCTCTAATAATAGGTTGTGGATAAGAATGCAACAATTAGTGCCTACCCATGAATTACAAATAACTATTACAAGTGCATTTTTAAAAAATACAATGGTGTATGAGTAATTAAATATAGTAACATCTCCACTTAAGATGTACTTCGATGAAGGGAAGGATGAAGGAATCACTGAACTATCCTCCCTTGATGACACCTTTCTTCACTCCCAAAAATTTTTTAAGTTAAAATAAAATGGACCTCAAGCAAATGATTTGTGAAGAGGTCTACAACCTGATCATCTATTTGGAAAAACTTAAGAGCAATGACCTTTTATTATATCAAATTTAAAATATAATGCATGTGGATATCAATGTGCTTTATGCATTGGTGCTTCACTGGGTTGTGAGAAATGTGGATAACACTTCGATTGTCACACCAAAGTTGCGTCGGTTGGGTCTGTAGAAATTTAAATTTTGAAAGTAAGCATCGAATCTAAACTAACTCACAGTCGATAATAATAACTACACTATACTCAACTTCAGTAGTACATAAAATAATACTATTTTACTTCTTGTAAGGCCAAGCCATGGGAGTTGCCCCAAGATGATACATGTATCCTGTGGCTGACTTTCTATTATCTAGATCTCCTACCCAATCATTATCTATGTAGCCTAAAAATTTTGTGTTTTGACTATAAGTGTAACACAAAATTCATTCTTTTCCTCCTGACTTGCACTCAATCCCATAATATTAGTATTACAAAGATACCTTAAAATGCATTTGTTAACTTTCCAAAGGCTTTGATAGGGG
The DNA here is from genome assembly GCA_037957365.1 of Torreya grandis. Lineage (NCBI taxonomy): Eukaryota > Viridiplantae > Streptophyta > Pinopsida > Cupressales > Taxaceae > Torreya > Torreya grandis. The sequence goes on from JARHVA010000023.1 coordinate 8,585,016, forward strand.
TCTTGATAGTAGTGTGATACTAAGTTCACAAAAAATGAAAGACCGTGATGAGAATAAGTTAAGTACAAAAAAATTATTGTAGGTAAATCCTATTAATAGTGTCCAGAATAAGAATATGATATGCCTTCACATCTTCATAACAGACAAATATATAAGGACAACCTCCTTTCAATTTCTATAAAAAAATTATCTAGAATGTACCCCCATGCATTACATCTAAAATATTTGAAATCATAAACATCTAGCTGAACACCAAAACATTTTTATTTGGAAGTCATATTTTGCACTGTGGAGTGCGGAGTGCAATTTTAGATGTAGGTTGCACATTGAATCACCTCTGCCTAATACTATGGAGGAAAGTCTTTAGAATGTACCATGCAATTGTCCATTTCATTTAGTGTGCATTTTTTGCGCTAAACTACACCAATTTGCTAATAGGTGTAGGGTATAGTATGTTAATTTAAATTACCTACTTGTTCACATAAGTTAATCATTTGATTGTTGAAAAAATATCCTCCATTATCTATTCTAAGATGCTAATTTTCTCTCTAGTAGGTTTTCAACAAAGGACCTTAAAATTTTGTTTTCTTTTTCATAAACTAGACCCAAGTTCTATGAGAGAAATCATCAATGAATGTAAGCACATATTTATGTTTATGAAATGAAATAATGGGAGAGGACATAATCTCACTCTGAACCAACTATTATATGTCACTTTCCCTTTAAAAAATTCTTTTGAAAAGTGGATCACTATCTTTTTTTCTACATGCATAATTTGGAAAAAATCCATCTTTGAAAGACATTTGTGGCAAACTAATAACCATGTTATGCTTACTAAGACTTGTAATGAACAATAGTTGAGGTGATCGACACACTCATGCTAAAGTTTACTCAAGTCATTATCATGTGTAATCATGACTTGTGAAGGTTGAGTGAACACAAATTGTCAAATTTATACAATTGTGCTTGATGATCAACCTTACAGTGACTACAACAATAGAATGGTCTTTGATATTTATGATGACAATAGTAATAAGTGTAAACTCAATGATTTTTCCTTCACATGAATGTGTGATATAATATATGGATAAGAGGTTTGCAGATAAGTTTGGAACATGGAGAACTTTTTTGAATACACCATTTTCCATCTCAACTATCCCTTTGCCCTCAACAATTAAAGGGCTAGAGTTTCCCACAAAAATTTTAGTTGTGTGGCATTTTGTTGTAGAAAAGTAGCATTTTTAGTCAAATGCTTACCTAGTTGTCTAGGTCAGATTTAGGCTTGTTCTAGAAGGGGATAGGCCCTGACTATTCTTATGCTTCTCAACATTTATCACTTGAATGTGTTTTCATCAATATACATACATAATGCACAAGCCTTATCTTCTCACCTAAACCACAGTGGATAAGGGATTGTGGTTTGTGTTGGGCTAGTTGTGCCATGGTGCAACTATATTCTTCAAGGGCATGGGTTACTGCAATGATGATTATGCATTCGTGGGTGCAATCCTTGGGTTTCATGGGTTCAAAGGCATTCAAATGCTTGAGGGACAATTGGGTATCTGGTTAAGGGACTTAGGCATAGACTTGCACTTAGATGCAGGTATTATTTTTAGGCACAAGGTCTTAACCGTACTTAATACATTTCCTATCATGGGCACAGGGCTCATTGCTAGCTACAGGTCCACCATGAATGGTTCAAGTTAAAACTTGTAAGAACTCAACCATACATTTGACAGAATAAAGCATACAATCAATGAACATTCAAATAGTGTTCTTCATTAATGGAGTTCAAAAACAATGCATGTATAGTCCATATAAATTGAGTAAATGCTCAACACAAGCTTCTGCAGGCCTAGAGGCTCACAAGCGAGCTTGGACATTATAAAGGGGAACATCAAAAATCATCTTGACTCAAGTCCTAATGATAATGGCAACTATCCAACAGCAATTCACCAAAGTTTCACTACTTTAGTTCACCTCTCTCTTCTTCAACTGAACTTAGCCTCCTTTTATAGGGCTTTAGAGCATCTTAGGATCATGGGGAATGAAGCATGTTGAATGCTGAGATGGCATTGGAGGTACACATCCCATCACCTCCACTACACTTGTCTTTAATAACATGTCACTATCTCGTGCACCTATTTCCTGATGCTGTTTGATTCAAAAGGATCAACTTGTCTCTAATGGCTCATCATTTCATTATGTGCATGCTTCCTAATGTTGCTTGATTTAAAAGGAGTTGTTAGCTACTAGCCAGTTGATGCTATTAGAAGACAAAACAACAATCATCTTTATGATTACCTCACACCTAGGTGTTCACTAATTTGGCATGGATCCACTGCTTAGCTTGAAGAGAGGCCCAACATTACCCTATACAAAAATGTTAGTCCACCCTCGGGCTATCCTTCCAGTGCCTTAGCTATGCAAAATTTAGGTGCACTCTACTATAGTTTTGCCTTGAAGTCTTTGAAGCCCTGGATTTCAAGCTTGATTTGTTCAATAGCACTATTGATCTTTGTATAGGTAGCCTTGAGCACGATCACATTAGTGTTGTCTAGTTCTTTTCGAAAGGATTCTAGCCTTTTGCTTTGCTTTTTAGACCCCACCATCTAGGATGGATCCTTGCTTGCTCATCTTTGTCTAGAAGGCATGGAAGAGTTCTTCTAGGTATTGCTCCTAAGTTTTTAGCTGGGTGCTCAAAGTGTTGACCTGCACTATAATCTATGTGTGCTCGGCCCTGTTGACAGTGAATCCTTAATTCATCAATGCCTCCTCCCCTTTCGCCTTTTGGAGGCATGCATCGATGACTGACACCTAGGTATTGAAGTTATAAAAGATAACATTGGCATCATCTATACACTCTTATAGCTTTGTAAAGAGGTCCTCTACATCATCGGGCTTCTTCTTGAGCTCTTTCTTGATGGCTTTGCAAGGGTCTTCTTCCTCTTCTAGTGTTGGCTTCATTCACAAGAGAATTTGTTCTACTAGCATGCATACCTTATCTACTTCTAAAAGGCTAGAAGTGTTAATACCATCCAAAAGGGATGGATCTAATTCTTCAATGTGCTTAGCCAACTACTTGAGCTTGAACTTCATGGCATTGATTTCTTCCTCTACCTTCATTACTATATTTTTCCATTTTATGGTGTAAACATCCTTAATAATGTTCTTACACACTACCTTGGAGGCTATTTTAAGGAGGGCATTAGCTAACCTTACTAGATTCATATCCTGGGGGTTGATAAGTAGGCAGTCGTGCCCCTCTAGTTTTTTAGCGCTTTGGATTTTTTTTATTGGCACCTCAAAGTGAGTCTTGTCCATGTATCAATCAAGTGTAAAGAACACTTGTGGCACGACAACATCATAGCAACTCTAGGGGCATGTATTTCGACATGTAAAAGTCCTCATCTTGGGTGTACCCTCTTTGCACTTCTCCCTATATCTTATTCAAATTCCTCTTTTTTAATGGTTAGCTTCATCTACTCCTACTCCTCTTCATTGGCACTACTACCCTCTTCGATGCCTTCTTCTTCTTTTCTTTTCTATAGGGGTTCTTCTTTATAATTTTCCCCTTCATTTTCTTCTTCTTCCTATGGATCCTTGGTGTGAACCTCCTTGGGTTCCTTCATGGCACCAACCTTATCTTTTATTGCACTCTCCATTTGTTCCTTTAAAGTGTCAACATCGCCTTCTTTATCTACAATGCCCTTTCAGTACTAGGGTGCACCTGTTCTATAGCTTCCTCTGTTGGGATGGTGTGGGCGTTAGGCACCTCTACTGATTTATCTTTTATGGGTTCCACACTTGCAGCAACCCTCTTCTCTTCTCTTGCTTTTTTGGCCTTCTCTTCCTGGACCTTCTTAATTTTTTCCTTCCTCTTCTTCACAATTGCAGTGGTTCTTTCCTCCTCGACCCTTATCTCCTCGGCCTTAACTTTGTCAATTTTTGTTTAGGTCATTCCCTTGGCCTTCATGGCTTCCCTTTTATGATGAAACTCCATGGATGTTTCAATATGATCCTGATCAAGGCCTATTTTTGTCTATTTGCACCTCAACTCCTCTTTGTCTTGTGAAGGCTACGTTGTAGGTTCTTTGGTTAGTGTGCTTGATAGTCCTGATTCTCCAAGTGCAACAGTAGTGCTACCTTGGAGAGCCTCATGTATTTATGTCACATTGGGCTCTTCTTCATTTCTCCTTCTGCTTTGCACTTTTTGGCTTTAGCTCTCTCAATCCCTTCCTTTATCATAATGGCCTTCCTCATTTCTTCTTTTCTCTTTTATAGCTCCCATACCTTCTGAATATCCACATCATTGAGGCCAAGCTTCCTCCATACTTATTCTTGCCTCACCTCTTCACTTTGAGGTGGTGGGGGAGTTTATTCACTAGATGAGGAGTTTTTTTGGGGCACAATGTACATGCCCTTCCCCAATTCTACCTCTTCCATCTCTTTTTATGCCTCTATGTCTGCCAGGGTGATGGTGGGCATCATAGATGAAAAATTTAGCTTATTTTTCTTCTCCTTTTAGATAGGAGAAGTCTTAGGTGTTAACTTCACATGCTTCTTATTAGGGGCCGACAGAGAGGCTTCATCACCTAAGGCAGTTTTAAACTCGATGCACTCCTCTATCTCTTTAAGTGTCTTCTTTTTTTTCTTGAGAAACTTCTTCTTTTCAGATGGCACCAATGTTCCTTCATCTCTGATCCTAATGGGGATTCATCAATCTAATCAACACTAAAGCCCTTTTTTCTTGGCTTCATCTCATAGTATAACCTATATATGTGCTTGAGTATGGTTATTTCTTGAAGGGGTGGATGTTGGTGTGATCCAACTCATCCTCTCTATCTTTTGTTGCTTTTAGATCTAGGTGTATGAATTGGCACCACAACCTTTTCCTTTCCATGTCCAATTCCCTCACTAAAATATCCAATTATTATGCATTGGGATCTTTTTGAGCATATCCCTAAAATACTTGGCCAAGAAAGTGTATGGGAGCTTCAACCAACCAGACATATTGCCATCGACTAGTACTAAGTAGACTATGTAAAAATGTTGCATAACAACAAAGCTTGTTGTCCTATACATGCTCTTAGGGAGATCCTAGGGGATGCACCACTCTATCCTAAATGCCTCTATATACTTCTCACACCACTCCATCATACAAGTTTTATATTATATGTTGAAGGAACTGGGGCAAGTGAAGTCCTTGTATTTATGAACCTGGGAGTTATTATGTTCTGGAAAAATTTAGAGATTGTCCTCATCCCCATTCGGTATCCTGATTTCCTCCATGACTATCAAGATTATAATGAACCCCCACTTGAAGGTCCCCTTTTTCATGTGGTATTCTAGCATATTTTTCATAAACTCTTCAGCAATAAATTTAGAAATGTTAAATTTTATGCCATGTGCCATATGATAGGCGAAGTAGAGGTAAGCTTTTGAGACATTGGTATATTGACCTTCAAGGAAAAGTTTCAAGCTTACAAGGAATGTTATCACCCTTGTATTGGGGTCCTTATAGTATTTGATGGGAATGTAAAGCCCCCCTTGTAATAATTTAGGAGCTTTACCACATGCTCCACCTCTTCATCATCACCCCTCATCTCATGGATATTTTGTCCAGCATATGGGAGCCCAATTATCCTTCCTATAAGGCATGCCAAGATCCTTATGCTCCTCCCTACAAAATATGTTCAGTCTCTATGGACTCATGAAAGAAGGAACTGAATGAGTTCCTCTGGATTTCCAAAGCATGATAACTCCTAAAGCTAAGTTTCATTGGAGGATGTCAACCTGTCTTGAATTGAGACATAAAATAATGATGTGCCCTACTTTATCTTGTTCCTTATATGAACCATCCAATCCACTGCTAGGTCTTGTGCATAGATTGATGTATGATGGTTGTAATCCTTCAGTTGTAGGTGTGTGCAAAAGAATGCCAGTTTTCTCTTATAATACCTCTGGGGGAAATTGCATCACCTGGTAGGATATATTTGTCAGCACCTTGATATTGACTTGGACGATGTTGAATCCTATTGGTAGCACTATTTTTATTATAGTGGCCACTTTTACTACTTCATGTACCCACTTTAGTTCTTTTTATGCCTACTATGGACCTAATCCCTTTTGCTTCTTACCCATCCTAAATCTATTGGTATTGAAGCATGATAGGTTAGGTTTGTTGAAGCCTCAAATGGTTAGTGGTGCTTCACAGTCATGAGATCTGTGATTGTACCTTTAGCCTTTAAGCTTCATGGGTTGGTAATGGTAGCCTTAGTTATAACTCACTTTTATATCAATTTATTTCTATATAACTCTCTTCCCACACCTTTTTACACCAATCTCAATGTGATCATAATTTCCCCTACTTCTCTATTGTTCACTTTTGGTGCCTAAAGGTGCTTGACTCTCTGATTCATTGGTTCACTCTGGTTTGCTCAATGTCTCAATTTCACACAAAGTTTGTAACCAAAACCAATCTATCACTTGACATTTTATACCCTACTTATATCTACCATCTTTAATGCAAGTGTGTTAATGGTATGGCAACATCTAAATTTCTTGAAATTCACAAAAATTTACAAAAATCCTTCACCACCAACTCATTTAATGTGGATATTTGTGCCTCCACCATCACCTCATTCAATGCTCCTAATAGTATTTTAGTGAAGTGAATTATGGTTCAAATGGTCACTTTATGCTTAAATCTAGGTGGATGTCAGCTATCTTTGACGATTCCACTTCTGTGATTTATTCTCTTAGTGTGACCTTTGCCTTTAATATGGTAACCTGGGCATAATGCCTCACATGCACACAATTAATCCTCCTCAGTTCCATATTATCTTCTTATTTTTATTTTATTTCAAGTGAGCTTATCTATCTTGGTTAGTTTCTTGTGCTTCATCTTGCCTTGGCCTATCCTACCCCATAAAAATCCTTTGCACTAGCCCTTCAGCCCTTAATTTTCCTATTATATGTTTCTTGTATATGATCATAGTGTACATCTTCACTCTTTCTCTTGTGCACAATCATATTGTGCATCTTCACTTGGCTCATATTTCTTCTAAGTCTGGCAACCTCCACACACCCAAAAACTTAGGTGTCTAGCCTTAGGTGCTTAGAAATCAAATGGATTTGACTCACCCAACTGGCATTATGCATGGAAATGCCAGAGTAGTTCTTTCTTGGGCCATAAAAAGCCTTCCAGTCTAAATCTTGCATACATGAATCTTGTGTATCATCCTCTTATGTCTAGTGAGTTTCATGTACCCACCACTTAGATGTTTGGCCTTAGGTGCTTTATAAAGCGCAAGGGCATGACTCCCCTTATTGGAATTATGCATGAAATGCCAAACAAACATCTACCTAGGGACTTAAAAGCACCTAATATCTAGAATCTAGTGCATGGTGCTTTGGTATGCTTTCTTTCTCTAATGCTAGTAATCCTCACTCACCTATAACTTAGGTGTTTAGCCTTAGGCACATAGAAAATGCAATTTCTTGACTCACCCAGATGGAATTATGAGTGAAGTGCTAGCAAATTTTCTTGGTGGGCTTCAAAGCACCGATTCGACACTCTTTACACTACTGCCTAAAGAACAAAACAAAACTATTTAGATTATGCCAAATGTTATTTTGGTTATCTCAACTCAAGCTGAGTAGTGACCAAGAAGTTGATGTTCTCATGGCACAAGTGCCATCCTATTACCAATATGGCTTCAACCTGTTTCCATTGAAATGCCTAGGGAGCATTTTGCCAGTTAACATGTGCAACTTATATGCACCTATCTCTAATATGTGGTGGATGATATAAGGGACCATGCACCTTATCTTTAGTTTGCCTAGGTGCTTGATATACTTGGAGTCATAGATAAAAATGAATTCTCCTTCTATCAGTACCTTGTTATTTATATGTTTATCATGCTAGTTTTTAGTGTGCCTTTTCTATTTATTGGCTCCACTTGGCTTGGGTGCATGTCTCATCTAAATGATCTAAGTCCTCTAGCCTTATGTTCAGTGACTCTTGGTCAAATAACCAACCAATGCATGTGATTCTTAGTGATGGTACCAAGAACTCCATCGAAAATATTGCCTCAACACCAAACTCTAGTAGAAATAGTGTAGCCTTGTTGAGATGCTTGTAGGTTGTGTGATATGCCCATAACACTGCTAACACTCAATCATCCCAATCCTTGGGACCAACATTATATATCTTTGTGAAGCATGTACCCAATATATTGTTGAATGCCTCAACTGTGTCATTTGCTTGTGGATGATAAGGGGTCATTTTGTGGTGCACCACTATATACTCAGTCAATAGGATGCACACTATTTCATTGATAAAGTGAGTACCCCTATCTCTATTCAGACTAAGTGGGCATACATAGCATATTATTATGTTTTCCTAGATCAAATGCATGGTTTTGGTGGTTTTGTAGTATTTTATCGGTGCAACCTTGACCCACTTGGTGAAATAATCTATAGCTACCAAAATATACTTTGCACCTATGCATCGTGATATAGGGGTTATCATCCCAACAAAATCAATGTCCCATTTCTAAAATGAAATTGGGGAAATAATGGGGATGAGAGGCATCTCATCTTTATGGTTAGGCTTGTTGGGAAATACGGAAGCACAATTGATTACCATGCACAAGCAACTTAAATATGCGGAATTAACCAGAAGTAACAAGCAACTAGAAATCAGAAACAACACAGAATATGAGAGACAATACCCAATTGTATTAATACTCATCCAGAAAAGAATACAATAAAGAAGATGCCACTTCTTCTTCACACCTCTCAGAGGCTTCCCACACCTCAAGTGTATAGTAATTCTTTCCTCAAAGCTCTCTCTCTTACGGTCCCAACACACAACTCAAACATAGAGTTGGTGTTCACCTCCAACCAGTCAGTATCCACTACTGCCAGTACACCGAGTATATACACATACTCAACCGAGTGCACAGCACACTCCAAGTAGATCTCCCATGAACCTGCAACAACTTGCAACTCAAATGATCTTACTTTGGAAGGATCTTCCTTGCCTTCCTCTTTGCTCTCTTTCTGAGTACACACTGTACTCCAAGTAGATCCCACCTGATCTTGCTCCCTATTGTGTTGTTGTCACCTTGATCTTGCTGCCACCTGCAGATCAACCTGGTTCTGCACACCTACAAACCTAGACCTCACACACACATACACCTATAGATCAATGATCTTACTTACCATGTAGATCTCCAAACGTGGCCTTGCATACCTGCTGACCAAGATCCTACATACATGAAGAATCCTTCTAATTCTCCAAACCAGCACCCACACTTGGCACTGCTGTGGAACTAGGAGGAACACCCTTGCTCACTTCACACAAAAGGAGCTAACTTTGCTCAACTCAAACTAGCACGCTTTACAATACAGCCCATGAGTCTATTATATAGATCTCATGCAAACAATAATTAGACACCTAATTATAATAATTAGATCCATAGCTTCAAGTCTATAATTGGCTCTTAACATGCAAACACTCAGTTCGTTAACAAATTGTTCATGCAATCGACAGTTTTGGAACTGCACAGGTGATCGATGTCGGTCCATGTCTGCCTGGGGGTGACCAATGTTGGCCGATATATGACCGACATTAGTTGCTTCCTATCTGGACCCTGTCAACGTCGGTTGGCTTGACCGACACCGGTGACTATGACAACAGCATCCTCCTCCATGTCTGCATCCAGGTGAAGCTTTTAGGTCCACAACCTAACAATCTCCCACTTGGAGATAAATAGCTATACTGTACCTGTACTTGTACCCCATCTAATCTGTTTCCTGGCTTGTATCCCTCTTCAAGCTCAACCTTGAAGACCAACCACCACACAACCTATGGTGTACCTCCTGTCATCCAAGTAACCTACCACATCTGAACCTATAAACCCATGTAGTGAAGTCCTGACCCTGCATAGCATGTATACCTGCTGCTGGTCCCTCTCAAATACCTGAGAACCCACTTCCCTGAATTGGCTCCTAACTCTCTGACAGCTCCCACTGTTGGGAAAAACTCAAGTCTATACCAGACCTCATGTGATTTCAGACACCGAACTATCCAGCCCTTAGTGTGCTCTAGTTTTGCATCCTGCATATTGAACCTCGCCAACACTTGATTCACATCAGCGCCCACTGCAGACAAAATCAACCTGTGATCTTCCATGTCTCTCATGCCAAAGAATTTCACTGCTCCAAATTCCTCATGACATGCCACTGAACTAACCTTACCCTTAGCTCAGCAAAACCCTATATGTACGAACCTGCTAGCTAGCATACCATCCACATACAGTAATAGGATAATGTTGCAATCATTATCCACCCTAGTAAGACAAACACAATGGTTACAATGACACTGACTAAAGCCGTGCTTTGTCATCCACCTATCAAACCCTGTACCACTGTCCTGTAGCTTCATCAAGACCATATGACTTAGCCTTTCATCTCACGTGTCCATTCTCTCTATTCTTTAACTAAGGTATCCATTCATCTCAGTGCTTTTTATACTGGCTGGCAACCCTACCAAATCTCTTGTTTGGTTCTACATCCTGATCATGCCATGCTCCCACTGTTTCCTAGATCCTTCCTACTCTGCAGTGAGCAATGAGTATAGATAAGAGGAATAATGAATTTGAGGCTTACTTACCCTTTCAGTCCTCCATATGGGCATTTGAGACTCCTTAACAGCTTGTTGTCCACCCAAAATCTATTACAGTGACCGACCTCAGTCACCACACAATCTGCATCTGACCAACATTAGTTCCATGCGACTGTCCTTTCTATTGATGCTAGTTTCCTGACCGATGTCAGTCTTACCTGGTTGTCGATGTCGGTTCTCTGATCGATGCCAGCAGCCACCCTGCCTGACACCACCAGTTTTGGTCTACACATGACCGACATTGGCACCTATCTATTCGACGTCAGTTCCCCTTGACTGACGTCGGTAACTGTGTTCACCTGTGAGTGATGACTTTTTACCTACAAGCTCTCCATGGATCAAAACCCTATCCAAACCACCCTACTCAGAGATGTCCAGCCTTTTCCACTGATCTCTGTCCATCATCTCCTCTAAAAACACCAAGGCTTTCCAGTTCTTAAGTCTGTCAAACACATCTATCTTCCACTTAAGAACATGCATCTCCTTCTTGCTCATGTGACCAAGCCTACAAAGCCACGTCTTCACAACAAAAGAAGAATCAGTAATATAAGTAGATAGATAAAGGATACCTACTTTGTTACCACCAGCTAATTCATGTGCATCCACTGTGAGAGTTCTTGTGCATCTCTCATCACCCAACTTTCCTAAAGCAATTAGCCGCATCTTTAAGACTGGGACCTGCATGACCTTCTTCAACACCCATGTGTTGGCCACCTACAATTTCAGCTGCACTTCCCCTTTGCCAATACTATGACAAGGCTCACCAACCCCTTTATTTGGGGCTGCATGGAAAGAGGCAATCGAATCTATAAACCAAGATTCTACTTTATCCAAGAAACATCCCAAAGCATCCTGTGCAACAACACCTACAACATCTGCTTCTTCAGTTCCTTCATGTTGATCTGCAACCAACCAACAATCTTTCTTTACCTACTCTTTCTTTCCATAACACCGTAATTGACCATTCATGCTTTTCAATTCCTCCATTTTTAGTGTACTTTCTTCTGCCGTTGCTATACTCCCACTCAATCAGAAACCCCTGAGAGTGACCTGTAACCAAACACAAACCTGCTCCCTGCAACCTTAGCTCTGGTTAGGCTTGTTGGGAAATACGGAAGCACAATTGATTACCATGCACAAGTAACTTAAATATGCAGAATTAACCAGAAGTAACAAGCAACTAGAAATCAAAAACAACACAGAATATGAGAGACAATACCCAATTGTATTAATACTCATCCAGAAAAGAATACAATAAAGAAGATGCCACTTCTTCTTCACACCTCTCAGAGGCTTCCCACACCTCAAGTGTATAGTAATTCTTTCCTCAAAGCTCTCTCTCTTACAGTCCCAACACACAACTCAAACATAGAGTTGGTGTTCACCTCCAACCAGTCAGTATCCACTACTGCCATTACATCGAGTATATACACATACACAACTGAGTGCACAACACACTCCAAGTAGATCTCCTATGAACTTGCAACAACCTGCAACTCAAATGATCTTACTTTGGAAGGATCTTCCTTGCCTTCCTCTTTGCTCTATTTCTGACTACACACTGTACTCTAAGTAGATCCCACCTGATCTTGCTCCATGTTGTGTTGTTGTCACCTTGATCCTGCTGCCACCTGCAAATCAACCTGGTTCTGCACGCAAACCTAGACCTTGCACACACATACACCTGTAGATCAATTATCTTACTTACCATGTAGATCTCCAAACGTGGCCTTACATACTTGCTGACCAAGATCCTACATACATGAAGAATCCTTCTGATTCTCCAAACTAGCACCCACACTTGGCACTGCTATGGAACTAGGAGGAACACCCTTGCTCACTTCACACAGAAGGAGCTAACTTTTCTCAACTCAAACTAGCATGCTTTACAATACAGCCCATGAGTCTATTATATAGATCTCATGCAAACAATAATTAGACACCTAATTACAATAATTAGATCCATAGCTTCAAGTCTATAATTGGCTCTTAACATGCAAACACTCGGTTCATTAACAAATTATTTGTGCAACTGATAGTTTTGGAATCACACAGGCGACCGACATCAGTCCATGTCTGCATGGGGGTGATCGACGTCGGCCGATATATGACCGACGTCAGTTGCTTCTTGTCTACACCCTGCTGACGTCGGTTGGCCTGATCAATGCTGGCGATTATGACAATAGCATCCTCCTCCATGTTTGCATCTAGGTGAAGCTTTTAGCTCCACAACCTAACAAGGCTTCCTTATATGTTAGCATTTGTCACATGCCTTGGTAGAGTTCTTTGCATCTTAAAATAGGCTTGTCCACCACAAGCCCAACTGCAACACTTTTTGTGTCATTGTGTCTCCTATGTAATATCCTCCTGCTATTCCCTCATGTGCCTCATGAAGGATGGAAACCCTTTCATGCTCCATGACATGTCAATGTAGAATTTCATCTCTACTTAGTTTATACAGTTCTCTGCTAATGAGTTGAAAGGGGGAGGCACGAATTACTAGTTGTTTCTTCTCCTTATTTGTCATAGTTTAGGGCATAACTCCAAACATTATAAAGGTGGAAATCTCTACCAAGTCCTTGGGGATTTGATAGAATATGTATAGATAAACATGTGGCATGTCATCCTCAGTAGGCACCATTATATCACCAGAATTGATGTAGGATAAATGGTCTAACCCTAAGTTCTATTTTCCTCGCTTAACTACAATGGATAATTGGAACTCCTAGAATAGAACTATCCATCTACATATGCACCCATGTAAAATAGGCTTGTTCACGAGGTACTTGAGTGCCTCATGATCAGTAAAAAATATGAATAGGGTTACCAACAAATATTGTCTAAATTTTTGTAAGGCATAGAACATGGTGAGCACCTCACACTCTATCATCATATAATTATGCTCTATTGAGGTCAACTTTCTACTTGTAAAGGATATGGGATGATCTATCTTAACTTCACTAGGTTGTGCCAAGATGGTGCCAATTATAGATCTAGAAGCATCGACATGGACATGAAAAGGTGTTGTCCAGTTAGGGAACTATAGAATAGGCATGCTAGCTAATTTGAGCTTTAGGGTCTTGAAGGCATACTCCTATGTTTTGCCCCAGTTGAATGGTCCATCATTATGCAAAATCTCTTCTAGAGACACCAAAATCTTTGCATAACTCCTTATAAATTTTATATAGTACCCACAATGGCCAAGAAAGGCATGAACCTTTTTCTGTGTAGGAGTCTAGATTTGTATGATGATGGTGATCTTCATTGAATCGATAAGCAAACCATCCTTACAAACAATGTGCCTAAGCAAGGTTCCAAATGATGTTGTGAAGATGCTTTTTTTAAGGTTCATGGATATCTAAATTTTCTTACACCTCTCAAACATTAAGCATAGGTTTTCATAATGGTCCTTGGCAAGGCCATACATTGTCTATTCATATAGATAAACTTAGAGGAACTTGTGGATGAAATATTTGAACATAGTGATCACCACTCTAAAGAACATGACTAGCACATTCTTCAGTCCAAAGGGCATCATGTTATAAGCAAAATTACCCCATTTAGGCATAAAATTTATTTTGGGCTTGTCCTCTTTCTCAGTCTAGACTTGGTGGTAGCCAAAGAACCCATTAGTAAAGGTGTAGATCTCATAACCTGTGATGCCCTCCAGGACTTCATCAGTGAATGGAGTCGAGAAGGGGTCATTTAAGTAGGTGGAATTCAACATTAGGTAGTCAATGCAAATGCTAATTTGCCCATCCTTCTTGATGTTATTACCATTGAGATCACCCACTCAGACTCCTATATAGGGTAAATAATCTCTATAGGTAGTATTGCATCGATCTTTATCTTGACCTTGGTGTAGAGGTTGAGATTCATCTTGTACAGGTGGTTTTTTATTGATATTTCACCATAAATTAGCTTTATTATCATATTCCTAAGGCATGGGTACATGCCTTTTATATCCTAATAAATCTTGGGGAACAAATCTTAGAACTCTTTCGTGAGGTCTATGATGCATGTCAGCTCTACGTCTAACCAATAGGCACCTAGATTAACTATCTTTGGCTCTCCTTCTATGTTGATTTCCACCTTGATGGTCTTTAGAGGTGCACAATATGGCTCATTCCTCTCCTAGTGTGAGTCCTCAACTTGCCTAGTTCCCTCTATTATATCTACATGAAGATGAGTGGGGTCTTCATCATTGGGAGTGTTATCATCTACTTTGTGCATGAGATTTCTTCTAGTGGTCAGCATTTTCCAATAGTGCTCCTTTTAAGTCTCATTATCTTCTTCAATTGAGTCATTATTGAGCATATGTTCCTCAAAGGAAGTTGGGAGTGCCAACCCCTTTTTTCCAAACATGTCTTTCAAGAGCTCCTCAAGGATGGCAGTGCCTTTGAATACTGCCTTCCAAATTACTTATAATGGCTCGACTGATTCCAAGTTAAATGAATAAAAGGAGAAAGTATGCATAAAATTTTCCTTAAAGGCCTCCCAATTGGTTCTCTCATCACATCTTGTTTACCATGTACCAAGCTCAAGTCCATGTCTTTAGAGTCTTCTAAAAGTTATGCACCCATAAGTTCTTTAGGATAATAGTGTCATTATCGGTCCATGTCTCCTTACATATACACACATACGCCATAAAATTTGATTCATCAAGATACACTAAGATATCCAAGTTCTTGTTACTCCTTATAAATCTAGTGCACATGGCTTCCTTTACCTTTGGTCAAGTCAGCAAGTTAAACCTTTGTGTTGCCCACCAATGTGCAACAGTGCTCTTCAAGGTGTACACAAGTGCACCCATTCTATCTATTTCTTTGGGGATGAATGCTTCAAGGTTATTGACATACCTTTCCATTGCATTTCTCCCTTCAAATTTTAGGATCATTTCAAGCTTACCTTTTCTTAGGTTGAGTACCCTTTTTCCTTTCTTCTCCTAATATGGGACCCATCATTTCAAAGTGCAATCAATCTAGACCCAGCTAGTCTTTATGGGCTTTGGCAGATTTGCATGCATCAAATGGCATATATGACTAATGGTCTCACACACTTATTCAACCCATCAGTCTCAAGTGACATTGGTAGTGTTTGACGCTGACTTCCCATCCTCCTAAGAAAGTACCTCTTGATCAAAAAGATGGAGATTCTCAACATCTTGCACTATGATGTTATAAATATGGTTGATCTCATCCTCTAGATCAATGCTTTCCACATATGGGGGTCCTTGGTTACTTGAAAAGGGGATCACTACCCTTTTGTTAGCATTATTGAAGGTCATATATGACTTGAAGTGTATATTTTCATAATTGGCATTACACCATGGCCTTCCTAGAAGCATTGGGTAGTTATCATGTTCAACCAACTTGATAACCTCAAAGTCACAATCAAATTTAGTGCCCATAATATCTACAATGGCACCCTAAAAAATACTGAACAGTTGCACTCATGTCTTGTTGGCCATGAAGAGTACATGGGGAGAAGGCCTCAAGGCTAGCCTGCCAATCTTTTCCCATGCATTCTTGGTCAGGATATTGACCTCTACATTGGTGTCAATCAGCACCTCATAAATATACCATCCATCAATGGTGGTATTTACTATTAGATCTTGGTCATACTCTACATTTTGAGTATGCCTTGCTTCACATGCTTGCTCCATATGCAATGCAACAACTTCAATTGCATGGGGCTCAACAACTTCACTTGGTTTTCTCCCTATGTGCTCTAAGAGCAATTTTTAAATAAGGGAATCATCCCATCCATTTTTAGGAGGTGAAATATATCCATCATCTCCTATACTTTAGCCTCCTAGCTATCTTGCTTTTTGCATGAGGTGGTAGCTTGCATGCCTAGATCTCTAGCTACCTAGAGTTTTCCCTATAGATTTTGTATTATGTTCATGGCTTATTGCAGGATCAAACTTCCTATACCAAGTATGGGTATGATTAATCAAATTTCTCATGAACTAGGTTTCCTTATGCTTAGATGAGGTTATTCCTCAAGCTCACCATTGTAATTCACACTTGAGCACATGCTCTATGACATTCTCTACACCTTGATATTTTGGTAGGTATATGGCCATATCATAATAGATATAGGGTTGGGGAGCAATCAGTGCCTAAGGCACTTATCCTCCTGGTGCTTGTCCTAGCGTTAGTCTTCCAAGGCCTCCAACTACTAGGCAAGGCATTGCTCCGATGGTTACTGCTAGTGCCATAAAATATAATGGCATCATACTATTGACTAGTGGTGTAGGGATACTTCCTATGGGATATTTCCTAGGCTATAGATCTGACATTGGCTAAAATAGGTTGCTTATACTCATGTTTTGTCTAGTTGAGCTAGTTCCTTGAGGTCTAGAGGTATCTTCGCTTACCTACTTATACAAAATAACTTTTTCAATCACAAAGTTCTTGTCCAAATTTTCAAAATTATAAAAATTTATGTCGATAATGAGGTCAATTGTCAATATTTTGTTTTCCTTTAGGTAATCTAGCACATGAGCTCATGTTGTAGGTTTAAAGGGGGTGGGTACATCTGGTGCATCTCTAATGGTCAAGTTTTGAAGGGACCCTGATTATTCACCCATCAACTGTGGAACTTGTTTCAAGGCTTCAAGGGTTCCTTCCTATAGGCATGGTTATCATTCAAGAGATCCTTCCCCATGCCCTTCTCACTCACTATGGGTCCTCTCAGAACTTCAAGGTTGTGGATCTTCTATGAGTTTATGCTTTCTCTTGTTATAAGCTTATCTCCTGAGCTCTTAGTTGCCAATCTACTCATCCCTTGCCATTTTGCCTCACCTACATGTCCCCTTCTTCCCCATTACACTTTTCATACATGAGAGGACTTTGGCCTTCCTTTCTTACTATTTTGAAGCCATAATCTACCATCAACTTCTTGAGTTTAGTGCCAAGTTATTTCACAAGCATGCCTTTGGGCTCATGTAAGAATTGGTACTCTGCTTCTTCAAGGTAGGAGTACATCGACACTATAAACTCAAGCATTAGTTGTTCAGCTCCCCTTACCACCATTTGTTTACAACTTTAGTCCAAGTGGCATCTAAGTTCTCAAGCCTCTCTAGGCTATCATTTTTCCACTCAAGGTGTTATCCATAGCTTCAACTTCTATGGGTTACATAAGAATCCAACCAATAGTACACTTGCTCTGGTAGTTTACAAAAGAAGACCTCATAAAAGGCATCACACGATTGGTTTTAGACCCACTTCCTTGGGTTCTACTCTCTACAAATTCGATGGCACAGTACAAATTTGTCTTCTACTCATTCTAGCTAGTGCTTGATGTTCTCGAGGGAGAGTCAGAGCACTATCTTGGTGCACCATTACAGCAACAAAATTCAACAATCTTGGAAATGGAACTAAAATGTTGTATAAAAGTAGCATTGTCGATCATGGGCCTAGTCATGGGAATTACATAGCTATCTAAGTTAGATTTAGGCTTGTTTTAGAAGGGTGCAGGCCCTAACTATTCCTATGGCACTCAATATTTAGCACTTGACTATGCTGGCATTAATATACATAAGGTACAAACCTTATGTTCTCATCTAAAGTATAACAAAGAAGGGATCGAGGTCCATATTGGGCTAGTTGTGCCATGGTGAAACTCTATTCTTCAAGGGCTTAGGTTAGTATAATGATCATTATGCATTCATAGGTGCAAGCCTTGGGTTTCATGGGTTCAAAGGTATTCAGGCGCTTGAGGGCCAACTAGGTATCTAGTTAAGGGACTTAGGCATAGAATTGAGCTTAGGCATGGGTATAATTTTTGGGCATAGAGTCTTAACCATACTTAATGCATTTCCTATCATGGTCATAGGGTTCATTGATAGCTACAGGTCTACCATGAATGAATCAAGTTAGAACTTGTAATAACTCAATCATACATTTGACAAAATAAAGCATACAATCAATGAACATTCAAATAGTGTTATTCATTAATAGAGTTCAACAAAAATTCATGTATAATCCATATAAATTTAGCAAATGCTTGACATAAGCTTCTACATGCCTAGAGGCTCACAGGTGAACTTGGCTATTACAAGGAGGAGCGTCAAAAATCATCCTAACTTAGGTCCTAAAGCTAATGGTAATTATCTAATAGAAATTTACTAGAGCTTCACTACTCCATTTTTCCTCTCTCTTCTTCAACTAAACTTGGCCTCTTTTTATAGGTCTTCAGAGCATCTTGTGCACCAAATTTGGGGATTCAAGCAATATTATCAAATTGACAATACAAACCCAAAATTAATGACACCAATAGAAATAGATAGAAAAT
This sequence comes from Torreya grandis, assembly GCA_037957365.1. Taxonomy (NCBI): domain Eukaryota; kingdom Viridiplantae; phylum Streptophyta; class Pinopsida; order Cupressales; family Taxaceae; genus Torreya; species Torreya grandis. The sequence goes on from JARHVA010000023.1 coordinate 8,604,013, forward strand.
GTAAATCAAAATAGTTAGAGAATTCTTATCATCACTTTTACCTTTTCATAGCTCCATTCCAAGACTTTAAATTTGTGTGATTGAGCTTGTAGACTTGATTGTTGGATTGCTTGTAGTTGCTTGACAATGGCTTCTAAGAAGACTATGGATGTTGATCAATGGCTTGAGTTTTTGGATGATAGTATGGATGTGCTTAATGGCTTGCTTATGATTCACTTTTGAATTAATTCATTAGATTTAGAAAGGAAGGGTGGTTTAGTTCTATAGGCTTATGGAGGAAGATCTATGGTCCAAATTAAATTTGGGCCATCAAGATCTAGGGTGGAGGATTTTCCATGGAATTTTTAATTCCATGGAATCCTCTAAAATAGAAAATTCTAAAGGGAAAGGGTTAAAATGGGGAGGTTTCTAGAATTCTCTAATTCTAAAAATCTCTTCATAGGGTTCTTAGGGGTTTAGGAAAGGCTACGGTATGGTGGTGGGTGTGTAGTTAGGATTTTCTTGAAATTAGAATTGGCTAGTGGGATTAGGGGGTAGGTTAGTAGATAATAGGTCTTGTTAGCTGTTTTAATGATGGGATTAGTTTGTATTAGGATAAGATAAAGGTTATATGGGATATAGGAATGGGTATGGAAATTAGACCAAGGGTTAGTGTAACTAGAAAATAGGGTAATTAGGCTAATTTAGTGATAATTGGTATAATTAGTGGGACAAGCACATTTTAGTGCATACATTTTGCCCCTCTTTAAAAAAGTGTTACAAGTAGATGAAGTAACGGTCTTTCAAAGCAAAACCATATGGATGATTGTAAGTTGATGGTTAGGATGCTAATGTGATGCTCCCTCGCGGAAGCATGCAAGGAAGCAAACTGACCCAGATGGTGACTCGATTAAAATATCCTAGGGTGGGAAAATGATGATGTTAATGAGGTACAATATCCCTTTAGTGGATCATACGGATGCCCCAATTGGGATAAGCAAGTCACTCAAGTGATGGGTCTCGATAGTATATAATTTGCCTAGAAAATGATTTTGTAATAAAAGTCGTGATTGGATTATAATTTGAGCTAATGATAGGTCTGGTAGCAAGGAAATATGATCTAAAAGGCTTTAAAACATAGGATAGGGGTTGTAGGTGACAAGTGATAAAAATAAGCCACTTATCGTGAAAGTTAAGATTCTAAAATTAGAAATCTACTATTAGGATAGTGAAAATAGATAAAAGGATTTTTGAGTTGCTAATAGTGATGTATTCAGAGTTCAAAAAGGGACCCAGGCTAGTATGCCTTGATATTATGAGAAAACAAAAATTTTATTGAGGGTGGGTAAGTCATGCTTTCAAGATGTTACTAGATATGGTGATAGACGATGGAAGGGATGGAATTAGTTTTGGGGATAAAATGGAGAGGGGGTATGGGGGGGTTGATATAGGCTAGTAGGCTATTGTGGAGCTCATTTTCACACATTGTTATCCATAGATCTAGAGCTCAAGCAAAAACCATGGATAAAATCCCTCAACCTTCACACCATAAAGAATAGGTTCATATGCACCAAAGGGAGCCAGAGGCAGGACCACTAGTAAGTAGTAATCCCCCTCCTCTATATTTTATGGATTTTTAGAAGTTTTTGGGTAGATATAGGAAGAAAAATTCATGGGTCACCATGGGTTTGCAATCCCATGACTATGGATTTTTCCCTTAGTCAAGGGGTTATCAATGTGAGTGGTGGGAACACCAAAATAGTGGTGGGGTCATCAAGGTAGATGGTGGGATTGCAATCCTACTAATGGGTAATAGCAGGATTGTAATCTTACTAATTGGGAGTTGTGGGGTTACAACCCCATGAATGAGAAATCATGAGATTGCAATTTTGCTAATGGGTAATCACAGTATTGTAATCCCACTAATGGGTAATCACAATATTGCAATCCTATGGGTAGGGAGTGATGGGATTGTAATCCCACTACTTCTAGTGTCGAGATTGTAATCAAGAGTAGTGGTATTATAATACCACTACTAGGAAAGTGGTAGGATTGTGGAAATTGTAGCAGGATTGTGAGAGGGGGTTTAGATGGCTAAGGCTAGGGTTAGGAAGGGGAAATTAGATACAAGAAAAGCTAAGGGAGTGTTAAAGGAGGTAGGACTTAGGATGTGAGATGGGGTTGTAGGTTTTGAAGATAGTTAGTATGGGGGGTTAAATGGTAGGATGGGTAAGGTTAATTGATAGGGTATGGGTAAGGATCAAGTAGGTAGATGATGGAGATGATAGCAATGATGACAGATTATGTGTGTTTATGATGTAAGAGCATTTAGGGGTCCTTACATCGTGATCCTAGTATCTTGAGGTCCTCCATGAGATATGGCACATGATACCAAAGGAGTATAAATTTTTAGAGCTAGTGGGGTTTCATGATGTGGGAATGATGCCACCTATTAGGATCGATTGTGCCTTGATCATAGTATTGGTGGAGAGATGGCACTTTGAGACTAGCTCCTTCCATTTTGTGATGGGTGAGATGATAGTCACCCTTGAGGATGTTTATAGGATCTTCCACATACTGATGATTAGCATGAGGATCTACTAGAGATCCTAGACATTAATGAGGACATTGTAGAGACTAGGTGGCAGCCTATAGATAACAGTACATGATGGATCTATTGACTTGGATAGGTGTCAATAGGAGGATACTTTGATAGACTAACTTTGGCGGTGATGGCTCTTGTGTTTGGCATCTTATTACTAGACAAGAGTAGGATATGCTTTCACCTAGGCCTGGGGGATGTTGTAGCAGATATGATAAATGATCATAGGGTTTTTGTATGGGGCCCAGTTGTGATAGCCCATTTATATAAATATTTACATCTAGGGGTGTGTAGGGGAGCACAAAGATTTAGACCCTCCTTATTATTGTAGATATGGAGTTGGGAGCACATTGTTATTTAATGGCCATTAGGGACATTAGTAGGTTTAGAGCTAGGGTAGCTGATAGTTTTCAAATGGCACATGGAGGTGGGAATTTTGTTGGGCCATGCAGGAGACATGATGATTTATGAGGAAGCCTTTGACACTCTATGCCTAGACCATATTACCTAGATGCCATACAGGGGCATTGCTTTTGGGTGGGGAGATGAGGCATGTACTCAGTTTATACTAACCTTATGTTACATTTCAAGTAAGTGGGACTACATTATTAAGAGATATAAGCCTAACCATGTACAATGATAGTTTGAACTTATTTAGGATGTGCCTTCCCTTGAGCACATTTTTACATGAAGCGAGTAGGAGAGGCAATATTGGGGGAGGTCAATGGAGTGGATTGATGCAATTTTTTATTATGATTGAGTGGATTCATGATAGTGGGATTTTGCATTAATCATACTAGAGCCAGGAGTTACTATTGCATATTTGACATGGTGGCAAGCGTGAGTGTCGAAGTGATTAACATGACCATGGGTGATAATTAACAATGTAATATGGTGAGTATTGGCTATATGAGCTCAGATCCATCAGCAAGTTCACCAGTGAAGATAGGTGCATATACAAGATGCGATGGATGGAGGAGGAGGAGACGATGTGATGGATGTTGATGGGTTGATGGAGATGATAGGTATGGATAGGATTCAGGGTAGATAAGGGTATAGGTGGCTCCATCAATAGTTATCCCATAGGTGCCAATATAGCTAGTGGTTTTAAGGGCTCTCCAAGGTCCACAAGTTTAGCCAGTTAGGGGATCAGGGCCATCATGTCCTCCCAGGTCAGTAGAGGATGATGCATTAGTGGTGAGCCTATAGGTAGAGATCTAGACATGCATTGTGGATATTAGGTGCATTATGAGGGAGAGGGATTAGCTCTATGCTTGATTACAAGATGCATGAAGTCAAGAGGATGGGTGGTTGAATCAAGGGTAGGGAGAGATTTTAGTTTTGTAGACCTGAATTGTGTAGAGGGATGGAGAGTTGTCTTAGCTACAAGCATAGGTCATGGCCTTACAAGGATAGATTCATTAGAGAGATACATAGATTGTTACATTGTAGGATTAGATGAGGTAGCAAGATACACAGCTAGATCAGTCACATGCATAGATAGCCTCCCTTTAGGGCTAGGTAGATGGGATCCCAAGATAGCTATCCCACCTTTAGACATGGATCCAAGAGCTACAAGCCAGTTGGTGATAGCAAAAAGAGCCCAAAATATAGTAGATGCAAGCCTATAGGGATAAGAGATGATGGGCATGATGATTCAGATCACGTCACTGACTTGAGAGGCCCATTATTATAGGACCCTATATGACGACATAGTGCCACTTGAGTAGAGAGCTAGTTCAGTCAAGATGAGTTGGTCATCAGTGCACCAACCATCAAGGAGTAGAGGATCGCATCCACCACTGTCACTATAGCTATGATGACATTTTTGACATTTGATGTATTTGTACAAGGAATTATTTTGTATAACACATTCTTTCCCCATGGGCTTGATGTAAACTATATATATTTTTGACATGGATCCCATGTGGACATTTGTATTGTAGCAATTTGATGAGATGTATTTATATATGATGATCCATTATTTTAGATGCTTGTATTATGGGTTATGTATGTGATGGACACGTTAGTATACTTTATGGCTATATGTTATGGTTTTGATGATGTATGTGATGATGTTGGTATGCTTTATGGACATATGTTATGATTATGATATTTTATGTTAGGATTAGTGTTGAGATGATTCATGGATATGATATATGTGCTAATGTTGTTTTATGTTATGATTATTATTGAGATGTTACATGAATATGTGTTATGATTATGATGATGATGTATCTATTTTAATTATGATTTATGGACATGTGTTATGGGTACTGTGATATATGTGATTATGTTTTTAGGATTCATGGGTATGACCTTGTTGATTAATGCATATAGTCAGGTAATGGTTAGATTGTTAGATGAGATGTATATGTTTAATGGATCCCATGATGGATGATGTATATATTATGGTAAATGATGGATTATTTATGTTTAGATATTCATGTGAGATATGATTAGTATGTCCATGTTTGATGATTAAAGATAGATTAATCCCCTATTTAGATCATGGATCATCCCTTAGTAGGAATGCTCCTATACCATGGAGGTAGAGGGTAGGTTAGGTAGATGTTTTAGGGATAGGATTATGACATGGGTAAGGTTTGTCTTGGGATGGGACTTGCCTTATAAGGAATATTATCAATCCATGAGTATATGCAATCCTTTTTAATGTTGCATCTTTATGAGATATGCCAATGGTCATGAAAGGAGCATGGCATTATAGCAAAGATGTGTCAGGGGAACTCTATTTAAAAGGGATGATTCATTTGAAGATAAACTTCAAGGGTCATCCATGCCATCCTCATTCCCATAAGAAAAGACACATATATATACATATATATGAAAACTAAAAACACTTCATTTTATACATGCACATACAACACTCACATATGCACAAATATTCACATTTTCTTAGAATAATTATGAAGATGATGATGCATAGATGGACTCAAGATAGGATGGACAAATATGGGGATGATGAAGAGATGATGAAGATAGTGGTTGAGCTATCCTTGGGCATGAAAATGTGACCAAGTTTTGCCTACATAGTCTGAAAAGACCTCAAGCCAATGTAGTTCTCGCTAAGATATGAGAGATGATGGATTGATAGGTGAGGATAAAAAGTTACAATGAGGTAGTGATAAATGATGGCTTGGGATGAAAGGATGAGGTGAAGGTGACATAGAAACTATATATAGGTTATGCACAGTTCTTGAGAATTCTAGTCTATGACAAAGTTTGAATCATAGGTCACAGCAATAGAGGTCAAGACAATCTTGTTTGGAATCAAAATCATAGTGACCCCTTTTTAGGATAACCTTCCATAATGATGTGGGAATAGATGGATGAAATGATAGTCATAGATGGTAGAGGTGTGTTATGATCTTATCAAGAGATATGTCTATCAAGAGATCTTATCAAAGGGAGTGGATAGGGATTATGAGTGATGATGGGACTTGGAGATATAGATATCATCATCTAGGATAGATAGATGACTTAAGAGGGTCCCTCCAACAAATGGTCCATGGGTAGTCATTATCATCTATGTTTTTAAAGAGTTATTCTTTGGTAAGACTTCCCATTTGTTGAGACCAAGGCTAGGTTATCCTTACCATGGCGTTGGGAACTAATTTTCACCACGGTACTTGTCCAAGGTTCCAGTGAGCTAGTTTTCACCATTGGAAAATTTATTTATTTATTTATTGACTGATTAGGGATGATTAGATGAAGATATGGATGGGTGGTCCAATAGATAGAGGATGCTACAACTAGGCATAAAACCACTTGAGGTACATGATGTTCATGGGATCATCCAATTCTTCTCCTTCAAATGTGACTAACTTTTACACTCCTGAGCCAAATTTAGCAACAATAATGTAGGGTCCTAGCCAATTCTCTTCAAACTTTCCATTCTTGTCTCTTTCTACATTAGTATTTTATGATTTTCCTTAAGAACAAGGTCACCTACTTCAAATTTTTGGGCCTAAATATTTTTACAATACTGATTTTTTATTTTATTTTGATATGCCTAAAGGTGATTCAAGTCCCATTTCCATTTTTCATCTAGGAGTTCCAATTCTTGTAGGCACTCTTATTGGTGATTATGATCAGTGATTACACTACATAGCGAGCGATGAAGGGAAGGGAGTTCTACTTTCATGAGTAATATAGATTTAGCTCCATATATCAAAGCATAGGGGGTGGCCCCTATTGGTGTGCAAACATTGGTATGGTAGGACCATAAAGTTATATATAGTTGAGTATGTTAATTATGCCCTACTTGATTGACAGTTTTCTTTAAGATCTTGATCAAAGTCTTGTTTGTTGGTTCTGTTTATCCATTGCCTTGGGGGTAGTATGGGGAAGAGAAATGTTGTGTGATGTGATAATTTTGACATAACACCTCAACATCTTGATTCTTGAAAGATTTGTCATTATCTAAGATGATGTTGGTGGGGATGCCAAAATGGAAAATGGTTTGATTAAGGATGAATTTTGATATTTGGAGGCTAGTTGTGTAAGTTAGCAGTATTGCCTCTACCCATTTAATAAAACATTTTGTAACTGTTATAATGAACTTATGTCCATCTAAGGAAGTAGGATTGATTTTACTTATTATATCAAGGCCCCATATAGAAAAAGGCCATGGACTCATGATAGGGTGCATCTCCTACACTAGTGTGTAAATAAGATTTCCATGATTTTGATAAGCCTCACATTTTCACATATATTTATAGGCATATTATTCTATGGTCAGCCAATAGTATCCTATTCAGAGGAGCTTCTTGGTGAGATCTATTCCACTAATATACCCTCTATATATTCCATCATGGACCTCCTTAACTGCTTGAGTGGCCTCATTTGATGTTAGACATCTTAACAGGGTTCTATCATAACCTCTGTGATAAAGCATGATACCTAGGATGATGTAAGGAGTAGTTAGATGGATGAAGGCTTTATATTGATGGAAATTTAGGTTATGGGAAGGATATTATCATAAAGGTATTGATAGATATTATGGTACCAGTGAAGACTGGGATTATCAATAGTGTAAATTTGGAGAGGAACCAGCGACTGAAGGGCTAGGGTAATTAATTGCTCAATCAAAAAAATTCCTTCCAAGACATCCTCACTAAGGTCAATGAAAGAGCCTAGGGTGTCCATGGAGTTAGTTTCCTTTTTGTTTACTTGTAGTAATTGCTCAAATGTGATGATCCAAAAATTGGTTTATAATTGATCCACCAATTGTTTATATGGGAGCAGCTTCTCATCTTTCATTTGGAACTCTTCATTCACCTGTTTGATAATTAGTTAAAAGTCCCTAAATACTTATAGATGTTATATGTTCCATTGAATAGCAAGATGGAGTCTTGTTATTAAGGATTCATATTTTAAAATATTATTAGTACAAAGGAAAGCAAGATAAAAATGTCTTTGGAATAAGATCACCTTGAGGGGTGACCAGAAAAATTCTTACCCTAACCTGTGAGTAGTAAACAAGCCATCAAAATATAACTTCTAACATTCTACCTATGAAGTTTTCATGATGGACTCATCTAAAAAGGGAGTGATAATGTGCTCAATCGATTCCAATGGAGCTTCTACCAATTGATTTGTGATGACCTGTCCTTTGATAGCCTTTTGATGGATATATTTACTATCAAACTCACTAAGAAGCATGATCCATTTTATTATTCATCCTATTAATGCTAACTTGGATAAGAGATATTTTAATGGATATATCTTGGAAATTAGCTATAGTTGATTAGTGAACATATAATGCTGAAGCTTTTGTGATGCAAAGACCATAGCTAGACATGCTTTTTTGACTCATGTATAATTTAGCTCATATGATATCAGTGTATGACTAAGATAATAAATGGCCTACTCCTTTCTTTGATCATTATGCTACACTAACAAGGCACCAATAGCATATGGTGTAGCTAAGATATACATGAGCAAAGGCTTTCTTAGAATTGGTGGATACAAAATAGGTAGATTTTCTAGATATTGTTTAAATTTTTCAAAAGCCTTTTGACATTCTTCATTCTAATAGAAACTTCCCCTTTCTTAAGCAAGTGAGTAAAAGGATGAAATTTGTTGACAAGATATGAAATAAAGTGCCTGATGGCTTGAAACTTGCCTTGAAGACTACATAGCTGCTTAAGTGTTTTTGGAGGTGTTATTTCAGTGATGGTGCAGACCTTTGCTGGATCCACCTCAATACCTCTTCTTAATACAATGAACCCTAACAACTTTCCTGATGTTACACCAAAGACACACTTTTTAGGTTTCAACCATACCTTATATTCTCAATGTCTTTCAAAAATTCTATGGAGGATTGTAGGATGCTCAAATCGTAAGCAAGACCTCCCTAGGATATCATCAACATAGTCTTCCACTATATCAAGCATCATGTCATGGAAGATAATAGTAATTGCTCGTTAATAGGTTGCCCCTACATTTTTTAGGTTGAAAGGCATGACTTGATAGCATAATGTGCCCCATGTAGTGATAAACATTGTTTTGTGTTGGTCCTCAAGAGCAATTTTAATTTAATTGTATCTCAAGAAACCATCCATGAGAGATAACATCTCATACCCGACTATAGAATCTACAATCATATCAATGTTTGGAAGTGGGAAATCATATTTGGGGCATGATTTATTGATGTCTCAAAAGTTAGTACATATCTAAATTTTTCCTTAAGATTTTGAGACAAGGACAATATTAGATATCCAATCAGAATAGTCAATAAGATGGATAAATCCTACATCCAAAATTTTTTGTAACTCTTCCTTGACCAGTAATTCCACCTTTAGATGCATCTTATGTAATTTTTATTTGATGGGTTTGGCATTGGGGTGAACATCAAGGTAGTGGACTACTAATGAAGGATCCATGCCTGACATATCTTCATAGCTCCATACAAAGATGTCAATAAAGTCTTTGATTAATGCAATAAGAATTTAATGCTTTGAGTGAGTGAGAAATGCCCCCAACTTCATGATCTTGGATTTTTCTTCAATCCCAATGTGTATTTCTATTACATCCTCAATGAGTGATAGAGATTGATCTTTTAGGTAAGGGGGGTACTTGATCTTTGGCATGTTAAAGGTGACAATTCTTGGCAACTCAGTATCAATGTCCAAATAATCTTTTGATTAAGTGGGGTTGAATGGGATTTCATCTAGTTTTATGGAGAATTTTTGTTCTTCTTCTCACCTTTTATTATCATCTTGAATGCTCAATCATTCTTGTTCTTTAAAGTATGTTAATTCTAACAAATTGTTAGCAAATCCTTTTTTATGATCTTCAGATGGCATAAAATTTCTAGCCCCCATATATTCGAGAATGGCCTCATCATTTTGAAACATATCAAAAGTAGGCTCCATTTTATAATCCTAATCTAAGAGGAAGGGATAATGGATGGAGATGTTGGTGATGGACATGGAGGTGTTGAGGAAAAGGTTAGTGGCAGCCAGCTCTTTGAATTAACTATAAACAAAACCTATCTTGATATCTTCATCAAATAGAGTTTATTCATTATTCAATATAGAATCCACAATGATATTAATTAGGTCATCATCATATGGTTTGTACCCTAGGCCAAAGTTGGATTAATTTTCTTGGACACCAATGGGTTCCAGTCGACCCTATTCTTATCTTCCTAGTCTTTTTCCTTTATAGTTCATATTCTCCATCATGCGGTGGACTTTGGGATAAATTTGCTCAGGTGAGATGATAATTTCATCATCAAGTAGAAGCCAAGATTCATCCCCATCTTTAATATATTCATTAGATAAAAATCTTGCACTTTCCAAAGCTATAGGCCTAAATTGATACTTGATGGGTTTGACTTCCTTCATATCACGGGACTCGTAGCTTCAGGGAGACATCAGAAGATGGACAATGCAAAGGGTCTTATACTCATACTCACCATGGCCTATGGATGTAATTTTCAATTTGGTAAGATTTGATGTTAGGGTAGATGTATACATCAGTTGATCAGGAGAAATATATTTCACAACCATAAGACTAAGGATAGAATTTTTAGTGTCTTGAAATAATGATGGTAGGATGGGTTGATTCATTTGATAGCTATGATAGTCAATAATTCTAGGTGACTTCCATTCCTGAATGAGGGAATTTTAAACATTGATGAAGGGTAGAGGGGATGGCTTGAATTTCATGGATCTAGGGTCTCCCAAGAAGCATATTGTATGGTAGGTCCACATTAACCACATGTACCAAGGTTTAATGAACCATGGGTCCCATAGTGATGGGAAGGTAAATAGACCCCACTGATGGTCATTCATTATCATCATAGGTTGTTATCATTATATGGGTGGATCTAAGTGATGATTCAAAGTATCCCAACTTCTTCAAGAAATCCACATTACATAAATTGAGTGTTGATCCTCTATTTATAAGGATGCAGGAGACACGGTGATGAGTAATGTAAACTTCAATATACAATGGATAATTATGGTGTGGACCAGTTGATGGTAAATCTTGAGAACTGAAAGTGAGTTGTTAATAGGGGGATAGATGAGCTAATAATTCTTGAAATTAGCTTGTGTCTAGATTACTAGGCACCTTTAGGTCATTAAGTACTTGATTCAATATTTCCTTATGTAAAGCAAATATTTTAAGGAGTTCCATAAGGGAAATATGGGCAAGGGTATTTTCTAGTTGTTGGATAATGTCATAAGATTTATCAGACCCATTTTTAGCTTTCTTATATGTGTTCCCCCTTGATGTAGTAGAGGAAGTGGAAGGCTATTGGGATGATGCTATCAAAATGACTATTTTATTATGTCAGGTAGTGATGGTACTATCAGTTATGGCTAAGTTAATTTTTTAAATAAGAGATGAGGAGTCAACATATGTGGGGATCTTACAGATTTTGATGGTGTTAATATAGTGATATGGGACACTATGGTAGTTAGTGTAATTGAATGAAAATGCCTAACCCTGGTTTCATTGTGGTCTTTGATTCCTTTGCTCATGTTTTAGAAGAGGATCTTTATAGATACCTAGCTATCAATTTCTTCATTGACTATGGGTGGGCTCTCTGTCTAACTATATATCTCCTTTTTTGATCAAATCTTGTACATAGTGTTTTAACTGCATATAATTCTCAATATCATGTCCTTTCACCCTATGGAATTTTCAATATTCATCATCATGATACCAATCCAGTTTGGGTTGGTGATTATCCATAGGCTATATTTTTAGCAAAGTAATCATATTAACAGAAACCAACTATTCTAAGATAGTTTCCAATGAGATCCCCAAACTTGTAAGAGGCCTTTTGCCTATACAAGGTCTTGGCTTGCCTCAAGTAACCTTGATGGAAGAAACATGAGATTGCAATGGTGTCCCTTTTCTTTGGATGTTTTGGATATGTTGTACTTGAGGCTTGGAGTCTATCACCCCATCTCCTACAACATTATTTTTAATATTGAAAACCTTGGGTTTGTTTGAAAAGGAGTTTTTTAATTTGAATTGTGCTCATTATGATAAAATATCTTGATGGTTCCTTTCTCTATGAGGTCCTTTTCAATTTGCATGCCCTTTTCTATAATCTCATCAAAAAAAATTGTACATTGTAATTTTAGCTAATATTTCAATTCTTTATTGAGGTTGTCCACAAATATTTTATCTAACTCCTTTTTGGGTATAATACACCTCAATTGACTTGCCAATGCTCACCATCATTGTAGGAAATAGACAAGGCTTTCCCCATATCTTTGCTTCATGTTATAGAGGTCAATAATGGATATGTCATGCTCTATATTGAAAGAAATATGTCTGATGAATTGCTCTGTTAACTCTCTAAAGCTTGAAATTGACCCCTTAGGAAGATGCATGAACCATTCTAATGTTGGTCTTGTCAAACTTCTGGGGAAGAGCCTTAATAAGTAAGCATCTTCATATGTTACTTCATGGCAAGCAACATATAATTCCTATACGTGGTCCCTTAGATCCCCTTTTCCCCTATATTAATCAAATTTTGGGACCTCAAAATGCGAGGGGAATGGGATCTATAAAATGCTAATGTCCAAGGGTGATGAACAAAAATCCTCATATTTATACTCAAGGGCTTGGGACCAAGGATCCACCTGTTGGAGGGTTTCTTTCATCATCTTCCATTCTTGGGTGAAGGTAGGATCCCCAAGAGGATTGATGGTTTGATTATGGATTCCTTGTGGAGCATGGGTATGATGGTTAACATTATTTGTATGACTTAAAGTATTGGTATTATGGTTAGGACTATTAAGTTTTTGGAGGCTATGGGAGGTGTTGGTGTTGTTGTGTTGTGGGGATGGTCGGCATTGATTATGAAGGAAGAGATTGATTTATTATGCAAGCTAATCTAGATGATCTTCAATGGCATCCTGTCTCTTATTAGCCTCAGCACGATGGTTGACAAGAGGTAGTTATTGGTCTCTTTAGTATATAAATCCATGGTCCACTTCTTGATGAGTATTTAGTTATGAGGATTCTGATGGGTGAATGATATTGTTTAGATGAGTGTGATCATAATTTGGTGGTAAGGTGCCCTCAATTTCTATACTTTGAGCCAACACTTCATCATGGTTTTCATATAGGTATTGGTCAATGAGATTATGAACACCATCATTATTGAGGAGGTTATTTCTTTCATTTTTTGCTGAAGGTGTAGGGATGTCACTATGAAAGTCCTCATATTCCTGATTCTGATCCATGATTTGCCCCCTAGTATTGTCATCTTGATTAGAGACTTGTCCTAGATAGAATTGAGCTTGGGTTTGGATAACCATGGTGATATATTAAGAGGATGAAATGTGATGATGTGTGATTGAGGGTCTTTTAAATATAAGCCTTGGTTAAAAGATTGGACTATTAGTGGTCAATGGAGAGTATTGATGGATTAGGTAAATAGAAATTATCAAGAAACAAAGGTATTTTAAGAGATCAATATAGAAAAGACAAAATAAGATGATGGGATAAATTAACTTTGTCAACTAGCAAGTGGACAAATTTATGGGTTCAAGGGACAAAGACACTTGATAAGGATAAAGGATAGTGATGGGTGCTAGATTGATATCTTATAAGGCTATGTTTGATAATAATTTCAAGTTTCGATAGGATGATTAATGATATGTGGGAAGTAAGTGACCACCAATAGTTTGATATTTTGTTCTTAACTAATATTTAAAAGGGTAATGGGGAGAAGTGGATGGTGATGAAACGTGATGGAAAAAGTGTGTACAAGGGCTACTACTCAATATAGGTGAATGGGGGAGGTGATAAGATGATGGATATGCATAATAAGGGATTAGAATGGGTGGTATGTGGATATATATGGACACTATGGATGGACAATCTAATGAGGATGGGATGAAATGGAAGAGATGGAGATGATATATGGACAATTGGGGGTGGATTTCAAATTATTGAAAATATGGTTTTTGAATTCAATGGGTATGGATAGGGGATGAGTAATGGGAAAGGATGATACTAAATGGATCACAAAATATAGAGTATGTGATTATGATATTTGGACTATGAACTTTTATGAAAGTGTGATGATATAAAATAGAATGAGAAAAGATCTATATCAAATGATGTGAGGATAAAAGGAGCGGATAATGGAAGATGAACTATGTAAGGTGGACAATATTTATAAAAATGGGTTATGGGATAATGAATAAAGGATATAATTTTCTATAGGTGATATGAAAATTAGGCTAGGATGTATGATGTGACAAAGTATGGTGACAACGATGTGGATGAGGTGGGACCTAGCTATAAAGGGGAGACTTATAGTGGTGTAATGGATATCCAGGTGAAATTATAATGGACTAATGATGATGGGATAAATATAAGTAGCCTAGGCAAAATGGGATATTATAGAAGATTATGGAAGTGAAGAAGTGATTAAGGATGCAAAATATGGATCACCAAATGGGAGGTAGATATGGTGTGATTTAGTATATATGAAGGATGATGAAATGGGATAAATATGATATGTAAGTATTAATGGGTAAAAAAAGATAGGTGGGGTTGGTATAGATGTGATTGGATACACAAGAATATGGAGTAGATAAGGTGTGATTAAGATGGAATGGACAAGATGAGGACAAGATAAGATGGGTTATATGATTATCATGGCTATATAATGAATGAGGTATGGATGGATATAGGATGATTAACACTAAGAGTAAGATGGATAATAAGTGGATAAGGTATAGAAGTCTAACAAGATAGATATGGAAAGTGTGGTGTAATATGATTCTTAAGGAAAATATGGATGAATGGGGGACCTATATAAAAATGGGACTTAGGGGGGTGAACAAAAGGAAATAATGAGATAGAGAGGGGATGATGGAAGAATAAGTAATTTAAAAGTAGAAGGTGATTAAGGATGAGTATATACAAAAGGAGACCATGATGAATGTCTCTAAAAGTGGTATGAGATGATGATAGTGATGGATGAAGATGAATGATCCTATATGGCTTAATGGATGATATAAAATAGGTGGGTCTAATGGATAATTGATGTAAAATATGGATTATGGAGATTAAGATCACTACAAAAAGATAGGATAAGGTGAGGACAAGATGGGTAGATGAATGGATGATTGATATGAAAGGTTAGTGAAAATAATTATAAGAAGTTAGAATAAATAATTAATGATAGATAAGAAAGGTGGACTTTATGGATACAATGGATTGTGTGGTGATAAGATGATATAATGGATGGAGGGGTGAAAAATGGACTATATGGAAAAAAGAATTAAAATGAAATATGATGACTTAAGGATAGAATGGGTAGATTAGTGGATGAAAAATGGAGTATGAGGATAAAACAAGTGAGGGGATGGGATGATATAAGTATAAGATGGGTGGATAAGCAGATGGTTGTGTGTGAAAAATGGATTATGGGGATAAAACAATTATCATAGATGTGATGGAAGGCAGATATGACGTAAAAAAAAGGGGGGGTGTTCTAAAAAAATAGGAAATATGATAATTATATGAGGCTATAGATGAAGGTAAATAATAGGTGGATATAGGTATGAGATGAAAATGTAAAGGAAATAGATGATGAAGAGAATGGATAGAAAGTGGATAATCATTGTGTGTGGGATGCTATGAGATATAACTAGGATGGTCAATATAAGGCAAATGGGGAAGAAATCTGTTATAAAAGTGAATAAAGTGGGGTCAAATATACAAGGATGTGAGAAGGAAGTGAATATTAAATACCATGGAATAGATATAGATGAGAGAATGTTTGTAGGATGGATGGAAATATGATAAGGATTTAATTAAAATACACAAGGAAGGCTGTGAGAAGATGATGGTGCTAAGTGAGATGAATCCTATGAGGTGTGGGTAGGATAAAAATGGTATGGATAGAAGGGTATGGGGAAGTATGATGGTCAAAAGGGATATGATAAAAGGTAGTGGATGCTAAGTGTTATGGTATGGGTGTGGACACAAGGGGCATTATTAATTAAGTGTATAATGATGGAATGATATAGTGTGACTATCGAGGGGGGTAGGGTATATGATGGTCAAAATATATAAATTATTAACGAAGAAGATGATTTTAGGATGAGTGTGGAAATTGATATGTGGACTAAGATAAATGTTGTAGAGTGAAAAAGAGAGATGATGTGATATGGATAGTCGAGATGGGATGATAATGGGATGAAGGAATGAGATGAAGAGATAATGATGGGATAAAGGAAGTGATCACACAAAAAGTATGGGTGTGGTTGACTTCACTATCAAACAAAATGGCTCTCATCACAACACATAAACAATCATGTACAAGCACAACCCTAATTAGTAAACTATATGGGAGTGTAACACTATGTCCACACCATCTAATGGTTACACAAGTGAGGTTGTAGGCCAGTGACCCATTATGGAATTGACCAAACCCTCTCAACCTTGCTTGCTCATGATGGTCACTTGGGTGTTGATATTAACATTCGCAGTGAAACCCTTGTTACGGCTGTAGTCCCCTACTTTAAGATTCACAAAAGGATCTAGGGGAGTCCCGTATATATGCAATGGTACGTTGGGGCCCAAGTCCATGTAGGAGGTTATCTGATTACCCTAGGTATAGACTTAATCATCCCTCATTCTATGTAACCCTTTATGGTGAATTCCACTTAGGCCATAACAACAAGCTCTCTTGATTATTATACTCCACCAAAACACAGAGTGTGGTTAGTGCATGGTGGTGAAATCGATGACACTAACCCCTAAAAGACCTAGCCATATGCATGGTGATGATATCCATGTCATGTGTTATCTTAAGGGAGGGCTTAAACAAACAAGCTAGTGCACGATATAATTAATTAACCATTCAAATTACCTATGTGTGTTTGGCACGATATGACAAATTAGTACATTCAAAGATAAATCAAAGATATATACACACACAAGATTAAACATATGAGCATTTACAAAAAAGTAGAAAGATAATGATATACTAAAGTTAATGATCAAGATAATGAAATGTAAGACAAAACTATAAAATGGCACCCCCCTGCAAGCACAAAGGTTAGATATATGATGGGGTGCTAAAATATCCAAGGGACCTATAAGAAAAGTGTTAGCCAAGATGACTCTTATAATAAATAATAGGGTAGTCAAATATGCCTTAATAAAACACCCTTTAAAAAATCATGACTTGGCTCTATAACTTCTTTGGGGTGAGCAGGACATGACGCAGGGCTCTAGGGGTGACAACGCCCCTTTATGGGAGGCTCAGAGTGATGCAAAATTCATAAAATTTGACTCTAAAAATGCACTCAAAATGGACCAAATTAAAGGCCAAAAAGGCTACAATCCCATGACTACACAATGCAAAACCATGACTTACAGGACAAACCCATTACTAGGAGAGTTGTGAGATTATAGATGTTAGCTAACAGTGACAATTAACCACAAAACTATGGCAATCTAAAAATCCCATAGCTAGGAATAACAATCTCATGACTAGGAATAGATTGATAGTAGTGGTTTTGTCATAAACCATAAAACTGCAATTCAAAATGACAATGTCATGACTAACATAAAAATACAAATAGCAATATTTTAATTTATAAGAAAAATAATATGTATATCCTAAGTAAAAAATTTATTAAATAAATATAATTTACAAGGATTTGATATTAAATACAATTATTTGATGATAAAAATGCTATTAAATCCTATCACTAAGTTGAATTGGCTTAAAATATAATGTTGTAACTCAGATTGACAATCCCATTAGTTTCAAGGTAATTTCATGACTGAGAGAGTAACGGTATTGTCAGATTGTGTTAAGGCATCTTGTAAGATGAATCTCTAGCTAATCCTTTCACTCTTGTGTTTCACCAATACCCTATAGGATAGAAAACACCACTTGTTAGGAGTTATTTTCAAATATGGAGGGTGAAATGTTTATGTATAGAGGTATGTTCAAAATTTTCAGCCAAAGGACAAAACCTCTAGTTTACAACTTACAGACCCTCAAAATTCTCCAAACAAGTCCTAGAAACACTAAAGATAATGATTCAAAAATGATAGGGATAGTGTTTTACCAAACTAATAATAAAAGAAAATACCACCACTAGGATCTACAATCCTGCTATTACCAAGGCAATCTCGTTATTGGGATAATCATGAGATTGTCAAAAAGGTGTAGGGAGTTGATTTTAGAGGGGATTCTCTCTTTGACCTGCACACAAAAGCAAGAAAATAACACAAAACACCTATAGGAATAAAGGGTTAGCAAAAACAAACAACAATCTGAACCTTAACATAGTTTTTGATAATATTGCTACTCAAAATGACAATATTGCTATTTGTAGGGCAATCTCGCTACTAGGTAAGTGGCAAGATTATCAAAAATAACCTGTAAGACAAACTGCTAGTGGTTTACAATATCACAACTAGGATTATCAATCCCACAATTCATAAAGCAATCATGTTATTGAGAGATTAGTGGGATTATCAAAATGTTAAGTCCTTCTAAAGCTTTAACTACTAATAGCTAAGTCATAATATCATGACTCAGATAAATAATACCGCTAATGCAATATCGTTACTTGAAGATCAATACCATGACTTTCCTAAATCATGTGGGAAACACAAAATCTGGGATTGGTTCCACTTTTAGTTGGTCCTGTAATCACCTTAAATGCTTCCAACAAGAGTGTTAGGCTAGATAAAGAGGTTGTCCCACCGTAGTCACCAAAATGTGCACCAAATTTGGGGATTCAAATAATATTATCAAAATGATAATACAAACCCAAAATCATTGACACTAATAGGAATAGATAGAAAAGGTAAATCAGAATAGTTAGAGCATTCTTATCATCACTTTTACCTTCTCATAGCTCCATTCTAAGACTTGAAACTTGTGTAATTGAGCTTGTAGACTTGATTTTTGGATTGCTTATAGTTTCTTGACAATGGCTTCCAAGAGGACTATGGATGTTGGTCAATGGCTTGAGTGCTTGGATGCTAGTATGGATGTGCTTAATGGATTGCTTATGATTCACTTGTGCATTAGTTCATTCATTTATTCATTAGCTTGAGCAAGGAAGGGTGGTTTAGTTTTATAGGTTTATAGAGGAATATCTATGGTCTAAATTTGAATTTGGGCCATCAAGATCTAGGGTGGAGGATTTTCCAGAATCCTTTAGAATAGAAAATTCTAGAGGGAAAGGGTTAAAATGGTTAGATTTATATAAATCTCTTCATAGGTTTCTTAGGGTTTAGGAAAGGCTAGTGTAGGGTAGTGGGTGGGTAGTTAGGATTTTCTTGAATTTAAAATTGGCTAGTGGAATTAAGGGGTAGGTTAGTAGATAATAATTATTTTTAGGGGTTTTAATGATGGGATTAATTGGTCTTAGGCTAAGATAAAGGTTATATGGAATATATGAATGGGTATGGAAATTATGCCACAGGTTAGTGTAACTAGAAAATAGGGTAATTAGGCCAAATTAGTGGGAATTGGTATAATTAGTGTGGTAAACACATTTTAGTGCATACACATCCTAGGATCATGGGGAATGGAGCATATCGAATGTTGAGCTAGTGATGGAGGTATACATCCCACCACTTCCACTACACTTGTCTTTAATGGCCCATTGTTGTCCCATGTGCTCACTTCTCAATGCTACTTGATTCAAAAGGAACCACTTATCTTTAATGGCCCATCATTGTCCCGTGCACCCACTTTTTGATGTTATTTGATTCAAAAGGATTTATTAGCCACTAGCCAACTAGCACTACTAGAAGACAAAATAATAATCATCTCTATGATTACCTCGTACCTAGGTGTTTGTTGAGTTGGCATGGATCCACTACTTAGCTCAAAAATGGGCCCAACAGATTTGTCAAGATTTTCAAATAGTGATCCATCATGTTTCATATGGTAAGAGGCTTCTGATTCTAGAATCCATTCAAACACAAGTGATCCTATTGTTATAAAAAGTTTTACTTCTATGTTGGTAGGAAGGAGATGTAGTTTTTTCATGTCTGTTTCTATGTATGCCATTTTATTGAAACACTGATAATCATTGTGGCCTGATTTATTACACTAATTTCAACACTATTTTTTGATATTTGCATTTACTTTCCTTTTTCCTTTATCTTGACTTGGGGAAGGATTTTGGTGAGTCAATTTATTTCCCTTAGGATTAGGCTTTGCTTTCTTTTTTGGGGGGAAAATCCCTTGCAATTTCTAGAGTTGGGTTGTGATATTACATTAGTATTATTGACCACTAAGACCTTCTACTTAGTATCATTGCACTTTTTCATATACTATCATGTATACAAAAAAATCATGGTGAATAATTCTTAATCATTTTATGCATTGACAACTTCCTAGACCATCTCCAAGGTGTTTTATACATCACTAAAAATGACATGAAGTTAGAGTACCACCATGTTCCTATTTTACCTTTTTTTTAATTATGTGTGTTCAATAAGGTAATACTTAAGAACTAATTTAGATTATGTGTAATATAAAAATAAACACAAATCTAAAAGTAAAAGGTATAATCTTATTTTGACAATTATGCTTTTTATAAAGAGAAGATACCTAAGGGAATAAGATACTTTGCATTTTTCTATTTTTTGTATATTTAAGACTTGGATTAGAAATTGAGTCTCTCGATGCACTTAGATAGATTCATCAAATTCTATATGAAACTAAAAGATGTTAGTGTTAAAAACCAAATGGATTCATATGGGTGATTTTTTCTTCTCTGTTTATAGGTCATTGTGCCTACTTGTAAACTATCTTTGTGTGCAATATTCATAATCTACTTCTAGCATACTTATAGACATATGTCTCCTTCTCTTTGGAACCATAGGTCCACTTATGATACTAGGTTTAGGCCAAAAAAATGGAGAAAATTTTGGACAGAGATGACACCGACCACTCTATAATGAATGGTTAATCGATACATACATATCCAATACTCCAAAGAGGGAAGTCAAACTGCATGTAGTTACCCTTGTTAGGTGTATGTTTGTGCACAAGTCATGTAAAGTAGAGATAGGTCAAAACTAACATTACTAATTATCTAATATCATATTTAGTGTCTAAAATTGTTTCCCTTATATTCTAGTATTTAAATGAAATACAATGGTAGAGTAAAAGGATGATGAGATGTACTTAAGAGTGTACAATAAAAAAATTCTTTGGGAGGAGGCTCAAAATGTGCAACTTCTTACATGAAACATGCAATGAATATGTACCAATAAATTTCCATGTATGTAATTTCAAATTTGAAATCAAATTGAAAATTTTGAAACTTAAAGAGCAAGGAAGGAATTCACCTGTAAGTGTGTGAACCATATTGCACTGTGTCATGTTATTTAACCCTTTCTCTAATATTCCCAATCAACAAATCACCAATACATACCAAAAATGCAAAAATCATTAAAAATTATGTCATCAAACATCAACCATATAGAATCACTGCGTTTGAGAGCAGTGCCACAACTAACAAGGAAGGACAACCAATAGTCAAGGAAATAGAGATCGCTTCCTTTGAAAAGGAGCACTACCATTAATTAAGTAGTCATATAATAAAGGGAGCACTGTCATTAACAACATTCATTATTATTAAAGAAGATTCCCATGAATAACATCAATTAATTATTAATTAATTAAATGGTAAAATTCATCTTGATGAAAGGACTCCACCTTTGGAAAAGACACACCATTTGATGAGGGGTTATGACGTATATACATTCATTCATTGAAGTGGAAGAAGGCATCCATTCAACTCATGTATTAAACATCCAATCATTTACAATCTACACTTCTTATTACATTTAAGGAATAAATCCCTTATTTTTAAATTGGATGTAAGGATAGAAACCCTTGTCATCACAACCGAAGGATGAAAACCTTTGAGGCTTATATTTTATTATTCAAGATCTAACAATTATATAATAAATATTCATTTAAATTAATAAATTATCATTTTTAAGTACAAGTTATATATATTTCAAATTATAATTTTCAAGGACACCAATTTTTTGTATAATATTCCCATTTAGAATAGTATAATGGTATTAGAGCTCTTCATCCTGTTAACCTATGGAATGTAAACTTCATGCAAGGTGATGATAAAGAAATTTGCTATTATTTGAGAAATAAAAATAAAGATTCTAGACAACAAAGAGAAGAAATAGAAAGGGAAGAAGAAAGGACAAATATGGAAGAGAGGAAAAGAGATGATGAATGGATTGATAGGCTTATCCAAGGTCAGGAACAACTGGCTAATACAATGACTCAATTAGCTCTTACAATGCAATCTATTACAAATCATAGATATCAAAATGATGAAAATGGTCATTCTAATACTACCTATAATCAAATCTTACCTAAAACAATTGCAAGTTCTTTAAACATACCTTTTCAACCTAAAATTATTTCAAGAGT
Source organism: Torreya grandis (assembly GCA_037957365.1). Taxonomy (NCBI): domain Eukaryota; kingdom Viridiplantae; phylum Streptophyta; class Pinopsida; order Cupressales; family Taxaceae; genus Torreya; species Torreya grandis. The sequence continues at coordinate 8,626,563 of JARHVA010000023.1, forward strand.
ATAATCAAGTATGGAAGAAGAAACCCAAACTTCATTTGGAGATGACCTTACAACTGATTTTAAAGAATATCAACCCCTTTCAGATGATTTGTGAAAGAAAACATCACTCACAAAGTTGATGAAAATGAAAATAAATCATAATAGGCACTAAAATAGAGTATAAACCCAAAAGTAATCAAAAATATCTTTAGAATGTATTGGGTAAATTAACTTTGTCAACTTTTGACGGCTCTAACAAATGCACAACTTGAGCATGGATCCAAAAATTAGATACATACATATCTCTTTGACCTATGATGGAAGAAGAAGCAATAAAATTTGTAACCCTTGCATGAATGGTGGTACTATGGATGTATTATGTAGGGGCATGATCTTATTAAATCATATGATGAATTTACTACAAGGTTGATGGAAAGATTCGATAGAATTGACCCCAAAATTCATTTCCAAGAATTGGTATTATTAAAATAAAGTAGCAATGTGTAAGACTATGTGGTAGAATTTCAAAGGCTCATCGTGATGATTTTGGACATTACTAAAAGGAGGCTCATAGTATTGTTCATGAAAGGATTGATTGAGCCACTCAAGGGTTTAGCCAAAGCCTGTAATCCTTCCTCTCTCCAAGAAATAATTTAAAAACATTAGATTTAGAGATATCAACACCAAGGAATAAAATTATGCCATTTATACAACCAAGAATAACCACTAACAAATAACCACAAACCATGCCTTCAGGATAGTAAGGGATAACACCCTATAGCCAACAAAATAAACCATTCCAATCAAGATATTTCCAACCAAGAGACCCACCTAAAATAGGTAAAGAAACAGAAATAAGAAATGAGTTGAGGAAAAACTTATGCTTCACTTGTAAGGACCCTTGGGTACCAGGTCACCATTGTTTGGGAAAGGGACAAGTTCATTACATCGAAGATGTTTCAGATGGTGGAATTAAAGAAGAAAAGGTCATAATTGAAGAATTAATAATGAATTAGAAGAAGGGGAAAAGACATTGGAGGGTACCTTTACGACTTTAACAAAAGCTCCGAGATACGATCCCTTTAGAGTAAGAGGGAGTTTACAAGGACAAAAAATCACCATATTATAGATAGTGGGGCCACCCATAATTTCATTGACGAAGGATTAGTAAAAAAAATGGGTTAAAAAATATAAGAATTTCAAGGTTTTAAGGTCACAGTTGCCAATGGTTTTACCATTCCATACACTTGAAAAATTCCACTACTCCATCTTATGTTGGGGAGACATCAAATAAATGAGGATTTATATGTAGTGGGCATCAGTAAAACAGATTTGGTACTAGTTGTACAATGGCCACATTCCTTGGGGGAATTTACCTAAAACTATCAAACCATGAAATTAAATTTTAAAATATATGGGAAAGAAATAGTTATTTAGGGTATGGCTAATGGATCCCCCTAAGTGGTTACAACCAAGAGGATGGAAAGGACATTCAGGAAATGTCAAGTTTAATGGGAAACACAATATTTTGTTAATTCTAAAAAATTGGAAGTGTAGAGACAACATGAAGATATTCAGCCTATAATTTATAAACATGCTAAGGTTTTTGAGAATATCCCACATGGGTTGCCACCAAATAGAGGGTTTCAACATATTATTAAGTTAGAAACTTGTACAAAGCCAATAATAATTACACCTTACCACCACCCCAAAATCTATAAATATGATATTGAAAAGACTATCAAGAATTATTAGATATGGGACATATTAGGCTAAGTTCAAGTCCTTTCACCTTGTCTGTGCTCTTAGTCAAGAAGAAATATGGCACATTGATAATGTGCATAGACTACCATCAATTAAATAAAAAGACTATTAAGAATAAAAATCTAATACCAAGGATCGATGAATTAATCGATGAGCTTCATGGAGCTAGTTTTTTTTCCAAAATTGATTTAAAATCAGGATACCATTCAATATGGATGCGAGATGAAGATGTTCAAAAAATGGCATTCAGATGTCACTATGGGCATTTTGATTTTTTGGTTATGTCTTTCGGATTGACCAATGCTCCAACCACCTTTCAATCATGTATGAATCATATATTTGGTAAACATTTGAGAAAAGTTGAGTTGGTTTTCTTCGATAATATATTTATATATAGTATGTCATGGGAGGAACACTTGAAACATTTAGACATAGTACTCAAAATATTGGTGTAATAATCTCTTTTTGCTAAAATTTCTAAATGTGAGTTTGGAATGATAAAAAATTTATACCTGGGGCATGTCATCAATAGACAAGGAGTGCATGTTGATCAAGATAAAATTTTAGCTATATTAGATTGGCTCCCTCCTACTAACATGATTCAACTAAGAGGATTCTTGGGGTTATGTACTTACTATCAAAGGTTATTTAAAGGGTCATCTTGGATAACTGTCCCTTTGACTAATTTAACCAAAAAGGGAGATTTTCATTGGATTAAAATTTCTAAATCAACATTTGATGATTTTAAAAAAGAAATGAGTTCATTCTCAATGTTGGTTGTACCAAACCTTTCATTACCCTTTGTACTAGAATGTGATGCATAGGGTGAAGGAATAGGTGATGTCCTAAAGCAGAAAAGTCATCCAATTACATTCAAAAGTAAAAAACTAAAATATCATGAATGCAAGTAATTTATATATGATAAATAAATGTTGGCAATCATTCATGTGCTAGCCAAGTTCCATCAATATTTGGTATGTGGGAAATTCATGGTGAGAATGAATCATAACAGTCTAAATTTTTTATTTGGTTAAAAGGATTTGAACAATAGACAACAAACATGGGTGAGTAAGGTCCAAGCCTTTGATTTAGACGTCAAATATGTGAAAGGAAAGAATAATGTTGTGGTGGATGCATTATCTAAAAACCCATCTTTGTGTTCCATATCTACAATTACAGCTGATTGGAAGGTTTTCATAATAGCCAAATATGTTAAAAATGAGTTTGTTAATGTGATCTTAGAGGGAAAAATTGTGAATGAATAATATAAGGTAGTAGAAGGTCTCATTTTGTATAAAAATAGAATCTTCTTGGTACTAGAATCAAAAGTTAAGCATAAAATGTTAAAGGCTATTCATAACATCCCTTTGGCAAGCCATCCAAGTTATCTTAAGACATATAAATAGGTAAGAGAAATGTTCTTTTGGAAAGGGATTAAGAGTAAAGTTATTAGGTACATTAATGAGTATCTTACTTGCCATTGGAGCAAAATAGAGCATGAATTTCCAGCAAGCTTGTTGCAACCCCTACCCATCCCTACTCAACAATGAGAAGGTATTTCAATGGATTTTATTACTGGATTGTCCATGGTTCAAGGGAAGAGTTGCCTCTATGTAGTTGTTGACCATTTGATGAATTATGCTCATTTATTTCCTCTTCTCACTATGTATGATATCCCCTTGGTAGTTAGAATATTTTTTAAAGAGATATTTAAATTACATGGGTTGCTAAAAAACATTGTTAATGATAGAGATAGCAGGTTTATGAGCTCATTTTGGCAAGAACTCTTTCACCTAGCAGGAACTGAATTGACCCCAAGTACAAGTTATCATTCTCAAATAGATGGTCAAACAAAAGTTTTCAATAAATGGATTGAAATTTATTTAAGGAATTATATATTAGGGAAACAAAATACATGGATTAAATGGTTGCACTTGGAAGAATTTTTCTATGATACCTTTTTATCACATGTCAATTGGAATGACACCTTTCAAAGCTTTGTATGGGTACGATACACAATCTTTTGTGGACTTGGTTATTCTAGATAGTAAAGTTCTGAGAGATAAATATTTAATACAAAAAATTCAAGATATCCTTATAACTCTCAAGGATAATCTTTATCAAGCACATCAAAGTCTATATGCAAATCAACATAGAACAAAAAGGCAATTTGAAGTAGGAGACACGGTATATTTGCATTTACAGCCCTATAGGCATACTTTATCAAGTAAAGTAGAGCTGAGAAACTCAAACCACATTTCTATAAACCATATAAAGTCATGAGGAAGGTGGGAAAGGTTGCTTATAAGTTAGAATTACCAGGTTATAATTGAATACATAATGTTTTCCATGTTTCATGCCTAAAAAGGGCACTTGGCAAACACATTAGTCCTTCTATAGAGATACCACCATTATACAAAGAAGATAAGTTGATTTTAATACCCAAATCCATCCTTGAGGCTTGAGAAAAAAGGTTAAGGAATAGAAGTATCACAAAGTATTTAGTTCATTAGAAAAATTTACCACTCGAAGATGCCACGTGAGAAGAAGCATCAATTCTTGAACACCCAAATTTACATTACTTGAAGACAAGTAATTTGAGGAAGGGAGTTATATAATATTCCCAATCAATAAATCACCAATACATACTAGAAATGCGTAAATCATTAAGAAGTCTATCATCAAACATCAACCATATAGAATTGTTGCCTTAGAAAGTAGTGCCAAAACTAATAAGGAGGGATAACTAGCAGTCAAGGATATAGATATCCTAGCCTTTGAATAGGAGCATTGCCATTAATTAAACAATCATATAATAAAGGGAGTGCTACCATTAATATCATTCATTATTATCAAAGAAGAGACCCATGAATAACATTAGTTAATTATTAATTAATTAAATGGTAACCAACATTCATCTTGATGAAAGGTTTTCACCTTTGGAAAAGACACATCATTTGATGAGGAGTTATGACGTATTTATATTCATTCATTAAAGCATAAGAAGGCATTCATTCAACTCATGTATTAAACATTTAATCATGTACAAGCTTACACTTATTACATTTAAGGATGAAAACCCTTATTTGTAAAATTGAAAACAAGGACAGAAACCCTTGTCACCATAACCCAAGGATTAAAACCCTTAAGGCTTATATTGTATTATTTGAAATATAATAATTATATATAAATATTCATTTAAATTAATAAATTATCCTTTTGAAGTACAAGTTATATATTTATTTAAAAACAAATTTTTCAAGGAAACCAATTTTTCGTGTAATATTCCCATTCAAAATATTACACTTTCTAATTTAAGAAGAATTAAATTAATTGGTATTAAACTATAGAAATTAAAATGTTTATATGCGTTGATCTAATAATGAAATATATTCAATATACATTATGCTACAAAATTTAAAGAAATCAAGCACTTATTAAAAATAGTAAAATGCCTAAGAATGTGAAAACCTCTCTAAAATGGAAATAGATATGAATGTATAAGCTCACTGTAAGTTTTAGTAAAAAGAGTACTTCAAAGTTTGTTGGGACAAGTCTATGGGAGGTGGATAGAGGCACATTGTGGCCTTGTTTGGCTATGTCATGGTTAACTTCATTCCTAATTTTTAGTTATGGGTATGTGTGATTGCCTATGAGGGTTTATTATTAAAGTTTGTATTCTATGTTATCAAGTAGAAAACTTAAATATAAAACCCTAGATCTTGGACATACACTCGATAACAATTAGATAACAAGAGGGGGAATAAAAATAGGTTAGTAAGGATGACCAAACTAGCCTAAAAAACCCCTTGTAAAATCATTGCCTACATAATCCAAATGGACCTCAAGCTGATGTAGATCTGCCTCTTAAATTCATTGTGTGATTTGTGATGATGCACCAAATGGCTATAATAAGAAACAAAAATGAGCATACTTGGTGAGTCAGTCAACAACTACCATGATAACATTTTTACCCTCAGACCACAGTAACCTTGTAATGAAATCCATGGAAACCTCCTCCCAACACTGGATAGGGATGGATAAAGGTTGAAAAAGACTTGGGGACTTAATGGTTTTACATTTATTTTGCTAACATCCCATGCATCAACCTTTATTTCACTAACATCCCATGCATTAAACCACATATTTCTGGACATCCCCCTTGATTCCTTCTCAAAATAAATCTTGCTTGATTCTATGATATGTTTTCAAAAATCCAGAATGACCTCCAAGTGGAGAGGCATGAAGTTCCTGAAGAATTTTATGTTTGAGGAGAGAATGTTTATAAAGGTATAATCTATCTTTATACCATAATATGTTCCCCTTCCATGTAAATTTTTTAGATTCATTAGAACCCTACTAGAGATTTTGAATCAAATCATTAGTAGCACTATCATTCTCTCATTCATATTTAACTTTCTCTAGCCAATCTGCCTACCACATGGTCATGGCATATAACATTGCCTTAATTGATTAATCCCATTAAAAAAGGGCATTTGCCACCACATTCTCTTTTCCTTTCTTATAAACTATTTTAAAATCATATCCTAACATTTTTGTCATCCATTTCTATTTTTATTCATATTACAATCATTGCCTCAAAAAATATTTGAGGCTATCACGATCAGTCTTTACTTGAAAGTAATGAACCATCAGATAAGGTCTCCATTATTTCACTATTTGTAGAATGACCATCATCTCTTTCTCATAGATTGGTTTGAGCCTATTTTTTCCATTTAGTCATAAATTTTAAACTTTAGGGGTCTGCTTTCTTGTAGGAGTACATCTCCCATGCCATATCTTGATGCATCACACTCCACAACAAAAGTTTTTAAAAAATTAGGAGTAGCCAAAATTAGAGTTGTGCACATAGCCATTTTCAACTATTGAAATGCCTTGGTAGTTGAATCGGTCCACTATAAGGATTCTTTATTCAAAAAAGAGGTGAGTGGGGATGAAATGTTACCATAATTTTTGATAAACCTGTGATATTAACCAGTAAGCCCTCAGAAATCCTCAAAGGTTTTTAAGAGTCTTGGGACCTGCCACTCCATCGTTACTTAGAATTGTATAAACCAACTTCCACTCATTTATGTGAAATAATATGACCCAAGTAATCCACCTCTTCAACACTAAAAGTACATTTGGAAGGTTTGTCATAAAGATGATGTTGTTCCAAAACTAAAAGTACTTGTTTCACATGCTTCAAATGGTCTTCCCAATTTTTACTATAGATGAGGATATCATCAACTAATACAAACTTTCTCAAAAATGGCATAAAAATAGTATTAATCCAACTATGAAATGTAGATGGTGCATTTGTAAGGCCAAAAGGCATGACCATAAATTCATAATGGCCTTCATGGGTTCAAAAAGTTATTTTAGGTATGTCCTCATTATGGATGTTAATCTGATGATATCAAGAGTGAAGGTATAACTTGGTAAAATAAACAACACCATGTAATTCATCTAATAAATCATCAATTATTGGAATAATAAACTTATCTTTGATGGTGTACCTATTGATTTTTTTATATTTTGGGCACATCTTTCAATTGTCATCCTTCTTTCACACCATGACCACTAGAGAGGAATATTCATTTTGATTGTGTCAGATGATTCTTGCCTCCAATATATCATGTACCATATTTTCAATTTCACTCTTTTGGACATAATAATACCTGTAGGATCTGATGTTGCATGTTATATTTCCTATAATGAGCCTAATGACATAATCATGTTCATGATTAGGAGAAAGTCCTTTTAGCATGTCACCAAAAACAACATAATGGTCTTCTAGCACCCTTTGTAAATCAGGACGTGTAGACTCCTTAGTTGGTTAAACCTCTATGTAAAATAAGCATGCCATAAATCCTTTTGCACCTTTTTGAGAATTTTCATCATTTGATGGGAACTAACCATTTGTTGAGATTTATCCCATATTCCACATGGTTCAAAGGTCCTACCTTATGAATGGAACCTCATTAATATTTTTTGGAAATTCATCTCAATAGTGCCCAAAGTGGTGATCCACTGCACTCCCAAAATAATGTCATCTCCTCCCATGGGAATATCAAACATAGGGTAATCTAGCAAGTAAACTCCCATAACAAGGTTAATGCTATGGCATTTTCTAGAATATTTGATTGTACCAACATCTATAATCATGTCGTAAAAATTTTGAGCTGGGTAAATGAAATAGTTTAAACGAGTAGCCAACTTATTGTTGATGAAGTTATGTGTATTCCTAAAGTCAATTAACATAATCACCTTTTATTTCTTCAAGAAACCCACCACCTTAAGAGTTTGAGGATTAATAATGTCTAAAAGTGCATGGTAAGAAAAATTAGGTTGAGAATCTTCAGATTCATCCTCAGGTTCTTCCAAACCTACCCCTGAAGCCTCATCATCTTCTTCCTCCTCATTGACACCTTCAATGTAAAATAACTTCTTTTCAACACATCTATGTCCTTTACTCCATTTACTATCGTATCCACAACACAAACCTTTTGTACTCTTTTCTTAAACTTGATGAGGTGTCAATCTAGTAAGCTATGGAAATGATGGTGTTGGGAAGGTGCATTCATTCACAGTAGTGAAAGGTCTTTATTTGATCAACTCTTTGTCCACATCCAGGCATGCCCTTGATATGGCTTCAAATACATTATTAGGATGAAACATGCAAACCTCCAATTGGATGCTATCTTTGAGGCCACCCAAAAATAGGTCAGTCAAATTTTCCTCACTGATGTCTACCACACATAAGGAGAAATTTTAAATTGATGAATGTAATCCTTTACCATCTTGGTTTGGTTCAACTTGGCTAGTTCATTAAAGTAGTTTTCTGAGACATTATTATGATAGTGGAGCCACAACTCTTCAAAAAATATAGACCAAGCAACCAAGATACCCTTCTTTTTCTTTTGAGCACATAACCAATGATACCAAACAAACTGCTCAGGTTCTGATATAGAAAGACCATGACCACCTTTTATGAATAGGGGGTCTAATGTAGATAAAATAAATTTTCAATTTAAGTAATCCATGTGAGTGGATCATTACCATCAGACTTGTGTAGGTCCACTTTTGGCAACAACAACTTCATACCATGGTTGGTGTTGTGATTGTTTGGAGGAGAAAAACCAAATTCAAGTGGTGGAGGGTTATTTTACAATTGCTGAGTTGAAAAGTTCGCCAATTTCCCAATGATTTGTTATAATTGATCCCAAAAGCTATTCAGGTACCCTCTTAGCCCTATGAGGTCCCCTTTAACCACATCAAGATCATATTTATTCACCATGCCCTGCAACTTTGACTTAAGTTGTTGAACTATCTCTGAAATACTTGGATTAAATTTTTTTGACTCTATGTCATCTTTGTGAGGAGTTTTATGCATTAATTTCCCTTTTCCATGACCATGAGTCTTAGGCCTTTACATGCACAAACCCTAGGATGGTAGTGACCCAAAAAAAATGTATTGGTAGATGATACCATTATGATCACCTCACCAAAATGAATCCAACGACTGTCAATGTGCAGAAGGGTGAAATTGTTTTACCCAAAAATGTGTACTAATAGAATATACCATTGTGATCATCTCACATAGATAAATCTAGAGACTACTAATTTGCATTCTTTTTGTAAAAAACTCATGAACAAAACTACAATGATGAAAAAATTTAATTCCTCTTGGATCACAAGTTATGTTTTTTTAGCCTTCTAGTGTTCACGATGATAGATCCAGAAAAAAAAATTGTGTCACAGAAACTTGTCCAAATCAAAGCTTTGATACCACTTGTAATGAAATTACTTAGATGATACACAACAATAAAATTATATATTGCATAATTAAGAACATAATAAACATATCCACAACAAAAATTGCTAAAAGAGCATAATACTTAAATATTATGACTGAGCCATTTCTAGAGGGTAACCTCCACATCAATATAATAAGAATAAAATTATAATATGATGATAAAATACTAACCACTACCTCCTATATATACACTACTTAGCCAATGTTATTCCATAGGTCAACCATACTAAGAACACAGAGAAATACAACAAGATAATATGAAGGTATGTAAGCCACAAGTTGACCACACATATCCCTAAATGCACTATAAGTTAAGGGTGTAGCAGCCAAATTATTAGTGAAAAAGATCATGACACAAAATAGAGATAGATAACAATAAAGATAAGAAAGTGGGTAAATAGGGAAAGAAGTTGCACGAATAAAATATGTAGAAACACCAAGTAACTACCCCAAAATCTTGCCCACAACCTCCTTTCAAAACCAAATTTGTCATATCATGGCTTTGCTCAGCTTCTTCGCTCCGTGGTTTCTTTGGAAGCAAGGGAATTTAGATGTTTTTTAGTTTTAAGGGTAATGTACTTACTAACTTATTAATAAAAGTTATTGTGAGACTTGTTGTGTAGATATATCTTCAGCTAAAAGTTCCATAAGTTGAAATGGATAAGTTTTTGAGGTCCAAAATAATGAAGATAACATCTAATTTTGTATTAGACATAGGTGGATTTCTTAGAAAGCCTTCATGGGACTATTTCATATGTTAAAATCTCATTATATGAGTGGAAGATTATGAAGGATGCCTATTTTGAACAAGCACATGATCTTGATCATGTGTTAGAAAGGTACTCACTTTTGGATTAGGTGAGTAAGGAAGATGATGATGAAAATAGTGACAAACTCCTCACTACCTTGAAATCCTCTCTCCATCACTTTTACCAAGATAAGTTTGTGGAGTTGGAAAAAGAGGGTAAAGATAATGCTTCCATATGTGGTGGTAGTTTACAATGTTTTGAGCTTGTTGGTGAAATTTTTGTTGAAGGTTATGGGGGTGTGCTTCAAAGTGGTATTAAAAAGTTGATTGAAACTATTGTGAATAATCTAATGGATATGCTTCATGGTGGGATCCATTTGACTCCTCTCCACCTATTTTATTACTGAGCACCCTTTGAGTTGTGGCATCTATAGTAACCCTTGTCACATAAAAACACACTTTTTGTCATAAATCATGTAGTTTTAGAATCAACATAAAGCAAAAAATCACACATCAATAAAAAATCAATTGGCAATGTCACCAAAAAAATATAAGATTATATATCATATGGAAATAGAATGCATCTATCAAGATGTTCTTATGAAATCAATAGCTACTTGAAATATTTAACCTCTCCCTCTTTTTCTTTTGAAGATGGATATAAGCTAGCCTCTACATTTTAAGATACTTCACTATGATCACATTAAAAACACAATCAAAACAATAATACAAAAATGGCTCATGGATAACCATTAATAAATATGAATATATTACCAGGGCTGGGATGTATAACATATAGAATGAATCTCAAAATTATCTAAGAATGAACAAAAGCAAATATAGGCAAGAAAGAGTTAATTCTCAGTTCCAATGTCATAGAAAAAACATGCCTACGATCACAAGGGGTCTTTTCAAAGAAAAAGTTTTTATTATCTTTCTGAAATGGATTATTTTCTTGGACTTCCCTCCCATGGAACTATCAAAATTAAAGGAGGCTCATTGATCATTTAATCATCATGGTGTGGCATTCAAGAGGGGTTTGATAAATAAAGAATCTTAAAATCTCATTTCCCATAAGCCTATATTAAAATATTCGACATCAATATCATGGCACCAATGCATTTATTTTATTTCCAATTACTATTAATATTCTCTTAATAATCTTTTTAAAACTCACTTAATAATCATTGGGATTCATTATTTTAAGTTGGATGTGATTACCAACTTAGCATGCCTATGCACACTCGCTTTTAAACATAACATTCATAACCACCCTTATAAACCACTAAGCACAATTTATGTGCATTAACTTGTCCATTCTTAAGTCACCTTCATCACTACCTAGACTTCTTATCTCAATGGATTGTCGAGGCCTACACTTAATTTGTTATAGCTTTAGAATAATCAAAAAAATATTATAAATTCAATTCATCCTCACATAAGGTGTAATAAAAAATAAAATGGCACAGATATTTTTAAATGGTATTTTAGGACACCTTTTACCACTTAACCTACAAATTAATCTAAAACATATTCATGGAGCTACCATGAATTAGTAGATTGCTAATTATTTTGTGTAAATGACACCAAGATGTCCTCCTTTTCTTATCCTTTTATCCTTCACCACATTACAAATATATTCAAATCAAGGCTTTGAATTAACATCACAATACATAATGTAGTGTATAAGTGAAAGGTAAGGAAAATCCTTATGGGTAAAATAAGGACAAATAGTCCAATGAGTTATAAATTATAGTGTTTCTCATCTAGACAACATAATTGCATGAAACTAGGCATGTTTGAATCAAGTTCAATTTGCATGTCAATTCATAACTACTCAATGTTAGAGGTACAATCACTAAGAGGGGGGGTGAATCAATGATGCAAGATAATCCAATTCAATTCCAAACTTTTAAACATTTGACATACATCAACTTGATCAAGCAGCATAAATAAGAAAGCACATACATCCAAAGCATACATAAGAGCATACATCACATGAACATAACATATCTGTGGGAAAACTTCTTAAGGAATGAAACCCACTAAACCATGCAAGATGAACTACAATCCTATAAAGACAAGATTCAACATTTAGACCAATACCAACTGATCAAGGAACACCCATCCCTTAGTTTAGTAAGACACCAATACCATAAGGAACTACTACCCCTGTCTAGCTGAGAACCCACAACAACTAGACCTTTAACAAGATTTACCTTATAAAGAGGAACCAACCCCATAAGAAACCAAGCACCAACTCAAATACCTAAATATATCACCTTGAACACCTATTTATACTCTTCAACTGATGATGATCACCTTTGTTTGCACTCTTCACCTTCAATCTCTCTCTCAAGCTACCTTTAGGGCTAACTTGCTCAAATTGCCTCTTCTAGGCTTATTAGATCCAATGAATTATGTGTCCTCTTACATCAACTTGATCAAAAAATCATGAATAATCATCTTTAATCTCTATTTGTCCTTATTTACCTGTACCTTCTCTTCCAAAGGTTCTCTTTTTTGCTTGAATCCTTGCTCGCTCAACTAGCTCAATCAGTCTAATTATGCCTTGTATTTATACCACTCTCTTCCTTTAACCCATCTTGGTCAGCCAAGATGCTTTAAATATTTGAACCACCTTTAATATATGTTCATACAAGTAATAACCACACTCTTCATACGTCGTTCATTACTTCATTAGCTCCAAACCACCATTTAGGTCTTGGTGAGACTTAAAACAATTAGGCCTTCATACTCACATGCTAAATGTGAGACTGCTTGGACCAACTTCACCATTTAACAATGATTTAAACACATAAAACCTATCTCAAATACACCCTTTATTATTCCCTCATGGTTCCATGCCACTTGTAACATCAACTCAATCACTCAAACCTACCAATCAGGTCTCCTCACTCTTTAGGCCTTGATACACAAAAAACTCTATCATATAGAACTGAATCATAAAAACACTTTTCTAAAAAAAATTACTCAAAAAAATGTATTAATATATCATACATGACTTATTAAATATCTCAATGTCCATTGGACACATTTATTTAGGCTCAAAGTACTCAAAACAACTCTCTTATGATGACAACTCAGACTGATCATATACAATCAAAATACAGTTAAGCTATTTTGAATCTCCATATCTAATTAGAGGAAACATATGATAATTAATGCCTTATCATAAACCTTTGAGACTTCTTTGACATATTCATATTCATTTTTTTCTTCAATTCTACTCAAAACACCTTCAACTTACTCCTACAACATGGTCACTCAATTTGCTAGTGTATTCAACAAACATGGTCAATTTTTTAGCAAATGTTCACATAGAATATGGATTTTTCAAACCTAAAAAATCCATTTATATTGTCCTCATGGAGTCTATAACACTCTCCAAATGTTATCTCATCTTGAAACATCAAAATTATATCAATAATAACTCAATTATCCTTCTCGGGTCACTTGTAAAACATGGTCAAACACATAGTTAACTTTGAAGCTCAATGTCTTTGACTATACAAACATTCAAAAAATTTAACCAATGTATTTGGATGTCTTGGATTATTTTTTATTTTTTTAAATTATTTCATTAATAAATTCATCCCATATCGAAATATATAGCACAAAAAACTACAAATAAGTTTTCCCTCATTAATTTGAATATTCAAATTCTAACGATCACTATGCAAATGTTAAACATCAAACACTTTGACCTCATTCATGATCCCTATCAACTTTGAATAAATAAAAATTATTGATATCCTATTATTAGCTTGTTCTTTATCTTACAATTCTCAATGTTGATCTAAGATCCTCTCTTCCATGATCGTGCCACTTGGCAGCTTTGTGTGCCTTCTATGTACCTTGTACCCTTCAGTCAATGTGTTTATGCCACTTGGTAGGTTTACATGAAATTTGAGAATATTTTAAATTATTGAATTAATTCACACCATTTATCTATAACTACATGATCATATACTCACCGTTGTAATTTTATCTATCAGATTAGATGCTCATCGTAGATCTATTGCTCAGACTTTATGATTGTGACACATGTGACTAGCACATGTAATTTTGACCATTTAAATTTGATCTATGTCATTAGATATTTATTCAATCAGAATAAATGCTCATTTTAGATCTTCATCATCTGATTAAATACTCTTTGTAGATCTCCTCTTTCAAATCTGGCTAAGTATAGAAACTTAGTGAACACTATTTGAACTTTATCTGAGAAACCAACTTTGCACCTTAATAACTTTTTCTACACTCAATCTCATGACCTAAAATTTGAACCATATGATCACCTTTCATACTAAAATCCATCCATGTATCAAAATGTTCCTAAAACCTTCATATGTATGAAATATGATGTCATCAATCAGCTCACTTAGCTTTATTTGTCAAGATGACTACTTGAACCTAGATCTTCATATGACTACTCTAATGAAATCCACTAACTTACATAAGCACTTCAATCACTAATAACACCCATAGGGTCTCTGAAACATGTCCATATCATCAATATCATCCATCAATTACCTCACTAAGTCAAACACTGAAAAACCATGTAGGAACATTGAGGCACATTGAAGCACACTTTATCAATGTCAATCTAACACACATAACACCTCATCAAAAACCTTGTTAACCTTGGAGACATCATTGAAAAACCTCCAAAAATATCCCCCTTTATCATTTATGTCAACATCAATACAAAACTTATGCTTATACCTTATCTCTCTCTTCAAGTACTTTCTCCCCTTTGACACAACAACAAAGTGGGCTCAACTTCTGATCATGCAGACTTAAAAAGACTTCAAGAACCAATAATAGGAAAGGACCACCTTTGAGATATTATATAGACTCTCCCTAACATTTTGCACACCTTTTCTTACCTTGAGGTTCTCAAACATGCTCCATGACTATACTTTTCTTTAATCATACATAGCTTCTATGAAGACAAAATGTACATGAACATCAAAAACTTCATGAATTTACCTTTAAAATATTAAGAGGGGATTTCCTTAAGTCATCTAAGCTTAGGCATCCTTTGATAACCTTCAGACCATCTCCAACCATGATGAAACAACACACCTACCTTCATACCTTCTCACTTTAGGCTACCTCCATGATTATCAAAAGATGAACAAGCCAATATTCAAAAAATAAAGATGTACAAAAATAACTAACAAACTCATTCAAGAACAACCATACCTTTGTCATTTGGAGAAAATGACCAAAGACCACTCTTATCTTCACTAGCCTTGTCTAGAGGCCTAGTATCCTACCTAAACCTTGAAACACCCATATATTTCTATGTATGCACCTTCAAGACTTAAAATTTCATATATAAAGTATACTCATGTTCCCCCTCATTCATACTAAAAATAATCTTCCAAATCTGCTTCTATATGATAGCTCCTTCACAAACCTACTAACCAATTAACCCTTCATTTCCACAAATCCTCATCCATGAAAGACACCATACACTTTCATATGATTATTAAATTATTTTTAACACCCCATTTAGCCATTTCAATATATCAAGAAACCTCAAACCTCAACTCCCTTAATAAACAAACTAACCAACATGAGCAAAAATACTAGATTTTCAAATGAAACTTAGTTAACTCACCACCTTTCGATCAACACCAATAATTGAAACTTTTCTCACACCTGGAGGTTAATAAAATACACTTTTGTACCAATTTTTGATGTCACACACCTTGGAGAACACATAGACCCTTCAGCTAGGTTTTGACCTGCTTGCCTTTAAGCCGAAATTGGGAAACTCGAGAGCACTCAAAAAGCTTCAATTTGCACACAAAAGATCTTA
Source organism: Torreya grandis (assembly GCA_037957365.1). Lineage (NCBI taxonomy): Eukaryota > Viridiplantae > Streptophyta > Pinopsida > Cupressales > Taxaceae > Torreya > Torreya grandis. The sequence goes on from JARHVA010000023.1 coordinate 8,642,727, forward strand.
AAACCATAAAATCACCTATATCACACCTTAATGTATTCAACACACATTTATATGTAACACAATCATCTTGACAACTCATTTTTCTTATTTTGACACTTAGAAACCTTCATATTCTACCTACAGACCTTCAAGACCAAAACTCCTGAACATAGCTTGAGCACACATACTTGTTGTCTAGATCTTGAAATGAAAAACTTAGAAATTAATCACCTTCAAATCAATGAACTTATTCATATCTCAATCATGACTGGAACATCTCACATATACTCCCCCTCACATCATGCACATCTTCTTCAAGCCACTCAAGCTAACTGAGTTAGCTCTCCCTTAGCCACACACATATTCAAATGATATTCTTATTCTTCGACATCAATAAAAGCTCAAATGGTATCCACCATGCTTTCCCTTACTTATAAAATTTCTCCTTGAAGCCTAGATGGAGACACCCTAATCCATAATGTCCTAGAACAATGTGAAACTAGGAGTTGCCCATAACTCCTCATATTCCTTCTCTTCCTTGGTCATCTGATATTGATAGTTCTTCTTCTTCTTCTTCTAAGGCTTAATATAAGCAACATGCTCATCCACTATAATATTCTCATCTTTTTCTAAGATTGGATTGACAACATATGGAGACAAAAAAGATTCATGACATACCTTTTAATCTAAAGAAAGAACCTCATCACTAGGTATTGACAACTGATGTTCTTTGCATGAAACTTGATAAAAAACAACAACATGATGTTCTCTTGGATCCATACACACCTTAGAACTGGCTTCAACTAGCACTTTGGTCTTTTTCTTTAGATTGACTTGAACTAACTTTTTATTCTCCTTTTCTATCTGGCAGATGACCCATTCTTTTGGCATTCTTGAACCTTCTTCATATTTGATTCTTATTTTGCTTTAGCAGGAAGTCCATCTTGATCTTTCAGCTCAACTGAATTAGTTTTCTTAGTTTTCACTTCCTTAGGATTCTATACCAAGGATTGAACTTTATTGAGATCACTAGGATGTCCTTGTTCCTTCTTATGATTTTAGAGCTTGCTTGTACAAAATTTTACAATATGACCAACTCAATGACAACTAAAACAAATAACATCATTCATACCTTATGCTTAATAAATATTATGAATCTCAGTAAACATACCATCTTGTTTCTTAGGTTCATTATGCTCAATCTTAGTCTTTGGTATCTATATCTGGGTTAATCTTTTCCCTTGCATTCTAGGGAAAAATCTAGCAATATGTCCCATGTCATGACAATTATAGCAAACTACATTATCCATGCCTCTAGCTGACCAATTGTTCTTCCTTTTACAATTTGTTACCTTATGACCAAACATGTGACAAGCAAAATAATGACCATTAAAATATATTTCATACCTCATGGCACTTGGTTGCTTGATGGATCTTTTCTTGTTGATCTTGGTGCTTGCATCCTTCTTGTCTTGAACTAACCTCTCTTGCTCTTTCTCAGTCTTAAATTTCTTATGTTCATCCTTCAATGAATCTAGCTTGGTTTTTAATTGAATGCTCTCATCCTCTTTATCTCTCATACTTGAACTTGCAGCCTCTAATTGAATTTTGAGATCTTGTATGGTCTCTTTATCCATCTTAGATTCTTTAGCCATGTCATCGTTCAATATACATGCTTGCTCTTCAATAATATTTATAGAATCAAAATTGGATTTCAACTCTTCATGTTCACCTTGCTTTTAACTCAATTTGGCATTAAACTCTTCTAACTGAGTCTTGAGATGTTTGTATTCTTCCTCTTTTGAACTCAGATTAGTCTTTGTAACTCTTAATTGATTCTCAATAATGTTGATCTTCTCTTTATCATCTTTTGATATTAATCTTCCCTTTAAGGATTCTAGCTCCTTATTGAGGTTGATGCATTCATTCATAATAGCCTTAAATTTTGAGGTCATGATCTTATTCTAAGTTTCTTCTTGATCATACTCTCTCATCTTACCACTATACTTATCAATAAGTGCATTGAGTTGATTAAACTTTGCTTCACTTGATTTTAGACATGCATAAGTAACATCCACTTGAGCCTCCAACTCTGGATTCTTTTTCTTCAATTTCTTAGCCATATTATACCTTGGATCACCTTCACGTGGTTAAACTTACAAATAAGGTCCTACTCTAATACCAATTGTTATAGGTACAATCACTGAGGGGGGGAATCAGTGATGCAAGATAATCAAATTCAATTCTCAAATCTTAAACATTCAGCATACATCAACTTGATCAAGCATCATAAACATGATTTCACATACATTTAAAGCATACATAAGAGCATACATCACATGAGCACAACATATATGTGGGAAACCCTCTTGGGGGATAAAACCCACTGAACCCTGCAAGATGGACTAAAGTCCTATAAAGACAAGATTCAACATTTATAATAGCACTAATTGATCAAGGAACACCCATCCCTTAGTTTATTAAGACATCAATCCCACAAGGAGATACTACCCCTATCTAGTTGAGCACCCACAACAACTATACCTTTAACAAGCTTTACCTTACAAGGAGGAACCAACCCCCTAGGCAACCAAGTACCTACTTAGATACCTAAATATATCATGTTAAACACATGTTTCTACTCTTCAACTTATGATGATCACCTTTGTTTTCACTCTTCACCTCCAATCTCTCTTAAACTACCTCCAGGATTAACTTGCTCAAACTGCCTCTTTTAAGCTCATTAGGTCCAATGACTTGTGTGTCCTCATACATCAACTTGATATAAAAAGAATGAATAATCCTCTTCACTCTCTATTGGTCCTCACTAACCTATACCTTCTCTTCCAAATGTTTTCTTCTTCACTTGAATCCTCTCTCACACAACTAGCTCAATTAGTCCAATTATGCCTTGTATTTATACCACTTTCTTCCTTTAACCCATCTTGGTTGACCAAGATGATTTACATATTTAAACCACTTTTAATATACATCTGCACACATATTTTACATGTGAAAAATTCACTCTTCATAGGTTGATCATTACCTCATTAGCTCCAAACCACCATTTAGGTTTTGGTGATACCTAAAATAATTAATCCTTCATACTCACATGTTACATGTCAGACTACTTGGACCACCTTCATCATTTTCCAATGATCCAAACACATAAAAACTATCTCAATTAGACCCTTGATTATTCTCTCATGGGTCCATGCCACTTGTAACATCAACTCAATCACTTGAACCTACCAATTAGGTCTCCTCACTCTTTAGGCCTTTATACATAGAAAACTCTGTCATATAAAACTGAAGAATACAAACACTTTTCTCAAATAATTCACTCAACCAAATGCATGAATATATCATACATGAATAATGAAACATATCCATTTCTATTGGACACATTCACTCAGGCTCAAAGCACTCAAAACAACTCTCTCATGATGAGAACTCAGACTGATCATATACAGTCAAAATATAGTTAAGTTATTTTGACCCTACATATCTTATTAGAGGAAAAATATGATAAAAAATACATTATAATAATCCTTTGACACTTCCTTGACATATTCATATTCATTTTATTCTACAATTCTACTCAGAACACCTTCAACTTACTCCTGCAACATGGTCACTCAATCTACCAATACATTCAACAAACATAGTCAATTTATTAACAATTGTTCACACTGAAGATTGATTTTTAAAACCTCCATAATCCATGAAAATGGTACTCATTTAGTCTATAACACTCTTAAAAAGTTATCTCATCTTGACACATCAAAATCCTATCAATAATAACTCAATTATCCTTATCGGACCACTTGTAGAACATGGTCAAACACATAGTCAACTTTGGAACTCAATATATATTTGACTGTAAAAATATTCAACACTTATAACCAATGTTATGGATGTGAATTGTATTTTTTTAAAACTTTTATTTTTACTACATCTATAAATTCATCCTGGATCAAAAGATATAGCACAAAAACTATAGACCAATTTTCCCTCGTTAATTTGAATATTCAAATTACAACAATCATTATGCAAATGTTAAACATTAGACACTTTGACCTCATCTCATTCTCCCTAAAAAAATTGAAAAAATACACATTGTTTATCTCCTTAGATTATCTTGGTCTTTATCTTTTAATGCTCACCATTGATCTAAGATCCTCTCTTTCACAATCATGCCACTTGACTATTCCACATGTCTTCTGCACACCGTATACCCTTTAATCAATGCATTTGTCCCACTTGGTAGTTATACATCCAATATAATCATCTTTTGACTTTTTTAATTAATGTGTGCCATTGATCTCTAATTTCATGATCATACACTAACTGTTGGATCTTTGTTTGTCGTATTCGATGTTCATCGTAGATCTGCTACTAAGACTCCACGATTATGACACATATCACTAGCACACACGATATTGATCATTTGACTTTGATATGCATCATTAAATCCTTGTCTGATCAGAGTAAACACTCATCTTAGATATTCATCATCAGATTAAACCCTATCCATAGATCTCCTCTTGCAAATTTGGCTAAGTATAGAAACTTAGTGAACATTATTTGTACTATGTCTGAGAAGCCAACTTTGCACCTTAAAAAGTTTTTCTACGCTCAACCTCATGACCTAAACTTTGAACCATATGATCACATTTAATAGGATAATACAACCATGTATCAAACTACTCCTGAAACCTTCATATGTGTGAAATATGATGTCATCAATCATCTCACTTAGCTTTATTTGTCAAGATGACTACTTAAACCTATATCTTCATATGATTGCTCTGATGAAATCTATTCACTTATATAAACACTTCAAGAACTCATAACACCCTATAGGGTTTATGCAACATGTCCATATCATCAATGTCATCTTTAAATTACAACACTAATTCAAACACTGAAGAACCATGTAGGAACATTGAAGCACACTTTGTCATTATCAACCTAACACACATGACACTCCATCAACAACCTTGGTCACCTTGGAGACATCACTGACAAACCTCCAACACTTAAGTACACTATATTTATTATTTATAATCCATATGCATCATGACATTCCACTATCCACCATGGATACCTATCTCTACACCAAACTTACATCCTTATTTATGAATGTTATAATTTTCATGCTGTAAGAGTCATCAACATGCAATAGTTTATATATTCTAACAATAATACAATCCATCAAATGGATAAGGGTGCCCATGGATGACTATAATTTTTTTTAAAGTCCACCATAATCCAAGCCATCAAGGATGAATAGTAACTCAACATGATTTACTTATAAAGATAGGAACTTTTTGTTAATAATAAATACATCAAAGTTTTGGTATGCAATTTGGATCCTCTCGATGATTTGATTATTTTTCAATTTTGAGGTCTCATTTTAATTCACAAACTTTGTAAGGGAAAGGTCCCAAAGTTTAGCATGTTTCAATGATGAAAATTCTATGGAAGATATAGATTGCATTGACAGAAGTGACATGTCATTAAACTCTACAAGTTTATGTCCCTATGGTTCTTCGAGTCCATCACCTTAAATGCCTTCCCATTACTGCTCACCATGATCGCCCAACTCACATGGATGTTAAAATAATCAAGTGTAAGTAATTTTAGGGGAAAATTAATCAAGATTTGAATTTCTATTCAACACTTTCATGATAGACTACATTTGTGTCCATTGGGATTATGTAGATTTAAGTCAAATATTGGATTACATGCCTTGCATCCATCAAAATGGGGTATAGAGATTCCATGGTGGTGGGTTATTTGATTAGATGCTTGCTATTATGAAGGGTTGATAAGGATAACATGATGTTGATTTGATTATGTGAAGGCTCCATGTTCAATGTGTGACTCAAGTCAACATTGCAATGCCAATGATATGGAGACAAGATAATGAGGTTTCAAAGTCTATATTGTAACTTATGTTCATCTATACTGCCAATATATTGACACCTAGATAAATTATGATAAGGCCATACAAAACTTATAAGTGGTGAAATATTTAAAAGTGAGTTGGTTGATGATGATGAGGGATAATGATAGCATATTTCATGTCATATCATACACTAGAGGGCCCATATCATATGTACATATTTCATCATGACACTAATGTGTTGGAAATACATTAAGGTTATGGAGTTTACCTTGTTGATTTTACTTCAATTGAAGTGAGTACCAATGCTTTTGTAAAATACAAGCCATATGTGTGAATAAGGGGGCATCATTCATGATATAATGTGAATGTCATGGTAGAGGAGTCACCAATTAAGAGAAAAGGTGGTTGATTTACGATCATCCCCAAGCAATAGGGAGGGTTGGTAAGTTAAATTCACAAACATTAAGGGGTGCCCACATCGTACACTTAAAAGGGGAATTTACTCCAAAAATGAAAAGAAAATACGTACCCAAAAAATTCTAAAGAATTAAATACATACATATATATAAACTAAAATTAAGAAAATAATGTTGGGGTTGTAGAAAAAATAAATTGAACCATACATATTTGTATTGAGATTCATAATGGCCCCATGAAAATGCATTGATGCCCAAATACCACACCATAAACATCTATTTAGTTTCTCACACAACACCTATTGAGTTGCCTAGCATGACATGTACCACAATCTATGGTGGGCAATAGGTGTCTTAGATGACTTCACCTTTGTAGAGATCCCCAATGACCACTATGGTCTAAGTCTCAAAGATAGATCAGATATAGAGGTGTCATGTGTCTTTCAAACAACCGTAACTTGGGTCAATGGGGATCAATGCTTTAGTCTACAATGGTTTGCATTATTCATGGAAAAAGATAAGCTCTTTGTCCAATCACTATGTCAAAATTATAACTCCCTTGGATTCAGTTAGGGGACATTTTTATTAGCTGGTTGAAGATCCCAACATGTTGGGGTCGAGTTAACTGTGGGTGATTGGATTTTTTTCATGCTAATTGTAATGGAGAAATTGTCTTCATTATAATGGTGTTGGAAAAATTAGAAGAAATCGAGAGAAATTTGGGATTTTAGGTTTGGAATTGGAATAGAAAATTGAAGTGGACATGGGTGCATACAATCACAATCCAAGTATTAAATGCTCCAACCATTTATGATTATTTTTATTAACCATCTACTAGGGTGATCAAACACAATGTGATGTGGTTGACGAAAAAGTGTTTCCATATTGTACTTAAGGATGATCTCTACCAAAAATCATCCACATTCTAATTAAAAACCTCTGTGCCAAATGTGTTATCCAAATTTCATGATACATTACATTTGTATCTATTATGGTTGTGTGGATTTAAGGCAACTATTGGATTTACATGACTTGCATCCATCAAAATAAGGTACAAAGATTCCAAGGTGGTAGGTTTTTTGATTGGGTGTTCACTATCATAAAGGGTCAACGAGGACAATATGATGCTAATATGATAGTGTGAAGTCTCCATGTTTGATGTGCGACTCAAGTTAACACTACTATGCAAATAATATTGAGATAGGATAAAGATGTTCCAATGTCTATATTGTAACATATGTTCGTCTATGTTGCCAATATATTGACACCTAGATAAATTACAATAAAACCATACAAAACTTACAAGTTGTGAAATATTTAAAATTCAACTTGACGGTGATGATAAGGGGCAATGACAACATATTTTAGGTGATATCATACACTGAAGGGCCCATATCATACACATTCTATAATGATAGTAATGTGTAGGTAATACATTAAGTTTGTGGAGTTTATCTTGTGACTTTTATTATGGTTGAAGTGAGTACCAAAGTTTTTGCAAAATTCATTCCACATGGGTACATAAAGGGGCATCATTCATGATATAATGTGAATATCATGGTAGAGAAGTCACCAGTTGATATAAAAGGTGGTCGATTGGTGATCAATCCTAGGTGGTAGGGAGGGTTGGTCGGTTTATTTCTCAAACATTAAGGGGTGCCCACATCATTCCCTTAAAAGGGGAATTTATTCTATAAATGAAAAGAAAACACCTACCCGAAAAAAACTCAAAAATCAAATATACATAAATATATATAGAAAATGAAATTAAGAAAAAAATATGAGGATTATAGAAAAAATGAAGGTGAACCATACATCCTTGTAATGAGAATTGTAATGGCCCCATATAAATATATTAATGCCCAAATTCCACACCATAAACATCTATTGAGCTACTCTCACAACACTTATTTTGTTACTTAGCCTAACACATATTTTAATCTATGGTGGGCACCAAGTGTCTTTGATGGACTCACCTCTATAAAGACCCCCAATGACCATGATGGTCTAAGTCCTGAAGATAAATTAGATGCAAAGGTGCCATGTGTCTTTCAATCAATGATAACCTAGGCCCACGATGGAGTAAGCAATTATCCTTGAAGCTTATGACACCTAAAAGCCCAAGATGCCACCATGTGTCAATATCATGTGCATTTAGAACCAAAAGGAAGTAATATATAGTCCAAATAGTCGAGAGGCCCAAATTCAATGCAATCATGCCACTTGGAAAAGTGCAAAGAAGGGTATAAATAAGTCACGATGCTACCAAGTGGAAACATCCATGGACCTACCTATGATTCTGCCACATCTCACCTCTATAGAGACCTTTGAGGGCCCACGATGATGCATTGACTTCTTTCCCATCCAATTATTGGTGTTTTCATAGTTCACTATGGATGGAATTCTATGGTGAAAAGCATGACTCTAGGAGTTTTGTTGATGATGTGGCCCATGTACGATAATCAAAATTCCATCTGTGTATTTTTAAAATGATGGTGGCATCTAGGAGGAGGCCTCACTGCTTCATTAGGATGTCACCTCCTCTCCTCCTAATAAATTAACCTCTTCCCCATGTGAGTAATAGGTCACAATGAAAGTACTTCCTCTTCTTTGATAGAAAATGTCAGAGCATCTTCATTATCTCTATTAAGTCCACATAGATAAGACACTTTCCCAAATCTTTCATTTGATTTCCCATTTTAATGTTTAATACACTTGGTTATTTTGATGTAAAAAAGGATCTAGTTGTGGATAATGATACGTTGAGATCCATGTTACCACCTAACGAGAGTGGCATGGGTTTAAGCAACAACTATGAAGATTACATGACAACCATATCTTCATAAATTATTGCTTTTGTAAAATACTTAAAATTCATTAATTTTATATGATTTACATAATCTGCCTTTAAATATGATTTGGACTTTGTAATGTAGCATTTATTGTTCTTTGTGAGGATGAAATTAACAATATACACTACCCCAATTACTAATTGTTTTGATGAAAAGAGTTGCATCTTTAAATTTAAAATGTTTGTAGTTCATGTTTATGAGGTGCTTAGTTAATTTGTCATACTATGTTCTAGGGGTTTGTTTCAAACTATACAACATTTTTTTTAATTTGTACACTTTGTACTTTTGGTCGTTTATTGTAAAACTTTTGAATATTGATTTTTTGAAGTAATCATTCAAAAATGTGGTTTTGACATATCCATTTGGTGAACTTTTCATTGATTGTGAGTTGTTAAAGTTTACATGGTTTGAATGTTTGTCCATTTTATTATAGGTGCAAATATTATATTGCATTCAATTCTTTCTTTTAGAGCATGTCCCTTTACAACAAACTTTGCTTTGTACTTGTCAAGTGAGTTGTCAACATTGTATTTGTTGTGGTAGACCCACTTGTAGCGAATACATTTGTGGCCATATGGAAGATCAACTAATTTTCAAGTCCCAACTTTTATTAATGAATTGTATTCATCTTTCATTGGTTTTATCAATCATATGTTGATGTAGGTGTATATGATCTATGTTGGTAAAACTAAGTATAGAATATCCACTTAATTTATGGATCATGGGATATATATATATATATATATATATATATATATATATATATATATATATATATATACATATATATATATATATATATATATATATATATACATATATATATATATATACATATATATATATATACATATATATATATATATACATATATATATATATATATATATACATATATATATATACATATATATATATATATATACATATATATATATATACATATATATATATATACATATATATATATATATATATACATATATATATATATATACATATATATATATATACATATATATATATATATATACATATATATATATACATATATATATATATATACATATATATATATATATACATATATATATATATACATATATATATATATATACATATATATATATATACATATATATATATATATACATATATATATATACATATATATATATATACATATATATATATACATATATATATATATACACACACACGATATATATATTGAATGTTAATATACACACACAATATATATGTATATATATATTGAATGTTATTAACATGTGTTTTTGTGTGTGTGTGTGTGTGTGTGTGTGTGTGTGTGTGTGTGTGTGTGTTAATAACATTCACAATATGTATAAATTTTATTGCTAAAGTTTGCCTTTAAAAATTAATGTAATTTTTTACGTTTGTCCAAATGTGTGATATATATCACAATAAATGTCAATTAAAGAAATTTTTTATATACATCTCAATAAATTATATTGAATAATAGTTAACATTAATATAATGATATATTTGAAATATAATTTTTTTATCAACATACATTGCATATATAAAATTAATGTAATTCCAAGTACTTAACTCTTTATGAACGAAAAAATCTATGAACCAAAAATTTTACTAGATACCCCAGACCTATTAACAGAGGGAGTTTTCAAGAGAGGCCAACTGGAAAGAAGTTATCTGTCCCAACTTGATAAAAAACCACTACTTATTTTAGCATGCACATTACCAACTTCAAACATCACAATCTCTGCCCTACATAAAAGCTCACTCTACTAGTTAGTCTTATTTTAAAATATTATTTGATTATGTTCTTTCCACAAAGTCTAGATTAAAATAGCTGAACACACCTCCCATAGATTATCAAAATCACTCTTTGAATGACCTCCCAACCAAGAAGAGAAAGCCTCTAAAGAGAGGTTGAGTTAGCCCTTCTCAGCCCCAATCTAGCACACAACCAATTCCAATATTTAGTCATAAAGGATCAACCAAAAAGAAGATCATTTACATCCTCTTCAATAGAGAGACAAAATCCACATTGAGACAAACCTTCAAACCCAATATTCAAAGCCTATCAAAGATGAGAATCATATTTTGGGTTGCCAACTAGGCAAAAGCACTAGCCTTAGGTAAACCTACTTTATTCCAGTACAACACCTTAGCCTAAACAAAGGAAATATCCACATAGTCTGACATTTTGTATCCTAGGTTTATTGAATAGCTTCTAGACTTAGCACCAACCCATTGAATAACATCTTCTTTAGAGTTTATGAAGACTTTATTTTTAGCGAATATCCCAAATAACACTTGCTTCTAAATATCCAAAATTTGAACATCCTCAAGACTTATCTCTTTCCATTTGATTATCCCAGCCTAGGGATGAGGCTCTAAATAGTCACATGCCTTACTTCCCTAGTTATCAAATAAGAAGGCTTTCACCTCTTCCAAACCTAACACTCCCTGAAATAGCTTATGGCCATTCCATGAATCTCCCAAAAACTCTGCTTTGTGCCCATTATTGATTATCCATGAAAAATAATTCACAATGATAGGTTGGCACTTGAGGATGAAACTCCATAAGTGTGAGCCCTTGGGGAGTTACAAATATAACTAATATTAGTAGTGTCAAATTCACCAAAATATTTATAATGGAGGAGCTTATTCCATAACACCTACGACTGAGAGATTATACCCTAAACTAGCTTCGCCCCTAGGGCCAAGTTTTGAGAGGTTAAATTCTTAATACCAACCCCTCCACCAACTCGAGGGAGACACACTCTATCCCATTTAAAAAGAGGAACTTTCTTTTTTTCTGCTACTCTTTGACATAATAAATCCTTCATTATCTGATTGATTTCCTTAAGCACAATAGCAGGCATAGATAAAACTCACATAATATGAATTGGGAGGGCAATGAGGACCAATTTGATCAATGTGATTATACTTTCCAAAGAGATCCATCTTCCCTTCCAAGTCTCCACCCTGGCCCAAAAAGAAGACAACAGATCCTCCCACAGCCTCCTATTACTAGTCCCACCAAAAAGAGGCACCCCTAGATATTTAGCAGGAAGATAACTAATCTTAAAATTCAAAATATTGGTACTGTGTACTTGAACTATATTTTACAAATTTACAAACTAAATTTCAGATTTAGCCTAACTCACTAACTACCCTGATGTTACCTCATAGCTGAGGAAAATTTGTTTCATGTTATAAGCCTCTTGTACTGAAGCAAAACCAAAAAGAACTGTATTGTTCATGAATTTCTAGTGTGTGAATATATTCACGCCATCAACCACTTTAATTCTTTGTAGTCTTCCTTCCAAAAGTGCCCTAAGATTGTTCACCTTAGGCCTTCTGCTATAAGAATAAAAATAAATGGAGAAAGAGGATCCTATTTCCTTAATGGTAAGTGCACCAAACTAGGGGACAAAAAAGGACCTACCTATGGACATGATTTTTTTGAAATTTCATAAGTTTGAACTTTTGTAGATAATTTGAGGTGGCTACATTCAAAATTTGAAGATGGTATAAAATTATGAATGGTAGCATTTCGAGTCTAGTTTCCAAAAAACTATTTTTTTGAAAAACGGTTGTGTATAAATAGGTCAAACATCTAAAATTTGAAAAAAACTTCCTATTTTTTTAAGAAAACATAGTAGATAGATGGCCATACGGCCCACCATTTTTTTAGCATCATTAGTTATTGTTTGAAACCCTTTGGTGAATATTTAGATAAGATTTTCTAATGTGTTACATTTTTTTTTAAATGAATATTTTTCTTTTATTAATTTTGCAATTAATTAGATCTTGAAAACTAACAAAAAAATGGATAGCTAGCCATATGGACCACCCTAACTACCTCAAAAAAATAAAAATTGATTTTTTTTTAATGTGCATAGAATTAGGCTTAGTTTGTTACCATATGATTTGTTTTACAATTGAATTAATAAAAAACAATTTAGATAAACATGAATAGGCATGTATAGGTGTGGCATGTAGTGGCCTAAAAAAGGTTTAATTATAAATAAATATAGTTTCAACCCTTAGAATAACCCACAAATTATAAAAATAATATATTTAAAAAGAGGACGACGTGCTCATCGTGATGGTAATAATTTTTTGAATTTTGATGATGAAATCCATAGCGTATTTGGTGATTGAAGTTGAAATTTGTTAGTTTTTCTCAAACTCTTGGTCTCGGCTATAGATGCACAATCACAAGCCTTTAGCTCAAAAATACAAGCCATTATCAAGCCTAAAAGCTTGGTTTTCAATTCAAATTCAAATAATGTGTATGTTTTATATAGTGTAGTATACAATGCGTGCACATTGCTTTGTTATAAGACCAAAACCATCTCCACGAGCATGTAGGATTTGCATGTGAAGCCAACTTTGGCCATAAGCTTATATTTACTTCTCTAAATGTTAAGTATAAGTTTACATTTATATGTAAAAATATAAATGTAAACTTATACTTTAAATTTATTTTAGTAAATATAAGAAATTAGGGCCACTCATCATCTGATAGAGTTGGTCTCATAGTTGCATGCCTTACAATGTGAAAAATAATTTTTAAAAATTCAATCAGGTCAGTATATAGGCATTTTCAGGGTCTAAGAATTAAACCTAGGGATTTCAAGATATAATTTTTGTAATTGATATCCATTTTTGGTATACATATAGTCATTTTTTAGGTTTTTATACCTTCTAAATTGATTCCTAGCATTTCTAAGAGTCTTAGGTTTGTCAAAATTGAATTTTTCAAACCACTCACTTTGAAATTGATGCAAAGTGGTGTTATTTGGGTAGCATAGGTCACATTGATGACCTACACACATCAAACAACCACTTTACATATTAATTTCACTTGAACATTGTCCCTCCCTCATCCTTGATCACTTCCCACTCATCCCCCATTACCCCTAATCACTCTCTCATCAATCCTCGTTGTCCCTAATCACTCCCTCATTGACCCTCAATATCCCTAATCATTTCTAATCACTCCCTTATCATCCATAATCACTCCTCCATTGACCTTCACTATCCCTCACCATCTATTACTACTCCCTCCCCATCCTTCATCATCCCTAATCACTCTTTTCTCATCCCTCATCATACCTAATCACTTCCTCATCCCTATCACTCCCTCCTCATCCCTCTTCATCCCTAATCACTCCTTCATTGACCTCTCATCATCTCTAATCATCGAGCTTATCATCCCTAAACACTCATTCGTTGATTATCACCATCCCTCATCATCCATAATCACTCACTTTGCATCCCTCATAATACATAATCAATCTTTCTTCATCCCTCATCATCACTAATCACTCCCTCATTGACCCTCACCATCCTTCATCACTCCATCATTGACCCTCACCATCCCTTACTATCCCTAATCATTCATTCATCATTTGGCATAAGTATATACTCTAAAGATATCTTTGATTCCAATCATATATTGTTTAATCCATTATAATAAAAATTAACTCTTTTCTAGGACTTGTGTTGTCAATACCCATTTGTGATAGTCAATTTTATTACTGAATGAATTGGATGATGTTTTAAATTTATAGTCAAGTAACATAAGTATTAACACAAAATAGAGTCTAAATTTTAGTTTATCAAACTATCTTTATTGTGAATCTGACTAAATGAAACTTTATTCAGTTTTACCTTTGGTAGTTTGGTTCAAAAGATAAAAATTAAACACAAATCTCTTGCATAATTTTCTAATTTTGAGAAGATTTGAATCAAATACAAAGTTATTTAGTGTTTCCCTTCTTGTATGACTTTAATCTTTGTTAGGCTCACACATGCACTCCTTGTGTGTGTAATGTGTCCCAAATATCTTATCTCTTGCATGAAAATTGAACATTTTTTGATGTTATCAGAAAAATATGTTTCTGCAAAATGTGGAACACTAGGTCAGCATGGTGTAGATCTTCATCGGGCATGTTTTCTAAAGATTAAGATGTCATCAAGGTAGATTAAAAAAATGACATAGGTAAAGGGCCTGAAGATGTCGTTCAACATCTTGAAATGAATGAATTCGTTACATGAGTTAACCTAAAAGGCATAACCAACTAGTCAATCAATCATTCCTTTGTTTTTAAGACTATATTCTATATGTCTAGAAGTTTAACATGAATATGATGATACCCAAACTTGAGATCAATTTTAGAAAATACTTCTACACCATGGATATGGTATAGAAATGCCTTAATATTTAAATGAGGATAATAGTTCTTCACTTTAATCTTTTTAAGATTTTTTTAATTGATTCACAACTTTAGCACAAACACAATTGAGTTTTTGCAAGGTAATGATTTGGGCATGATGTGCCCATTATCCATGATTTCATGGATCTACCACTTGATCTATTAATTCTATAGAAATGATATATTATATAAAGAGGTTTGAGGTAGAGGAAGTTAAGAGATGAAATATATAATATTGTTTAGTGTATAATATGCAGAAACTTATTTAGGTGACTAAAAGATATCCTTGTATTCATCTAGTTTATGGTTCAATTATTTTGTCTTTGTTATTGTTGGATAAACCACACTATGATATGGTGACATAAGGATGTCATTAAACATTTACTTCTTGCCATTAAGAGTATACTTCTTACTACAACTGATAATATTCTTGCACTTCATGGCACTAATGACTAAAAACTTATGAACTGACTACGATATATGGTATTTCAGATCATGACAATCTATCACAAAATTTAAAGGATTTAATTGATAGACTAAATGTCAATGGAAAATACATGGTTGAACACATGTAAAACATCACACACCTATAATGGTGAAATGTCACAAAGGATTGCATCTTTAAAAAGTTTGTTTTTGTACACTAAATGACACTAGGTGATCCATTTCTCAAGGCCGACACTAGACCATACACTAGCATATGGTTATGGATGATGTATAAATTTCAAGTTCAATTTTTAAAAATATGATTTAAGAGAAATTAAATTCTTTTGAATTCCATTAGAAATGTAAAGTGTATTATCTCACCATTGGTCTACATTTGTTAATGAAGTAATATTTTTAATTCATATAATTTCTTGTTGGGGGAAGTAGAGATATTTTTAGTATTGACCATATCATTAGGTTCATAATCTATTATCTACTTAAATTTTTATAGTTCTAGATAACCTGTACCCACTTCTCGATATGTGCAAGTAGAGATCTCATAGTGTGACATTCTTCATTGGATTGAATATTGACGTTATGAATTAAGCACCACTTTCCAATCTTAGACTACTTATTATAATCATTTAAAAATTATTCCACTCCCTGGTATGATGACTCAACCAATATACATACAAATATAAGGCCTTAAATATAATTATTTGGATCATAAAATGTCCTCATATGGAAAATAAATGATTGGTTTCAAGAAATCGCCTAGTTTGGTGATTCTCATGTATTTACTAACCATTTTTGGTGATATGGTGGTTTCACTTGCTTCTCTTTTTCTGGTGGATTTTCAATTGTGAATTACATCATTTATAATAAGCCCATATTTTTTCATAGGTGTTAAATATTTATGTTTTAAATTTGCCTCCACATCATTTTGATCACAATGTCTTATATTTTATGCTAACACTCAACTCTCCACTTATATCTCCTAACATTGTTAAACCCCAAAAAAATACCAACATTGAATTTCGTGTGGTTATAATTTATTGAGTATTTTAAGATGTTACAACACATATACCTAAACTCATATTTTAGAAATATCTTAATATTTGAGTTAGTTGAGGACACTCTCAACATACAAAAGGAGTTCGAATTTAGTTGAAGGTTATTTGGTAATAAGAGTCTTGTCCATGTCTTATTTTGTATTCAAATTTAGATTCAAGAGAGTTGGAGGGGATAGGAATTGAAATGATGAATGTAAAGAAACCCAAACAAGTGAATAAAGACAATTTTTTATTATTTGTAGATAAGAAAGCAAACAGACCCTGCATCTTCTTGAATATGTGAAAAGATAGTTGACATTGTGCATGATTGTGAAACATGATTAGTAACAAGTTATTTACTATCTTGGTGTGAGTGGTAATTTTAAAATATCTTTTATTTAATGGTGATTATAACATTTTTCATTTGAGTTTCAAATCATTGGAATGTTCAAATTACAAATTGTATACCCTGTGCTTTTACAAACTATGACTTGAAATCTGAGTGAAGATCAGAGTCTTATGGAAGAGGAGATTCTATTTGGTGGAATTTTTGAATGTATGAGTAATTATTAACTTGAAATAACAATTCCTTAATATTCTTTAAATATTATATGTTATTATTTTACTAAGAACACTCTGTGTTAAACAACACGACCCTGTCTTTTATGAGCAAAAGTTATGGGTATACATCTGTGTGAGAAGGTATATGCATGTGTTGGATTGAAAATTAAAATGTATATGTTGGTGATTTTATTCTCATATGATCATAAATTCTTATAGTATTTCATGTATATTTCACATATTTGGATGAGAAACAAGAAAACTAACACAATCCTACAGTGATCAAGAAACTTAACACAGTCAAAGTGGTATCTGATGGAAATTGGAAATTTGAGTGTTATAAATGGAAGGAATTGATTTTTTAAAGTGTGTAAAAATTGTGTAGAGTATTTTAAAAATTCATGTTAATTTATAACCCTTTTTGGAATGAATTAGAATAAATAACTTCTTCTCATATTACTACAGACTTGTGACTGAGTACATAGTCTATTCAAATTTGGTTAAGTCAATCTATTATATCTTAAAAATTGAAATATAACACTTTGAAAATGTGCATATGTTCAAATCATACATAATACAATAGTAAAAGTCATTATAAATTCCTTTGGAAGATTGAAATCTCATTTTGACCCTTCTCAAGTTTGTAAAACTAGTCCAAACTTGTATTTGGGTTTCTACTTTCAAAGTGAGTTTTTAGGAGTTATAAAGGTCAATAATTCATGAAATTTGGTGAAAATTTTTAGTTCATCATGCACAAAGATGATATAGTGTTTTTAAGTTGCGTAATTATGGATAAGTATGGATGGGGGAGGACTATGTGGTAGATAGGGTAGAAGGAAACCTAAAGACCTAATTTGAGAGTAGAAAGAGCCAAAAGAAGTTATCAAATAGTTAAACCAAAGCCTAGAAATGTGTGAGGAGATTGGATATACTAAAGGGTATCCATAAATGAGGTTTATTTGATGATTTTAATTTTTACAAGAAAAGTCTATGACAGAGTAAGAGGTAGTGTATGATATGAGGATTGTGTTGAGAAGTTAAGTAGGGCTGAGAAAAAGTTAGAAAGAACTCAAAGGAGTGGAAGGAAGTTTGTCAGAGCCCTATTAAAACTTAAGGAACTAGAGACAAGATTTGATCCAAGTTATTATAAAGCATAAAGATTATTAAGGGGTATAGTCTCAAAGTAAGAGAGATTGAATGCATTGAGTAAGGAGAATAGAATGAAGAGTTTAGTGAGACCATCCAATGAATGGTGGAGAATAAATGAAATGAATAAAATGTATATGTGAATTTGAAATTTATGTAGGGTCCAAATATAAAGATAAATCAATAAAATACAAAGTGAAAGCCAGGTGGATAGTGGCAAAGAGCTTGGACAAGCAAAGTATGCAATAGGGCTCTACATCATGAGGGATAGTGAGGGGCAATGAAGGAGTGATTAAAAATTATGAGGAATGGCGAGGGTCAATAATGGAATGATTAGAGATGATGAGGGATGAGGAGGGAGTGATTAGGGATGATGAAGTGGTGATTAGGGATGGTAAAGGCCAATGAGGGAGTAATTAGGGATGATGATGAGGGATGGTGAGAGCCAATAAGGGAGTGATTAGGGATGATGAGGGAGTGATTAAAGATGATGAGGGATGGTGAGGGTCAATGAGGGAGTGATGAGGGATAAGGAGGTATAAGGAGTGAGTTATTAGGGACGATGAGGCATAGTGAGGGTCAATGAGGGAGTAATCAGGGATCATGAGGGGTGATTAGAGATGACTAAGGATAGTGAGGGTTAATAAGGGAGTGATTAGGGACAATGAATAATTATGAGAGAGTGATTAGGGGTGATAATGCATGAGTAATAAGTGATCAAGGATGAGGGAGGGATGATGAATAATTGAAATTAACACAAATTGGTTGTTTGATGTGTGCAGGTCATCAATGTGACCTATGCTACCCAAATCACACCACTTTGCTTTAATTTCAAAGTGAGTGGTTTGCAAACTTTAATTTTTAAAAACCTAAGACTCCTATAAGTGTTAGGAATCAATATAGAAGGCAAAAAAACTTTAAAAATGACTATATGTTTACCAAAAATGGATATCAACTGCAAAAGTTATATCCTAAAATGCCTAGGTTTAATACTTAGAGTTGAAAATGCCTATGTAATGACCTGATAGGATTTTGAAAAACTATTTTCCACATCATAAGGCATGTAATTATGAGACCAACTCTATTATATGTTGAGTGACCCTAATTTCTTATATTTACTAAAATAAATTTAAAGTATAAGAAACTAAATGTATCAATATAAATGTAAACTTATACTTCAATAACACGTATGCATTATGGCTCAGTAATTACTGAGCCATAATTTAAATAATGTGATCATTTTAATTAAATAGCATGATCATGTTATTTGATAATGTGATCATGTTAATTAAATAATGTGATCATGTTATTTGATAATGTGATCGTGTTAATTAAAATGTCTAGGGAATTGTCCCCCAACTCCGTGCACATACCCTTAATCCTCTTAAGGCTTTAAAATACCACATAGTTTCTCCATTGATGAAATTTGAGAACCAAGGACTAGAGATACAACTAAAGACCCAATTATACCACCTTATATCAAATCCAATTTTTTTTAGAACTTTGATAAAACACCTCCAATTCACTTTATCATATGCTTTGATGATATCTAATTTCACAATCATAAATTTCTTTTGATTACAAAGAATATAATGCATAACCTTATGTATGATTATAATCCCCTCATGGATCTACTTACCTACAATGAAACCCACTTGCTCACTAGAAATTAAAGAGTTAAGAATAGGCTTAATACAAACTACAATGGCTTTAGAGATTATTTTATAGATGGTATTATAGAGTGAGATAGGCATAAAATCCCTGAAGGTGGATTGAAGTTCACCTTTTTGGCATCATCGAAATAAAAGTAAAATTTAAATTAGGAGTAACTTTTTGTTTCACCCGAGATTCATTAACCATGCTCATGACTTCATCACCCACAAAATACCAAAAAGACTGAAAGAAGATAGCTAGAAATACATTTGGCCCAGGAGATTTATCCCTCCCCATCAAAAATACCATAAATTTGATCTCCTCTTTAGATAAGGGGGCCATCAAATTAACATTATGTTGATCTATCACTGGCCTATGGATGTGGTTTAGGCTACTAGATTGAGCACTAAGCGAGGAAAGCATAGTGCAATAAATCAAATCTTTGAAAAAAGTCACTACCTCCTTTTTGATACTCTAATTTGATTCTAATAAGACCCCATCACTAGTGGAGATGCTTGGGATATGGTTGGCTAATCTTTGATCCATGCTGGAGTTGTGAAAAATAACATAATTTTATCAGTCTCTTTAAGCCATAGCTCCTATGACTTTTTTTTCCAATAAACTTCCTCCCTTAGATGGAGTTTAGAGAATTCAACCAAGAGAGATTTCTCTTCCTTATATAATTCCACGTCCATACCTAATGCCATTACAATTTGATTGATGACCTCTAACTCAAAATTCACCCTTTCAATTTATTTGAAAATGTTTTTGAAGCTCAATTTATTCCAAAATCTTAGACAATATTTAATATGGATTAGTTTTTTACTCATCACCAACATCTTCATGCCATCTAGGGGAGGAGCCCTGATCCACTAGTCTTTTACAAGAACATGGATGGACATGTCACACAACCACATGAGCTCAAATTTGAAGGGGAATAAGGGGACCTTGTATTTCCCAATCCAAAGCTCAATTGGAGCATGATCCAATCTAGAAATAGAAGGAATATTGCTTTGTAGAATCCAATCCTTATTCAAATACCCCAGGGAAATGAAAAATTGATCTAATCTTTTCACAATGTGATAAAAACCTTCTTGATGGTTCGTCCAAGAAAAAAACCATTTTTAGGAATCATATCAACTAGCTAAGAGAGGCTAAAAATATGGAAAAAAAACTTTTGAGACTCTATACACTGCCCTAGACCACTCCCTTTCTCTGACCCATCCAATATGGCATTAAAGTCTCCACCTAGAACATAATTTTGAATCCCCAAAAGAGACAACTGACCCAAAATCTCTTTCCAACACTACATTTTGAGGTCCACAAAATTTGGGCCATAGACATTAAATAGAAAAATTGACATGCTAAAAGTATACTCCAAAACTTTACAAATCTCCCAATTGGCCCCAGAGCCACAATACTCCACCCAAACTTTTTGAGGGGCCCAAATGATGGCTAGACCTCCATAAGTCCTAGAGGAATCCATAGATAGAGCCTTCCATCTCCCCAACTTTTACTCATATGATATTCAACCTCAATTGATCTCAATTTTGTTTCTTGAAATAGAAAAAGATCACATCCTAGCTTTACCAAATAAGGCCTTACCAAACACATTTTGTTAGGGACATTTAGGCTCCTAACATTGAAGGAAAAGATTATTCATAGCACCACTGAGGGGCATTTCACCCCCCACTTTTTAGGAAAAAAAGAGCATTCGATGGTAGACTGATTGTCTTTGGAGACTTCCTCCTCTATGATGTATTTTCTATATTTTCTCCCTCTTTTGATATGGAAGCCAAAGTTCAGCTATGAAATTAAATAATATTTTTTAGATATGAACAAAACCTCCCTAGAATTAAGCTCTTCTTAATAACTCAAATCACCAACTACTAGGGATAAATGGAGATCCCTTGCCCAACCTGAATCCTCTACTTGTGCTTTCAACACTTCCTTAAAAAAATCCTCCTTCATCCCAACTTTAGTCTATTCGTTCAAATACTCTTAAATATTATTAGCTTCAAAGGAGATAAAATTAATCTCCTTATGCAAGGTATCAAGTACAATGCTTCCCCTGATTCTAACTTCTCCTTCAGACTAACCATGGCTTTTATATTTAATCCTTAAACAAGAAGTTTTTCTTACCTCATTTGCCTAATGGGAATCCCTTGATACTTATTATGTTGAAACACAGTCTTAGATTGTGGTCCAAGCTTTGTATTGCAAGATTGGCTTCCCTTTATAGGGCACCTTTGTCTAAACATTGACTATGAGTATGCCCTAATTTTTGACATTTGTAGCATTGAAATGGAATATTTTCCACATCAATGAGTTGCTCCCAGCATCCCCTTGGGGATTGCAAATATTTTGGCCTTCAGGTCTTTCATCACATAAATTATAGCATATTATTTTAGAACACCTTCACTAGTGATCATGTCAAGCCCCACAAACTCCCAAAGCCTCCTTCTAATTCAATTAAGATACTTTTCCTTCTAATAATTAATCAAGAGGCCATAAAAATGAATCCAAATAGGAAAACAACCATATTTTGTAGAATAAGGATTAAAATTAGGACATCAGGGCTTAAGTTATAGCCTGACATCCTCCTTCATCCATGGGCCCCCTTACAAATTTATTATTTATTTTATATCGATGGACATATGATCATAAAAAATCTCTTTGGAATGAATTTGAGGATGAATCCTAGTCCCTAGTATGTTTCCACCCATAATTCTACTTCACTAATCACTGGTCATTTGCCTACAAACTTTCCTATCAAACCCTTCACCTTCAACTTTTCTAGATTTTCCTCAAACCCTGTTCCTTAAAACATAATTGCCTAAGAATCTAATCAATTTGGTGCAGCATTTCCACCTAATGTTAGGATTTGGTTTGAAGGGATATCCATACTCAAATTTGACCTCCTAACCACATCTAAAATACCCACAAGTGAAGGATTCCTCCATCTTAGGTGTGTATTATTTACCCTCAAAGCCACTTCATGGCAACCCTTTGCACTATGTTGTTTTCCCTTAGCTCACTTCTACTCACTTCTTGACCAAACTCCATCTTCTTTCTAATCTACCTCCTTAATCACTTCCCATAAGTTACACTTGAACCATCTAATTTTATAACTTGAGTTATCTACTACTCCTCCCACATGGTTTTTCACCTTCACCTATGAGCGTGCCATTTTAATTTTCAACTTGTACCTTTAAGTAATTTTTTTTTTTAATTCATACTTTTAAATCAATTTAAATAAAAACTTTTCTTTCAATTCATGAAATGAAATAAAAAATATATTAAACATATGCAGAGTCAACTATAAAAAAATTTAAGCTTTAATGTGGTACCATTTATATGTCATGTGGATAAAAATTTAAGGTGTTCAACCTATAATAACTTTCCATTAATTTGTTTATGTAACATCCCCACTGGGATCTACCTAAAAATCCATGATTTTTTTTAAAATAAACACATGTACCCAAATAGATTACATCCTGAAAATCTAATAGAGATCATATAAAGTATTCAAGTGTGATAATAGCAAACAAAGCACATTACATCATAAAATATAGCTAAAATGATAATCAACATGATCATAAAGTAAACATATATTTACAACTAACTCATAGCAATGTGATCATGTAAATTGAGTAATATCCTACTATTCCATAATAACATATATCTCAAAGCTTAGTCAAAAATATCCAAATCCAAATTTGTTGACTATAAATATCTACAGATAATCAGATAGTTTTCTTGGTGAGGAATCAAGATGTAACAGGTTAGTAACTTGTAATTGTTTTGAAGAGATAAAGTAATTGTCGACTATAAATATCTATAGATAATTAGATAGTTTGCTTGGTGAGGAATCAGGATGTAACAGGTTAGTGACCTGCAATTATTTTGGAGAGATAAAGTAATATTGTAGTGTTGTTTTAATTTTTACTATTGAAATGATTCAATAAGACTATTATAAAAAAAAATAGTAAATTACAAAAGGTCACACATGTCTCAACATTTATTCAACAACACAAGGTTAGGATCCTCACCTATTGACACCTTAAAAGTTATCAACTTTCATTAACTTGGGTCTTGAGAGACAATAAAGCCATCGTTTAATAAGGCATTTGATGCCATCATGTAATAAGGCTTCCTTATCCATTCTTCTACCGATTTGCTTGATGACAAAAGTTATTTTGGGTAATAAGATATACTTACCTTTTAATATCCAATGGGGTGAGTCAAGTAAGGAATTTCTCTGAATAGCCACCACACCAGACATCTAAGTATCTCTAGTGAGGTTGGGAGTACCAAAAATTAGAAAATGCATGTTCATGCCACCAAAAATAAATTTTGTAGTGGCACCCAGACATATAGATCTCAACATAGCACTGCACTAGAGGACCAATATATATTTTAGTATGGGGTAAGAAATGGTGTCGATAAAATGAGAAGAAAGGCATCTAACAAAGATGTTTAGAAGAAAAGTACATAGGAGGAGATGTTGGAAATGCACAAAAAAACAACAATATGCCAAGCATGTTGACCAAGTCAAATAGTTGAATAAGAAAAGATAGGTGTCATATCAATGCATAGAGAACAAGGTACAACTAGTTATCTAACTCAATGGAGAGAGGAACGATGGTGATTGAGATGATGTACACAAGGAATGACATGATTTAAGGATGATATGGAGTTATTATTGTCAGATCTTAGTGGTGAAGGAAGTGACTCGGCCAGGAAAGGACAAGCATGAGAAGGATTGAGGCATGTGAAAGATATACCACCTGTCAAAATTTTAAATCTAGAGCATGTCTTGGATAGGCTACCATATGCATAAGGTGGAAATAAGTGGCAATATGGACATATTTTAACCTATAAATCAGATCAATGGGTCACTTATTTTGCACCTATATATGAGTGAAATGATGACCCATAATACAACTTGCCAAATTAGTAACATAAAGGAAAGAGATTGCTGAGATCTTAGAAAGGTAGCCTTGAAAAACCTTTTACCAGAGAAATTAAAGAAAATTTTGAAGACATAGGAGGAAGGAGGAAATTAGACCAAGAGGGTCAAATCTCTAGAGGTTGGAAATGAGGAACCAAAGTCAAGGAGTCAAAGACACCACACTCCCCTATGGATATGACTCGATTGATTTCAATAAGTTTGAAAAATGGAAGATACTATTTTTGTTAGGATACTATAGGAAAACTAAATACCTACAAGCAATAGGAGGAAGAAGAAGGAGATCATTAGTTGAAGGGAAGAGCTAAGTAAAAGGTGACTCAAGAAGAAGTCATGGGCCTCCATCATGTGTAGATGGGTAGAGGTAAGACATTACCAAAAAAGATGTGGATGTCTCAAGAGGAGCTCGTGCATGGAGTTAATCTGAAGTAATGGAGATGATGCATTAAAATGGGCAAGTGACAACATGATGAGGAAAAATGGTCATCCCATGACCCAAAGATGTGTGTAGTGGTGTTGTGAGACTGGGAAAACTAGGGACTTTGAGGAGAAAATTAGGTGGTAAGGCAAGCAAAGAAAATCAGAAGGCTTTGTAAGGCCAATCCAAGTAGTGTTTAGATAGACTTGTCAAGAGCTTAAAGGAAGTCCTCTGGGGCAGGTGTTGGATGATATAAAACATGTTTTTACCCCAATAGGTTCTCCTCAATCTTTAAAGAAAGCCAAATATCAAATTGTAAAGGACGTGCACCCATTTAAATACACATAGACAATTTTTCCTCTCAAAATTTATTTGCTTGAATACTTAGTACTTCATGTAATTAATGCTCCTCTCAAGGACATTAGGAGTGAGATCGAAGCACTCAAAAGTATAGGGAAGTATATACCTTTGTAGGATGATGCATAGAGAAAGGTTTCTAAGAAGCACAACCTGGATAGTAGGTGACAAGCATGTGATGGGTAAGTTTTCAAAAGAAGTTGAAGTCCTCCTCTACAAGTAATCAGGATGGATACACTGAAGGAATAATCAAACCCTAGGTGTGAAGAGGGAAAGGTTGAAGGACCTGAGTAGTCATGCTACATGGTAAAAAAGGGATTAAATAGATAAGAGGAGATGATAATAAAGTAATTAGATGGGAGAATAAATAAGAATGCATGTAGACATGTCATCGAAGAATTGAGAAGCGTCTTAAGAGGAGTTGCATAGAAAATTCTTGTATAATTGTGCAATCCTAGATGAAGTAATTATTTATGAAAAAACATTGAGGGTAGATGGTTACATAAGGAAGGCAAACAAGATAAGAACTCGTTATTTGGGGATGGACAATAAATTTAGTGTGGGATGATGTTAACCCTCAAAATTGGCTAAGTACTAGGCAAGTGTGTGTTTATGTACTTCAAGGGAGTTCAACGCCACTAGACAGAGGCATGCATAATCCAAACCACATAATTTGCATGCATGACTGAAACATAATTACCAAGAAATTAGGTGTTCACTATCAAAACCATGCCAACATGTGATACACAATAAAGAGGTATGACTTAGGGAAAACCATCCATGTAGACCTAGAAATTGCATAGGGAATTATGAAAGAAAGTGATAGAAGATTCTTTGGATATAGATCCTGACACAAAGTTATGATAGTATGGTGGCAGACAATGTGGTAGTTGGCCTCGGGCTAAATTGGCATTTCAAATATGGTATTCGGTAGGAAAAGCCCAAGGAGAAGGATGAGGATAAAAAAGAGTCTTGAGAAAGAAGTTGTCATTCTGACAGAAAAAGAAAGCTAATCGGTGAAGCAAAGATGAAGAGCGATAGACAACAGAGACAAAGCTAGTGAGATATGCAAGGTAGAATATTGCTATTAGATTATATTAGGGAGAGATAAGAGCTATGAGTAAGCTTTGGATTTTAGAGTGAGAACACTTGGTGCAGTATGTGAAATAATCTAGTCCTTGGTGTTCAACATAAATTAATATTGAAAAAGATGATTTATTGAATACTTGTTTATTATGTGATGATCTAATAGTGTTTGTGTGTGTTGCATTACCCAATTTTAATCTCTTTTAATTGGTAATTTTCTTTCAAAGTGAGCCAAATGGTTGGATTTAGATTAAATTCTTTAGAAGAAGTCATATTTTACACCAATATGATTTTTTGGCATGATTTTATTATTCTTCAATATGTTTAATGTCTTGGCAAGAGAGCTAAAAGGACTCAAAGTGGAAGATATCTATGATAATTTTTTTGATGAAACCATGATTCTCTTATTACTTAAAAGACATTGATAATAAAAAAACTTGGTCAAAACTATAACAAGTTTCTTTTGGACCCAAAAAAGGTCTTGTGAAGATTGGGTACACCCGTCAACTTGGGAATCATGAGGATTTACTTTTATTAAGTCAAAAAAATAAAATGAATGAATAAAGTCCATAATACATGATTTCCATTGTAAATATCATTACATTTTGACTAAATTGAGCTTCCCTTGCAAGGAAATCCATT
Source organism: Torreya grandis (assembly GCA_037957365.1). Lineage (NCBI taxonomy): Eukaryota > Viridiplantae > Streptophyta > Pinopsida > Cupressales > Taxaceae > Torreya > Torreya grandis. The sequence continues at coordinate 8,670,437 of JARHVA010000023.1, forward strand.
AGGGTTTCTGCATGGTTATAAGGCCACTATTGTGCCACCTGGGGGTAGAGGTGGAAGAATGACATTCATGGCTGCTATGGGGAGCTATTATGCCCAACCATAAAAAGATGGTTTTTGTTTGAATTTTGTATACAATAAGGCATATTATTTTTTATACATTTGTTCATTGTTTGATGGATGTTGATGCCATTTTTGCAAAGATCTCATGCATTTTCTATAGGCTAGGAAGGAGTGACCCCAAAGGCAAACTAGCGCACATTATCAATCAATTCATCCTCCTCTGGATAAAATATTTATGCACTCTAATTTTTACATACACAGGGTAATTATTTTAGTTGATATTGGGATATATGCCCAAACATGCTTGAATAGACAAGCATATGTGAGCCTATACCCCAATAAGGGTCAAGGTATTTTGGGTATGCAAAAATGTTGCTACATATTTTGGGTTATGATGGAACAAATTAAATGATTGATGTACATGATCTGCTAATTGAAAATGTTGAAGGGGCTATCAATTTGATTATTTAAAATGGTTAAAGTGATTTATCTTTTTATGACGTTTGGTAAATGCCTGATTTTCCTTATTATTTCTTTGGTGGGTTATGCCAAAAAATTGGTCTTATTGCTTATGAATTATTAGAAAGATTTTTCTTGATGTAATGACAATGTATACCATCAATTATCCTTCATTAACATGTTTGTGGTGGCTATTTTGACATAAGGATTTATGGGTTTTTGGCAAGTAAAATGTCTTTGGATCATTATGGGTTCAACTTGTTATATGAAAAAAAAAATCATGTAAGTAGTTTTGGAGATTGCTTGATGAAAATTAAGGATTTTATTATATTAAGACCTTGATATAGATGCATTCTTAAAATTGTTAGTTCTCAAAAAGGGGGTAGCATAATTATAAAGAAATTACTTCAAAAATAAAGGAGGATAACAATAATAAATCAAAATATGATTGAAACATAGTAGAATGTATGAATAAAAGAAAAGCTACTTCGAGGGGGCAACCTCCACAAGCTTCAATAAGAGTAGAAATCACAATATGATGAAAATCTTCAATAAGATCAGAATTCACAATATGATGATAAACAACTACCCACTACCTCTTATATATATAGTCTACCTAAGCCATGGTTACTCCATAGGCTGACCTACTAACCCAATGAAAGCATAGAGAAATATGATATAACATCAAAGTGGGATAAGTAAGGCACAAGTTGGATATTCCTATCCTAATACATGCAATAGGTTAGGGGCGTAGCACGCCCTTCCCCTTCAAACCAACATTGTCCTCAATGTTGAACAACTTTAGATGTTGTTGCAAAAAATCTTCACCCTCCCAAGTTGCATCCTCACTATCCAATTTCTTCCACTTGATCAAATATTCCTTAATATCTCTTATTCTCAATCTCTTAGTACATGTTTGTAGGATCTTCTCTGGTTCCAAATTGACTCATCCTTCTTCATCTAGTTCTAGTAGTTCTATCTAGGCTAAAACTTTATATCCAATGACCTTCTTCAAGCAAGAAACATGAAATATTAGGTGTATGCAAGATGAATGAGGCAACTCCAACTTGTAAGCCACACTTCCAATTTTTTTGCAAAACCTGATTAGGGCCATAGTACTTAAAAACAAGTTTGTTGTCATTTTTTTATTTCTTCAAGGACATCTGCTTATAAGGCTACAAATGTACAAAGACCCAGTCACCCACATCAAAGTTTCATTCACTACGATGTTGATTTGCTTGTTGTTTTATCTTATTTTGTGCCAATGCCAAATTCTCTCTCAAACCAACCAAAACCTCTTATTGATGTTGAATGTGCTCCTCTACATCTCAAACCTTGGTTTTCACTCTTAAGGAAGAATTGATGGAAGGTATATGGCAACCATATAATGTTAGAAATGGGAACATTTTAGAAAAGGTATGGAAAGATGAGTTATACCACCATTTTGCAAGTGGTAGCCATTTAACCCAACATCCTTGCTTATCTGATACAAAACAACAGAGATACCCCTCTAAATATTTATTGACCACTTCTATTTGTCCATCAAATTGGGGCTGGTAAGATGAGATATAAGCTAGTTGAGTACCCAAATAGTAAAGTAGTTCAGTCCAAAAATTACTAGTGAAAATAGGATCATGATCACTTACAATTATTTTTGGGGTTCCATGTAATTTTAGAACTGCCTCCATAAAAATAGATGCTACTGTACTTGATGTAAATGGGTGTGAGAGGGCATAAAAATGGGCATATTTTGTAAGCCTATCCACAATTACCATGATAAAATTCTTATCTTCATAATAAGGTAACCCTATGATGAAATCCATGGAAATATCCTCCCACCTTTGACTATAAATTGCTAAAGTTTGTAACATACTTGGGGTCTAAACTATCTCACCTTTGTTCCATTGGCATATCAAGAATTATGACACAAAATTTTGTACATTTCCCTTGAGTCCTTCCCAAAATACTTCTAGCTTGATTATATGATAAGTTTTTAAGAACCCAGAGTGTTTCCCAATTGGAGATGCATGTAACTCTGCAAGAATCTTATGCTTCAACTCCAAATATTTGCACAAGTATAACCTATCCTTCTACCATAGGTCCTTACCTTTCCATTCAAAATTTTCAAAGGCTATAGAACCTTGATAGATATTTTGAATAAGAACCTATGTATCCTTGTTCTACCCCCATTCTAACCTAGCTTCATCTACCCAGTCTGCCTGCAACATGGACATTGCACAAAGTAATGCTTTGATGGATGTGTCTCATCTAGATAGTGCATCTGCTACTAGATTATATTTACCCTTCTTGTATATGATTTCATAATCATAACACGACATTATTGTTACCCACTTTTGTTGTTTCTTAGATGATAAAATTTGTTCCAAAAAGTATTTGAGACTATCATGATCCATTTTCACCTTAAAATGTCTACCCATCAGATAGGGCCTCCATTATTTTAATGCATGAAGAATAACCATCATTTCTTTCTCATAGATAGGTTTTTGGAGATTCTTACCTTTGAATTGATGACTCTCAAATGCAAGGGGTCTTCCTTCTTGCATTAGTATTAATCCCAACCCTAATCTGGAAGCATCGCATTTAATAACGAATGTCTTTGAGAAGTCTAGAGTAGACAAAACTAAGGTGGTGCACATAGTTACTTTTAGTTGCTCAAATGCTTTAGTGGTTGCATCATTCCAGTGGAAGGCATCCTTTTTTAGCAATGCAGTGAGTCAAACTGTTGTGCTACTATAACCTGTCAAAAATCTTTGGTAGTAACCTATTAGTCCTAAGAACCCTTAGATATTTTTGAGAGTTTTCAGCATTTGCCAATCCACCATGACTTTGATCTTATGAGGATCAAATTTGACACTTCATGGGATATAATGTGACCCAAGTACTCTACCTCTTGTACTCCAAAAGCATATTTGGATGGTTTCACATAAATTGATGTTATTCTAAAATGATCAACACCTATTTCACATGTTATGAGTGTTCTTCCCATGTCTTACTATAAATCAATATGTCGTCAAAGAAAACCAACACAAACTTCCTTAAAAAAGGCCTAAAAATAGTGTTCATCAAGCTCTAAAAAGTAGATGGTGATTTTTAAAGACCAAAAGGCATTACCAAAACTCATTATGGCCCTCATGAGTTCTAAAAGTGGTTTTATGAACATTTTCATCCTTGATTCTAATTTGATGGTACCCTGAATGAAGATCCAATTTCATGAAATAAACAACACCATGTAATTCATCAAGTAAATCATCAAATATTGAAATAGGAAACTTATCTTTGATGGTGTACTTATTGAGTTACCTATAATCTAGGCACATCCTCCATGTATCATCTTTCTTATGTATCATGACCACTGGCGATGAATATGCACTCTAACTATACCTAATGATCCCTACCTCCAGTATCTCATGGACCATCTTTTCAATTTCACTCTTTTGCACATATGGATATCTATATGGCCTGATATTTGGTGGTTGATTCCTTAGAATTAGTTGAATGGCATGATCATGTTCTCTTTTTGGTGGTAGTCCTCTTGACATGGCCTAAAAAATATATGGGTGGTCATCAAGAATCATCTATAGATCAAGATGTGGAGATGCCTTTATGGGTTGAAATTATATGGAACATAATCATGCTATAAATCCTTTTTCCCCCTATTTAGCATTTTTTTTCATATGATGTGAACTAACCAATTGTGGAGATTTTACTCATACTCCTCGTAATTCAATTTTTCTACCTTCAGAATGAAAGTACATGAATAGTTCTTAGAAGTTCATCTCAATTGTACCCAAGGTTGTGAGCAATTGTATTCCAAAAATAATGTTTTCACTACCCATGGTAATAGAAAACATAGGAGAATATAGATTATAATTAACCATAACAAGCTTAATACTATGGCATTTCTCTAAATAATTGATTATGTAACCATCCGCAATCATGACCTAATATTCTAGTGTTGGGTAATTGAAACAATTCAATCAAGTAGCCAACTTATGGTTGATAAAATTATGTGTGGTTCCTGAGTCAATCAACAATGCCACCTTCTATTTATTGAAGAAACTCATCACCTTAAGTGTTTGAGTAGTGTTAATACCCAAAAGTGCATGACAAGAGATTATATGTTTGGAATCTTTAGGTACCTCTTCTATCTCTTCCTCATCATCATTAGAGGCATCATCCTCTTCATCATCTTTTTTGGATCCCTTAATGTAGAATAACTTCTTTTCATGACATTTATTTCCTTTGCTCCACTTGTTGTCATAGTTGAAACATAATCCTTTTGCATACTTCTCTTTAATTTGTTGAGGGATCAATCTAGTAGGTAGAGGAAATTATGGTGTCGATATGTTACGCTCTCCAAAATGAGTGAATGGATGTTTCTTATTGGCTATGAATTTTTACTCAACCTTGCATGCCATGATAATAGAATCAAAAACCTTAAGTGGATTAAACATGCATACCTGATGTTAAATGTGGTCCTTGAGGCCTCCTAAAAATAGGTCATTTAGGTTCTCATTAGAAATTATCTCCACACGTAAATATAGGTTCTAAAAATTATGAATATAATCCTTGATTGAATCAATCTATCATAATTTTACCAGTTGGATGAATTAATTCTCTCTCACACTATTGCTATAATGTAATTACATATACTCTATAAAAATTAACCAGGTGACACTAAGAGTCATCTTCTAAGCACACAACCATTGATACCTTCAGGTTTTAGAGACAAAGATGCCATGGTAACCTACTATCCACATGGGATTTGATGTAGATCAAAAAAAATCTCCATTTGGTTGATCTAATTGAGTGGATCCTTTCCATCAAATTTACACATATTTACCTTTGGTAACAAGTTCCATTATGGAAAGGTACTTGGATTTGGATTAGGCTGGTTGGGAGTTCCACCTTGGTGGGGTTGTGTAATAGTGATAGTTGGCTGATTTGACTAATTATTTTTTAAAGGCATCATGATATTTTCCAAACTAGATTGTACATATTTCATATCAGATTGCATGCCTTGCATCTCACTTTGAATGCCTTGCACATTGTAGTCAAGCTGGCTCACTTTGTGATATATCTCAGAGAACCCTAGCATAAAGGATCCAATAACTCCCCCTTATGAATCCATCTCTTCCTTTTGAGGAGTTTCACTTGGGGTTTCAACTCCCTTTCTTTGGCCCCTAGTTTGTGGTCCTATCATAAAAGGGCTTGACAATGTCGACCCTGATTGGCACTTTTGACCTAACTTTGACCAAATTATTTTATACTTGTTTTAGCTTCAAATTAGAAACTACAAAGAACACAATCCAGCTATATTTTTCTAATATTTCCAAACATGTAAATAAATCTAAAAAAATCCTTGAATTGCACACTATAAAATGAATTTATTAAAAACGCTAACATAGTAATAATTTTTGTGAACTAGATCTAATTGAACTGAAATTTGAATGGAAGCTTACATGAATGATTTTTTATCTTTAGTAAAAAAAATCACATAATTTCACAATGGTTTACGAGATATATACAAATTATAATATCTAGGGTTTTTTACTTTATTATGGCCTAAATCGATGCTTTGATACCACTTGTAATGAAATTACTTCAAAAATAAAGGAGAATAATAGTAATAGATCATAATATGATTGAAATATAGTAGAATGTATTATTAAAAGACAAGCCATTCGAGGGGGCAACCTCCACAAGCTTCAATAAGAGCAGAATTCATAATATTATGATAAACAACTACCCACTACCTCCTATATATAGTATACCTGGGCCAAGGTTGCTCTATAAGCTGACCTACTAACCTAATGAAATCATAAATAAATGTGATATATCATCAAAGACGGATAAGTAAGCCACAAGTTAGCTATTCCTATCTTGATACATGTGATAGGTTGGGGGCATAGTAGTAATGATAGTTTTATGGCTAAAACCCTAAAAGGGTGATGAAAATATGATCATAAATAACTATAGGTTGAGTGTATGGGCCATTTGATTTTGGTCAACCTATTTCCTTTATGACATGATGGTATTGAGCTTTTGCCATATTCTTACTATGTTGAACATGGTGTGAATAGTTATGGTTTTTGTTGTTTTCTTTTAAACTCCTTTTGCAACTTCTTGAAGCAACTAAATGCTTAAATTAAATTCAACCATGATGGTTTTTGGGCATAGTATGTGTGAATGATTCTATTAGATTAATACATGATTGGTTTTTATGTTGGGGTGAGGTTTTTCAAGCCCTTATGATAATGTTGTGTTCGTGATTATTTTAAAGTTATGTACAACTGCCCATAGGCTTTAGGATTATAATGCAAAAGATCTAGAAGTTTATTATTGGCTTTACATAGCCATTTATATGCTTAAGTTGTACCCTCCTTTTGTTGAATTTTGTTAGGAGTTTAAGGCAATCATTCTTAAGAGTAATGAATTAATTTTCTCTTTACTTGGTGATTTTTATTGGTTGTAAGTAATCTTTTAGCTATTATGGACTACGCTTCTTGTTAAATCAGCACCTTGGATGTATGCTAGAATAGAAGAGTGTGTTAAAAAAGATTATAATGGTTTGATTTAACTATAATGAGCATATTATACATGCTAGAAAATTTCCTTAAGCTAAATAAGATACTTGGGATGTTTTTCAAGTAACATAATTCTAAAATTTGTTGGTTTGAGATTTATTATTTGTTTCATTGAATCTTGAATTATATCTTGAAGGTTGATTGAAAACTTGTTGACTCATTGGGTGAATTCATGCTTCTTGGCTTTGAAGGTAGTTGCCTCTTTTTGGGGGTTGGCTAGAAAAGGTTATGTTCTTTCTCCTTGTTGTGGGTTTTCATTATCATTTTGGTTGACTACTATAAAAATCTTATATTGGGATAGGTGTTAAGAATAAGAATTTGATATTTGGATTTTAAATAAGAGAGTGTCTATGAGTTCGAGGCAATGAAAAGGGACCCTTAAAACTTCTTAGATTCCCTTGTGAATATTAGTTCTTTGTATTGTGTAAATTTATGAGTATGAGTTGACTGGTGTATTTATTGATGTATTTTGATATTGAACTTATTGTTGATTGATTGAATCTATCTTTATCTCCATGTATGGAAATTGGTCAAAAAACAATCTTGAGTGGTGTTTAACATATAGTATAGTGTTCATGATATCTGAGATGCTCATTTGAATGGCTGGAATTTAATTCTTACTATTATAAGGATACTACGTAGATAACAATATATTGATGACCATTAATTCACTTTTGTTAAGATCTATGATATATGTTGGTTCTAATTTATGTTTATGTTACATTGGCATTAGATTATAAGTAAAGAAGAGTATGAAAATTAATCTTTGATAAATATATGCAACTGAGTGAATTTATCAAGTTGAAATCAAATGAATGCACATTATATTGCAAATAGTAATGAATGTGGTATGAAATTAATGTCAGGTAAAACAGTTGGTAATAAAATACTAGGGTGTAATGGCCCTAATTGTATGATGTGATAATTGAATGATTATAGGTAAGGTGGCACTTTATGGTACATCAATAAGGGGGTTGCTCATAGCATTTGTATGAGCTGTAATTGAACTTGTATGTAAATTATTAACAACTATACCATATTAAATATTTAATGGTTTTTAGAATCACATTTCATCATAAGGATGGATGATAGAAGTATGAGTACAAAATTCATAGCTCTACCCTTTACTTGTAAATTAGAATCACTTTTATTACCATACATTTTCAAATAAAATAATTATCATGTTGTTGTTTAATTTAGTATTTTAAGAGGAAGATAACTTACTAGTCGTGTGATGACATGGGCCTTAACATGTTTTGTTGTAGGGAAAAACTTGTCCTAATTAACCATTAAGTGATCATTTTGTGAAGTTGGTCTTCTTTTTGGATCTTGTATGTGCTCTCACTTGAGTGAAGATTCTTCTTAATTTGTGATTCCAATTGGTAGTGTAATGGATAGATGTCTTGAATGAGTTTAGGAGTTGAATAGTTCTTCATCTATTCTTGTCTACTATATGACATTTTTGTTATTGTATGGTCCATTTAGATTTGAACTAGATAGGTATTTGGATTTGAAATTAATGCTAAAATGTCTTTATTCTTCAAGGAAATATTGTAATACATGGATGTTGGCATGGAAAAAGAAATAGACTCCATAATTATGAAAATGCATTTTTGTCGGTAGTCTTGTTTGGGGTGCTCATGGTTTTCATTTTTTTAAGCTTGGTTGTGTTATTTATTATACCTATGTTTTCTAAATAAATTAAGGGTATATTCATGCACGTAAAATTTATAGCTTCTCGAGCTAGTATGAAAATCTTCTAGTCATGAGAAGAGGGTTCATTATTGGCTAGTACAACTCCTTTTAGATCTGAAAGTGGCCATGGTGCAAAAGAATGTTTGTTCACTTACTCTTGGAAGTAAGAAGAAGTCTTATTGAGTTAATCATTTCATACTTGTGATGTAATGTTGAAACTTTCTATTTAGAAAGGAAGTCTTGCATCTTAATTACTACTCCTTTTCCATAATGAGTCATAGTGACTTAAAACCATTAAGGAAATATTATTCTCAAATATAATTTCATCATCTAAGATTATGTTAGAAAGGTTTCCTAGATGGGAAATGAACTTGTATGTCTCAATGGTTTCCTATACTCCATTATGATTAAGGATTAAGGTGTTGTGATATCTTTATTTTTCTTAAAAGACCATTTATCAACTTGATAAAGCTGGTCTAGATAACCAATTCAATAAGGATTGTGATTTTATTTTGATAACCTTCCTTACAACTAATAAATGACTAATCTATGCAAATTGGGGTTGAACTATCTTATCACTCTCAAAATATAATTCAAACCTTGTAGGAAATAAAGGACCCAAATTTTAATGGCATTGGAATGGTTACATGAATACCTTAACCTTGAGTCATCGTGTTGGTTGAGCTATTATTCACCCTTCTCATGGCTCATAATGTCTATGAATGTCTTGGTACGTTACCAACATGGAAGGTATATTTTATACACTTGGAATAACATGGTAATTGGAACCTAATTTATTTGGGTTATGGCTAAGTAGTGGATTTTGAATCTTTTTTGGAGTTTTGATCATTTGTCCAAGTAATCAAATTATGAATTATATCATAAGGTCAAGTAAACCCTAGAATTTGGATTATTCCTTGAAAATCTATTAGGTGTAAATCAATAAAAAGTAGTGTTCTTAAATCATTGCCTTCTCTTGGTTATGTTAAGTATTCTATCAAATAAATTTTTAATGCTTAGTGTAACTTGCATAATACTACTTGTAATTATGATGGAACTCTTATTCTAACAAGGAATAAAGATCTAAAGTATGTCTCATTCTATTCTATAGAACCTCCTTGGCAATTTGGTAAATATTACCTTAACTCTATTCTTAAGGATTGTGATCCTTGGTGATCTAAAAAAAAATTATAATAATTTAATAGTAATACTTACTCCTTGATGAAATTAAAGTTGGCAATACTCCTTTTGAATGGTTATCAAGCACTCTCTCAAGACTTATGAGATTTAAAGTAAGTTTCTAAATAAAACTCTTGTAAAAAAGAAGTGCGGATTAGTTGAGTCATTTCATTTGGTATCAGACACTGTGCTCTAATAATTTTTCATAATATGCCAATCTCTATGGCCTTAGATATAGTCATGCCTATCCAAAGTTAGGTTGTGTAAGATATATTTTACTTGACCTAAAGTTTACCTATATGGATGATCAATAGGAGTCAACATGATAAAAGTCCACTATTAAAATTTAAGTGAATACTCAATATCTATTGATAATTACAGAAGCAAGCCATTGTAAGATGCCTAGGACAATAAATCCTTGAAATGGATATGGGTGTGACCTTAGGCTGGAAAGGCTGATTAAGGAGAAAATAACTAATTTACATGAGTAAATCGATTGGTTTCAAAATATTCACTAGTAAGGGACCAGATTTAGTTTGGATGTTAGGCATGAGTGGTAGACTCCACTAAGCATGCATAAATTCCCTATAGTCTTAAGTATGTTATAATGAGTGATGAGTGCAACCACTATTTTGCTTGGCAATATGAACACTAGAGCCTATTGTCTATGTTCAAGAGCCTATGTTTTTGGTGGTACTAATGATCTGCATGGGTACGTGAGTCTTAAGTTAATTTTTCTAATAATAAATTATTGACTATTATTAAAGTCTAAAATTTTAAATTAAGTAATTAAATCTATTTTATAATCATCTTGCAATCAAATGGGATGACTAATGTTGTATCTTGAATGATTTAAAGGGTAACCTTTTAGAAAAAGAGTGGTTAAATCATAGATTTTATATAGTTGTGTTTTATTAACAATAATAACAAGTAGTTATATGTTTTACTTGGCTTATGTGTCGCTATAGGTGATTGGTATGGGTAGAGTTTTAATATTATTATGTTATGATGAATTGAATATTTTGGTCTGATACGAGCTCAAATGCATGGATTATTGAGATGATATAGCCCTCTTGTGATGAGTGGCCTTAAGTTGGGTAAAACATCTCAACATGTACAAGTTTCCCCTGGTTAGGTAAGGTCGTTTGAAGGTTAATTCGGCCTCAGGAGGTGTGAAATCAAGTCGTGGTGAGAAAAACAATTGGTTGTTGTGTGAATATCATTATCTATGCTTATTGATTGTGTATACAAATTTGGTTGACAACTTTATAGCCATGACGTAATTTGAAAATGAATATGTGTTATGTTTTATAAGATTAAGGTACTAAAATCTATGAATTTCTGTTGAAATTAGTGATTGTGGAAGATTGTAATTTCCATAGTAATAATATGACATTCACCTTGAGCCTTGTCTAAGTCCATCCTTCCCAAGGCCACACTACATAAAACAAGCAACATTAGTCAACCATTGGCTTATTTGGGTAGGCCAATTGGGGGACTAGTGATAAAATCCCACTATTAAAAATAAAGGGATGAATACCTGGTGTTTATTGATGGACTATTAGATTATCCATTACATGATACTTGAAGTATGGCATCATTGGGAGGACCAAGGGTGTGACTTAAGCCTAGAGGGCCAAGTGAGGGTGAATATGACTGACTTACTTGGGCAAGTTGGATAACTTGGGTATTTTTATTATTGACATCTAATTCATGAGGTACGACCATGTGGATCATTGTCTAAATATCATGCATATGTGATGTCAACCATGATGGCATTTAAGCATCAGGAGGACTGATGAGATTCATGGACCCTTGTGCTTCCCCTGTAAGTGTGTCTGTGCTATAATGGGAGAATACCTTGGCATGAGCTAATAAACACCTGAGTCAAGTATGTGCATTCTATTTCATGTGGTTCCTTCATTGTCTGTAAAAGTGTTATATGGTGTATATGATTATAACAAGTATGTAAACTTTGTAACTTCTCCATGATATGTGGATGCGATCAACCTTATAAACTTGTATTTGTTCCTTGTTAACAACATTGTGGTATGGGTATCTCGTATATGCATGACATGGGATAAGTATGATTTGGTGTTATTTTTATCGTGTAATTTTTGAACTTTAATTTGGTCATAAAATAATTGTGATGTAAATCTCCCTCTCAAATTTAACCTCTATAAATTAAAATCTACCAAGGTATAGTATTGTATTATGTGGTGTAACCCCACATCGTTGCTCTAGTAATGAGTATTAATGCAAGTGTGAGGTTGAGGGTGAAGAATCAATAAGTCTACATTGATATATATTAGGTACGGGCTAGGAAATGGAGCCTCTCATAAGCTGAAAACCCACTTCTCCCCTTTACATGAGGTAGTCATTTGATTCATTCAGGTGTGTGCACCATGAGTGTCACAAACTGGCTATGGGATCTTTGTGCATAATAGTTGCTTTGTGTATTAAGTTTTCCTTACACACCTCTTAAATGTTGTTTTGAAAAGAAAACTTGTGGAATTTATGTTGATGCAAATTTATGAAATGCTAATGGGTCCTGTAAGTTGGTTTTTATGTAAAATAAAAATAAAAATAACAAGGTTGTACTTGATGAAATGCAGGCACATATTGGATTGTAAATGTAAGCATGTTGTGAATGAGGTAATGTTTATTGTACCTAGGTAATTATTCTAGAATGATTTTTTTTTAAAGCATGACTAGAATGTATATTTATGCTTAGAAGGAACAATGTAAAGTCCTGATCGAACAGTTTATGAAATTTAGAATGTTGCCAAGAGGTAAGTGCAGAATGATGGTGAGGATGGGATCCCTAGAACAATCATGTGAGCTCACAAAAATTAATGGAGAGCATGCAAAAATCCTAGAAGGGTTGAATGTGAATGTCTGTAATGGCTTCTTTGATGTTCAATGTGGTTGGTGTGAGATGATGCACCGACCCACGAATGATGTAATTTTGGTAATCATAGTAATATGGTTTACTATTATTGATATCACTATGGGATAAATGACAAAAAATATGCATAACACATAATCAAAAGTAATGAAAATATTAATTAATAGTAAGTTACTATAATAATCCACATTTTATGGCAAATGTTATAAAGAAAAATGTAAGATATGATTGGTTTTTTCTTCAAAAAATACCACATTCAAATGTGTAATATGATTTGATTTACTTATTTTGTGATAAAGCAATTGTTATTACAAAATTAATGTTTAGTAACTAGCATTGAAACAATCAAACTATTTTTATATTTTTGAAAGAATTGCCATAAAATTATAATGCAATTGATCAAATATCCATGCTATGATGAAAATTGAGCATGAAACCATTGCAGTTTCAGGCATTCTATTTCTAAATTTTGAACATTTTTGGTAATTTAAACCATTAATGGTTTTTAAATAAGGTACGTTGAAAAAAAATTATTCCATTTCTGCTTTACCTTCTGAGGCATCAAGATGGTACCTTTTTAAGAAGGGGAAGATGTTACATTCCGTAATTTTAATCTCTTCTAATTGGCAATTTTCTTGCAAAGTGAGCCATATGGGTGGCTTAAGATTAAATTTCTAGGTTGATAAGTATTATTCTTCAGAATCAGTCATATTCTATGCCAATATGATTTCCTGGCATGATTTGACTATTCTTCGAGATGTTTAACATCTTGGCTATAGGGCCTAAAAAACTTGAACTGAAAGATATATATGTTCAAGTCCCTGGTGAAACCATGATTGTTTTATTGCTTGAAACACATAGATAATAGATAACTTGGTTAAAAATTTAGTAAGTTCCTTTTAGACCCCAAAATGGTTTTATGAAGGTTGGCTACACCCATAAAATTGGGAATCATGAGGTTTTGCTTTTATTAAGTTTAAAAAATGAATAAAGTCCATAAGACATGATTACAATTATAAATATCATTACATTTTGACTAAATTGACCTTCCCTTGTAAAGAAAGCTATTATGGTTTATGCATGGTTACAAGGCCACTATTGCACCACTTGGGGAAAGAGGTGGAAAAATGAGATTCATTGCCACTATGAGGAGTTATGACACCCGACCATAAGAAGATGGTTTTTGTTTATATTTTGTATACAATAGGGCATGTTGTTTTTTGCTACATTTGGTCATTATTTGATGAATGTCCATGCCATTTTTGCAAAAATCTCATGTATTTACTACAGGCTAGGAAGGAGTGACCCCAAAGGCAAACTAAGGCACGTTGTCACACAAGTCACCCTCCTTTGGATAAAATATTTATGCACTCTAATTTTTACATTAGTAGGGTAATTATTGTAGTTGCTATTGAGATATATGCCTAGACATGCTTGCATAGACAAGTATATGTGAGCCTATACCCTAATAAGGGTCAAGGTATTTTGGGTATGCAAGTGGAATGCTACATATATTAGGTTATGATGGAACAAATTAAATAATTGTTGTACATGATCTAGGAATTGAAAATGTTGAAGGGATTATTAGTTTGATTGTGCAAAATGGTTAAAGTGATTTCTCTTTTTATGACATTAGTAAATGCTTCCTTTTCCTTATTATTTCCTTGTTGGGTTATGCCAAATAATTGGTCTTGCTACTTATGAATTAAAAAGATGATTTTTCTTGATATAATGGCAGTGTATAGCATCAGTTATCCTCATTTAACATGTTTGTGATTATTTTGACATAAGGATTTATGGGTTTTTGGCAAGTAAAATGTTTATGCATCATTATGGGTTTGACTTGTTCTATGTAAAAAAATTGGGAATTTTTCCTATGAGTAGTTTTGGAGATTGCTTGATGAAAATTATGGATTTTATTAAATGATTTTATTGTATTAAGACCTTGTTGTAGATGCATTCTTAAAATTGTATGATAGTTTTATGGTTGAAACCCTAAAAGGGTGATGAAAAGATTGTCACAAACATCTGTAGGTTGAGTGTATGGGCTATTGATTTTAGTCGACTAGTTCCTTTATGGCATGATGGTCTTGAGCTCTTGCCATATTCTTACCCTATTGGGCATGGTGCGAATAGTTGTGTTTTTTGTTGTTTTATTTTAGGACTCCTTTTGTGGCTTTTTGAAGCAACTGAATGGTTAAATTAAATTCAACCATGACGATTTTTGGGCATAGTTGTGTGAATGATTCTGGCATATTAATACATGATCAATTTTTATGTTGGGGTGAGATTTTTCAAGCCCTTGTGATAATGTTGTGTTCATTATTATTTTTAAGCTATGTACAACTACCCATAGGCTTTAGGTTTATATTGCGAAAGATCTGGAAGTCTATTATTGGTTGTACATAGCCATTTGTATGCTTAAGTTGGACCCTCTCATTAAATTTTGTTAAGTTGGACCCTCTCATTAAATTTTGTTAGGAGTTGAAGGCAACCATTCTTAAGAGTAATGAACTGAGTTTCTCTTTAGTTGGTGATTTTTATTACATGTAAGTAATCTTATAGCTATTATGGATTGTGTTCTTTGTTGAATCAGTCCTTTGGATGTATGCTAGAACATAAGAGCGTGTCAAAAATTATTAGAATGGTTTGATTTAACTATAATGAACATACTCTAACTATAGAAAAGTTATTTAAGCTGAACAAAATACTTAGGATGTTTTCCAAGTAACATAATTCTAAAATTTGCTAGTTTGAGATTTATTATTTATTTCATTGAATCTTGAAATGTATATTGAAGGTTGTTTGAAAACTTGTTGACTCACTAGGTTAATGCATGCTTCTTGGATTTAAAGGCAGTTGCCTCTTTTTGGGGGTTGGTTGGAAAAAGTTATGTTCTTACCCCTTGTTGTGGGTTGTCATTATCATTTTGGTTGACTACTATGAAAACCCTATAGTGGGATAGGTGTTAAGAATAAGAATTTGCAATTCAGATTTTAAGTAAGAAGGTGCCTTTGAGTTCGAAGTAATGGCAAGGGACCCTCAGAACTTTTTACATTCCCTTGTGAATGATAGTTCTTTGTATTGTGTACATTTTTTATTATGGGTTGACTAGTGTATTTATTGATGGATTTTGGTATTGAACTTGTTGTTGATTGATTGAATCTATGTTTTTCTCCATGTATGAAAATTGGTCAAAAATCAACCTTGAGTGGTGTTTAACGCGTAGTATAGTGTTCATACTATCTAAGATGGTCCTTTGAATGGCTAGAATTTAGTTCCTACTACTAAAAGGATACTACACATATAATAATATATTGATGACCATTAATTCACTTTTGTTAAGATCTATGATAGTTGTTGGTTCTAGTTTATGTTTATGTTACATTGGCATTGAATTATAAGTGAAGAAGAGTAGGAAAATTACTCTTTGATAAATACATGGAGCCAAGTGAATTTATCAAGTTGAAGTCAAATGAATGCACATTCTATTGCAAATAGCAATGAATGTGGTATGAAACTAATGTCAGGTAAAATAGTTGGTAATAAAATACCAAGGTGTAATGGCCCTAATTGTATGATGTGATAATTGAATGATTATAGGTAAGGTGGAAATTTATGGTACAACAATAAGAGGGTTTCTCATAACATTTGTATGAGCTGAAATTGAATTTGTATTTGCATTATTAATAACTACACCATATTAAATATTTAATGGTTTTAAGAATCACATTTCATCATAAGGATGTACGATAGAAGTATGAGCACAATAGTCATAACTCTACCCCATATCTGTAAAGTAGAATCACTTTTATTACCCTAAATTTTCAAATAAAATAATTATCATGTTGTTTAAATTAGTATTTTAAGAGGAAGATGACTTGTCAGTCATGTGTTGACATGGGCATTAACATGTTTTGTTTTAGTGAAAGTCTTGTCTTAATTAACCATTAGGTGATCATTTGTGAAGTTAGTATTTTATTTAAATCTTGTATGTGCTCTCACTTGAGTGAATAATCTCCTTATTTTGTTATTCCAATCAGCAATGTAATGGATAGATGTCCTGAATTAGTTTAGGAGTTGAATAGTTCTTCATCCATTCATGTCTACTATATGAAATTTCCATGATTATATAGTCCATTTAGATTTGAACCAGATGGGTACTTAAATTTGAAATAAATGTTGAGATGTCTTTATTCTTCAAGAAAATCTTGTAATACTTGGATGTTAGGATGGAAAAAGAAATAAAATATGTAACTATGAGAATATATTTTTGTCAGTAGTTTTGTTTGGGGTGCTCATAGTTTTCATTTTCTTAAGCTTGGTTGTGCTATTTATTATACATGTGTTTTCCAAATAAATTAAGGGTATATTCATGCAAGTAAAATTTATGGCTTCTTGAGATAGTATGAAATATTCTAATCGTGATAAGAAGCATCATTATTGGTTAGTACAACTCTTTTTAGATTTGAAAGTGGACATGGTGCAAAATAATGTTTGTTTATTTACTCTTGGAAGTAAGATGGAGTCTTATTAAGTTAATCATTTCATACTTGTGATGTTATGGTCAAAAAAACATTATTTAGAAAGGAAGTCTTACATGTTAATGACTAGTCTTTTTCCATAATGAGTCCTAGTGACTTAAAACCATTAAGGAAATATTAATCTCAAATATAAGTTCATCATTTAAGATTATGTTAGAAAGGTTTCCTAGATGGGAAATGAACTTGTAGGTCTCAATGGTTTCCTATACTTGTTTATGCTTAAGGATTAAAGTGTTGTAATATGTTTATTTTTCTTAAAAGACCATTTAGCAACTTGATAAAGCTATACTAGATAACCAATTCAATAAGGATTGTGATTTTATTTTGATAAACTTCCTTACAACTAATAAATGACTAATCTATGCAAATTGGGGTTGAACTATCTTGTCACTCCGAAAATAGAATTCAAACCTTGTAGAAAATAAAGGACCCAAATTTTGTTGGCATTGGAATGGTTAGGTGAATACCTCAACCTTGGGTCATTGTGTTGGTTGAGATATTATTCACCATTCTCATGGCTCATAATGTCCGTGAATGTCTTGGTATGTTACCAACATGGAAGGCATATTTTATCCACTTAGAATAACATGGTAATTGGAACCCAATCTATTTGGGTTGTTGCTAAGTAGTGGATTTTGAATCACTTTTGGAGTTTTGCTCATTTGTCTAAGTAATAAAATTATGAATTATAGCAAAAGTTCAAGTAAAGACTAGAATTTGGATTATTCCTTACAAACCTATTAGCTGTAAATCAATAAAAAGTAGTGTTCTTAAATCATGACCTTCTCTTGGTTAAGTTAAGCATTTTATCAAATAATTTTCTAATGCTTAGTGGAACTTGTGTAATACTACTTGTAATTGTGATGGAACTCTTGTTATAATAAAGAATAAAGAGCTAAAGCATGTCTCATTCTATTGTATAGAACCTCCTTGGCAATTTGGTAAAAATTACCTTAACTCTAGTCTTAATGATTGGGATTTTTAGTGATCTAAAGTTCTTTATAATAATTTAATAACAATACTTACTCCTTGATGAGTTTAAAGTTGGAAATACTCCTTAAAATGGCTATCAAGTGCACTCTCAAGATTTATGAGATTTAAAGTAAGTTTCTAAATAAAACTCTTGGCAAAAAAAAGTGTGGACTAGTTGGGTCATTTCAATGTGTTCCATGAGTTATTTGGTCATCTCCCTCTCCCACTCCTCTTAGATACTACTCTCCCATTTAATGCAACTAACACAACCCTAACTCAGATCAACTATTCCTTCACACCTCAGGTGAGCTCGTAGGACTTTCCTTCCCTGCGTGATGTGTTAGTGTAGGAACTAGTTTAAGGTATGTTGAGCAAGGCTAGATGTACAACAACATATTTTACATTTATCTTTTGAAAATAGTGACTTATAGGCTACATATATCATCTTGAAAGCGAGACATCATGATGAGCTTATGTTTAGAATTCAAGAATTTATGATCATAAAATTTCATATTTGTGATAGAATATAGTTTTCAAAATTACAACATGATTTAGAATTTTTATATTATGGGAGTATGTGACACACACATGCATTTGTTCCTACAATTACTTCATTCAATTCACATATACTTGATGCATATGCATGGACATGTGCAAAATAGTTACAAGTTACATATTTAAAATACTTACAAGATTCAAATAACCTTCAATATAAATACAATATAGATACATGGGCATGATATTCATTCATGTTCATGTTTATACATGGCCGTTTCAAATTTTCACTTGTTTAAAGTTTAAAATTTCAAAAGTTTTAAATATAATCTAATTTTGTTTGTAATGGTTTGATTCATCTCATTTTCCAAGTGGGCCACATTAGAGTTTAGTGACACTCAGCATCTATGGTTGAATTTTTGTGAGCCACATTTGGTGGTTCTACCTTCTTCTTTTACCACATTTGAGTTTAGTGACACTCAATGCCTATGACGTAGAGTAATGAGCCACATTTTTTGGTTCCATCTTTCAATTATTATACAAGAGCACTATATGAGAGTTGAAGCACACAATATTTTCAAGTAAATACTTTCAAAAGGTTTTCAAATTGAGACTTGTCACTCTCAATTCGCCATAGGTTCAACATTTCTCTAAATGCCTAAAAAAAAGAGCACACACACACTTATCCATTTCTAAGTTACAATTAAATTAGATTGTATACTATTTTAGGTGTATTATTTTATTAATATTTATTTAAATTTCAAAATTCAATATTTTAAACATGGATGATAACTACTTTCAGTTGCATTGTTTCAGGTTTTACATTGAGGCATCTTGCATTCAATCAATATTCACATCAAAAGACAAAGTGTGTATATATACTTAGGTTCGAACCTCTTTTATGATTGCATGACTTTAATAAAGTGGGGCGGGGGGGGGGGAGGGGGCGGGGCGGGAGCGGCGGCGATGTAGACACTAAAAATTAATCATTGAGTGCTTGACAATGTTTTAACTTGACATATTTACCTTGCTTGGCTTATTCACCATTTCATTAACTTGAAATATCTATGGGAGCATTAGCTATTCCATATATTACCTTGAAAATACTAAAAACATCATTCATGTATCTCTATTTTTCTTATAGACTCCTTCCATTTATATTCCAATAGTCTTTGTCCTGCTGGGACATGACTATAGGAGTTAGACAGGGCTGCAATCTGACTTTATCCCCCATGTTTAACGATAATTTTTTAAATTCAAAACATTTCATATTACCCCTCCTATGCTTCAAAAGAATGTTGATTAATAGAAAAATTATAAATATTATTTTATATAAGCACATCAAGGCCTCTCCAAACATATCTAGCAATTACTTGGTAATTCTACTGCATATTGAGTAAAAGAACATTATTCTTTTCAGTTCTAATTTTGATTTATTCTACCAATCATAAACCAAGTTTGAATTCATTTTATTAAAGGTTGAGGGCACTCATTATCAAACATTTAAGTGAATCTATCTAATTGCATTCATATAGTGAATACACACTCATTATTAGAGAGAACTCCATTGGCCTGAGCCCTTTTTGGGATATGTAGGCAATACTTAGATTACATGATATTCTCTAAGGATAGCTCAACTATTCCCCAACGTTATCCTCCCCTTTTAGATTTATATTTTTATTTGGTTTATGTGCAAGAGACAAGGTTAAGATTTTTCATGTCCTTTGCATGAAAAGTTGGGATAGATAATCAATCAACAAGTCATCATAGACATTTATAGACACTTGCACCAAAAAACTAGTTGCATAATCAACTAGGTTGTGATCACCATCAACAAACAAGGTCGTAGTAAAACCTTATCCTCCTAATGCGACATTGTCCCAACACAGTTTGAAATGCTATTTTTAGTTATGATAATTTAGGCATCACTACAATCAGTTTCATCAACAATTAATCTGCATAATCATTGTAAGTTTAGTTCAAGCAAGGTTTTCACACCTATTTTTCAATTTATTATTTATAGCTCATTTCAAATTCTTTATAAAAATGTATTATACAATTAGGTTATGCATATTCTGTAACCTAAAATTATTTTCAATACTTCACTTGTTTATAGCATTTAATTGTTAAATAAAAAATAAACATATAAACATTAGGGATCATGCCTATACTAGGGGTATCTTATTCTACAAGTTACATTATCACATGTTATATCTATCTATGACCTCAAATTTTATATTGAACTACATATCTTACAAGTTTTTACTAATTACTCATATCTTTCATTGTGCTACATGGACATGCTACTATGATGTGACATTAATACATATGTATCATTTAGATTAGTTTTTGTTTAATTTGTGATTATTTGATGTTGCTATTTTATTGCATGATAGACTAGATATTACATGCTTATTGTGTGTGGTCATTTGATCTTCTTTGTGCAATATATTTATGTCCCTTGTTTGTGACATTATAAATTTTCTTTGCATGTGGATTTTGGCCTTATTTATTGTAATATGTTTACGTCTATTGTAAGTAAGCCTTGGCCTTGCGTGTGACATTGTGTATTGTACTTGTTAAGCTGATTAGTGGTGCCACAATTCATATCGGGCACTTTTACTACATAGAATTATTTAGAAATGGTTACTTACTACATACCTTATTATTATATTTATGTAGACATGACACTTGTATGTCTCACTTTACGTATGTTACATATATGTTTCAATAACAATTACATTACTATGATGATATACTCTTCACATGTTGACATGATTATACATGATTCTATCTTTATCACATGATATAATTAACTATTATTTTGAGTTGAGTGACTTGCAAGGTACATCCCTCATCTTAAAAGGAGGGAATTATGGTGGGCTTATCTTAAATATTCAAACCTCTACGAGTATAAAAATCAGATTTCATAATAAAGTATAATTTTTAAAAATTCAAAGTAATTCAAAAATCAAATTTCATAACAAAGTACACGTTTCAAATATTTAAAGTATTTCATGAATCAGATACATGACATACATTGGCAAATTGATATAGATTATGGGGGCATATCACATGCATATACACTAACTTTTATAAAGACTCGAGTACATAATTATACACACTTGAATGTATATGCATGTGCATATGTAAAACTGTCAAAAGATAAAAAAAAATACATATTTTACATACAATTATAGTTGAGCATATAAATGGATGTCATTTTATATTATTTGGCACATATTCAAGAGGTATGATACTCGTTTATTCACACATATGCATTTTCAAATTAAGAATTATGATACTAATTCATGCACATATACACTATAATATAATTTACAGATTCAATGGAAAATGTTTGATTATTGCACTTCAAATCTACTCGCAGTGAAATCATGATGGGGGTATGAATACTCTTCATTATCTTTTGATCATGCAAATGGAATCTAGATCCATATGCAATGGTCTGATTCTGTTACAAGTAATGTTTGTTTGAGTCTAGTGATACTCAATGACTTTAGCATTACTTTCAGCACATCCATTGCATGGTTCTATTTTCTATTATGGGTGTTGTATGTTTGAGTCTACTAACACTCAACTGCCTTGGCATCACTTCTACCGAACCCATTATGGTTCCACCTTCTTTTGGATTAGTACATTGGGTACTTCTCTCTACTCATGAGAGTTGGTGCATACAACTTGCCAACTTAAATATCTGATTAGTTATTAAAAATTAAGATTGTATCACTCTCAATTCACAAATGGTTTAACATGAAGAACCATCCCTCTAGGGTATATTTCCAAAAAGGGGCATGCTTCTCCATATTTTACAAGTTACAAGGAAATATGTTTTCATCTCCCTTTAGGGGTACTCCTTGCTCTCTTTTCAATTTTCAAATTTCAAAGTTTTAGTTTTTTCAAATTTCAAATATGAGCAATGACTACTTTATGTGCTATTGCAGGTTTATTGCTTGCATAATTGGGGATTCCTTTCAAAGACAAAGTGTGTTGTACACACTTAGGTTTTTCTTTCTCTTTTACTCTAGCAAGTTAATTACTATAATAAAAGGGGGGAACATAAACACCTAAATCTGGTCACACGTACTTGACAATATTAAATTTCTACACATCTTGAATCACTTGACTTACATCCAAATACATGGCTCTTATTTGCCATTTCTCTAAGGTGTTTATTTATATATAGGCTTGACCTTTTGTTCGCCATCAGTGCTACACAATAATCTCCAAGTAAATGATCAAAACTATCTCATATCACTCTTAGACTACTTTTAACCTTAGAACAACTATCCCTAATTTTTTGGGATAGGTTCATGCTCGACAGATAGGTCCATCGTCTCGGCTCTATCCACCTAGTGTGGCCTTATTTCCATGCCATTTAATAACTAGTTTATAAAATTAGAAATATTCATTTGGGTCTTCCTGCATGTTCACAAGTTGGATAAAAGAAAATACTCAAAAGGTTAAATATATAAATAAATCAAAGGTCATTCATTACAGGACTTGATTTCTATCTAGCATCTATCTATTACACTACTACACATCGAGTAATTTTATTATATCCTTCCCAAATTCATATATCAATTACTAGAAGTAATCTCAAATCAAGTTCGAAGTATTTCAAATCAAGAGTTAATATTGTCAAGTATCAAAACCAACTTTGTAGTTGCATACATATAATCAATCATCAAAGGGCGTGATTGGGATTATCTCAACCCATTACACTTTCTGTATCTTTTTGTAAACTTCAATCTCTCATAAGTATCCCTAAGGTTTTCAAGGCAAAGAGAAGGAAAACAATGATTTTTGTGCAACATTAACTGAAGCGAAGTATCTTAGGCCTTTTAGTACATAGGTGCAAGGGATAAAATAGTCATAAATCATCATAGTCAAAGAAAATAAGTCTGCAATAAACGAACATATATGTTTTATGTTATTGTCTAGAGAGCGCAACTTTATCTATAAATATTTACAGACCCTGCCTCTGGATCTAAATTATTATGGTCTTATAGTTACAATCAACCAAAAATTAAAAAATCTAAGTATCTTGTATTTGGTTGTGCTTACTATTTTTAGGATATGCCACTTATAAGTTTCAATTTTAATCAATTTTGTTTTATATTACTTAAATGTCATATATTGAAATCTGAAAAGATATATCACGTTTTATTCTTATTAAACAATTTTTTAATATTAAATAAAAAATAGGGTACATAAATAATTTATATCTCTCAATATATTTTAAATTATTGTATTTAAGATATATATCTTAATGAATTTGTGTTCCAATTTGATTTAAATTTGATTTCTCATAATTGGACAATTTATTGAACAATATTTAACATAAATATAAGATAATCATTTTAAAAACACCTTTATTTTTGATAAATACACTGATTTCAAAAAAAAATTATGTATAATTTTAATATTACACATTTCAAATCATCTTTCATAATTTATCGTCAAAAAATTTAATGAATATAAATTTTAGACTAACCTCCCTTATAAAGGTTTGTTATAGTATTTAAGGATGTTGAATGATTTAATTTTGTTATTAATGTTACAAGACCTTTGTAAGGTAGTGGGGGAAAACCGATTTTTTTTTTTTTTTTTTTGGATTGGATGAAGATTACCTAAAATTTAAAGTGGCATCAATTAAAATATCTATGATGTCAATCTTCATGCAAATTGCAATTTTTATTTTTTAAGTTAAAATTTTAAATTTTGAAACCTTGGAGTTGAGATAGGAAACATAATAGTTCTATGTATCTTCAAATTTCAACCAAAAAACTTATCAAAATATTAGGAGGGTAATTTATGTTATGTGAAAATGTATTTTAATTTATTAATTATATGTTTTTATGTTTGATTAAGTTTAATCTTTTCATATCAATTTTAATTTTGGGCATGTTGATTTATTTTTATAATTTTTTTAGTTATATTTTTTATAATAGTTTTTTATATATAAATAGAATGTTTGATTTTGTGGGAGTATTTCGTGAGTATCGATTTTTTATCTTTTTAAATATAATATCAATTGCATGTTTCACTTTTTTTTATAAACTCTATTTTTGGATCAAGATTCTATTTAATCTTTAATTGATTTTAAAACATATCTAAGTTTGTTTACAGGTAAGAAAGTCGTGGAAATATTTTAACATTTCATGATCTTTACAATCTTATTAGATACTTCTAAAATTTATGATAAGAAGGATACTAAACCACTTATCAAAGTATCAATTTTATGTTGCTTAATGTAACCTTCCCTTATCTAAATGCTCTCAATATTTATTAGTACATGTGCAACAAGGAATATTGGAATCATTTCGGAGTAAATATTTTCATTTTGACATTAGGTTTGTTATATTTATAATCCAATATATATATATATATATATATATATATATATATATATATATATAGCTTTCCCATTGGTTAAAGTAAGATAACATGACAATTTTTTTGAGGAAATATTATATTTTTCAATTAAAAAATAAAAAAAATTATTAACATTATCTAATAAAATCACATGAATAAGCAAAATTAAATATCAACTATAGTCTCAAAATATGGAGGGGAGACAATAACAATGACAAATAACTTAGAATATGGAGGGGGAACAATGGCAATGACCAATAACATAAAATTAAACATTAGTTATAATCTCAAAATATTCTTTGTAAAAGTACATAAAAACAATGCATATAAACATATATTTTGCATGTCATTATTTTTAGTAATTTGTATCTTATAAAACTCACTTTAAAAAATTAATTTAATTGCATTTTGATTAAATATTATACCTCTACAAATCTGATGTGTTTAAAATCACATTTACTTGTGTATGTAAAGTGAGCTTTAAAAAGCAATCGGGATGGGTAAGATGATCTTAATTTATTTTAATATGAGGATGTCAAATTTAGGATGTTTCCCATTCATAACAAACGAAACACAGACAACATGTATTATCGAGAAGGAAGGTATAATCGACAAAGATGAAGATATAAAATTAGAGAACAATCATTTTTGTATTTCGTCTTATTAACTACTTGAAAATATTATATCCATCTCATTATTTCTTCAGTGGTTTTACCACTTAATACTTACTATTGAAATCAATAATGCAACTTCTATTTATCGATCATCAAGTAGTCTATTATAGAAAAAAGACCATTACAACAAAGATTTACGATACGTATGCAACAATTGCTAACATATCACCTCATACGTATACGTACAAAGTCCATTTTATATATGTAATTTCATATTTACAATGATAATTTTATCCTTTTCTATATACTTATCTTGTACAACGATTACAAGAACTCGATACACAATACCATTATTCTTCTATATCATAAATACTAAAACCACATTACAACTCTTTTTTTTTTTATAATCTAATATCTATTATAAATTATTTCGAGCGTTTTGGGTCGGGGGTGATGAGAGTCTTCACATACCCTCGAGTTTTTCTTAAAACTCTCCTGTAAATAATCTAATATCTATTATAAGTTATTTGGGGCGTTTTAGGCCGGAGTGATGAGAGTCTTCACATACCCTCACTTTTACCGATTTCATGAGCTAATCAGTATGTTTTATTTTTAATTAGTTTTAAACAACATTATTATGAGCTGCGAAAATTATTAAAAAAAAAAAAACCGTTGAAAAAAAGACTATAAAGACAAATATCAAATTGCGACAAATCTCAATCCAAATCATTGCAGCGGAGTCGGAGAACTGAAAGAAATTCGATCGGAGGCTGCGGAGAAACTCTTCTTAAATTTGAAGGTATTTATGTCAATCCTGTCCTCTTTTTTTAAGCGCAAAATCTAATATTCATTCGCTGCAAATTGATTAAACACAGCGAAAACGAAACACCATTACTGTATTTGTTTTCAAATCAGCCCTATGGCCGGATTTTATTTTCAATGAAAAAATACGCAACTGAATTTTCGAAACATTTCCTTTTTCCGTGAAAAATTTCTATGCTCGTTGTAATTTTTTCTTAGTTTTTAAGATAGGGGTTTTCAGCAATATCAGGTGGTTTCGTATTTATACATTTTAAATAAAATGAGGGTTTTTTGCAATTAGAGAACATATGGAAGGCGGCCTTATAAAATAATTTAAGAGATCCAAGTGCAATGGGGTTCTAAAAAGATCTGAAAACTGGATCACCTGTGCGTGTGATGTTTTCTTCTTTAGGTCATACAATACTTCAGGGCTAAAATACCTTTGAGATCCATAGATCTATGTTGTTTGCATATTGGAACTTGACTATAGAATGCCTAATTAAGAAAAATCCGATGTAGCCAGCTTCTGGAAAAAAAATGTGTATAAGATTTTTGAGATAAACGCTTCGGATCAGTGATTCATCATCATGATGCAAATGACGGATTGTTTGGTACTATTGGAAGAGGGACAACTGATGAAAACTGTCTTCAAAGGGCTTTTCCGTCCAAGTCAGAAAACTATAGCTTTAAATATTCTGTGTTTCTGTTGACTTATATGTCTTCCTTTAATTGGAGGTCATCTGATTGTGTAAGCGGCTGAAGTCAGGTGTATGCAAAGCAGGATAAATTCCATTCTTTAGAATATGTGGCTGAATGGCTGGTAGCTCATCGTTCCTTTCAGTACTGTCTTGAAAGATATTGCCAAAAACCTCTCTGTTCCATTCTTTTAGCATGGATTTTAGAAATTCAATTCTTGTGCTATCAAATGCAGCTGAATGTGATATCCAACTTGCAATCAGTATGTGAATCTTCTAGCATGGATTTTTGACAGCCCTGAACATGATTTCCAACTTACACCCAATTTGTGAATATCTAGAACATGGTAGCAGAACGTGCAATTTAAACATGATTAATCGCTATTATTTCTTATACTTGCTTTTTTCAAGCCTCGTATGATGTGGCAATTTGAAATATTGTCTATAGTAAAAAAACTCAAATACACCCAAAACTAACCAGTAAACCTAACCCCATTTGAACATATTTAATATTTTTAGTTGTGAAATATGGTGGAAATATTTCTCATTATAACTCTTTAATAATCTACCCTTGGATTAGTATCTCGTGAACTAGATGTAGGTAGGGGAAATATTTATCATTATAACTCCTTAATAATCTACCCTTGGATTAGTATCTCGTGAACTAGATGTAGGTAGGGGAAATATTTCTCATTATAACTCCTTAATAATCTACCCTTGGATTAGTATCTCGTGAATTAGATGTAGGTAGGGGAAACATTCATGCCTTCTTTAGGCTCTCGCACAATACATGGAGTGCAAACCATGCTAGAGAGCAACCTTCTTTAGGCTCTTGCACTATACATGGAGTGCAAACCACGCTAGAGAGTAGCCTTCTTTAGGTTCTCACACTATACATGGAGTGCAAACCACGCTTGAGAGTATAGGCTGGAAAATATTGTTCACAAGTAGACAAATAAGACAATCTTCAAATTTTGGTACACCTCTAACATATAGCGGATGCAATTGCAGTTGCAAGTTTTGGGTTCACTGCCCCATTATACGAGGCTTTGCATATTGATTTGTTGAAGGATTTTGTACAAGATGTAAGTGATGCTCTTGCAAAACATTGTAAGGAATGGAAAAAATCAAGATGCATTATAATGTCAAATGTAGATGAAGCCGCACAGTTATCATCTTCTTTGT
Organism: Torreya grandis; assembly: GCA_037957365.1. Classification (NCBI taxonomy): domain Eukaryota; kingdom Viridiplantae; phylum Streptophyta; class Pinopsida; order Cupressales; family Taxaceae; genus Torreya; species Torreya grandis. Next base: position 8,699,048 of record JARHVA010000023.1, read on the forward strand.
GTAATGTGACATTGGCACAATTTTTATTAAGAGTGTCGATGAATCTAAGATTATAAAATTGGGCAAGACACTCTTTCATCTATTTGATGAGGTTGTGATTGAGGTGGGGCCACAAAATGTGGTCCAATTCATTACAAATAATGTTATTATTTGTGTGGCTAATAGGAGGCTTGTTATGGACAAATATAGAACTCAGTTTTGGACTCCATATGTGGCACAAGTCTTAATTTGACCTTGGATGACATAGGCAAAATTCCATGGGCGAAAGAGGTTTTGCAAAAAAGATCACACAAGAGTGCTTAATATAATGCACACATTCATAGATGGCAAGAAACTTCTTCAGCGAGGGGTGACAAGGTTTACAACCCACTTCCTTGCATTGCAAACTGTTTTTCAATAACAAATGAATTTAATACGATTGTTCATTTTAACTGAGTAGATGGAATTTTTTTTGTGAAACATATGGAGGGCAAAATGGTCGTTGACTATGTTTTATCACTATGTTTTTGGGAAAAGGTAGATAACATTATGTTATTCTTTCAGCCTCTATTTCAAATTTTGATACTCATCATAAACCCCCATGGGTTATCTATATTAGGCAATTGATAGGGCCAAAGGTGTTATTAGGAGCAGATGTGAGAATAATAGGGCCAAGTACATTTTGTTATGGAAGATAATTGATAAAAGATAGATGCATTGCCCCCTCCATGTAGCTAGATATTTCTTGAATCTAATGTTGTTTTTTAGCGGCTAATTTCGAAATGATGCAAAGGTCACAAAGGCCCTATTTAAGTGCATTGTGAAAATGTTTCCTAAAGATTTTTTTTGAGGCAACTATAGGAGGGTTTTCGATGAACAAGTAGGCAAGGGATTTCTTATCTAGTAAGGCAACCATCACAAGGAGGATAACTTTCAAATGATGTAGACAATTTTTCTACATACGTACAGTGAAAATGTTAAATTTTGATTGAATTGTGCATGTTACAATGTTGACAAAATTCGTTTTTGTAGCACAATGGTGAGATTCCTTTGGCAAAAAAATCAAACACCTTCGATGGATGGCAATGCACATTTTGAGTTAGCCATGCAGTTCATCTGCTTGCAAGCGTAGTTGGAGTGTGTATGAGCATATATATTTAAAAAAAATGCATTCGACGCATTGGATGAATGATATGGTGTTTGCACACTACAATTTTTATTTGAAGATGAAGAAAGCTCAAGGTTAAGAGATGTTGCATTTTTAATTCTCAATTCATATGGAAAGTTGATTTCTCCAAGTCACTAACATATGCATTCTATTTGATAATATTAAGTACTGTCGAGGAATATTAGCCGATTGAACTTGACAAAATCAATCCAAAATCTGAATGGCTCGAAAATAATGATGACTCTATTTATGATGAAGCTGACTTTGACTTGTTGGAATCTCTCAAATTAAGAGAGGCTCTAACCCTAGAGCTTCAACATCTGCACTTGTTGATCCTTGGTCTATTTTGTTGTCATTGGCTCCTTCCCATTTTTTGTTCTTTTGTAAACGATAATAGTATGTATTTTGAAATGCAAATGTAATGCAAATTAACTAGTCTAGAAATTAATGAAAGTAAATCATTGACTAATTTTGGTTTATAATCTTATTTAACTTCTCATAATTTATATCTATTTTCTATGCAATTGAAATGCCTAATATGTATCTCTATGCCTTTAAATTAAAAAAATAGATTTTTCTCTTTTTTCCATAGTTTTTCAACGGTTTTATGTTTTTGCGATTTTTTTCTTATTTTTTCTCAATAAATCACAATTTTTTGAAAAACGCTTACACATTTGAAAAAATGATTTTTTTCCCAAATGGTTTTCATTACTATGATCTAGAAGATAATCCAGATGTTTTCAGATTTGAACAAATTTTTGAGGTGTTTTAAAGTCCAAACTTCGGTGCAATTCAATCGGCCAATGGTCTGAAACTGAAATTTGGAGAAAATTTAGGTAAATAGGCAAGCTGATCGTACATCTAATGCTCTCTTAACAAGATCCACTTCCTTGCCTCTTGTCAAAACATCGCTTGGTTACATTACTTATAAAATGAAGCTCCTCTTTTCTTTCCCGAGCATATTGTGTGTATTAAAAGTCTCCTAGAACCATTGGGTAATCCTCAACAGACTGCTTGATTTTTGTCATATTATTCCAGCAGGACATTCTTTTTGTAAGAAGAGGAGACACATAAGCAAATAAAATTTATAATTCATGGTTGAATTTTAAAGATTAAACCTACCTCTAGTTCTTGAAGCTTATGTAGAAAAGAGACATAAAATTGCAGCTTTATTAGAATATTTGTTTTTCCTAAAAATATGATCTATTTCATGTCCTGGTTTGCCATGCATTTAGTCACTATATTTTTTTCCCTAATACCCCTTTTTCTAGTCTAAATCTTCTCATAATTCGGAATAATTTCTGATTCCAATTTATCAGTTACAACTCCTTTCAAGAAATTGCCATATCTCTATGTTTTTGCAAATGGGCAAAGAGTTCAATACGGTCTTTGAAAAAACAATTGCTGTCCCAACTTTTTGCACACCAGAGGTTTACCATACTGATAATCCTTTTAGCATCTTAATCAGATTCAAGGACAAGGAGACACCCTCAGTCTAGTTTTAAGCAGTCACTTTTACACTCCATTCTCAGTTTTTCGAAATGCTACCACATTCTTTGTAGAGCCCTGTTTTCCATCACTATCAAAAATCTATTTCCAGCAGGTATCAACTAGCCAAGACTGTGTTATATATCAAGTTGCACATGCTCTATCAAATATTAGTTATAGGAAGGACTGGTATAACGACCAGCCATTACAAGACTGCTGGATACAACCAAGTGTGTATCAAGTCCTGTTCACTAATCCATATGAATAATTCTCACACTATACATAGTTATGATCTTAAAAGTGTTTAAATGCTATAGTAAGCCAATTCATACACCAATATATTAGATATATCCCGTCGATATTTTATTTTTCCTTGTTAGGACCATTATTCATCTTCAATAATGAACTCAATTGAAGACCAATCTTGTTAGGAGCATCACTCATCTTCAATAATGAACTCAATCGGAGACTTGGCTTCAAGTCTCATTTTCCCATGATGGTACTTTCCTATGTTTGGGGAAAAAATCCTTTTGTCAAAAGTATAAGCATTTTTAAAAAAATCGAGATTAACTAGGAAAAAATCAGAAAAAACCCCGCAAAAAAATGTGGAAAAAGGAGAAAAAACTGTTTTTTTAAAATTTAAAGGCATTTCCATTGCACATAGATACATATTAGGCATTTTAATTGCAAAGAGAATAGATACAAATTATGAGAGGAAGCTAAATGAGATTGTAGCTAGCAAAATCAACCAACTATTTTCTTTCATTAGTTTCCATGCTATTTAATTTCATTATGTTTGCATTTCAAAATGCATACTATTGCTATTACAAAGGAACAAAAAAGGGGAGAGAGCTAATGGCAACGAGGTAGACTAGGGATCAATAGGTCTAGAGGTTGAAGATCCAATGTTAGAGCCTCCCCTGATTTGAGAGATGACCTTGGTCTCATACCCAACCTTCTCCAACAAGTTGAAGTCAGTTTCGTCATAAAGAGGCTCATTATTCTTTTCGAGCTATTCAATATCTAGATCGATCTCGTCAAGTCAATCTGTTGATCTTCTTCTACAGTGCCTAACATTATCAAATGAAATGCATATTAATCAAATTTGGTGAATGATACTTTACAAGAACATAGATCAACTTTCCATATGAATTGAGAATTAGAAATGCTGCATTTTTTATCCTTGAACTTTTTTCATTTTTAGGAGAAAATTGTGGTGGACAAACACCAAATCATTCATCCGTTCTTGAGTGAGTCGGTTGTGTTTTTTGGAATGTATATGCTCGAACACACTTCAATTATGCTCGCAAGCAGATGAACTGCATCGCTGGTTTAAAATGTGCATTGCTATCCATCAAAGGTGTTTGGTTTTCTTTGCCCAAGAAAACCCACTATTGTGCTACAAAAATAGATTTTGTCAATATTGTAACATGCACAATTTAGTCAATTTAACACTTTCATTGTATGTGGTAGTTGCAACAGTGCTGTAGGAGGAATAAGTACATTTGAACTTTCAAGGTAGACTAAAAAAATTAGCCACTTTTTATTGGCGTAGTTTTCTAATGATTTCTTCTTAGTTTTAGAATCTAAAAGTGGGGGTTTGTGGGTGGTAGCGCCCAATAGGGTCAAGGGCGGAGCCCTTGAAGCCATGCATGTTTTTCCTCTTCTGTAGCCTTCAAATTGTTCATTGTTGTAGTAATTTTCATCATTTTTTTTCATTTTTGGGTCATCCTCAACATGTATTTTTGTTACTTCAGTGCTCGCAACATTTGTGGTTATGAAATGATTTGCTCTAGGTTGCCTTTTCTCATAGAAAGGCACAATAGCTATTCCTGCATGTGATTCTTTACCAATTGGTATTGGAGCAAATGACGTTTCAATTGCTATGGGTTGATTTCCTTATTCAAAAGGGTTAGGGTTAGCATTAGAGTTTTAGCCTAGTTTTCTCGCTTTACTTGGATTATCCCTTGAAAATCTCTTTAAATTCCCAAAAATCTATGAAAATGACCCCAAAAAATCTTTTTTTTTTGCTATATATAGCAAAAAACTTGTGTTTTCCCCAAAAAATCAATTTTTTTGATTTTTAGCGATTTTTTGGTGGGTTGACAGCTTAACTAATAAAATCACGAACTTCAGGTTTCAATAAATTGTTTTGCGGAGATGTTTGGCGATTTTGTTAACTATGCATACAACAAGACTATATTAATCTAGATGAAATTACTTCAACTAAACGAGATGCAGCTAATTTAAAGCATATCATGTATGCTTCATCTCAACAAAATAATTACTTATTTATGGTTTTCGTCTACCAAGAAAATGGAGCAAACTTAGACATAATCCATACCGGAGTGCGTTTTCCTATCATCCAAGTTCATTGGTTCTAACAGTGAACACAGAGTTTATTTCTCAGAAATTTTAGAACAACTAGTTGATGAGGATAGATCCCCCAAAAGGGGACTTGGCGGAACATAACTCCTAATGTATATTTCCCCACGACATCCTTGTAGGCCTGAAGGGATTCTAACAACGACCACTTTGTTTTTCAACGCCACATAAGTTATAACCATAGTTACCAAGTTCGGAAATTTGGATCTGTTCGGGAAGGCAAAAAAATCCGAAAATCCAGAATTCTTGAAAAAGTTCAGAAAAATCTGATTTGGAGTATATACATATATATACGTGAGAATAGTTTTATAAAAATGCAAAATTGACAAATTCAATGAAAAACATTAATAAAGTAATATAAAATGTTAATGTTATACAATATATACGGTTGCTGGGCATTTTTTACCACTGAAAACCTTACAAAAATAAAAAAATAATTTTTTGAAAATAAACAGGGCCGATCCGGACAAATTTATCTAGACAGGCAAAAAAATTCGGATGCGGCTGGATTTTGGCAAGATCCAGCTGGATTTGGTAACTATGGTTATAACCATTACACCACTCCATATGGTGCAAAGTTTATCTCAAATTGCATTTTCTTTGTATTTCAATTCTACAATGCATGTAAAGGCTTTAATGTGCTTGCAAGCATATTTTTGAGCATAACAATGTACTTTTCCTATGTGATGTTGTTGAGTGAGCATAACAAGCGTATTTTTGCGGCGGGGGAGCGGTGCAAATACATATAGTACTTGAAAAATTAGATATAAAAAGATGTATAAGGAATAAGTATTGAATTGCTGGACTCCATAGGCTTCTTTACCACTTTTATGGGGAAAACTTACTAGAACTGTTGGACTCCACATGCTCAAGCGGCAGTTCGTGGTAGCGGTGGAGGTGCAGCTTAATGTCCCCACGTCCCGAGGATGTCCCTATCCCGAAAACGTAGGGATTTTGGGGGTGGGCATGTCCTCATGGAACACTAGGAAAAACTCATCATATCAACCTTCTTCCTTCAATGTTCAACTTTACCCTAATGCATGCGCAAGTATTTATAGGCACTTCAATAGGAAACCGTCCAAGTCGTATTACAATACAATGGGCTTAGAAATTGTGGGGTTTAAACCATGGGCCAAGACCACTCATACCAACCCAAACCATATATAGGGTGCCCAATTTTTTTTTCCGGGGACGGGATTCCCAATTAATATGATAGCTATGTGTGGATGCATCTGCCCAACGCCCCATTCCCCCTGCGGAAGCTCTGGATGCTTTTGGGACTTAAGGATGTCGAGGAAACGTCCTCTCTACACTTCTGTTTAGAGGGTTTTTTCACTGGGACATCCCTCTTGTCTTTTCAGAACTTGTAGAGGTTGTCCAAGATGTCTTGGACGTCCTAGACTTCCTCTGCAATTTAGGACAAGGACTTAGATGCTTGCCTTTCGAGCTTTCATGGAATGAGATTTTATGCATGTTATGATGTTCATCTGATGTAACTTTCATACTTAGTGTAATATAAGATGCATTGATTACCAATGAAACAGCTACTACAACCACTAACTTATAAACACACCAAAAGCATAACATTTATTCTTGACCTGCAATTTACAATAGCAATCCAAAATCTATGTAAAATAATCTGATACAGACCTCCAAAAACAAAGGCACGGTCGTCTAACAAGTTGCTGTTTTTATGACCAAGTGACTGTAACTAATGACTCATAAAATGGTGCTGTAATGGATCTGATATTTTTTGTTCATTGCTAAAAATGGGCACTAGGAGAGAATACCTTTTGTTTCATCCAAGTCAATGAGCAAAAGAGGATCACATTAAATGAGAACACACAAATAGCAGAATGATTACTATTATTATATCTGAACCCTATGAAAGGAAACAAATTGCTTCACATGCTCTTATTGTATCTTCTATTACCCCGGTTAACCTTTCTGTTTGACTATCCATCTCTATATGATTTCCATTGTGAAAATTCATCTGGATATCCAATGCCTTTAATAAGTATTAATAGCTTCCTTTAGACTTGGAGTCTCTCTCATGCGTGCAGTAATCTTTGATAAACCATATTGTGAAAAATGTTGATTAAATTTAAGATTCAAGCTATGCCTTTTTGCCATCTTTGTTAATATCATAGTTACCATCCTTTTGTTGCAAAAGCATTCAGGACGTTTTGTAATGATCAAAAGCAGGGGGAATGTGTTCTTGCGTAATTGTGGATGTATCTAGTTCTACTATAGTCTATCATCAGATCATGTGCTTTTCTCGCTGTAAATTGTAATATTGTTGTGTATCTTGATTGTTGAAGATTCTAATTTCTCTATTATTTACGATTTTGGTCCTTTACGCCTTGGATTAAAATATGGAATTTAATGATCAATGATAATGATGAATGTTTAACTTCACATTTAATTTTTTAATATTTTGAATTTCAGCTTATTTAGTCTCTTTAAGTTATTTTTTACTTTATTTGTATATTTTAAATATTTTTATATTATTTCAATTACTCATCCCCTCGCCATCCCCAAAATTATGGATTTTTTTGACGTCCTAGAAACCCTGTCCCGCTGTCCTGTGTCCCAAAGTCTTAGGTAACTATGATTAATACACATGCCAAGCTATATAGTCCATAAGAAGTATAAAAAATGTAATGTATACAACACATCCAAAAATTTCTCACTTGAAAACTTTGCATAGGGGGTCAAAACTACATACTTTTAACAACTAAGGGAAACCATATCCATTGATCTTCTGCACCAGGAAAACTTCTTAGTACTACCAATGAATTAGAAACATTCTCCAATGTATCAACGTTTTTCAACAAATTTTTTTTTTTCCAACCATTTCTCTAATAAAATGGTATTGTACATTAATATGCTTCCACCGAGCATGATAAACGGGGTTATTTGCCAAACAAATTACACTTTGACTGTCAAATCTATCCTCACTGCGTTCTATAAGAAACCAACATTTGACCATACAACCTCTTTACTTGCATGAATGGCTGCCATGTACTCTGCTTTTGTAGTTGACAATGCAACTGCTAACTGTGTCTTGCCATTCAGTCGACTGTTGCACCAAACAGATTAAACACAACCACTCATAGATCTTCAGCAGTTAAGATCTCTGGCCCAGTCAACATCAACAAAATCCACTACATTTATTGTTTTATTTTGCTTAGGTGTTCCTTGGTAGCAAATTGTATAATCTGAGTTGCCATGCAGATATCTGAAGATTCTTTTAACAGCTGTCCAATGTTTTTCCTTGGGTTGGAATATATCTATTGACAACTCCCACTACATGGGCAATGTCAGGTCAGGTGCAAACCATAGCATGCATTAGGCTTCCAACATTACTTGCATAAGGACCCTGAGACATGTCCCCAATCTTTTCTTGTGTCTTGGGACACTATTCAACAAATAATTTTAGACCAACAAGAAAAGGAGTACTCATTTATATACATTTTTGCATTCTAAACCTCTATGATATCATCTCATCATATTTCTTCTAGTTCAACCATAGTTTTTTGTTGGGTTGATCCCTTTAATTTCCATGCCTAAAATGAATTTTACAGCACCTAGATCCTTCATATCAAACCAAGATGACAACTAAGATTTAACCTGCGTGATCATTTCCTTCTTGTTACCAATTGACAATATATCATCCACATACAAAAATATAATAGCAAAATTATCACCAACCTATTTGAAATACACAGCCCCAATTTACTACACGTAATTGTTGAACTTCTGGTACCACATGCTTCTTCACCTGCAAACCAAGTCCACCTTTCCTTTAACTCTAAAACTTTTTGGGTGCACCATTTAGATTTCTACTTCAAGATCTAAAGCAACAACAACCACCAAAATAAATCTAATAGAAGTCAGTTTAGCAATAGGAGAAAAAATCTCGTTGAAATCAATTTCCTCTCCCTCGGAAAATCTATTTGCTACCAAGTGAGGTTTAACTTGAACACCCATTTGCAGCCAACGTGTTTTCTACCAGTATGAAATTTTACCAAGTTCCACATCATATTTTTAATCCAAGGACTCCATTTCTTGATCCATGGCCTTTTTCTAGAATTTATTTTTGTTTGAATTAAGTGCCACCTTCATAGTCTTAGGATCTTCATCAATAGCTGATAAAATTGATAAAATAAATGTAGAATGAAAATCAGGACTATACCTTTCTGGTTTCCTTCTAATTTGTTTTATTTTCTCAAGCTTGTAGTCCGAGATCCTTCCTCATCTGGTTCATCTGAATCTTTCTCAAACGACTCCCCTTTTGGGTCATCTTCCTTTGTTGCTTCGTATTCAAATACATATAATCCCTCCTCTAATTTAACCTATACCTTTTTTAGGTGGTTCTTCTTGCTTTGGAACCTCATTAACTTCTTTGAAGATTACACCCAAATCTTGTGTGCTTTCACTCCATTGCTATATCCAATAAAGATAAACTTTGTTGATTTATAGTCCAATTTTTTTTTCTTTTGGAATATTCACAACCAAAAACTCTATTCACAACCAAAAACCCTAAGATGTCGAGAGAGGATTTCTTACTAGTCCATGCTTCATGTGGAGTTTTATCAACAAAAAATGATTGATTAGTTAAGAAGTACTCATTACTGCTTCTGCCTAGAATTTATTTTCTAAGCTTGTACAACCGAGAATATTTCTAGCATTATCCATTAGAGTCCTGCTCATTCATTGTGTTGTGGTTCGGGTGTGGGAGCCCCCAATTTTTTTTTGGGGATCCTATATATGGTTTTGGGTTGGTATGGGTGGCTTTGGCCCATTTTTTATGTTGTATGCATGGTTTGTAGTTTGTACCCATTGTATTGTAATAGCACATGGACGGTTTCCTATTTTTGTGCTTACAAATACTTTCACATGCATTAGGGTTAGGCAAAACTTTGAAGTACATTATTGTATTGTCAAAGGTTAAGTTAATGCAATGAGGAAAGAAGGGTGCTGTGCTGGGTTTTTTCCTGAAAGGGGTTTCTTAGGGGAAATTCTTGTGTATAGAGTGTGTGTGCCGTTTGCCCTTTTTATTATAGCTTAAGATTTTGTTAGCATTGCTTCTCTTGCATACATTTATTGGTGTGTTTCTCTTCATTGTGTGGCTGCTGGAGGGATCTTTCTCAGCCTTTGACATTTTGATTGCTTGAGTGGGGTTATTGACTTCTATGGAGTTGAGGGGAAATTATGCAAGAATTATCCATAAAGAAAAGACCGTGTGAGTGGGTTTATTGACTTCTATGGAGCAGAGGTGCATTTATGCAAGAATTGTCCATAAAGACCATTCTTTTTGTTGAGGTTTTCAGGTATTAACATGAGTTGTTTTTTGTGTGGCTGTTGGGGGGATCTTGCTTAGCCTTTGTGTTTGTCTGATTTGGGTTAGTGACTTCTATGGAGCAGAGGGGCAATTATGCAAGAATTGTCCATATTCATTGCAGTGTTTGCACTTGAATGTGACATTCTTGTAACTTATATGTTGTTGGTAAACACTTTCTACCAGTTCTGATTCAATTTTCTTTGCAAGAGTTTTATCAAGGTCAGTAAATATGCAAACTCTGGTAGGAGTTGAAGTGTGTCAAGTAAGAAGAAAATCGGTTGTCCAATTAATTATGAACAAATCCAATTCTATTTGTAAAATAGGGTCATCTCTGGAAAATTGTCTCTCTATCCCTTTCATTGCAAATACCACTGAAATACCAACAATGTCCCAGCAGGACCTTTAGGCTTTATGCACCCAGGGACTTTCCAGTTGGAAACAATCTATGCCTTCTTGAACTTAGACGGGTATGGAGACCCAATCGTATTTATAAAATAGGGTCATCTCTGGAAAATTGTCTCTCTATCCCTTTCATTGCAAATACCACTGAAATACCAACAATGTCCCAGCAGGACCTTTAGGCTTTATGCACCCAGGGACTTTCCAGTTGGAAACAATCTATGCCTTCTTGAACTTAGACGGGTATGGAGACATCTCCCGTGTCTCCCCGTTCCCGCGTCTCCCACCCCCTGGTCACAGAGATGGGTATGGAGACGTCTCCCACGTCTCCCCGTTCCTGCGTCTCCTCCCCTTTCCTGCCTAGAAATATGACATACCTCAAACACAAAATGATGCATGTTTCATCATGGAAGATTGTTGTTTGAAGTCAATCAGAAGGTCGTGGTTTGAATTTTAACATTTCATTCGGTTGACTGCTTTTAGTTTTTTTTTCAGTTAAGTGCTAATGACAATGCCGTTCGCGGCATTGCAGGGCAGTGCCGTGAATGACACTGCCACACAGATACCTTGTGGCAGTGGCACTGCCGCAAAAGGCATTGCCAGGCAGTGCCGTTACTGCCTTTTTTTTTTTCTTTTGATAACTTCATTGTTTTTTTAATGTTCGTAGTTACTACTTACTAGTTAACATGAATTTTTAAATAATGTTTTTTTTAATGTTCATTTTTAAAAAAAATTGTGAACAAGGTTTTTTTTAATATTTTTAATGTTTATTGTGAATATATATATATATATATATATATATATATATATATATATATATATATATATATATATATATTATGTTTTATTGTGAATAATGTTTTTTAAATTTTTTTAATGTTTTTTCAGTTGTTTTTAATGTTTCATATTATATATTATATAAATAATATATAAATAAAATATATATATTGCTGTATCCCTATACCCCCGTCTCCTATTTTTCAAAAAATGATGTACCAATACCTGTACCCGTACCTGTACCTGTACCCATACCCATACCTTGGCAACTATGCTTTTAAGTTTACATTGGTCATCTTTGGAAAATTCTCTCTCATCATTTTTTTTTGCAGACACCAGTGAAATACTAACAATGTCCTAGCACGACCTTTATGCACTCAAGAACTTTCCACTTGTGTAGATATGGCTTTCCAAGTTTACGGATTTGCTCACAATTTTCTTGGTGTCCATTGCGTAGCCTTGAGGCTAGGATGCTGCACATTTATGACTGCTGTGGTCTTCATGTTATTCTTTAGATATTCTGGGAAGTCTTTCCTAGAAGAGCTGTGATATTTGCTTGTGACGATAGTGTTATAAAATGCAGGGGTAGGTGGATTGGAGGTCAGGAGGCAGCATCCTCTCCCTTAATTTCCATGGCTTATTATATTGTGTTGCAGGTGTAGTGGTGGTAATGCATTCTATTATAGTAGCGGACGAAAGTGCAAAATACTAAAAATATCGAAAGCTATTTCTTAGAGAGGATGAAATAGGTTGGAAATGCTTAAGAAATGTCTCAACGTATAGTCTCTCAAGCACCATTTTTTGCCTTCTTAAGAAGAGCAGCATGGTGGGATAAGAAATTATCAAACAACTAGGAATTCCACAAACACCCAAGGGTAAAATTCCTTAAATCCTTCATTTACTTAACATATATGCATGATTGGGTTTTAATTGGGTTAATCCCACATTGGTAACTGTAAGACTTATGAGACAAGGGTGACTTGTAAGGCATTGCATGCTCCAAAAGCTAGAGGTTGAAAAGCCCAAAGCATACTAGAAGGTGCTTGTGTGCTAAGTGACTCCCCTTGCATAGCGATTATTACTAAAAATGCATGATGGAAATTGTCATGAGGATAATGATTACTCGTGGAATTTTAAACATGGGTAAAATTACACAAATTATTAATCTAACTAGGAATGTGTCAAGCACTGACTAAGATGTGTGAAATGGTGCTGTTAGCATTATGTTTTCTGAACCGTTGCATTCCTGTTCACTTTTATGCAAAAAGAAGGGGCTGCTACTTTGTAGGTAACATAGCTTTAGCCTTCCAATAATGCAGTATCATGGAAGAGTTGGATGCCCATATCATCAGGGAGTTGTATAGAAAAAATTCTGGAATATCTTGATTTTTTAATTAATTGATAATTTCTATTTAGTTGTATAATATTATTAGTTTTTGGTCTGAGTGAAATGCTGCAAAATGGAATTTCAAGGATTTTAAACATTTCCAGATGCAACTATAGAATTCTTCCTCCGGGAAGGTATCTGTTGCTGCATGTAGCCTTGAATGCCCACAGTGATGTTCTAGACCTTAAGATCTATTCCAACAGTTGGAATAGAATCTTAATGGAGAGAGTTTAAGCGAAAAGACACAATGAAAAAATTCAAAAAAGAAAGCAAGGGCAAAATGCCAATAGCTTGATTAACTCTTCCTATAAGCCAAATACATAATTACCAAGAATTTCTTAGTGTATTTTTTGCTCTGAAACTTTTGCTACTACATCATAATTGATAATATCATAATAGTAATAAAAGGAATATCAAATGTTCGATGCCAGTAGCTTGAATAACTCTTTGCATAAGCCAAACACATAATTACCAAGAATTTCTGAAGTGCCTTTTTGCCCTGAAACTGTTGTTACTACATCATAATAGTAAATGAAAGGAAAAGCAGATGTTCAACTTTCAAAATCTTGAACGTTTGGAAATTTAATTCGGTTCAATGCAACAATTAGCAGATTTACCTGCCAACTTCTCTGTATATTTTTTTCTTGTTGACATCCTTTTCTCAATTCTTCTATGGTTTGTAAGCCTAGTGAAATTTGCTGGATGTGTAAACCTCTGGCAGGTATTGGATTTTTTGCAGGGTACTGAATGCTGGAAAGTAGAGACTAACAAACCAAAAACTGTAGGATAAGGCAATAAGGGGCAAGCTAGCTTAGAATTACGTTTATGCGCTCAAACTCACAGATATATATTTCAGTAATGAGAGGTGTCTCTTAGTTAAATAAGACTTTTTCTCAGGATGACCTGAATTAATATAATAATATTGTAAAGGCTGTGGCTATCAGATTCAATGTCCTTTCTGTCAACAATATTTTATGCAAAACATGAATATGAAACTGATTTTGATTTCTTTTGGGTTTTGAAATTAGCCTACACCCTAAATAATTGGGTTTCGTATGATGTCAAATTTCTGATTATTTTAGCATTTGGATGCTGTTTTTATTCCCAGGTCTTTGATTGATTGATAAGAAAGCAGTGTCTATTGTTTTAGTCATGGATTCAAACAAGGGACAGGGTGGAATACAGTTGCTACTGGCTGCCGAGCAGGAAGCTCAGCACATTATTGCTTCTGCCAGAGCTGGTTGGTTGATTATTTAGTTTAATTTCCTAGAATCTTTTTTATCATTTTTTAGGTTTTTGAGAAATTAAGCTATCGAGTAATTGGTCAAGGAATGCTTTTATATTTGCACCTGTTTTATAAAATAGCACCCATCCTTCTATCTATTGCTGAAATGGAGATAATCTTTGTCACTTGTAGCAAAAATTGCTAGATTGAGACAGGCAAAAGAGGAAGCTGAAAAAGAAATCGCTGCTTATCGGGCACAGAGGGAACGTGAATTCCAGAAGAAGGTTGCAGAGGTAACACACCTTGCTTCTTATTGCTGTTTAATTTCTTCAGTGAATGACAATATTTGTTGTTGTAAGCATTAGGTTAGATGTGTTCATCAGTAATCAAATTCTATCTGGGTTTGAATTTGGGCAAACAGACAAGTGGCGATTCTGGATCCAATGTCAAGCGTCTTGAGGAAGAAACACAAATCAAAATTAATATGTTGAGAAGTGAAGCAGCTAAAGTTTCTCCTGAGGTGGTCGCTATGCTTATGAAGTATGTCACTACCGTGAGGAATTGAAGCACATGGATCTGGTGGTTCCTTGGGCAGCGATTTGACATCCTGTTATGCAAATATCAGTTCTGGAGTTCTTGTTCTTCTAGTCTAAATTATCATCTTGTGCCTGATAGGCAGACTACCAAAAGATTGCTCTATGGCTTAAAATATATCTGATAATCGGGAATATAGACTACCCTCTATACCTTGCAGTGCAGTATGTAGAATCAATAAATTTTTATTCTCCAATTTTCAATTTCGAGACTGTAATATTGTTTGTTATTTGAGAGAAAATAGGTAACTTTGATTCCATTACATGTTTCCTTTCTGTATTTGTTATTCATTTCTCGGATTGTTTGGGACAATGTAGAGCAGGTGATTGACAGATCAATATTTTGTGTTGAATGGGAGAGAGCTGCAATCATATTTGTTGTGTTTTAAATTTTAATAATTGTTGGGATGAGCAACAATATGGCTTGTAACTTATTCGTACAAGTTGAAAGTTTTATGAAGTTGCATCGCACACTAATGGGATGTGTTGTCAGGATTTTTAATCGATGCAGGAAATGGGAAATTAGGAATAGGTTCTGATAATGTGCTGAGCTTCCTGATCTGGTAATTTGTACGTTACTATTGATAGTTTTTGAGTTCTTGATGCTTGTGATGGTGTTAATTTGTAATTTACTATTCATCAGTAAAATCATGTGTTTTGGGAGTGGATCTATTAATAGCATTAATAAGTGGACAATAATGTGGTATGTTAGCCTGGCTGCTAGATTTTATGCATTCATGGCAAAACATTAGTATTGCAACCTTGTTAGATCGAGGAAATGAAAATGATTATATTCTGTAGATGACCAGTGCTGGAGTTATTCAAGATGAGATGCTTCATGACCAATCAGAGATTTTGCTGGTAAAAATGTATGGTAAAGTAAGATTAATGGGGAAGTTTGGATTCCAGATTTATTGGGCAGCAACATGGTGTGACTCGAGCCTGTGACCTAACAGGGCAGTATACATTTTTCCTGCCTATACAACCTCTGAACCATAACGCCTCATGTAACACACAACCCTTGTTACTATGTGCTAATTTATGCTAGATGCAACAATATTACTATAAAATCTTGTTGGAATGTGTAAATTGTTGTCTACATCTTAAGATCATTACAAGCTTCTTGTATTGAAGATTGACTGGTTGTAAGCAACATCAATCTCTGCTCATATCGGAGCACTACGAGTCGATTAAGCAACATTCTTACAAGTCTCAGAAGTTTTAGCACTAAAGAGCTTTTTGTTGTCCCAATTATGTTTGTATGATGATCGGCCAATTCTGCATTTGTAAATTAGTTTGAAATATGTTTTGAGATTGGAACATTTGGTATTTTGGGTTTATGGACAAACATTTATTGACATCATCAGTGCTGTCCACACATTCTTTGGATGTTAGATTTATTGGGGAGTCAAATGTGTGACTAGACCTTGTGACTTATGATTGTAAGTTCCACTTTTCAATGTCGACCATTATTTAAAACAATTATGCATGCCACAATGTCCCCCACTAAACGCCTTGATAAGTTGAAAAAACATTTAAATGTTCCCCATTAATCTTGCAATGGTTATGCATACGACAATGTCCCTTTTGCTAAATGCCTTGATAACTTGAAAAAACAAGTAAATGTCCATGAATTTTTCAACAAACCAAAATTATGATTATCAAATCTAAAAGGTCATTTTGATGGAGTCATGGTTACCCAATGAAGGGGTGCCTTAGACCACACAATTGGGTGAATCACTTATCTCACACTCGCAACACACAACTATGACACCATGACTCCAAGTAGGATTGCACAAATAATCTCCAAGTCATAAGTTATAGGGTGCGCTTGGTTTGAGCTTGGAAATTCAACCATGGAGTTTCTTAGACTTTCTTACAACACTTCAAGGTGGGCCTTCTTGCTCTTTCCCTCTCTTTGCAATTTGATAGAGTCTCCCTTAAGAGCTTTCTAATCTTGTTATTACAATAACCAATCATTCCTCCTTTATAACGGGTGAACTCCTAGGTGTTTTCCTTCTAGGCCTCTATGAATAGTTGTCATTCAAATTTAAGAATGTGCAATGTATCTATGTTAGAATGGCACCAAAACTTGTAGTTCTTCCTAGAATAGCCTCCATGAAGATTTCACAATGCTGAATCTCATCTACCTGTTAGAATAGTTTTCTCAGAAGTTACTTTTTCCAACTACTTTCGTTTGATTTATTCTTCATGGGACTGATCTAGGGTTTATGACAATTGATTGTACGCTTACATGGCTTTGTTGTAGATGCACATCGAGATTGAATATTCCACCATTTGTTATGTGCCAAAATTCTATACGCTTGAATTCTTCTTACCATCCTCTCCTTGTGCTAGTTGTTATGCAATCCAATTGTGTGATATTGCCTTCTTTGTCCATGTTGCACCTCTACGTTTGTGTCAAATGATTGTTTATGCTTAGTTCTAATTGTGCCTTTGTGCTGATAGGTAGTGTGCACTGTGCATCGTGTAAGCTCTTACACAAAAATCAAAACCCTATGTAAGAGTCCAATATTGCAACTAACTTTGCCTTCACTTATGTGTGTTGATCCTCCACCCCAATAATTTGCTCCCAAGATGAACTTTGCACGACTTTGCGAAATTGAACTTAGTTGTTCTTGGTGATGCAAGATTGCTTTGTGTTTGGGATGCTCTTGCATCGATGACTCTAGGTAACTGAAAACTTTGTGAGCTCCTTTGTCCACAAGGCGAAATCTTCGAGAGTATGGCCATAATGACCAATCTCTATGAGATCCAATCATGTCAAGTCCTCCATCACTCGATTCTTCCTTTTGACCAAATATTGCTTGCACCTTTGTTATCAACCGAATTTGCACTATAAGGAGGGCTACTCCAGTCTCCATCAATTTGGAATAACGTTGAAACACCTCATATGTTGTGGGTCTATAGATTATGGACTAGCTCCCAAGCACAACATGTACAACTAACCACTAATCTACTTGCTTTGAAGGAAAAGGGATAGAATGAGATTAAACATTAATCAAATAGAGGTGATGCATCAAGATAAACTCCACAATCTTACTTGAACCTGTATTATGGAAGATAACTAACAAAATTGATCTCAAAACCCAAGGTTCTCCTAATAAAAGTGTTTTAACATGAAGGTAGAATGCAATGCATTTCTCAAGGTAGATGAATAGTAGGTCTGATCATAGACACTAGTAATCTTCTTTACACTTAAAGACATAAAACAATCAATTACACATCATATGACTTGTTAGAAGACAAATTACTCACACAAAGCATGAAAGAGTGAGATGATTGCAAGGAAATATAACTATCATTTGTTATCTAACAATAGACTACTTGACACATTTATGTGAGAATTTGAGAAACTAAACCAACTTGAAATCTTTATTCCAAAGGCAAAATCAGTATTCAATTCAATAGGGCTTCACAATACCAAATGTGAATGTCTTACAATCCCAAAAGAGGCAACTTATATAGAGAAATGAAGAAGAGAGAGACAGGGGCTTAGAAGAGGGAGATTGTCAAGTGTCTCTCAAGTGAGTTATAAACAAGGCATTAGAAACTGTGGATGTCTTACAATCCCAAAAAAGGCAACTTATATAGAGAAATGAAGAAGAGAGAGAGAGGGGCTTAAAAAAGGGAGATTGCCAAGTGTCTAAAGATGTGTTCTTTCTCTGAAGATGCTTCATCTCCCACATGGTGTAGGGGTCTTCATACTTGCTTGACACCTTGCACTTCTTCAAAACTGCCCTTCTTTGCATGTGAGGAGTGACAAATGGACTTTTTCATCATCATTTGCCATGAACTACCTTCAGACCTTTTCTTAGACACTTATCATGCATTTTGAAACTCCCTTGCTCTGAGATTTTAGGGGCAATCATCACATAACTCTTTGGGTGTCAAGAAACCCCGTCATCTACTATGCCTAACCTTGTCCAAATGGCTCAAAACTTGATTTCTACTTCATCAAGACAATCTCTTTTCATGAAAGGCACTCACATCCCTTACACTCACATACTTTATGTTGACCAAATTTTTGCTCACAGGGCAAAAATTGTTCACTTTCCTTCTTCATGGTTTAAAGACAATTCTTCCAGGGTGCACGTGTTTTGCCAATGTTTCTTTGTTTGGCTTAGTTCAACGTACTTGGTTCAACGGGCTTGTCAACATGAAGTTCATCGGCTTTCTTTGGGACCGGCGCGCTTAGTTGAACCGTTGAACCAATCTTTGGTTCAACGGATTTGGTTCAAGGATGGGTCCTTCAAAGAAAGGGAGTTTTTCAAAGTCAAGGTGCCCTAGCGGAGGGCAGGCTCGACAAAAAAGGGAACCCGGGCAAGGGTAAGTCCAAAGTTCAAATTTCAAGTTCTAATCAAAAAATTGGCTAAGTCCCAATTCTTTCGGACTTTTGTCCGAAGGAATTCCTTCGGACAAAAAGTCCGAAAGAATTCGGGCCATTTCAAAAGTCCGAAGGCAAAGTGAGCGGACAAATTTCCGTGGACTTTTTGTCCGCGGGAAAATGTCCGCGGACAAAAGTCCGCGAGATTTCAAACGAAGCCGTAGTTCAAATTCACCCGGGGAAATTGTCCGCGGACAATTTGCCCGCGAGACCTGGGAAGCAGTCCATTCAAACGAAGACCCACCGAAGGACCCTGAAGGGCAAGTGCCTTTGCGAGGGACTTCTGGCTTAAATCAAAGGACCTTTCAAAAGGTCGAAGGGGCACCTTCCTTCCCAAGGGAAGGTGCCAAGGAAAATAACAAAGGAAGAATGCTCTCAAAAAACAGAGAAAGTGCCCGAGAGGATGCCACGTGGACCCAACGACACCCCGATGGCCGTCAAATTTGGCTTAAAGGTTTAGCCGTTGGATTTCAAACGATGATGCTCAAGAAGCCGTCAATTTCAAGAAGATGAAATGTCCGTTGATTTTCAAAGCCATGACGGCCGAGGAGACGTCAAATTTGGTGAAATAGAATAACCGTTTTTTTTTTTTTTAGGGGAAGTGCTAGCCAGAAAAAGAGCTTAGGATCAAGCGACCCGCCAGTGTGTTCGTCCAAGGGGCCGAGCGGCCAGAAAGGACAAATTCCAAGTAATAAGCAAAGATGACAGGGCAGGGAGCAGTTGAGCGATCCAAGTGGCATAGACATAAGGCATTTATTACCTGATCGCGTAAATAATAAATAGACAAAGTAACAGGCAAAGGATGAATGAGCAATTGGGTCCAAATGGCACAAATTGAAGAAGCGATTTCGGCAGGTAGGATTGTGCCAGCAAGTGATCATTTGGGACGCGAGTAGCTGGTAAAGCAACAACCGTATTCTCCATTTGCATTAATTGAAAGACAAACCATGTAAGTTATGTAAGCAGGAAATGCAGGTCTCAAACAGTCAAAATGAACAACTCATTAATATTTGAGCAACTTGTTTTCTTTCAAGGGGGACACGTATGCCACTTGTAAAAGCATGAGTGCCAAATGGGCCTCTTCGCTTCTCATATAAATTGCAAAACTTAGTCATTTGTAAGGATCTTTTTCACAAATTTTACAAAGCGAAGCTCTACTGAAATTTCCACCTCAATCTACAAACACAGTTTTTTTTTACCTCTTTCTTGAATAGATAACCTGTGTATGTCCTGAGTATTAATCTATGTTTAGTCATTATCTTTGATGCTGTCACAGGTTCAACATCAACACACCAGATATCTACAAGGCGCCATCTACAGCTGATAGGAGAAGAGTTCTACTTTGGAGTGCAGAACAGAGGGGATCATCTACAGAGTGCTTCTCACAACACCTTTAGTGAACCTCCCCTTTTTTGTATCTTTCATCTTTACCTCCCTGTTAAGTTAGCAGATTGTTTCCTCTGTCACGGGTGAAGCGTATGAGTGTGTTACCTGATTTTGAGAGTGGGTGTGAGAAGGTCACCTTGTTTTGGTGTATAACCTCCCTAGAGTAGTTTGTTTTCTTGTATTTTTCTTCTCCCTTTCATCCCTAGTTTATCGCTGTATATATATATATATATATATATATATATATATATATATATATATATATATATATATATATATATATATATATATATATCCTTGTATTTTCCACTTGTTGGAACGAACAATGATACATCAAAGGGAGCTAGCCCTTAACTAGAGACTCTCCTCTCCTACTTCACCGTCCCACAGGTGAGAAAGGAGTTTCCATGTTGCGAGGAGAGGGCAGGAACTTGTTTTCCTGCCACTGGGTGCACTTTCCCATGTCAACAATTCTGACACACCCAGTGGGTCCAGGTTGTTTTACTCAGTAAAAGTTCATGATTGATGCTGGTCCTGATACAGCCATTTCAAGGTCTTCTAGCATCTAGGGACTCCACTGGTAAGAATTTCATTTTCTATTTTAAGACCAGTCACTTAACTTTCTATGCCAAAGGTCACCACAAGGTCTGCTTCAAGAGGGGTCCCTTTTGATTTCGTTGAGTTACCTTTGAACTCTGCTAAAAGGCTAAGGTTTGAGAGAACTCACCCTTATCCAATAACCAATCCTCCTAGGCCTGTTATAAGGAACGCCAACCCAGCCCAGCCGTAGTTACAACCGTTCCCAGCCATGGCATTGCCTTTTGCGGCTTTTCGTGGTGAGAGTCCCTTGAATCTCCCACGCTATGATCCAATTCTAGGAACAGCTCTAAAGAATGTGCCTTCTTTCGATGGAGTGGGACCTATTATAACCATTGAGCATATTAAGAATATTGCCAACCTTTGCAATATTCACAATATAACAGAAGAAAATATTGCCATCAGACTGTTGGCACTGTCTCTTAAAGGCAAGGCTCTTGATTGGTACAGGACCTTCCCTGTGAACTCAATACATTCTTGAAATGTATTGGGTGTTCAATTGACAGAGCATTTTGGGGAAAAAAGTGATGACCTCTCACTTGCTGAGCAGTTGACGACCATAAAGAGAGCTCCGCACGAGTATATGCAAGACTTCAACACGTGGTTTCAAAAGACTTGGGATAGAATTCTCATCCTGGTAAGGCTGACTCCCAACTACGCTTTTTTGTACTATTTAAAAGCATTAAACAACGACATTGTAGTGATGATACAATCTATGGGAGGGCATATATTGCCTGCTACTTATGACATTGCCATAGCAATCAAAAATTGCTTGGTTCAAGCAGAGAAAATCGCCCCTAGGCCTCATATGCCAATTTTCCCAAAAATGCCACCTCCAATTCAGGGCCCTGTTCCAACAATTGCTCCCCTGCCTGTCATTGAGAAGCCAGCTGCTGCTCCGTCCAATGAGCTTCACGAAGTTAAAAACTTGTTGCAAAGCATGTCAAATGAACTTGTTGCCCTTAAAAGGCAGCAAACTCAAAACAACAAGCCAAACCAAGGTTATCAACATTATGGTCAAGCCCCTAGACCCCCCTTTCAAAATTATAACCAAGGTCAGGGGCGGCTCACTACAACCAGGGCATTTCAAAATTTCAACATTGGTCCTTCTTCATCATCTAAGGCCATGGTCCCTGTTCAAAACAATTTAGTGCAAGAGCAGCCAAGCAGTTCGACCATGGGATATGGTCAAGAACAGGTCGTCTACACAAATGAGGTGATGAACTATTTTCAAAATGCAGATAACCAAACAGCCGCTCAATCTCAGGCCTTCAAGCTTTCAATGCAACCCAGCACGAGTAACAATCAAGCTCAGCCTGATGAATCACATGGAAGGAGAATTTCATTCAGTAAATTATGTGGGCAATGTGGATAGTCAGGATGATTGTGTCGCAGCCAATACGAGGTTCAAGAGAAGGGCAATGGGAGAAGCCCAGGGTACCACTCAGGCATCAGCAACACCTCCTCCATCACACTCCAATACAAAGGCCCCAAATTTCATGCAGCCGTCTATACCTTCAGCCCCTCAACATGCAGTTCAGCTTGGAATCAACCCCAAAGAAAGCTTAAGGCGTGGCAGTCCTCAAATCAATATAGTGGATCAGATGAAGAAGCTAAATATGAATATCTCTATATGGGATGCGTTGTCTCTTCCAGGGCAAAAGGATGTGTTAAAAAAGGAATTGAATGAGTTGGATTGTTAGGCTGTCCCAGCCAGCACTGATAATGTCTTGATGACAAATGGACAGCCTTCCACTTTAGGGCAGGTGAAGAAGGAAGAGAAGACTCTTCCTTTCTACGTATCCTTGGTCATTGGGAACTTCTTGGTACACTACTGCATAATTGACAGCAGGGCCAACACCTCATTGATGCCCAAGTGCATTGCTGATAAGATGGGTTTGAAGTATGAAGAGATGAATAAAGGAGTCCTACAACTAGATGGGACACCTGCAAAAACAGTTGGGATTGTGAAGGGTTTAGGCTTGACATTGCATGTTTGCCCAACCTTCTCAATTCCCCATGATATAGTGGTAGCGGACGTTCCTCCGTATTTCGCAATTTGCTTGTCCAGGGACTTCACGTCCAAGATAGGTGGCTATCTAGCAGCGAATTGGTCATATCTGGTTTTCAGAACCAAGTATGGGACCAAAGTGAAAATCGAGTCTGAGCCACTCTACAAAGACTACCTAAAACCATTTTCGCCAAAGGCAGCCAACGTCAGTTACACCATCATCGATCCAAAAGAGCCTCAGACAGAGCAATCTTCGTCCTCTGCTCTTGAAGGAGTCGTAGACTTACTCTTGGATGAGTGGGGAAACGATAACTTTGAACATGATCCATACAAATTCATTGAGGAGGCAGACCTTGGAGTCTATTGTATGCACGAAGAGGGCACCTTCATGCCAAATTTAATGAATGAGAGCAAAGAAGACCTTGGCTTGTGGCAGCGATATTTTGATGGCTCCAAAAGTAAAATAGGCGCTGGTCGTGGAGCAATGCTGGTTTCCCCTTCCAAGGAAAGGTACTTTTCAGCTTTTCGTTTCTAGTTCTCTTGCACCAACAATGTTGCAGAATATGAGTCTTTGATCCACGGGCTGGAATGGGCAAGGAAAAGAGGGATTAGAGAGTTTTAAGTCATAGGAGACAACAAACTAATTGTGAAACAAGTAAGAGATCTGAATCTAACCAAGAACTCCTTGATGAAGTCGTACAAACATAGAGTTTGGGACTTGGTGGAAGATTTTCTTGCCTTTAACATTTACTCTATTCCTAGGGAGCGAAACAAACAGGCTGACAGGCTGGCAGCAATTGGCACCCAGTTTGATGTTTCAAAAGAAATAAGCAGAGACTGTGGTTCGCGCCACTTGAAAGTGGTGGTTCGGCCTTCAATCCCGGACAATGTTGCAAATTGGCAAGTCTTCAAAAGTGACCAGCAGATAGCTTTCTTCCTGCAAAAAGAAGCTGAGTTCGCAGCACACAACTAGGTGAGATTGCGGCATCAATATGGCAATCAGATTGTTCAGTTGAAAAACAAAAAACTCCCTAAGGGTCTGGTCACGCTTGAAATCATTTTCAACGGAGATGACCAACTGAGAAATGACAAGGCCTGCATCACTACCAAAGAGGAGAATTATGAAAGGGTCAAAATTTTCAAAGGCAAGTTGATGGCGCTTGGTAAAGTTTGCACATTTCAAGAAAGGCGAGCTTTCATTTTGCTGTGTCAAGAATTCGTTGACGTTTTTGCCTGGAGTTACAGCGACTTAAAGGGTTTCGACCCAAGGCTTGTCCAGCACACCATTGAATTAGAAGAAGGCACCAGACCAGTCACTCAAAAGCAAAGACCTGTCAATCCTACAATTGAGCCCCTCATGCAAAGGGAATTGGCCAAATTGATTGAGGCTGGAATTATATTTCCAATCAAACATTCCTCATGGTTGGCCAACCTCGTTCCTGTTAGAAAAAAAAATGGGGAGATCAGGCTGTGTGTCGACTTTAGAGACCTTAATAAAGTCTCTCTAAAAGATCATTACCCCCTTCCAAACATGGAGCAGATCCTCCAGAAGGTAACTGGTAGTGAGCGCTTCTCCCTTCTAGATGGTTATTCAGGGTATAATCAGATTCTAGTGCAAGGCTGTGCCCAGCACAAAACAACCTTCACCACTAAATGGGGAACGTTCGCCTAGAAGATGTCATTCGGGCTATCCAATGCTGGTGCCACCTTTTAGCGGGCCATGGACATGGATTTTGGTGGCTTGATAAACAACAACGTGCTGGTATACCTCGACGATGTAACGGTATTCTCCAAGAAAGCGAGCCAACACATAGAACACCTCAGGCAAATTTTTGAAAGGTGCAGGGAATTTGGCATCTCTCTTAATCCAAAAAAGTGTGTATTTGTTGTTCATGAGGGGAAACTCCTCGGCCACATTGTGTCTAAGGAGGGTTTGTCAATTGACCCCGAGAGAGTTTGCTCTATACTGGAGATGTCCTTACCAAAACACAAGAAGAGTCTGCAGAGTTTCTTTGGTAGAATTAATTTCATTCGGATATTCATTTCGAATTTTGTAGAAATAGTTAAGCCACTCACCCCTATGCTGAAGAAAGGCGAGGATTTCAAATGGACAACTGAGAGGAAAGACAACTTTGAGGCCATCAAACAGGCCATAACCCGGGCTCCCACTTTGATCAGCCCAGACTTTAGCGAAGACTTCAACCTCTATACTTTCAGCAATGAGGAGGTGACATCTGCCATGCTTACCCAAGCTAACGGTGATGACCTCGAGCAGCCACTTGCTTTCTTCAGCCAAGGGTTAGAAGACTTCGAAATCAGATACACGTATGTAGAGAAGCAAGTCCTGGCAGTAGTGCAGAGCCTGAAGAAATTCAGGCATATGTTGTCTAACAGCAGGATCCACCTTATGGTCCCACATCCGAGTGTCAAGGATTTCTTGACCAATCGAGATTTAAACGAAAAAAGGGCAGGATGGATTACGAAAGTAATGGAATATGACATAGACATTAAGATCACCAAGCTGGTGAAGAGAAGAGACCTGTGCGAACAGTTGGCCATAGACTTAAAGCAAGAGAGGGAGGACAGCTTGATAACCCATGATGCAACCACAACAGAAGAACCGGTTGTCATAAAGGATTGGACGCTGGACATGAAGCATTTCCTCCTCATGGGTGAGTGTCCACAAGATCTTGATAATATCAGAAGGAGGTATTTTAAGCTCCAGTCCCTTATATTTTGGTTGATGAAATATTGTTTAGGAGGGACTTCTCTGGGGTCCTCCTAAGGTGTATTGACCCCAAACCAAGCGGACAAGGTATTGGCTGAGTTTCATGATGGACCAGCGGGTGGTCACTTCGCCCCTAGGGCTACAGCAGCAAAGATAATGAGATCTGGCTATTTTTGGCCTACTCTTTTCAAGACACCCATGCCTGGTTAAGAAAGTGCCAGAAGTGTGCACTTTTTGATGAAAAATAACGATTGGCTGCCATGCCTCTACAGCGCATCCAAGTTGAGCAACCATTCATGCAGTGGGGCCTGAACTTTATAGGGATGATCAATCCTCCCTCCAGTGCTGGGCACAAATGGGTCCTGACTGCTATAGACTATTTCACTAGGTGGGTGGAGACCGTCGCTCTGAAAGAGGCAAATGAAAGCGCAGTCCTGGATTTTTATGAAGACCTGGTAACAAGGTTTGGGGTCCCAGCCACCATAATCTCAGATAATGCCTTAGCTTTTTTGGGAACCAAAACTAGCGAATGGACGCTGAAGTATGGCATATACCTCAGCACTTCATCAAATTATTATCCGTAGGGAAATGGGCTGGCTGAGTCCACCAACAAAAATCTGATCAGAATCATAAAGAGGACTATGGAGGACAATCAAAGAACCTGGCATACCAAGCTAAAGATAGCTCTATGGGCCGATCGAGTTACTCCAAAAAGAGCAATCGGAAATTCTCCATACACGCTCGTGTATGGAAGGGAAGCTAGGCTTCCCATCTCGCTTAAATTGTCAGCGTTGGATCTCTCCCGCCAACTGCAGTTTGAAGAAGGAAACGGCCTGGAAGTCAGGTTATGCGAGTTAATGGAGCTCCAAGAGGTAAGGGATCGGGCTATGGCTTCTATGACCAGTCGTCAACAAGTAGTAAAAAGGCACTTTGACAAGAAATCTTCGCCAAAGGATTTCACTGAAGGAGACATTGTCTTAAAGTGGGACGAAGATCGAACTAAGCCTGGAAAACATGCAAAATTTGACACCCTATGGAGCGGTCCTTACATAATCACTCAATGCAAGCAACATAATGCATTCCAACTTTCCAAGTTGGACAATGAAGAACTGCGTATCCCAATTAATGGGATACATTTGAAGCATTGCCACTGATTTTTTTGGGTTCGCTTGTACATATTTTCCCTTGTTTTCTTTTCCTTTTTTTTCCCTAAGTGTTGTTGCACGAGTTGTAGTTTTCTTAGCCTTGCGTGTGTTTTCTTATCCTCGGAGGTGGATCTACATTTTTGGTTCTAAGTTATACAGAGCTGCTGCTGTTTCTCAGGTTACTACTGACTCCATGCCCAATGGATTTTCAAGGCAACTTGGTTCTAAGCATGGCGGACATGCTTTCCCTGTGAGTCGCCATGTGTTGACCAATTTTTTTCTCACAGGGCAAAAATTGTTCACTTTCCTTCTTCATGGTTTAAAGACAATTCTTCCAGGGTGCACGTGTTTTGCCAATGTTTCTTTGTTTGGTTCAGTTCAACGTACTTGGTTCAACGGGCTTGTCAACATGAAGTTCATTGGCCTTCTTTGGGACCGGCGCGCTTAGTTGAATCGTTGAACCAATCTTTGGTTCAACGGATTTGGTTCAAGGGTGGGTCCTTCAAAGAAAGGGAGTTTTTCAAAGTCAAGGTGCCCTAGCGGAGGGCAGGCTTGACAAAAAAGGGAACCTGGGCAAGGGTAAGTCCAAAGTTCAAATTTCAAGTTCTAATCAAAAAATTGGCTAAGTCCCAATTCTTTCGGACTTTTGTTCGAAGGAATTCCTTCGGACAAAAAGTCTGAAAGAATTCGGGCTATTTCAAAAGTCCGAAGGCAGAGTGAGCGGACAAAACTCCACAGGATTTCAAATGAAGCCGCAGTTTAAAGGAGCCCGACGAAATTCACCCGGGGAAATTGTCTGCTGGACCCGGGAAGCAGTCCATTCAAACGAAGACCCGCCGAAGGACCCCGAAGGGCAAGTGCCTTTGCGGGGGACTTCTGGCCTAAATCAAAGGACGTTTCAAAAGGCCGAAGGGGAACATTCCCTTCTGGAAGGTGCAAAGGAAAATAACAAAGGAAGAATGCCCGCAAAAAATAGAGAAAGTGCTCGAGAGGATGCCACGTGGACCCGACGACTCCCCGATGGCCGTCAAATTTGGCTTAATGGTTTAGCAGTTGGATTTCAAAAAATGACGCTCAAGAAACCGTCAATTTCAAGAAGATGAAATGTCCATTGATTTTCAAAGCCATGACGGTCGAGGAGACGTCAAATTTGGTGAAATAGAATAACCGTTTGTTTTTTTTTTAGGGGAAGCGCTAGCCGGGAAAAGAGCTTAGGATCAAGCGACCCGCCAATGTGTTCGTCTAGGGGGCCAAGCGGCCAAAAAGGACAAATTACAAGTAATAAGCAAAGATGACAGGGCAGGGAGCAGTTGAGTGATCCAAGTGGCATAAACAGAAGGCATTTATTACCTGATCGCGTAAATAACAAATAGAGAAAGTAAAAGGCAAAGGATGAATGAGCAGTTGGGTCCAAATGGCACAAATTGAAGAAGCGATTTCGACAGGTAGGATTGTGCCAGTAAGTGATCATTTGGGACACGAGTAGCTGGTAAAGCAACAACCGTTTTCTCCATTTGCATTAATTGAAAGGCAAATCGTGTAAGTTACCTAAGCAGGAAATGCAGGTCTCGAACTGTCAAAATGAACAGCGCATTAATATTTGAGCGACTTGTTTTCTTTCAAGGGGGACACGTATGCCACTTGTAAAAGCAGGAGCACCAAATGGGCCTCTTCGCTTCTCATATAAATTGCACAACTTAGTCATTTGTAAGGATCTTTTTCACAAATTTTACAAAGCGAAGCTCTACTGAAATTTCCACCTCAATCTACAACAAAATTTTATTACCTCTTTCTTGAATAGATAACCTGTGTATGTCCTGAGTGTTAATTTGTGTTTAGTCATTATCTTTGATGCTATCACAGGTTCAACATCAACACACCAGCTATCTACAAGGTGCCATCTACAACTAATAGGAGAAGAGTTCTACTTTGGAGTGCAGAATAGAGGGGATCATCTACAAAGTGCTTCTCACAACACCTTTAGTGAACCTCCCCTTTTCTATATCTTTCATCTTTACCTCCCTGTTAAGTTAGCAGATTGTTTCCTCTGTCAAGGGTGAAGCGTATAAGTGTGTTACCTGATTTTGAGAGTGGGTGTGAGAAGGTCACCTTGTTTTGGTGTATCACCTACCTAGAGTAGTTTGTTTTCCTGTATTTTTCTTCTCCCTTTTCATCCCCAGTTTATATATATATATATATATATATATATATATATATATATATATATATATATATATATATCTATGCCTGTATTTTGCACTTGCTGAAACGAACAATGATACATCAAAGGGAGCTGGTCCTTAACTAGAGACTCTCCTCTCCTGCTTCGCCATCCCACAGGCGAGAGAGGAGTTTCCATGTTGCGAGGAGAGGGTAGGAACTTGTTTTCTTGCCACTGGGTGCACTTTCCCGTGTCAACACTTTATTAGTCCGGAATCAACTCATTTAGGTTCATGGAACTCCATATTGCACCTTATGCTATCATTTGACCTCAATTCCTTGTAGCCCTAAAATCATGTAAACCTCCTTGTGTAAAACAGTGTACGGATGGTATTAACAAAATGAGTATATATTTGAGGACCCAATATGGATTTACAACTCTATGATAAATTTTATATCCTCTATTTCAACAACTTGTAGATCTCTTGCTATCACTATACAATCTCATATTTGCCCATTCACATGTACAACCTTGTATGAGGTCAGCTCATGTACACGTTTTATGCATGGAAGTTGGAGTTTATGCATTCATTCCTGCTCCTTGCTGATGTAATGGGATCAATCAATATCATATGAATGTTTATGAGTCTATATCACATTTCTCCATTGCCAAAGCATCTTTATCATGAAACTTAGACCCAAGAATATTCACCTACATGTTTGCAGACCTATGGGTAGATGAGCTTGTTTAAGTCTTTGTTAAAGAGTGCATTTGAGCCTCATGCTCATTACCTTGGCTTCCAACTTGTTCAATAGTGCTCTCTCATGCTACCATTTATTTCTCATTTCCATTTAGGCCAGGTTTAGTAGTCAGGCATGTAGAAGATTGCTCACAAACTGTACCATGCTTCCAAAGAGTGAGAAACCTGACACCTTTTGAAGTATTATCTACAAAGACAATTTTTAAAGGAGAGCACATGACTCATCTGAGAGTGAGGGGTTTTCCATGTACAATGAGGTACTTGGAAACTTCTAAGGGTGGCAACACTTCAAACCAATCAAAATGCTTGCAACAAGGTGATGTTTCCATACACTTGAGACACTATTTCCTTTGATGAAGACACTTCATACAGTTGAGTTGATTGGTGAAACTGACACTACAAGGACTCTTTTGATATCTGAAAACATCTCACAAAAGCCATTCTCCTCCATTGAACTCTGAAATGAAGAAACATGAGCAAAACTAGACCTTTCTCGAATGAGCAAGACATAATGACCTCCTTGCACTTTTAACAATTGTTCATAAAGGAGAGGGGATGAATCTACAAACTAATGCCACAAACTTGAAGCTTACTAGGACCTTTAACATTGCCCAAAATTTTAGCGTCCAACTTTCTCTCCTAGTTGTACCATACATTTAAAATTTGCTTTTATGAGCTTTTGAAGGTAGCGATGGAGGAGAGAGAGTTATTTGCATATTTGAGACCTGAAACTTGATTCCAAGTGTGAATCTGACTTGTGGAAGTTGAAAGACTCCTCTGAACCATTTTCACCTGCAAATAGATCTTTGAAGCCTATACATGTGCCCATAACTGTGTGCAAAGGAGTGTTTCTCTCAATTTAGGCATTGAACTGCAAGTTTAATCAGGGTCTGACCTTCTCTGGCATCATGGATGTTATAACACTTCTTGAAATATTTGTCCTTGAAAGTGGTACGTATAATTCATCCATTTTGGCTTAGAAAGGTGACTTAAAGACTCTTGGGATGTATAACAACATGATAAAAGGTCAATACATTACAATATGACTTTCAAAACACATTAAAAATCATATATAATGACACATCACCATGCTATGAATTTGACCACACATGACAACACCATAATTGCATAAATGACCTTGAGACTATACAAGTGCATGAAAGACCCAACTTTAGACAAAGCTAGACAAAGATGTATTTGACCACTTTAAAGACATTAAAAGACCATTGCAAGACCATAACAACTATATACAAGCTTAAATAACCCTATGAATTTTTTTAAACTTATAAGGGTTGACCATTTTGACTTGGGGGTCAAAATTGGTCAACAACTCCTTCGTGCACGACCTTTTGACCACTCTTGAGTCCAATATAGTCTCCATCTCCTCCAGTTTTGGTATTTGCACCATCTAGTTGGATACTTGCATTTCTATTTCCTCTACCTCTTCACCTTGTTTTCCCTCATGTTACTCATACAAATTTACCACATTTAATATGGGTGATACGTCTATTCTTTCTGACAACTCGATCTCATAATCATTCGTCAAAAATTTGCGCAAGACCTTGCATGGCCCTATCTTCTTCATCTTCAACATATTGTTTGTTCCCTTTATAAATCTCTCCTTGCACAAATGATCCAACTCCTTAATTATGCAGCGCTCATATGCATGTTCCTTATATTGTAGATTGTTATGTTCTATCCTTCTTTGCATTTCTTGGTGTAGATTACGCATATAATCTACATAGTCTTCAGCTTCTATGCCTCTTCCATGCGCTAAATTGATGTCTCTCAACTCTGTAACTCCGATCGGACTACTCCCACACACTATTTGGAAAGGTGTTCTCCCAAAGCTTATATTCATCAAATTATTGTACTCAAACTTTACTTGTGCCAACACCATGTCCCATTGCTTGGGCTTAACTCTAACTAAACATTTAATCAAAATTTCTAAGGGCTTTTGTTTTTTACTTTGTTTGTCCATCTGTTTGTGGATGATATGTTGAATTGAAGTTTAGCCTCATCTCTGACTTCTTCCATAGTGTGGGCCAAAAATGGCTTACAAACTTCGTATCCCTATCAGATACCATGATGTGTGGCAAACCATGCAATGTTACCACCTCTCTGAAGAACAAGTTCGTTGTGTTCGTTGCATATCTCATCTTCTTGCATGCAATAAAATGTAGCATTTTTGAGAATTCGAACACCACTACAAAGGTGGAATCATTTCCTCTTTGCGTTATTGAGCAATCCTAGAATGAAATCCATGCTTATGTCTTCCCATGGCTTATTTGGAATAGGTAGTGGTTGATATAACCTTGCATTTTTACATCTTCCTTTTGCCAACTAGGAAACTCTGCACCTTCACACATATTCACGCACATTTGTGCCAATCCTTGTCCAATAGTATCCTTCTGTCAATTGTGCCATTATCTTCTTGCAGGGAAAATGTCCAACCAATCTTCCATTGTGTTTTTCCCTTATGAAGTTCTTGCGCATTGACCCTCTTGGAATACACAACTTTGCTCCCTTGAGCACTAATCCTTCATGTATGTGGTAGTCCAACCGTGATGTCCTGTCCATACTTGAGAACTCTGCACAAACTCTCCTTGTATTGTGAAAATCCTCATCTTTGGCATATAACTCCTTCATGGTGTTAAAACCCATGATATCCACTTGCATCTCATTCAACACTACTGCTCTTCTAATTAGTGCTTCAATAACCTTCTTCAATTTTTCGCTTCTATGCTTCAACACAAATGTGTAACTTTGCAGGAATTCTCCCTAGTTCATGTGTCTTTGGTTTATTTTCCCTTGGCTATTGATAAATTGTAGTGCCTGATGGTCTGTGTATAGTAAAAACTCCTTTGGCAACAAATAATGCTTCCATTTCTTCATCACTTACACAATAAAATAAAACTCTTTGTCATAAACCATCTCTTTTTCGCATCGTTTAACTTCTCACTAAAGTATGTGATGGATTTCCCTTCTTGGCTTAACACTGTCCCAATCGCTCTGCCACTCACATCGTAGTGTACTTGGAACACCTTGTTGAAATCTAATAGTGCCAACACTGGCTGCTTAGTCACTCTCTTATTTAATTCTTGGAAGCTCTGCTTGGCTTCCTCTATCCATACAAATCCCTTAAGATCTCCCCTCAACACCTTTGTGATCACTACATATATCCTACTGAAGTTCCCGATGAACTTCCTATATAAACTTGTGAGACCTTGAAAATTTTGTGCCTCAAATGTGCTCCTTGGCAATGGCCACTCCACTATCATACACATTCTCTAATTCCCTTTTTAGACCTTCTTGGGATATTGCAAAAACCAAGTAAATTAAATTCATCTTCATAAAACAACACTTTTTGACATTGATAAACAACTCCTTGTGCAACATTTGCAACACATCCCACATATGCTCCTTGTGATCTTCCTTCATCTTGTTGAACACCAAAATATCATCCAAGTATACAATGGCATAATTTCCCAAAAATGAATTTAGGAATTTGTTCATTAGCCTTGATAAACATCATTAGTAACCATTCATACAATCCTTCCTTTATCTTGAAGGTTATTTTCAACCTGTTAGTTTTCCAGATCTTGATGTAATGATACCTACTCTTCATATTGTTTTTGGATAAATACTTCACACCATTTAGGTAGTCCATTAAGTGAACTATGTGAAAAAATGAAAATCAGCACTTGATTGTGATATTATTGATGGCTCTTGAATCTATGCACATATGTCATTCTCCTCCCTTCCTCAATGTTAATACTGTAGGTACTTTTCATGGGCTTAGACTCTCTTTGATTAGCACCCTCTCCAAAAACTTTCACACCTATGTTTTGTACCTCCTCTATCTCTTGTGGTGTCATCATATACGTAGCATTGTTCAAAAAACTCACTCCACGTATCAAATACATATGATCGTCGACGCTTCTCATCGGTGGCAATCCTTCTTGGCATGTCACTAGAAACAATGTTGGTGAACTCATCTAACAACTCCTTTACTTCAAGTGGAAGTGTTTCTTATCTTTCTATCTTGACACCTATGATATCTTCTTTCATAGATTTGGTATGAGTGTAAAACATGCCTTCTCCTTTTCTACTTTGCTTAGGAATTCCTTGTCATGCACCATCAACACTTGTGCACAAGCATTGTTGCACTCTCCTTCTTTCTTGTTCAACAATGGACTCAGTGTGAACTCCTTTCCATCCTTCTCCAAGTGATAGATATCCACTTTTTTGTCATGCACAACCCTTCAGTCAGACTGTCAGGGTCTTCCCAAAAGTACATGACACACATCCATTGGCATCACATCACACCATACCTCATCTTGGTATGTATCTATCTAGAATTTCACCATGGATTTCTCATTCACCAAGACTTGATGACCCTTTTACAATCAAAATTTTATGCACATGTTTGGATGTGCCACCTTCTTCAAACTGAGTTTTTGTACCATCTTGCACAAGACTAGATTGTCTATGCTACCACTATCCACTATCACCTTAAAACACTTGCCTCTTGACTTGCACACTATTTAGAGGAGACTTTTCCTTTACTTTGGTTCACTTTCATCCTTCAATAGATTTAAACAACATGCTCTTCACCATCAAGGTTTATCCATGCTTTGGCTCCTCATAGTGCTCGATAGATCCAGTTGACTCTATGTCTCTGTGCCCAACATGCATACCAAATTCAAACCTTCCACTACTCTCCCTTTGCAAATGTAGACATTCATATGCTCTATTTATATTTTGTCCACATTTGAAGCATTTTCTTGGGAATCCTCTTTCCCTTGAATAAATCTTCCTTGCCCTCTAGACAGGTAAGATGTTCTTTCTCATGCATTCTCATGCTCAACTCCATGAATTTATTCTTGTTCTTGTGCATGCAATTTACTTCACATAACATCACTTTTCCATGTCTCTGTAGGTTCCTTCATGCACTTCTTTGTCCTCCTCATGCAAATCTTCCTTTATCTCACACACTGCTATGTTTTTTGCACGACTTCTTTTCAACCTTCAATGTGAACAAGTAGGTTGCTTATACTATTTATATTTGATTCATGTTGAACTCTTATTGAATGCAAAACCTCAACCCATTCAATTATCTTGAAACCTTCTCTCAATTGACTTCACTATGACTCGATCTAACGGTGATATTTTAGAACTCCTTAGTGTACTCCTTGACACTTAGTTCATTTTGCCTCATATTATATAGTGTCTTGAACAACTCTATTTGGTAGTCACCATAAAAAAAATTACATTTCATCTTTAAAACCATCTAATCCCATCGGGTTATCTCCTCTTTACCTCTCATTTTTCTTTCATTCTGAACTTCTTTCCACCATAACACTGCATGACCCTTAAACTTGGTCTGTGCAATCTTCATGCATTGTGGGTCACCAATATTTTTAATCTCAAAATATTATTCTATGTCCGTGAGCCAGTCAATGAGATATTTTGTGTTTAAACTTCCAAAGAAACATGGCATGTCTTGGTGCCTCATCCAATTTGCAAGAGAACTCTAAAGAGTCTACCTTCACCAACATCCATTACCCCTCATCATCTTTGTCCTCTCTAGTACCTTCTACACATTGTCATTCCTCTTTAGGGTTGCTTTGGTTATCCATTAGTACAAAACCACATCGTTAGTCCTCTTCAACAATATCCAAGTGCATTTTCACAACCTATAAGACATCTAAGACTTTGTCTAGCCTTCCAACTATATTCGCTACAATTGCACCTCTACTAGTAGGGTTTATAGGCAACATCTTTCTCTATTGAAATTTATTTCATTTCACCTCCCTTTTCTCTCTACCCACCTTTTTCATGATGGAGAACAACATTCAGCTAGTTGCTTCACATTTGACACTTTACCAAATCCTTTCCTTTCATTCTCACTACTTGCAAGCTTTAACCTACTCTAATACTAGATGATGGAGTCATGGTTAGGAGTCCAAATGAAGGTATGCCTTAGACCATGCAAATAGGTGAATCACTCACCTCACTCTCTCGACACACAACTAAGACACAAGTTCAAGATTATCTTTATAATAAAAATAAGATTACATAAATATTATCCAAGGCATAAGCTACAGGTTTGTTTGGTTTGAACTGCAACATGCAAGCTTTGAAATGCAACAAGAGAGTCTCTTAGTCCTCCTTACAACACTCCAAGGCTATGTGCCTTACTTATTGCTCTTTTCCTTGCTTTGAAATCCGATAGAGTCTCCCCTAAGAGCTTCATAATCTGGTTATTGCTTTAATGAATCAATCTTCCTTTATAGCATTTAAACTTTTAAGCATTTTCATTCTAAGCCCCTATGCACAATTGTCATTCTAATTTAAGAATGCACAACATATCTATGTTCAGAAAGACCAAATCTTGCAAGCCTTTCTAGAATATCCTCCATGAAGATTGTGTGCTGCTGAATCTCAATTACTTGTCAGAAATTAATTTTTCCAACTACTGTCCTTTGCTTGATTCATTCTTCATGTAACTAGTCTAGGGTCTCAGACAACTAATCATAGGCTTATGTGGCTCTATTGTTGGTGTGTTTTGAATATTCCACCATTTGTTCTACACCAAAATTATGTGCACTTGAAATCTTCATGCCATCCTCTCTTTGTGAGCAATGGTTATTCATGAAATCTAATGTTGAAGTATTTCCTTATGTGCTGATGTCACACCTTTGCATTTGTGCCAAATTCTTTCTTAAGCTTAGCTCTAATAGTGCCTTTGTGTCGATAGGTTATGTGCAACTACACACCATGTAAACTCTTACACAAAACTCAAAAATTTGCACAATTGAAAGTCCAACAATGCAACCAACTTTACCTTCAATTATACATGTTAATCCTTCATCCAAAACTCATGCACTTGCCCATTGTGCCTCCCAAGTTGAACTTTGCATCACTTTGCAAAACTAGACTTAACCGTCATTGGTGATGCAAGATTGTTTTGTGCCTGGGATGATCCTGCATCACTTTTACACTACAATTTCCTTCAATAATCATCCTCTTGAGATAGTTCACAATTATAAATATTTTATTGTTTTATTGTACACGTAAACTAAATTGTAACCCTAGCATCAAACAACTTATTTCAAGTTGCTTGGAAAACTATTGCAAAAATGTTAATCTTTGTCATCAGAAAAATTGGAACAAAATTGAGCGAATTTAAAAACAATTAATTTTTATAAATTCAAAATGAAAATCAATATACCTTTTATTCTATCCTCCTCATAGAAGTTGGTACATTGCTTATTGAAAGCAAGTCTTTAAAACAATATATGTTATATAAACACAAGTTAACAAAACTAGAATAAGTTGGAATTCATATTGTTTCTCAACAATCATGTGAAACAAATATTCCTCTAAAAAGAGGTTGGAAAAAACATTGATAATTTGTTAGAATATTGGGGCATGTATGATGAAATAATAGTTAAACTTTTGGAGCATCTACAATGAAATAACCCTGATCATCCATCATATCCATATAATGTTATTAATTCAAGAAGAAAATTATTATTGCAAAAAATATACTCACATGAGCTATAGAGTAGAAACTTCCAAAAACACTTCAAGG
The DNA here is from genome assembly GCA_037957365.1 of Torreya grandis. Classification (NCBI taxonomy): domain Eukaryota; kingdom Viridiplantae; phylum Streptophyta; class Pinopsida; order Cupressales; family Taxaceae; genus Torreya; species Torreya grandis. The sequence continues at coordinate 8,736,592 of JARHVA010000023.1, forward strand.
AAAAAGATTTTTTATTGTGTAATTCAAATGAAAGTGAGGATGAATTTTGTTTTCCTTAGCTTGCCCACCAAAAAATCATTATAAGATATGGTGGCACTAATATCTACAGTTATAACTTGATTTATGAACTCTCAAACCAAGGCAACAAGACGAAGCTCAATGATTTTATTTTGAATTTAAATATCTATCGAATCGATTGTCTACACATGTAAATATTATCCAAGTTTTTTTTTCAACATTTGGAATGTTAAAAAATTGCATTTCTTTCAATTTTGTCTTATTTTGGGTTTAATTATTCTATATTTTCATGTATTTGAATTATTTACTTCTTTCCTAGATATTTCAAATTGGAATAGTCCAAAATTCTGAGACACTTTTATTAGGAAGATCCTAAATATTGTGAAAATTGATGTCAATAAGAACACTACAAATCAAACTTTACAACAAGGATTCAAAACAAAATTATATTTTTTACACACTTATATAAGTCTTACAGGAATAAAATGATTTAAAGGATGTTAAAAATTATTATCATTTTCATCAAAAGCTCCGTAGTGACACACTCAATATTAGTTATTAATGTAGGTCAACATTAACATTTTCTTGTTTTTGTGGATTATTGTTAAGCTTTTCTTGGTGTCATTTGAAGTTAAACCCTTGGATTTTGATGTTGGAAATTTGTTTTTAAAGATTATAACACAATGTCTTAAATTGAGATAAGTCATTTGTATTATTTTATTTTAATATTATAGCATTTAAAAAAATTAGTTAACATTAGTTAATCATATTTAAGTTGTTAAGAATGTGATTTGGGGCTATGCTTAGTATATTGTAACCTTTTGCAGATGTTGAGCTTTTTATAAGAATATATAGATTGTATTTAAAAAACCTTTCTTAAAACAAAGTTTATTGACAAATAATTTCATTATTTATAAATAAATAATTTCTCTAGGACAAAATGTCTTGTCAAAAAATTTCATTAATGATATGAATCAATAATTATAATATGTTTTTACAACATTAATTTCATTACTCTTCTCACAATCCATAAGTAGATTGAAATTCTCATTTAACATAATTTGGAACTGTTGATGTGGGTCTTATGCACACCAAGGAAACTTATGAGGTAGTCTCTAATATTTTAAGATAAGTGAAATAAATTTATTCCAAGGCACGAGTTGTGGGGTATTGAGTTTTGTAAACAACTTGTTGGTGGAATAACAAAAACGACGCAATTTGTTTACCATGGATGGGTTTGGCTATAGATGAATCTAATTCTACTTGAAATGGGTGGATAGATGATAGATTTAACATAAAGTGGGTATGACCAAAAGAAACTAATAAAAAAGAGAAAGGCAAGGTAGAAAAGAAGGTCTGCGGACCAAACAAGATGACAATTTTTTAAGCTAGCACTTGAACTAAAAGTTGGAGAAGTAATTAGAAACCAATGTCTATTGTAAGCCACTGTGAACACACCAACAAACAAACACAATTAAGAGTCCAAGGAAACAAGAATATAGTAATAAAAAGTTGTTGCATTTGTAAGATTGTGTTTGGACATATACAAGGAGGGATTATGATTAATACATAAAAGGTATTCAAATTAGCAATAACACAATATGAATAACTATATAGAAAAAATAACTCATACACAACCAAAAGACTAAAATACCATAATGACATAATTTATTACATGATTCATAGGTTTGGAGAAGAATGAGATTTTATATCAAGAATAATTGCAGAACATTTCATAGAATTTCCTATTAGCCTTATTAACTAAAATTCTCTTCCCTTTTGGATAGGGAAGATACAAATATATATGGGCTTGGGGATGAGAGGGCCTCATCGTCTAAGAGAAGTATAAATTTACATCTCCAAAAATAACATTGTATGTCAATCATCATGCAAAACATACATGTACAAAAGTGTTTACTTATAATAGAATTCCTTGACTATATATATATATATATATATATATATATATAAATATATATATATATATATATATATATATATATATATATGTATACATACATATATATATGTATATATATATATATGTATATATATATATATGTATATATATATATATATATATATATATATATATATATATATATATATGTATGTATGTATGTATATACATATATATGTATGTATGTATATACATACATACATATATATATATATATATATACATATATATGTATGTATATACATACATATATATATATATACATACATACATATATATATATATATATATATATATATATATATATATATATAAAGATTAAGAACCAACGTGCCAACTTAGCCAAAACATGCAAATACATACTTATATTAATAGGGGTGTTGATGTGGCACTGCTAGTAGAATAAAATGGTATGGCGACAATTGTAGAAATTGAAGTGGCCACTTTAGTTCTTTGAGGAATTAAAACTGCCCCTGGAGTATGCATGACTACATATCCAAGATATTGGGTAGCCTGTGTACATGTGACAACACTTACAATTGACTATGTGTTTGATGTTGACATTAAAGTTAATTCTTTAGCTTTGAGTTTCTCAAATAATGCATGTGCTATTTCGAACTCTTTGTTAATAATGTCAAAATTGAGCAAAGAAGGTTTAAATATTTTGATGGCTTCAACTATCAGTGCTGTATATTCTACTTACGAACTCTTAAAATCTACTCCAAGGCCCTTAGCCTTTGTTACTCTATCCTTGGTAAAAATTATTAGTTATAAAATCTCATCATTAGTTTTATACACTATTCTATCAACTTCCTCCTTAAAACTATTTGTAGCTGTTTTAGTGAGTGTTTCAAAATTTAGCCTGTTGACTAAGTCTCCAACAAAGGGTATCACATCAATGACCCTCATATACTTAAAATAACACCTTCATCTATGCATGCCAATTAAGGGCAACATCTCTTTTAGGAATTATATAGTCCAGGGCCTATGTTGCATCTTGGATGAACATTAGGTTCATCTAGTTGAATGCACTACTCTTAGAACATTGAATAAAAAAATGAGCCTTTTCTTATATTATTTCAATTGGTGCCATAGTTTAAGCACCTTTGTCCTTTTTGATTGGCTCTCCCCTCTGAAAATCTGAATGTTATTTAAAATATTATAGAATCTGATTGTTGTACTATGTACACTGTCAATAATTTCATGAGGGACATGAATAATCTATCTCCACAGTAATCTCTGTTGTGCCTCCTCCTTGCTTTTGTACATCTCTTTCATTGCCTCTCCAATTAAATCCATGAAAAGACAAAAATTCTCTCTATACTCTATTGGATCATTGAAATTTTTTTGGATTTCTTAGCCAAGGAAAACAAATTTTATCTTTATTCAAAATCAATTTCTTCCCTTGTATCTATATTGACTGCCTTCCTCTTCCTCACCTTTTGAATGGTGCCACTTTGTTTGTCAAACTGGATAGATACTGTAGGTAATTTGGTGACAACCAGATTTTGTCTCTCATCTCTTTTGCCTTGCATTTATTTAACCCATTGGGGAATAATAAGTTACCTTTCTTATTCTAATGGATTTGAGTCCTATGCTCTGGTTTTAATAGATTGATATTTTTGACAACTCCTTTCCAAGACAACCACATGTGTGAGAAATCTGTCTACTCAGATCTGATTAGCTACTCATATTTGATTATCTACTCCTTTCCAAGACAACCACATGTGTGACAAATATATGACCATGTGCTCATTCAATGTTTTTGACCAATCATGACTCAACAATATGCCATAATCTTATATAATGTCAATGACCATAATATCTATGTACTATACACATGGTTTTGATGCCAGTTGTATGTGTACATTTGTTAGTTCTCAACACATGGTATAGAAGACTTGTCCAACTGTAGGACTACTCTTTTTAACTTATTTGGGGTCAAGCCCAATTTATTGCACATAGCTATTGGCATCACATTTATTGAGGTACCTGAGTCAACCAAATAATTATGTATGTTCTTCTTGAACATTTAGACAGTTAGTAGAAACAATGGTACTTTAAATTTGTCTTCATATACCTTCACATTGGTATGGTTAGCTTTGGACTTGTCAGATGTAAAGGATCTTCCAATTAGGGCCTTGAAAACTAAATCCCTCTATTCAATGATTTGAACTAGTTCATACATGGTGATATTAGCCTTGATCTTATTCATATATTCAACAATGTTGTACCTAAATTTGATTTATAATTTTGTGTTTTGGTGTTGATCACTTCCATTTAAAGGAAGTGGATTATTATTTTCCTTTGTGTCTGGAGTAGTATCATTTTTATTTGGAGGAGTGGAGGTAGTAACAAGCTAATTATTCCTCAGTTTGTAATTATTCCTCTAGAACTACTAAAATGCATGGATCTCATCTGTATTATCCTCTAGTTCATTATTGTCTTCCACTAGGAATGGAAAATAATAGATCTCAAAGACCATTGATGTACAAGGGTGCCCTAATACATTGGAGGAAGATGGATCTAGCTGGTTCAAAAAACTTTATTTTCTTTCCATTTCTTTTTGAAAGATTTTAAAAGCAGTGCAAAACTCTATGCAATCTAATTCTCCATGTTGTGTTGTATTATGAACACGACACTAATTGGATAGTGCTACTTCTAAGATATTTATTTCAGACATCTTGTCGAGTGGCTATTATTTTGCATTTTTTCCAGGCCTATTATATCTTTGGAATTTGAAGCTCTAGTTTGTATTTTGTCCACCAATGCTACCTATTCTGAAGAATTCATTACTTAATTTATATACCATCCTATGGATAACATTTAATTTAATTTTTTTAGATTCTATAGTTTCACTTCGAGTGGTAGAAATGTTGAAGTGCTGATGGGATGTATGAACATGATTCTTCAAAAAAATTAGACTTTGATTTGGTGTAACATGGGACAAGGGCAACTACATGTGTTCTTGATTCTAATTGTAAGCCATAGTGTTTTGGTTAGTATTTGGAATTGAATTTAACATTAGATAATTTTGGTAGATATTGGGTACAACTATGCTCTGTAATTGGGGATTTATTTACCTATCAATGTTGATGGATTCAACATATGTCATTGGCAGGTCAGTGATGCCTACTACTCTATGCAAAAACACTAAGGTTTTAAGATCCAATTCATTCTTGTACATCTCAAGGGTTAGCATAATTTTGGGTTTATATATGTCATTTACACAAATGATCTTTTTTAAGAATCTAACATTAAAGGCTCTAATGGATTCATTGGGCATTCTCATACTAACAAAATGTTGGTATATGACACTAGGATTGATAACCTGTCCAAATTGACTAAAGTAGGTGCTTTCACAATGGGCCCAAGAGGTAATTAAAGCCTATGGTAGGTTAAGAAACCAATCATAAAGGACATCTTGTAGTGTGAAGGGGAAATTCTACATGCCACATCTTCATTAACCACATTCATTAGCCCTAGATTTGTCTTGAAAGACATCAAGTGTTCTTCAGTAGTCCTTCCTCTAAAAGGGGAGAAGGAAGAAATATATTTTTTGGGGTTTCTAGGCAAGTCATGGGCAACATTGCCAACATCAATAGTATAACCAACTAACCAAACTAGGGCCATACTAATTCTAGGGGGTGGACCTATTCTAGTTGGGGGCAATGATCAGGTCCGATCTTTCCTTGAGGTGCCCTTATCTAACTTAGGTATTTTGTGAAGCCACAAGGGTGAAACCAATAGATCAATGTTAGAGTTAGACCTGGTTAACCTCCTTAGAATATCTAGTGCAACTCAAGTGGTCTTATTCAATAAAATGGAGGTTCAAAACCTCCTAACACATGATGAATTCATGTTGATGTAGGTTCTATGCACACTATAAAACATTATAAGGTATCCCCTAACAATTTAAGATCATTGAAATACATTCACTCAAAGACACTAGTTGTAGGGTATTGAGTTTTGTAAACAACATGTTGGTGGAATAGAGGTGAGTGAAGCAGTTTGTTTCCCACAGATGGGTTCAACTATGGATGAATATAAACCTACTTGAGATGGGTGGATAGATGATGTACTTAATCTAAAGTGGGTATGACCAAAATAAACTCAAAAAAAAAGTGAAAGGTAAGGTAGAAAAGAAGGCATGTGGACCAAAGAAGATGAAACCTTTTTAATCCAATACTTAAACTAAAAGTTGGACAAGTAATCAGAAACCAATGTCTATTATAAGACATTGTGAGCACACTAACAACCAAACACAATCAAGAGTCCAAGTAAATAATAATACAATAAACTTAAGCATATATAACCAAATGTTGTCATGTTTGTAAGATTGCGTTTGCACATCTATAAGGGGGATTATGATTAATACACAAAAGACATTCAAATTAGCAATAACACAAATAAATAATTGTATTGAAAAGACAAATCATACACAACTACGGGACTAAGATACCAAAATGAAAAAAATTTCATAAACGATTCACAAGTATGGAGAAGAATTAGATTTGCACATCAATAATAATTGCAGAACAATCTGTAAAATTTCCTATTAATCTTAATAGCCAAAATTCTTCTTTTAGGATAGGGAGGATACAAATATATATAGGCTTGGAAAAGGTAAGGCCTCATTCTCCAATGGAAGTCTAAATTTATATCTCCACAAATAGCACTGCATGCCAATCATCATGCAAGATGTGTATGTATAAAAGTGTTTGCCCATAAAATAATTCTTCGACTTAAACACAATATATATATGAAAAATAAATTATGAACTAACGTCCCAAGTTAGACAAAATATGCAAATACATACTTATATTTATAAGGGTGTTGATGTGGCACCACTAGTAGAATAAAACAGTTGGGTGGCAGTCGTAGAAATTGAAGTGGCTATTGTAGTTCCTTGAGGAGTCAAAATTGACCCCCCTGAAGTATGTATGCCTACATATCTAAGAAATTGGAAAGCCTATGTATATGTGGCAACACTTGTAATTGACTACGCTTGTTTGATGCTAACCCTAAAGTTAATTTTTTAGCCTTAAGTTACTTGACTAATGCATGTGCTACTTCGAACTCTTTGTTAGTAGTCAAAATTGAGCAAATAAGGTTTAAATATTTTGATGGCTTCAACCAGAAATATTGTATGTTCTACTTCTGAACTCTAAACTCTAATTCAAAGGCCTCAACATTTTTTACTCTGTCATTTGAAAAAAATTATTAACAAAAAAAACTCACCATTTGTTTTATACATTGTTCTTTCACTTCATCTTTAAATCTATTTACAGTTGCTTTAAGGAGTGTTTCAAAATTTGGCTTATTGACTAACTATCCAACATAGGTTATCACATCAGTGACCCTCATATCCTTCAAAATTTATAAGGCCTCATTTTCATCATTCACAAAACATCTCATTAACACCTTCATTTGCACATGTTAGTTAAGGGAAACATCCCTTTCAATAATTACATAATTCAGGGCCCATGCTGCATCTTAGCTAGACATTAGGTTCAGTTAGTTGAATGCACTACTTTTGGAACACAAAATAAAAAAATGAGTATTTTCTCATATTGTTTCATTTGGTGTCATAATTTAAAGACCTTTGTCTTTTCTGATTAGATCTCCCCTCTGTAAACCTAAATGTTATTCAAAATGTTATAAAACTTGGTGGTTGCACTCTATACACTGTCAACAATTTCATGAGGGGTATGAATAATCTGTCTCTACAATAATCTCTACCATGCCTCTTCATTGATTTTGTACATTTCTTTCATTGCCTCCCCAACTAAATCCATGAAATAATAAAAATATTATGTATCCTCTGTTGGATCATTATTAATCTTTTTGGCTTTCTCAGCAAAGGGAAACATATTTTTTCTTTATTCAAACTCAATTTATTCCCTTGTATCTATATTGATTTCCTTCCTCTTCCTCACACTCTAAATGGTGCCACTTTATTTGTCAAATCAGGTAGAGATTTTAGGTAATTTGATGATGAACAGATTATGTATTTCATCCCTTTTGCCTTATATTTACTTAACCCATTGAGGAACAATAAGTTCTCCTTATTCTTCTGATGGACTTGGGTCTTCATAAGGAGAGGGTGGAGGAGTCATCGAAGAAGGAGTTATTGTTGGAGGTGTTAATGGAGCACTTATTTGAATTGAAAATTGTAATGGTGGATAAACAATCATTTGCCACGATGAGGGCTCCCTTTGCAGGGGTGACTTCAACCATATATTTAGTCAAGCCTGGCATTTTTTTAATTATCATGGTGGTTGACTATATAGGTAAGGATTATGGCATGGGTAGCTCTAATTAAGCTGAAAGTTTTTGAGGGACTGGTGGCTATGTAGGATTGAAAATTGAAACTGAAACTAGATCCTCAAAATGAACTCATTTCTTTGGATTTTTTTTTGTATTGATGCTGAAATAATGGAAGAATCAACTGAGCTAGACGATAATGGCTCTGAAATGACTGGAGGCAAATTTTTAACTTGAGTATCTACACTAGTGATAGCAGGAATAAGAGAAGAAACTACCTTATTTATATTTTGTCGTTGTTCTTTGATGAGGACTTGTTGGTCTAGGGCACCAACTGGAGTTACTTCTTCTTGTAAGCTTCTTAGGTTCATAGATTTAGCTCTTTCTAATTCAACGTTTTCATCTTCTTCATTTGGAGCTCCCTCTTCACTTATACCCCTTTTTCATTTGGAATAATAATTTTTATAGCTCTGCACCGACATAGTCTATTTATTGTCTCCTTGCATGTTGTGTCAAGGCTTCAACCTTGAACCAAGGTAAAGGTTGATGATAAGTTTTGAAGAATTTAGCTTTACACCTAGTCGTGTATTTTTTGAGACCTTGCAAGGCTATATCTAGTGCTTATCTATCTATGATTTCAAACCACAAGTTTTATTATTATTGAGGCATTTTGTTGGATAATTAATAGGCCTTGTGCTAATAGTCTACAACCTTACTAAATAATTACAACTCACAAATACAATATCTGTCAACAATCCACATACAATTGTTAATATATTTTATTTTCTCAAGTGTAAAAGATGAAGATTTTATTTCTATTTGTTCAAAGAGTTTGAGAACAATCTTGTTGAAGACATGCATTATATATTTATGATCTATTTTTATTCCTGAGAATCTTCTTACATAGGGGGAACTTGTATAAATACGCTGCCAATGCTACAATGGCATTTGATTCTTACTTAACCTTACCAGCTATTCTAGCTATATCCTCATTGTCTTTTATAGTTATTCCTGTTGTCCACTTAATTTTGATTTATTTTACCTACTTGTATATGGATAAGATATAAAACTAATTACATTACTAATTATAATAGATATCTGAAGAATCTTTTCTTATCCATTTTATCTAAGCTTCAATAATGTTGTTGTTGTCAATCAGAGTTGCATCCCTGTGAAGGTAGTTTCAGGGCTTCATAGTCTACTGAAACATGAAAACAATCCTAGGCTGTGAGTGACCTAATCAGTGGATTGAATCTCTAGATTGTAAGGGCTAGATCCATTTAGTGTATCAATTAGGATCTTTACTCTATGCTACAAATTGCCTGGGAAAAGAGAGAAAGAAAACTTGAAAGAAAATCCTATCTAATAATGGTGATACACGTAAATGATTGGTTGATCCACTCAATTAGAGCTCCTAAAAACATTAATTTAGACAACATAAACATTCAAATTTCAACTCCAATTGACCAATATGCATAAGTATTTCATGAAAAGGTTATATCTTGTGATCAAATCTTGAGAAAAATGATGGAATAGACCTGATTCAAAGCACTAACCAACAACTTGCATCCATTGTAAACTCAATGAAAAGACATTAAACACAGAACATGACCTGCATAATCTGACCAACTAGTAACTAGATAAGAATCAAGACTTGATAAGGAAGAAAACTCTATTACTATGCAAATCAATGACATAAATACACTATATCAGTAGTTAGAATCTAAAAGCAACAGTCCTATTAATCTAGAAAAAGGTTACAACTCAATCTTTGGTATAATTTTGTCTTGCCAAAAAAGGGATGATATTCAAGGCTTAAAAACCAACTTATATAGAAAAATATACAACAACCAAGAGGTTGGCATTGAAATAAGAAGATGACAACTCCCACTTTAGCCCAAGTCCATTTTGTGTTATCACAACCTTCTAAATTTGTCTTTTTCCTTGAAAGAAAACTCTTTTGCATTGAAAAATGGACGATGGGCTTAAGCTTGGGCTGTTCTTTTTCATGCATGAAATCTACACCAACTTTGGATGTCTTGACTTAAGCTTGAACTGATTTGAAGCTGAGTTGGAACGTTTGAAAGGCTTTCCTTTGCATGAAATCAACGAGTAGATGTGGCACTAAATAACCAATCAACTCTAAATTAAGAACAATCAATTCCACATCCGAATTTAGAACTCCACTTGAACTACTGGAACATTTAAAAGGCTTAGATAAACAAGAGTGCATGCATGAAATTAACGTTAAGCTCTCCAACATTAAGCTCCTTGGGTCTTTCATGCAAATGACTCTCCGTTTTTAGAACTAAAGGTGTCGTGTTTAAAATGGTTACACATCTTGGACGTGTCTGATCCTATTTGCACCACTTTGCATGTTGTAGAATGTGTTAACTTGTTTATTGGTTGTTGTTAATTTGCTGTTGGAACCTCTTGTATTTTCTGGTTCTTGTCTCTGTATGTATTTTTCCATCATTTATTTGTTTTATCCCTTTATAATTATCTTGGGCTTATTCCTTTCGGCTCATTTCCTTTAGACTATTTTGTTAAGTCCATTTATTTCAGACAAAAAGTCTGAAGGAAATCTATCTTTCAAGCTTATTCCAATGGTCCTTTTCTTTGTAAACTTCCTTCAGACAAAAATTCCAAAGGAATTCCTTCTTTCGAATTACCCTTCGAGCGTTTAAAATGTCCTTTTTTTGAAGAGCTAAATGACCCTTCGGATTTCTAAGTGGACCTTCGGCCTTTCTGCTAAGTCTTTTTTCGAAGGGCTAATAACCCTTTGGATTTATTGTTTTGAACCTTCCCAAAGGGCAGATACCCTTTGGGATTTTGTAAAGGACTTTTTACCAAGGGCTAATAACCCTTCAAAATTTTTGCTTTGAGCTTTCCTAAAGGGTAGATCCCTCCAAGATTTTTTTGAATGGTCTGTTTCTCGCGGGCAAGTTTTTTGAAGGAATTCTTTTGGACAATTTGTTTGAAGGAATTCCTTCAGAATTTTTGAAAATTCCTTTCATTTGTTTCTTTTCCTTCTGCTTTTGCTTTCCTCGGGTAAATCTTTTGAAAGAATTCTTTCGGACAATTTGTCCATAAAAATTCTTTCAAACCTTTTGTCCATCTCTTTGCCTTCGAACAAAATGTCTGTGGCATTTTATTTCTTGTTTGTGCCTTTGGATTTTGGCTTAGGGCACTTTACCATGGAATTGGCCCTCTTGCCCTTTGGGAAATGTTATGGACCCTTGAAAACTTGAAATTACCTTCTTCTGAAGGGCACATACTCTTCGATTTTTTTGTAATGACCTTTCAGAAACTTGAAAATGGCCCTTTGACCTTCTTAAATATGCCCTTTGGACTTTGTCTTGTTCCACTTGCAAAACCCTTCAGAAAACCTGTCAAGCCCTTTGGGCTTTTTGTGAAGAACCTTTTCGAAGGGCACATCCCTTCAGGAAACCTGTAAATGGTCCCTTTTCCTTGAAAATGCCCTTTGGGCTTATGAAATGGTCCCTTCAAAAATATTGAAGCGGTTGTTTGGAATTTAGTAAATGGTCCTCTATTGGCGAAAAGAACCCCTTGAAAAGGAAAGAAACCTTCGGCAGAATGAAATGAACTTTGGCCCTTTCCTTCTATTTCTTTGGACAAATTGACAAGCCCTTTTGAGAAGAACCCTCCTTATTGTAAAACCCAAAGTTCTCTTTAGAATTTTCTCCTTTCAACTGCTTGAATCAACATTCGTTCTTTCCTGTGGGGCAAAATTATCAACAGTTGCTTGAGATCATATTGTGAATTCATGGTTACAAGGTACATGTACAAATACTTCACATTCAATAATTTGGTTGGTTTTTAGAACCCAACTTTTTTTTAAAATGTTCAAGCCTAGGCCAATGATATCAAAGGAAATACTATGATGAAAAGTAGTAAAGATGACAAAAGGTCTAAAAAAATTAAAATCACTGACAAAAAATATAGGCATTAAGAATGCTGGAGCCTCATTGTTGATTCTCTTTACTTCATATGAGAAGAAGCAGGAGCAAATCGATGGTGAATAGTTTTCCTTATGTTTTGAATATCCTAGTTAAATTGAGTTGTAAAAAAATCATTATCCCAAGAATTCTAGCCTTTTATTGTTTCTTTGAAAGTCTTTTTCATTACGTAAAGTCTAATTGTGAAAATAAAATAAATTAATAGGAAAAAGTATGTGGGTTTGTCTCAGGTTTGCCTTGGGTATGGTTGGGACCCAAACCCAAACTCGGTACGAATGAGATCGGGAGTCGGATTGGGTGAGGGGTAAAAATCTGCTACTTAGAGTTAAAGTCACGATAAAACTATTTTATGAAGGATAGTTCTTTAGTTTCCTCTTATTTTGTAATCAGCGACCTTAATGAAGTGCCTTTTATAATTAAAAATATTATTATTGTTTGAAAGTATGAAGCATAAGTTTTAGGAAAGAGCTAAATTCAAGAGGTAAATTATTTTACAATTTTCTTATGTGTGATTCATTAAGGTGCTTTACAAATGCCCCCCAATCATGGGAAGTGTTTCTTTACCTTGAAAATTTCCAGAAACATATATTGAAAATTAGAAAATGTTTCTATTAATGCATCATATTTTGTTAGGATGTTTACGAGTTTTCATGTTGAAAATCAAATTTATGTATTCTTAAGTTTACAATTCCATGCCCAAAGCTTCCAAAAAATTTTGACATTGTTTCGAAGGATTTCCTGAAGTTTCCACTATTTCCAATATCGGTGGGCCACTCCTATTATATTTTTGATATTATTTCCATTGGTTTCCACTTATGAAACATAGATATGAAAATAACAGTGTTTTGAACACTTCTGTTAGATTTATGAGATTATTTTCATGGGTTCTCACTTTGAAAGATATATCGAAAACAACCGTGTTTTATCCATTTTGCTTTCCCTACTGTGTATTTCCTATTTATGACTATTTTAATTGGAATTCAACCCTAGGACATTCACTATTTGCATTTTCCAAGTTTTTAATTCCCTGTTTCCAATTTTTAGTGCAAGATAGACGAATACCCTAGAGATTGTATGATTAGTTTCCTAAAGACCAATTTTTAACTACATTGCATTCTTAAGATATCTAACATTTCAAAAACTTGATATGTCTGTGGTTTGTTGTTCTCAAATTGATCCTTTAATTTCTTCCAAAAACATCTAAGACAACTTTATTGAAGCCCTGTCTTTGGCATTTTAGTTTATGTCAGTGTTATAACTCAATAGCACATGTCTAGGTTGTACCATTATTGTGGAAATTAGATAAGGTATATAATCGTGACTCCTTCCATGTGACCATGCAAGTTCTTTATTCTATAGTTCGTCAAAAAATCTCTGTGGATAATTTGTTTTAGAGATTCAAAACATACGTTCTTATAAAAATTATCTCCATGATAACTATCTTTAAAACATCAAATTACAAAGCTTAGTAAAGATTAGATTAAGTCAACAATATTATCCTCCTTATCATAGTTTAAAGATTGTATACAAATATATCATCATAAGTTATTCATGGAACTATCCTTCCCTGTGCAAGCCAAGGAAATCAACTTAAAGATGAATAGAACATTAGCTACATATTACTATTTTTATCTACTTATTTTGAGTTGGAATAGTGGACCAAGTTAGGATTCATCATAAAGGCACTGTATAGAACATGACAAATATTCTGATAGCACTTGGTCTATATGGATATTTCTATTCTAGCTATGTCATTTATCCAAAAATCTAAAAACATGACTTGATTACTTTTCTATATTTTATTCTAGCCATGTTGTTTATCCAAAAATCTACAAACATGACTAGATTACTTTTCTTTATTTTATTCTAAACCCCATAGGGACTTGGTGCATGGCACCCTTGTTACTTATTTACTATCTTTCTAGAAACAAGAAAAAAGGTTTGCCTTTAGGGTAGACAATAGGAAACCATCTTTTTATATTCCAAGCAGGGTTGCCCAATTCTAGGCCAATCAGGGGAAAAAATGGGATGATAGTTTTCCTATAAATATTTACCACTTGTACTTATAATTTCATGAGATGAGAGAGATTGAGAGGACTTAATATAGGCAGAGACTTATTCATATATTTTTTGTGTTATTTCTATAATTTTCAGTAGATTGAAAGAGGTTAAGTGTTTTTGTTGGTAAGAACAATGGGATTATTCCCTTTTCTTACACCCGAATTATAACACATGCATAAAACAATTGAAATGATGGAAAGAAAATTGTGATAAATTATAGGAGATAGACTACATAATTGGACACTCGTATATCCCGACAAGAGTTTGATATTTGACCACCCGCATAATCCTGCAAGATTCTGAGTGTTATAGAAGAAATTTCCCAAAGGAAGAAATCAAATAAATATGCTTGAAACACAAATTAAGAGCTACCAAGTTCTTGAAATCTTGGTCAATGACCTCAAGTAGGGGCCTTAGTAATTAGAGGGTGTGTTTTTTCCTTGGGTGGAGGGCAAATGTATGGGAAAAGAGACTTCAAACAAAAATTGTGCAGCCCCATCTTGACCTTGTAGGGGTGATTTATTTTCAAAGAAATTATGTTGCTTGTTGTATCAATTTTTATTTTAAGATAATTTTTTTTGTTTGATTCAAGGTAGATGTTAATGTGGCAGGCAAGGACGATTTCAATGGAAGTCTAGCATGAGAGGTCATTGATTTGAGGATGATTATGGGGAGTGTCATCAATTTGTTTCTTCAACAACAATCAAAAGTCACTGCTCAACATTGAATATTAGGACGAGAAACCACTCTAGTCTTGATGTCAATCGCTTTGAATTTGGCCTAACAACAACTTGTGGATGTTGGACACACAAATGTGATGAAGACCAATTATAATCATGAATTGATAGAACCCTTTCAAAGTCTGATAAAGCATTCAATCAGGACTTTCAACTGCATTTTCACTTTCTAACCTAAGACCTAGAGCAAAAGAGAGAGGTTTTTATTAGCGATTTAAAGGAGTAGTATCAGGTCAACAAGGTTTCAGAGATCAAAAGGGTGTTAAAGAAATGGAGTTTCAGAGAAGTATTGGTAGGAAACAAAGAGGGAAGGTATTTGGACAGAGACATGATAGTCAATAGGGCTTTAAAATGGTCATGCCCCCAATGAAGGAAACTCTCTCATTAGGGAAACACATACCAGAGATGAAGCAACCACTATAACTAGAGATCATAGAACAAAAAGGTCTAATTTCAAAAAAACATGACATAGTCAGAGATAACTATAATGTCAGAGGGCATAGTAAAACACCAATTGGTCTCAGTGTATGCACACTCAAACCTTATTATTGTAAGGAATATTGTAACATGTGGGGTTAGAAAAGGATAGATATTTGCACATCCGTAAAGGATAGAGATCTCACATAATACCAACTAATCATCTCAGCTAACTGTAGCACCCTTGAAACGGAGCTCAAAACCAATATACATCAATTTAAAACAATATTGGGTGTTATTAAGATGTCAAAAATCTCAAAAGAGGGCAATGACCATAAATAAGCATAAACAAAGACTAACAATAAAGAAGATGCAACCACCTAAACAAAAACAAATGTGTAATAAAAAAGAGTTATCAATCTTGTCTATTTTGGAACAAAAAGCTCAACCAAAATCACAAATGGGTCAAAGGGAAAAAAAAAAAAGATGATTGAATCATGGAAATAACAAAAAAGAACACAAGAACATAAGCACACATTGATAAAACTATTATGAAAGGAAGCAAGAAGACACATAACTATAAAGGTAGAGGTCACCAAGAAGAGATCCAATAAGGTGAGAAAACATATAGCCCCACAACAACTCCAATCATTTAGTCATTGAATCTCTATGTGCAAGAGCTAATGAGTTTGAAAGAGAGACTTAAAAATATATAAGCAAGGGAGAAAATAACAGATATTAAGATGGAAAATATGGTAAATATCAAGCAAATGGTGGAAAGAGACAACAACATGCTCAAAGCACAAGTGGAGAAACTTCAAATATTGTTACTCTTAGACAACATGAATGGCATGCCCTCAATTAAGCCATTCACACTCCAACAAATGCCAAGGTAGAGGATGAAAAAGCAAGTGCAACACAAATAAAAGAAGTACAAGAGGCACTTCACAACATGGAAATGAGAAAAAATGACCTACGAAATAATTGGAAGAGGCTAAAACATGGGCAAAAGTAGCAAAAGAACCAATGGGCAAGCAGAAGGAAATGATAAAGAGGCAATTTAAGAGTCAAATGATAGAAAAAATAGAATGCCATGACAAATTATCAAATATAATTATCAAAGGGTTGAAAAACTATGGAGCAGAGGCTACAAGCAACCTAGCAAGGGACTTTGTTTCAGACCAGCTACAATGGAAAGGTCATATAAGACAAGTAAGTGGAATTGGTAAGTGGAGAGAGGGAGGAAGATAGACATATTCGGGTCACAATGGTGAACTTTGAATATAAAGCAAGAGTATTAAGAAATAAAGGCATGTTGACTACCTAGATGGAGACTTACCCTTTATGTAGCTAGAGGAGAGAAACAAGGAGTGGGAAAAGATGAAGGCAATGAGGAATGAAGAGAGATGTGCATACTTAAACAATGAAAAAGCCTGTAACATCTCCACTAGGATCTACTTAGAATAACGTAATTTTTTTTAAAAATATAATCAATGTATTCTTTCATTAAATTTTATCACAGGAATCTAATTAGTGATCTAGATAAAACACTCTAATTATGTTAACTTTAAAATAAGCATGTAACATCTACATGTTACTGATCACTAGCATCATATGAAACAAAGCATAAC
Organism: Torreya grandis; assembly: GCA_037957365.1. Taxonomy (NCBI): domain Eukaryota; kingdom Viridiplantae; phylum Streptophyta; class Pinopsida; order Cupressales; family Taxaceae; genus Torreya; species Torreya grandis. Next base: position 8,753,663 of record JARHVA010000023.1, read on the forward strand.
TGAATATATAAAGTAATTAAAGGTTTTTAGCCATGATTGCTACAACTATACAACCATTATTGTCAATGTACCATAAGTAAATAATTACATCTCATCAGAGGTGATGTTTCAATAATAATAATTACAATACAAAATACAAGATACAAGGCTTCACAGAGCAAGAGTTACCGGACTCTAGTATTTATGGAAATCTCAAGTGTAATCTCCAAATAAGTATTGTTGTAAGGAGGGACAACATCATCTGAGAGCTCTTCCACACCAACCACAAACCATTGATCCCTTGCACAATCCCTCATCAAGGAATGACCCTCTCTTCATGGATGAGTAGATAGTGATAGTGTAGGAATTCAGAGAGACAAGCTAGTGCCCGTGTGCAATATAATTTATAATAACATGAAGTATACTATAGAAAATTTTATTCTAATATAATATCACACAAACATGTAAATCATACATATAAAGTGACAATATTTAACTAACATTAATTTGGTCAAAATTTTTAATAGTTATTGATCTCTAGGATCAGTCAAATTCATAGACACCACTTAATCATATTACATTCATCTGATATTGGTGATGCTAGTAAGCTAGTGAAGTCCATCTCACTACTTATTTAGTACCAACAATACAAGATTTGGTTAACATATATATATAAACAAAAAATTCATACAGATTACTTCTTACTATTAGCCATAAAACATGCTAAACACGTGAATAATCAAAATTCATACATTTAATATGTCAAATGTATGAATGAATCTCCACTATATTAATTATCATATAACTAATAAACATAAAAAATATAGTTTATACCATCCATACACACACACACACACACAATATTTATAATTCTTGTAAGTAGTTTCAAATATAACACACTCTATGACAAATGATAATATCATAGTACATTGTTCATTTATACATCTACTCAATTACAAACAACCAATCATGATAAAGAAAGACAAATCTCACGAAAACATAATCTTTCGTTTAACAACTAGTTACATTTTTAGGAGGTTGTTATGCATATATAAATAGTGTTCTATTCTTCAGGAATCTATGACTTAGTTTTTAACAGACAATAAAATTATAAATATAAGCACACCTCTCAATGTACTAGTATATGTTATATATGCATATGAGTACCTAAGTCCTCATATCGAAATATTTCATATATATGAGCACTTATATATACTAAATATATTCATAATATATACCACCTATAAGTACTCAAATAATTATAAATACAATAAATAAATGTCAACATTCATTTATAATTCAATCAGAATCCTCATATTATTTCAACAATGATTGTGACTCTCCTAGACACAAAATACATTGACGATTAATTATAAGATATTAATATTCCTATAATATTAATGAATTGAGTGTTATAGTCAATAGACTATTTATATCTATATTCTACCCTTCTTAAGTCGAATCAACCTCTAATTTAACATACAAATTCTCACACAGTTTGTACCATAAAGATCACCATTTCTAGCAATAAATCAGTACACACACACACACACACACACACATATGTATATATACACATATATATATTTTAAAATCATACCAATTCATCAGGGTAATCCTTTATTGATATCATATATTATTCCATTTAACATGGGTTAATATAACGATAAAAGGATACACATGTTATGAATTAATTCATCCCACTATTAACATGATGACTCAAAATACATTATGTCATGTAGTTATATTTGCAACATGAGAGTTAAGTGGTTATATAACATAATAACCACAACTCTTCTTTTTGTTATTAGATCTATGGGATAATAAACATAGATCCTTTTGGATTTAATGGTATAATTGGCATTATCTAATTAACTATATAACCATATATAACAAATGAATTAAAATAACCTTTATTGACATAGAACCATCGCTATATACTATTTCAACATTATATACATAGTTTATTTATATTTACTCTTCTGATTTTTGGGAGTTGAATACCTACAAGTCCAGGTGTATAAAATCATATATATATATATATATATATATATATATATATAAGCTTATTTAGACTAAATAGTTTGAGTATGTAGATCAAATTGTATTGAGTATGTTAACATACTCAAACTATTCTAGGTAGTATGTTAAAGCTAAATAGTTTGTGCTTAATATATATTACTCACTATATTTAAGCTTACTTTGTGTATGTCTATATCATTATATTGAGGATAAATATATATATAGGGTTATATTTTTGGTATGTCTATATTTTTTATTATACAAAGTTTGCATAAATATATTTCTAGTTAGCCTTTATAGTTAGCCTCATAAAGAATGATATATACAAGAGATATTGACACTCTAAAGATCGTTATATTGAATTGCAGATATATATACATTTTAATAGATTATTGTATATATATTCTTTATTGAATATAAACATGGAGATAAAATATAAACATATTACTAAATAAAGTCCCTTGATTTGACCGACAAATTTCACACAGTTCACCATACAAATCAGACACGAACAATTACCAAAGTTTTATGAATTTAAGATAAATAAAAACACTAACCTTTTGATTGAGTCCAGTCGATACTAGAAGGTCATATCTCCTCTTGTGATGTCTTATCTTCTCCTCAAATCCAAGCTCCTCTTCACATGCTGCACACCTTCTTCTCCCTTCGTGCTCTGCCTCTCTTCACCTCCTCACCTCTTCTCTTATTTCCTTCTTTGCATGATTTTTTTCTTTCTTTCTTGCTCTTTTTTTTTAATCCAAAGCAAAAAGGCTCATCACTTTTTCTAAATCTTGCCCTTTCTTTAAAGCTCAATGCTTCCTTTAATGTTTTTTTTATTTTTCCTAATTATAATGCAATTGTTTTATTTATTTTATTTCCTATATATAAAAATCCATTAAAATATAGTTTCGTTCAATCATCATGACTTAAGGACAATATGACTAATATAAAGTCAATAATATTCTTTTAAATATGAAATAGTAAATCCACAAATAGTATTTTAAAATATGATGGTTATTATAGTTATGTTATATCCATTATCTAATGTCTTTTGTTATCCATTTATATTAAGGCATTAAGCCTTATATGATATTCCCAAATATCATACAGATAACCTGCCAATGTTCTCAAACATTAATAAGACATGATGGTTAGTCTACATACGGTAGTACCAAACACTATTCATGTAACTTTATATTTTTGAAAACATTAATAATCATGAATACAATGACATAACCACATAATAATATTTTATACTAAATCTTCATTTAATATCCATAATGCAATCACACAAGATTAATTTCACATAATCATTAAACTAAGCTAACACACACCTAACCATGCGTAACAATTATCTAGATGCAGACAACATCAAAAATGTACTAACACTAACAATTCAAACTATGCATATAATATGTACTAGCTAATGCGATGTGTGCATGGGTTCTAGCTGTTCCTATGTCGTCTCCCAACACCTTTATCTACGTCACCCTCTCCGATAATGCTCTTCCTTCGTCATGTTCTGAGGGAATAATTTATCCTACATGAAACTCATGATAAAAAGGTAGTCAGTCCTTAACATAATGACATATATCATAAAATAGTGTTACAATAACAAATCAACATAATCATAATGTAAAGAATATACAATACAACTAACTTATAACAATGAAATCATGAAACCAAATCAACATACATTTGTTCCATAACAACATATGACTTACAACTTAGTTGAATAATAATCAAATTGAATTACCAACCATAAAAATCTATGGATAATCAAGTAATTTTGCTTAGCAAAAAATTAGGATGTGATAAAGCCTATATCACAACTCAACAAACTCGAAACAAATAGGGAGTATGGCCTGCTTGAGAGCATCTTACAATGGTAAGCTAGGATTGTAGAGGCGGCCCTTGGAGAAGAGGACTTGGATTACGGGCCATAGCCAAAGATAGATACATAATCATTTTGACTGAAGCACATGAGCACAACAGGTGCAAAACACCATATTTTGGAGGGTATAATAAGGTAAAAATATGGAACAAAGCAACATAGAACAATAAAGGGCACATGGGTGTAATGGACTTAATTAATGAATCATGGGGAAGAGATAATGAAAATAAACAATATATATGGATAAAAATCATAGAAAATGACACAAACATTAGCATAGTTGCATGTTATTTTGCACCCAAGAATGTCAAATTTTATAAGAGGCGTGATGTAGATTGTGAAGACCCATACTCATCCCTATTTAAGGACATTTCAGTCTACAATAAGATCAGGGAGATTTTATTAATACGAGACTTTAATGCAAGAAGAACAAAAAAATAAGCCAACATTTTAGGAAATAATGAGGATCTAGATATAAACCCTCTTTGGATGGTAGAGGAGGAAAATCAACAATGGTCCAAGGCTTTATACAATGGCCCGGGGGCTATAATACACTTTGGAAAGAAATTATTAGGTTTATACAACATGTACAGTTTGATTACATGCAACAATATTAGCAAATGGGACAAATCAAGGAATTATACGTGCAAGACTTACGAGTAGAGCGTTATATGCTCACAACACTATATACCTAGAATAAAAGAGTTAGAAGTAGAATACTCTACTGTGGAACTTAAACCATATTATACCCAATTTTTGTAAAACTTCAATTACATGGGCAACAAACAACATGATGAACACATTGGGGTCAACCAAAGTAAATCACCTTTCAAAGGAAACATCCTATTGACATAGGAAACTCAATAGGCCTTCAAGACAACATTGAATAACAAATTTCATGAAGGGGAAAGTTCAGGAGCACTTGATAGTGGGATAGATTAGAATACGAGCTTGAGGTTAATGGATTCCATTCAACAATCACTAAACACATGTAAGAGAGCTAAACCTAAAAAGAAATAAATAAATTTTTCCAACAAATCCATGGTATGATGAAGAATGCAAGGCAAAATGTAGATCACTAAAGGAACAAACATGGACAACATACACAAACAAAAAATCATATGAAAAAATGGCGAGGATGAAGAAATAAGAATATACAAGAACTAAGAGGAAGGATCTAATCTACATAGGGACACATGAACCAAAGAGAGTTTGGAGAGTTCTGCAAGGAAAAAATGTAGATAAAGAACAACATAGCAGTGAATCAATTACTAGAATATTCAAAATAGTTATATAAGCGTGAAAATGAATAATATGCACCTCCCACAATGATTGTTAATATAGATGTTTTCACGATTGAAGACATCATACAAGGGATTAAAAATCTGGCAATGGGTAAAGCTTGATAAATAAACAACCTGTAAGTAGAACATCTAAAATGGGGAGAAAATATCCTAGCACCTCAAATCAAGGAAATTTTTAACAATGCCATCCAAAATGGCTTCACGACAGAGTGAACAATTAGCCTAACCATATGCTTGTTTAAAAGTGGAGATGTAAATAATCCCTCAAATTATCATACTATCACGGTCAATCCTCTTTTCACAAAGCTATTCGAGAGTATGATAGAGTGTAGGATTAAAAATTAGGCATAGGAGAAAGGAAAGAGAGCAAAGGGGCAAGCATGTTTCAGACCCAAACACTCAACTATCAATCACTGCATCACACTTAGATACTTAATAAGTTTGGGATTAAAAAATGATGCATATTGTTGATTTATAGACTTCAAAAAGGCATTTGACAAAATACAAATGAGTAAATTATGGAATATAATGGAGGAGATAGGGGTCTCAATGCACTACAGAGCAACATTTCAAAAATTATATGAGCAAGTTAGAGGTACAATCACTGAGAGAGGGGGTGAATTAGTGATGCAAGATAATTCAACTTTAATTCCAACACTTTCAAACCCTTATTCAATTATCACAAGCATTCATATAATATACAAGTCATTCATGAAGCATACATGATGTTTATATTAATGAATAATGAAGATTATACAAGATCATACACACAAAACAAGATCTATGTGGGAAACCCTCTTGGGGAATAAGACCCACTCTCAACCTTGCAAACACATGGACTACTTGTCCCATAAGATGATCACAAACATGAGACTAATCAAGTCCTTCCAACAAAAATATAGTAAAACACCTATTTTACAAGGAGCACCTACCTCTAAGATGATCAAGTCATTCTAACCACTTGTTTGGTCAAGTCCTTCTGACCAACTTTAGTGAAACACTTGTCTCACAAGGAACACCTACCCTGAAGATAATCAGGTCCTTTTGACCACTTGATGGTCAAGTTCTTATGACCAAGATGTTGAGCACCCTCCCAACACTTATGAAATGAACATCTCCTGATCACTAATTACCTACCAATCTGATGGAGAAACAATGTATATCTACCCCTTCACTTCTTCACACAACCACACACATCCAGAAACACCTTTTAGATCACTCTAGACCTTTTCACTCATCTCAATCTTCAAACCTATAAGAGCACTGTCCTTGACATCAGAAATATGACTTACAGATCATACACATAGTCATCAACCAACTTTGCTCTTCAATCCATCTACTGGGTACACTCGCTCCACACACCTCTTCTCTCCAATCTCACAAGTCTTCCCATAAGCCTAGAAACCATCACATTTGGTTTCACCTTTTATACAGTCTTCATGATTATTATCATGTTCACAATCTTCTTTGTCATCCACAACACATGCCTTCACACTTAAGACATCTACATGGGTCACCTTTAAGTACAACCCTCTTTCAAATAGGCCTAAGTCACCTTTTAGGTCATATGAAGACCTATTCACCTCTTTGACATTTCTCCGAGCAAACTAAGAACATAGGATGACTTAAAAAAGCATAGGTCCACTCTACATAACCCCTTTGACATCCTCAAATGATCACAGTCACCAAAACACTCTTCTGTTAAATCCAATTTTTCTCAAACAACATTATGTACACAAAAAAATACCATGAACGAACACACAATCAATATTATAAGTAATTGTTCATATTGAATATGGATTGGTCAAACCTACAAAATCTATACATATCATCTTTAGGGAGTCTAAGACACTCTTCAATAGCTAGCTCATCTTGAAACATCAAAATATCATCAAAACAACTAGATTACCCTTCTCGAGTTACTTGCAAAGCATGAACAAATAAAACAATCAAATTTTAAGTTTAATAACTTTGACTGTTATAAACAATTAAACCTTCAAATTAATATTTCCAGATGTGTCTTGAAATCATCTACAACTTTGGTTTTTACTGCATCAAGAAATTCATCCTGGATCAAAAGATATGAGTAAAATATTGTAGATTGGTCTTCCATCGCAAATTCAAATATTTGAATTCCAATGGTCACTGAGCAATGGTTAAACTTCAAGCACTATGCCATCATCTCATGTCCTCACGTCTTAGATTAAACACGCACTATCGATCTTATTTGAACTTTAACTCGGCGAAACTATTAAATAATGAACATGTTGACATCATCTCGTGCAATCTTGTAATTTTGAATAAATATGTACCGTCAATATCTATGGATCAACTTGGTCCTTACCTTGTAGTGCTCACCATTAGATCTTACTCAAAACTCCTGAGATTATGACACTTGGCACTCTTGTGTGCCTTCTAATCACTTTGCTAGCAGTTCCTTGTGCTTATGCCACTTGGCAATCTCATGCGCAATGTTGAATCTTTGACTTGTCCTACACCATTGATCTTTGTCAATACGAACCGCCACTCATTGTTGATCTTCTGTCAGACTAGCGAGCTTGTGACACTTGTCCCTTGCATGTGCAACCTTTGACATGTTGAATTCATATGCACCATTGATATTAATATGTATGATTAAGCGCTCACTGTTAAATCTACTGACCAATGACCTTAGTCTTTGACATGGTTAAACTTGACGGTCTCCGACCCCTCACAATCTATTAGAACAACTTTGAAGCTTTATAACTTGAGATAGACAATACTTCAAGACTTCAAATTTTTAGGGTAGATTATTGACACTATAGACAACATCTCCAGGATATATTTTGATCAATATTGAATTTTCATGTACTTGAAATAAATGCACAAACTTACTGGTTCATCCATATCTACATGACGTGCAGTGACAGTTTGGCTAAAAAAAAAAACTACTATAATCTGCATGGAATGCCAACTTTGAACCTGCATATATTTAACTGCGCTTCCTCGCATGCCCTGAAATTTGGACCACATGATCATCTTTCATAGAGGAATCCATCCATATATCAAGCTTCCCCTGGAACATTCATACGTGTGAAATATAATGTCATCAATATGTCTACTCATATTTTTTTGCCACAACACCAATTATGCCAAGATGAACATAATGAAGAATTAGATCCCTTGCACAACCACAAATCACCATATCAGCCCTGAACATCCTTAACCATGCCAAATTTGAATATCAATCAAGCGTACTTTAAGCATTCTAGGACAAGCATAATGCACACTTTGTCATTGACACTTGACTATCAAGACACTTCATCCACTCACCTGGACACCTCCATGACATCACTGAAAAATCTCCAACAATATTTCCATGTCATTGATGTCAACATCCATCATATAGCTCACCTTCCTTCTCTCTCTTCAATCAGTCTCCCAACGAGAACCTTCTCCCCTTTTGACACAATGAAAAAGTGGGCACATACTGATCCTAAGGACTTGAAAATAACACCAACAGGAGAGGACCACCTTAGAAAGATGATACAAACTCCCCCTTACCTTGAGCCTACCTCTTCTTTTACTTGACAACTTCTTGTTACATGCCAACACTCTCTTCAAACAAGTACTACAACCAATGAAGAAAGAGTACACAAGAGCACTGGAAATTGATGGAACTCACCAAGAAACATCTGAGAGGGAATCCTCCTAAGATATCTAAGCCATTGCACCTCTTGAGCATCTTCAAATCTTTACACACCATGAAGACCCAAAACACAGGCTTACTAGCCTTCTATTTGAAGTCACCTTAAGGAACACCAACATAACTTCATGCCACTTATCATATAGGAAACTTGCTCTAAACCAACCTAAGAACTCACCTTGAAACACTCATGCCTTGCTCTTTTGGAGAAACTGAGCAAAAAACATCAAATCTTCACACTAGGCCTGTCTAGACTCCTTGTAGTCCTATATGGAACTTGCAGAGTCCATAAATTTCAGTAGATATACTTTCAAGACCTAAAACTTCATATCTAGAGCACTCTCATATGCCCCCCTAAGCATATCAATTTGCATCACCTAGATCCTCTTCTGTAACATACTTCATGAATCTACTAGCCAATTAGGCCTCCATCTTGACAAAATCATGAATAATTTGAAAACCACAAACCTTCAGATCTCTATTAAGCTTGATTTGACAACCCATTTGGTTCATTTAACATATTAAGAATACTCAGACCTCAACTCATAAGGCAAACCATTTTTCTAGCATAGTCCAAAACTCTAGAATCTCAAAACAAACAAGGTCAACAAACCTCCTTCTGTTTAACGCCCATCTCTGAAACTTCTTGCACACCTGGAGATCACCATCACACACTTTTGGACCAAGATTTTAGCCTTCACACCTTTGGGAACCTTGACTTCCTATACCATGGATTTATTCTGCAATAAGAAAGATAAACCCGAGAGCACACAAATACCTCCAAAAGGCACAAACAAGATCATTAAGACATAAAACCACCTGGGACACATCATAAATAAGTGCACAGACATTTTTAAGCACCAAAATATTCTTGACATTCCATCAATCTCATTATGCCACCTAAAAACACCCATTCTGATCATGAAGACACTGTATACACAACAAAAACACCTTATGCCATCACTCTGACCTCATCAAAATACTTCTCTTATCTTGACACACCAAATCCAGCTAAAAACACTCATCTCTTGCCTTCTGGGACCTAAAGAACATCACAACAACACTTCTCCATTGAAAGGATTCTATTTAAGAAGCATAGACAAAAACACCCTACTTCACATGGTTCCTTAGAACAATGTGAAACCAGGAGTTGCCCACAACTCCTCATATTCCTTCTCCTCCTTGGTCATCTGATACTGATAGTTATTCTTATTCTTCTTCTTCTTCTTAAGCTTGAGAGAAACAACTTACTCATTCACTATAACATCTTCTTTCTCTTCTAAGACTGTATTGACAACACATGGGGATAACATATATTCATAACATACCTTTTTAGTTGAAGAATCTTCCTTGTAGTTAAGAACCTCATCACTAGGTATAGACAACTGATGTTCTTTGTATGAAACTTGCTCAACAACAACAATATGTTCACTTAAATTCACACAAACCTCAGAACTAGCCTCAACCAACACTTTGGTTTTCTCCTTGAGCTTGGTCTCTTCATTCTCAACATGAGTAGACAATGTGACCCCTTGGCGCTTTTCAATTTCTATATCTTTCTCCACCATAGCAAACATATTACTTGGATCAACAAACGCATCATGACTCACACTTACCACCTTTGGTTTCCATGAGTTAACTTGCCTTCTTTCTTGCATTCTAGGAGCCTGATTAAACCTATTCTATTGTGTAGGCCTTTGCCTGCAAAATCTAGTAATGTGACCTCTCTCTTGACAGTTGAAGCACACTATACCTTTTACAAGAAACTTATCTTGCCTTACCTTATTTTGACAATGATTAGTAAAAAAATTCTCATGAAGACAGTTGAAGCACTTAACTTTGTTCACATCTTTTGACTGATGACCCTCATCATAGTTCCATGCAAACTCGTGTCTAATAGGTCTTCTACACTCTCTAGCCCTATGACCAAATTGATTACATTTGTAACAGTAACCATTGAAACTTGCATACCTCATGGCATTTGGTTGTTTGATTTGATTTGTTTTCACTCTTCCAACATCTTCATTCATTGACTGATTGTTGACCTTCAAGGTCTGATTTACATAGTTTTCATCTTGTCTTGAGATGCATTATCTGGGTCTTCTTTGTATCCAAGACTATTTTTATCACTTGCATGCTTTTGACCACTCAAAATATTGTCTAGATCACTTGAGCTCTTTTCAAATCTCATAAATGACTGCATCTTACTAGATGTCCTCTCTAACTTAGTTTTTAATGATTTATTTTCAATTATATACCTTGAACATTCATCTTATTTATCTTTCAGGCTTGTAGATAGGATTTCTAATTGACAACTGAGATGCTTGACTATATCTTCATATTCCTTGGTGTCTTCATTCATTCTTGCTTCATACACACTAAATTGCTCCTCATAGTCCTTGATTTGAGAATTCATCTTCTTGTTAATCTTCTTCTCAATCTTCAGTTCTTCAAGAGCATTCATCAATTCAATCTCATAGTCCACCTCATCTTTATCATCATCTGAATCACTTCAATTAGACTCCTTTTGATATGTGCAACTTCTTTCCTCAACCATAAAGAGGGCTCTATCTTCAACAGGACCATCATCTTCATGATCATACTTTGAGTCACTATTTTCACTCTCATCTGATGAGTTGCAATCTTCTTTGGTGTAGAGACTCTTATTGTTCTTGAAGTACTTATTGTCAAACTTTTTGAATCCTTTTTTCCTCTTCTTAGACTTGTATGTCTTCTTGTCTTCATCTTGGTCATCACCATGCTCTTTATCATCATTCCTTTTATGCTTATGAGGGCACTTGTTAGCAAAATGTCATACTTCTCTGCAATTGAAGCATTTGAAGGGTAGTTTAATTTTATTTTTGCTTGAGCCTATTTTCAATTTCTTTGTAAACAAAGCAATTAGTTCATCTTCATCAATATCAGATATGTCATCCTCCTTGAGTTTCTTACCTTAGAACTTATTCTTTGGATTTATTTCTGTCTTGAATGCTACTTCTTTTTTTAGTGGTTTATCATCATCGATTCTCACTTCATAGGCAGTAAGAATGCCATGCAATTCATCCATCTTCATCTGAGTAAGATCATGACTTTCTTCTATAGTAGATACTTTAGAATCAAGCATAAGAGAGAGAGACCTTAATACCTTTTGAACTATAGTAGATTTTTTCAAGATTATTTCTAAGACCTCTGATGATGTTCACAATCTCATCAACTCTCTGTAGAAAGGATACCACAAAATCTTCTTCCTTCATCTTAAGACTCTCAAATTATCTTCATGCAACTTTGCCAACTTGACCTTTGAATCTCTTTCATAAATAGTCTTCAATTTATCCGACATTTCCTTGACATATATGTAATGAATTAACTTGGTGTATTCAGTCTCTGAAAAACCATAAGTGATAACATTCATTGCCTTAGAATTGTTCTTAAAAAACTTCTTATCTACAACACTGGATGGAGGAATAGTAGGTGCATAATAACCATTCACAAAAGATTGTAGAGTATCAACCCTAGGGACATGATGTAGGTCCTCATCCTCACACTCTACAAAGCATAATTGAATACATTGAAAATCAATGCTTCCTTAGTGGAAAAACCTCTGTGCATTTGATGGCTACTCATATTGTACCTTAGATCTCCTTCAAGTTGTCAAGTCTTTATCAAAGGACCTGCTCTGATACCAATTAATAGAGGTACAATCACTAAGAGGAGGGGTGGGGGGTGAATCAGTGATGCAAGATATTCCAACTTCAATTCCAACCCTTTCAAACCCTTATTCAATTATCACAAGCATTCATAAAATATACAAGTCATTCATGAAGCATACAAGATGTTTATAGTAATGAGCAATAAAGATAATGCAAGATCATACACATAACACAAGATCTATGTGAAAAACCATTTTGGAGAATAAAACACACTCTCAAGCCTGCAAACACATGGACTATTTGTTCTATAAGATGATCACAAACATGAGATTGATCAAATCCTTTTGACCAAAATTTAGTAAAACACCTATTTCACAAGGAGCACCTGGCTCTAAGATGATCAAGTCCTTCTAACCAACTTTTTGGTCAAGTCCTTCTGATTGGCTTGAGTGAAACACCTGTCTCACAAGGGGCACTTGCCCCTAAGATGATCAAGTCCTTCTGATCACTTGATGGTCAAGTCCTTCTAACCAAGATGTTGAGCATCCTCCCAACACTTATGAAATGAACATCCCCTGATCATTGATTGCTTTCCAATCTAATGGAGAAACAATGTATATATGCCCCTTCACTTCTTCACACAACTACACACATCCAAAAACACCTTTTGGATCACTCTAGACCTCTTCGCTCATCCTCAATCTTCAAACTTGTAAGAACACTATCTTTGACATCAAAAATATGACCTACTAGTCATACACATAGTCATCAACCAACTCTGCTCTTCAATCCATCTATTGGGCACACTCACTCCACACACCTCTTCTCTCCAATCTCACAAGTCTTCTCACAAGTCTTCCCATAATTCTAGAAACCATCACATTTGGTTTCACCTTTTATAGAGTCTTTATGATTATTATCATGTTCACAATCTTCCTTGTCATCCACAACACATGCCTTCACACTTAAGGCATCTACATGGGTCACCTTTAAGCACAACCCTCTTTCAAACAGGCCTAAATAACCTTTTATGTCATATGAAGACCCATTCACCTCTTTGACACTTCTTTGAGCAAACTAAGAACATATGACCACTTCCAAAAGCATAAGTCCACTCTACATGACCCCTTTGACATCTTCAAATGATCACAGTCACCAAAAAACTCTTCTATTAAAGCCAATTTGCTCAAACAACATTATGTACACAAAAAAATACCATGAACGAATACACAGTCAATCTTCTATGCAATTGTTCATATTGAATAGGGATTGGTCAAACCTCCAAAATCTATACAGATTATCCTTAGGGATTATACATCACTCTCCAATAACTAGCTCATCCCGAAACATCAAAACAACTCGATTACCCTTCTCGAGTTACTTGTAAAGCATGAATGAATCACACAGTCAACTTTGGAGTTCAATCACTTTGACTATATAAACAATTAGACTTTCAAATTAATATTGCCATATGCACCTTGAAGTCCTCTACAACTTTGATTTTTATTGCATCAATAAATTCTCCTGGATTGAAAGATATGATCAAAATACTGCAGACTGGACTTCCCTCACAAATCCAAATATTTGAATTTCAACAGTCACTGAGTAATGGTTAAACTTCGAACACTATGCCCTCATCTCGTGTCCTCGCATCTTAGATTAAACACGCACCATCAATTTTATTCAAAATTTAACTCAGATAATTTGTTAAACAATGAACATGTTGACCTCATCTTGTGCAATCTTGAAATTTTGACTAAACATGTACCGTCAATCTCTACGGATCAGCCTGGGCCTTACCTTGCAGCGCTCATTGTTAGATCTTGCTCAGAACTCCCAAGATTATGACACTTGACACCCTTGCGTAACTTTTGAGCACTTTACTGACAGTCCCTTGTGCTTGTGCCACTTGGCAGTTTCACATGTAATGTTGACACTTTGACTTGTCTTGCACCATTGATCTTTGTTAGTACGAATTGCCGCTCACCATTGATCTTCTGTCAGACTAGTGAGCTTGTGACACTTGTCACCTACATGTGCAACCTTTGACATGTTGACTTCATACACACCATTGATCTTAATATGTAAGATTAAGCGCTCATTGTTATATCTACTGACCAATGACCTTAGTCTTTGACGTGGTTAAACTTGACAGTTTCTGATCCATCATAGTCTGCTAGAGCAACTTTGAAGCTTTATAACTTGAGCTAAATAATACTTCAATACTCCAAATATTCAGGGTAGATTCTTGACACTACAGAGAACATCTCCATGATATCCTTTGATCAATATTGACTTTTTGTGTACCTAAAATAAATACACAAACTCACTGGTTCATCCATCTCTGCATGACGTGTAGTGATGATCTGACTAAGAAAAGAAACTGCTGCAATCTACATGGAATACCAACTTTGAACTCGCATATCTTTAGGTGTGCTTACTTGAATGACCTAAAATTTGGACCACATGATCATCTTTCATAGAGGAATCCATCCATATATCAAGCTGCTCCTAAAACCTTCACACATGTGAAATATAAATCATCAATATGCTTACTCAATTTTTTTTGCCACATAATCAATTATGCTAAGATGAACATAATGAAGAACTAGATGAATACCATGCACTTCCACAAGCTCTCCAATCATCCTTGACCTTTGATAAGATCCCTTGCACAACCTTAAATCACCGTACTCATCCCTAAACATCTTTAACCATGCCAAAACTGAAGATCAATCAAGCCTACTTCAAGCATACTAGGACAAACATACTGGACACTTTGTCATTGACACTTAGACTATCAAGACACTTCATCCACTCACTTGGACACCTCCATGACATCACTGACAACTCTCCAACACAAGTCAAGGCTAAAATCAAAACATAGGTAGGGTTGTCCAAATGTTTTGAGAGTGATATAAGCATCAAAGAAGGCTACCCTCTATCCCCAACTTTATTTGGGCTATACATTGACAAAATATAATATTGGATAAATAATTTGAGGGGAAGGGGTCCATTTGGACGAATATGTGGTGAAACTCTTACTTTATGCCAATGACCTAATTCTAATGGCAAAGACAACCATGATCTAAGAGAACATCTTCGGACCTTAGAGCTCTTTTGCAAAGTAGGGATGCAGGTGAACATTAGGAAAAACAAAATTATGATTTTCTCAGTGAAAAGGAAGAAATAATATCTTGAATTTTAGTTTGCAAGAGAGTATTTAGAATTGGTGTTAGAATACAAATATATCGCTCTTGACTTTCACAAGAAGTTCTATTGGGACACATGCAGGATGAAAAGAATATAAGGAGGTTGAAGGGCTCTCTATGTGCTGTAAAATAGGGGTAGAAATGTTGAGTTATGGGATTAAAATACCACAAGAGTTCTATTTGAGTTACTTTTTACGTCGGTGGTGTTGTATGGTTGCAAGGTATGGGCTAGTGGAACGACAAGTTTGAAATAGAGACAAATAGAAAGGATCCAAAAGTGGCTAATCACAAACAATTTTAGAATTAGGGTTTCAATTCCCTATGAAATCATCATTGCTGAAATAGGGACTTCCCCATTAAAGGCAATTGCTATGACCGGGTTACTTTATTACCTAAAAAAATAGAAAACATGATAACTGACAAGTGGCCTAGCTCTGTAAGAGATGAAGAGTTGCACAGATTGAAAAATATATGGATGAAAAAAAAATTCAAATGGATGAGTAGATGGGACATCATCCTAAACGAATGCCCAAACCTTAACAAAGACAGAGAAAATTATGTGAATGAAAATTTTAGAACAATGATGTGGAGGAAGAAAACAAGCAGGAACAACACTATATTACATCAACTTGAGTTATGATCATGGTGAAAAAATTTCTATAGGGACTAAAATTAAATAGAGGGAAAAGATCCTCATTACTCAATTAAAGACTAGATCCTATAGGCTTATATGTGAAATAGGGAGATCGACATCACCTAAGAAATAGTGGGATGAGAGAGTTTGTGTTTTATGCCCCACATGGGCAATCGAAACCTAGGTGCATTTCATCCTTGAATCTCTGAGCTATGTGGACATTCGAGATAACTATGAGGAAACATTAAGAGTTGGCTCCATGATAGAACTATGTGAAGAAAACAAAATGAAAGGGTTGGGGGTGATGTTAACTCAAATCAACAAAAAGAGAAGCAACCTTTTGAAAGACTTCGCTAGGCCCATGAGTCTTTAGGTGGTTGGAGCAATCAGTGTAATCAATGGTCCTATAGATCATTTGGTCTCGTGAACATAATTAAAACCATTTCATTTCATTCTTCGAATTGGAAACAAATCTTTCTTGAGAATAGTAATTGATCTGTTGTCATTGTATGGAATGGATATAAATATTAATATAATGAAAGACACTTATTACTTTTATCCATTATCTTGAATGTAAAAGTGAATGTCTTTACTATAGTTATATTAATTTTCACTATATACAAGAGATTGGATTAATCTAAATGTATATGAAGACACTGTTTCAATCTTCATGGACTATTTGCAACTATTGTGTGAGATTGTTTACTTCTTAATGCATGAGCATCTATGTTCAAGTGTATTATTGCATCAACCAAAAATATGAGCAGTTAACTAATAATAAAAGGCAATGAAGTCTTTTGTTATTCTGATGGTTTGTAGTATGTTTGCAAGCATTGGGCTTCTTATTTGAGTCACTGCATGGTTAAGGGTAAATGTTCTTTAGGGGTTCTTTGTATTTGTTTTCTTAAAGCAAATGCTTTGCAGTAATATACGGTAGTCTTTCTCCAGTGTTAGCTTCAGATAGTTGCATAGCTTCAACAGACTTATTTCTAGACCACGGCTCTTGATATTCTTCTTTTGCACCTTATAAAATTTAGCGTTGGTCATTTGGACACTTTGCGATGATAAGTGGTAAGATGTTTGTTTGGATAAGGCTTGTGATTATCTTTAGGATTGGTGAAGGGGCCCGTGATGTGTTATGGTGCATTGAGTAATATTGTAACACAATGTATCTTATGATGTATTACCATCAAAACTTGTGTTCACTTCATTATTGTTAGTGGGTTGTTGATCATTAATATAATTTGGGTGGATCATGTATCTATATAAATATGTTCTCTTCATTTGAAAGGGCATTCGATTCCAGATTGAAGAAAGAGTTGCAAGTAGTATTGAAAGCATTTTGTGCATAGATATGAGGACTAGTCGAATTTGGAACCACACTATAGTGTTGAGTTGATGCTTGTATGCCTACAGGTTGTTTTTATGGTTGTGTCTGATCATTATAAGGCTGTATCTTTGGTGATTAGTATGATGTTGTGTAATCTCATTTTGAAGCAATAAAATTATGTTATTATTGTCTAAATTTCTGTTGTACATTTTTGGGTTGAATGGTAGAAGACAGCTCTTAACTGAGACCTCTAAATGGCTACATCATTTGGTATTAGTGTAAAGAAAACAACTATGGGATTGAGAGATAGAGGTTTGTGTTCTCCAATCTTTGAGAAGGTGGGTAGAAAACATAAGAATCCATCTTATTGGGAAGGTAGATAACTGATAATTGAGATAAGTGGATAGATTGCTTAGCGTTTCAAAAAGGTGCAACAATGGGTTTGAGTGTGCACAAGAGATGGAAGAGAAACGTGCAACCCTATTGGCTAGACTGAACATTGAGTTCCACACTAAGGTGGAAGTTGACGCGAAAGAGGAGAGGAAATGTGCATGGATCAAACCACATGTTGTGAAGATGAAGAGAAGAAAGGTTCCATGGAACGTGCAAACCTTAGAACATATTGAGGAAGCTCTAGGAGAGGAGAGAATAGCGATGTGTATTTTAAAAGACATGAAGGTGGAGGTAGAAGATGTGTGAGTGAGTGCACATAACGCGGATGTTAAATAAAAATATCTTCCATTCGTGGAAGATGAGGTAGTTGTGGAGAGTGCAAATGTAGTGGTTGCAATGGGTGTAGGTGAGGTGACTGTGAAGGTAGTTTATTAAGATCCTTGGCTTGACAAAGGAGATGAAGAAGACCACATCTTAATTGCAGAAGAGATGAAGGTGATCGAGTGGATTTTTGAGCACTTAGATGCAGATAGTGGTTGGAGCACAAAAGTGGATGTGGACAGTGAAGAGGTGTATGAACCTTTTGAAATCATCATGCGGATCAAAGCGATAAAAGTGAACGTTGTTGCAAGGAAAATGATAGAGTAATTTGAGATTGCGATGGGAGCAATAGAAGAGAATGACAAGAGGATCATTCTGGAATTGGTGGTGGAAAGGATGGGTAATGTTTGTGATTCCCATAGTTGTGGTGAAACCTTTGGCTTGTAAGCTAAATGAAAAAGGGTTGAAGAGGAAGTGGAAGACGTAGAAGATCGACTCTAACTTAGGAAATAAATGTGTATGGTAGCAGAAATGTTGGAATGTGATGTTGAGAGGCGCGTAGCAATAGAGGAAGAGTTGGTGCGTAAAAACATAAGGAGAGAGAGAACAAAGAGAAGTGACATGAAGTAATAGATTCCAGTGATGGAGTGGATGATGAGAAAGAGATGTGGTTGGTGGAAGTGGATGGATTTTTCCCGTGCAATGAGCAAAGGGCGAATGAGCAAAGAGTAGCATGTGATAGAAGGCAAAGGAGATTATGCATAAATGCGGGAGATCATCTTGCATCAAAATTTGGACGCATAAGTGTGAAGGAACATAAAACAAAAAAAAGGAAGAGGAGCAAATAAATTTTGCATAACAGTGCAAGAGAACATGACACAAACACAAGTGCGCAAGAGGATAAGCAATGGATATGTTAATGAGAGGACAATGTGCATATATGTTTCACAAAAGAGGAACATAGGGGATGCACACCAAATTCATTTGGTCATGCATAGTAGTAAGGAGCACTTGCAAGAGGTAAAGTGTGAAAAGACGCAAAATAACATTGTGCAAATGAAATAAAGTGGTTATGCAGAGGTAAATAGTAATAACATGCATCAAAAGGTAAATGAGAGTGCAAACCACAAACACAAAAGTCTTTTAGTGGGTAATATCGTAGTGGGGGAGTGGAAGAGTGGATTGCGCAACACAAATAATGAAAGCCAACCCAAGTGGATGAGAGCTAGCACAACATTTTTGTTGGTGGTTGGTTCTTGATCCGATTCATCAACCAAGTGAATTGGAAGGAAATAATCATCTCACATGGTGCAAAGGTGTGCCAAGACCTTTGAACAAGATCAAAAGAATGGGTTTCCCACTAGACATGTGTGTGAACACCATGCTCACACTTTTTCTTACCCTGGGTGTATGATGCAAGAGCATCTATGTTCACATGAAATCTTTCGTCAACCAAAAACATGAGTAGTTAGCTAATAATAAATTGCGATGAAGTCTTTTGCCATTTTGATGGTCTACAATATGTTTACAAGCATCAAGATTCTTATTTGAGTCATTGCATGTTTTATTTCTTTTCACATTGGCTTAGGGGTAAATACACTTCAGGGGTTCTTTGTGTAATTTGTTTTCTTACCACAAATGCTCTGCGATAAACTGAAGTAAGTCTTTCTCTGGTGTTAATTTTAGTCAGTTACACAACTTCAATAGACGTATTTCAGGGCCTTGGCTCTTGATATTTTTCTTTCTCACCTCATAGAACTTAACGTTGATCATTTGGACACTTTGCGATTATAAGTGGTGAGATGTTTGTTTGGATAAGGCTTGCAATTATCTTGAGGATTGGTGAAGGGGCCCGTGATGTGTTATGGTGCATCGAGTAATGTTTTAATGTGAAGTGTTATTTTGTGATGTATTATCATCAAGGCTTGTGTTCATTTAATTATTGTTAGTGGGTTGTTGATCATTAATGTAATTTAAGTGGATTGTGTACCTATATAAACACGTCCTCTTCATTTGAAAAGGCATTCAATTCCACATTGGAGAAAGAGTCTAAGTGTAGTTGCAACGAGTACTCAAAGCAAATATGTGCATAGATATGAGGAGGACTAGTGGAATTGAATCGTTTAGAACCACATTGCAGTGTTGGGTTGATGCTTGTAACCCTGCATGCTGTATTTACGATTGTGTTTATTCATTGTAAGATTTTATCGTTGGTGATTGCTCTGATGTTGTGTAATCTCTCTTTGAAGCAATAGAATCCTATATCATATGTGAATTTCCATTGTACATTTGTGGGCTACACAGTATAAGACGTCTCTTAACTAAGACCTCTAACCACAGCGACATCACCTTTGCTTTATGCAATTTAATTTAAGTGGATGATTAGTTAATTATGTTCATGTTGTATATTTTATCATAGGATATAAATATGGATATGAACTAGGAATCCAATATGATTGAATAATAGAATAGGGAAGTCGATGGTGTATGAAGTAAAAAGACAAAATTGTCTCAACATGAATGCTGCAAACGAAATATCCAATAAGTAAATGCTGCAAACAAAATATCCAATAAGTAAATTTCATACCATTTTTTAGAAAATATCAATAACATCATATCCTAGGGCAAGCATTATTCTTTGATACACTCTCCAAACAATTTTTTTTGCCTTCATTAGCACCATATCTCCTCCGACACCATCTTCAATGGAGAATTGAGGTGTCAGACATTAATCAACAAAAAATACATACTAGGGGAAATAAGCTGAAATAGAGTAAATGAATAAAACACTATAGTAAATATGTAGAAACCAAAGAGATTGTTGCATATGTAGGGATGGTGATTACAGGAGCCACACACAAAAACTATGGCAAAACTTAGCTTCTATAACTATTCATCTCTAAAGTTTTACCTATCTAATATATAAAATAATATGAAGTATATGTATTGTTGTAAATAGGGTTAATAAAAAATATTTATCAATGGTAAGGACAAGGTGCTTGGAGTGGGTATCCCACATTTATAATATTTTTGTCGTGTATGAACCTTGAATAACTCTTTACCTCAGGCAACATGCGTAACAATATTGGATTCATGTTCTGAAGTTTACGTTTTCATGTTTGATAACTATTTGGGCATTGCATGAACTCGGAATTCCATAATCTCCATATATTTGGGTGCCTAAGCTATAATGGTGACCTAAAAATTAGCTATTAGAATCAATTCATGTTAGTAAATTAAACCTACATCTGACTTCTTGTTAATCTTGTAATGCACGTAATTCTTCAATTGATGATCAATGTATGGGCATTGCTACCTCAAAAGGAGCTATTATTTGTTCTGCATTTTCTTTCCCCCAACAGAATTGAGAGGTGGAAGCCCCTTGCAGGTTCGAGGGGCAGGACCCGATCCGTGCCAAATATAATAAAAACATAGGTTATTTGTACTACAAAGATAATACAGTCACCATCTTTCATTACATGTCACATCAGCTTGGCACTACAAACTTGTTCTTGTGTACGAGGAATCTACGTGCATCCCTCGAGGAACACAACTGTAAAACAGATACCACTCAGAATTAGGGTTCTACACATTCTTTGGCACTTGCAAAACTCTATATTACATTTATTCTATCTCAGATGCTCATCTTAAGTGTAAAATCCCCAACCAATAGTGATTGAAATTTGTCAAATTTTTCTGAGTTTGATGCTTGGGAATTTTGTCAAACACTTGCTGGTCTGTATTTTCAGTTTGCTGGTCTAATTGATTTTCAATGTGTTTTGCAGAGATTTTTACTAGTCTTGAACAATAGATTGATAAACAAAGTAGACAATATAGCAATAATAAACAATGCAAATTGTAGCCAACTCAATGCCTTTTAATTCAATTTTCTGAGTACAAATCAATCTGATATAAATGTGCTTCAGACTTACAATAAAGGGCAAAATGATCACATACAAGCAATAAAATAAGAGGACCTGATTACAAATGGTGTAGATGAGTCCCCTTCAACACGGAATGATGAATGCCTCCAAATGATGTAAATTTCTGAGTTGTCTTCAGACTTGCAGAGATCAAATCAAACCCTAATATTGTCACAAATCATGCACCAAATGCCACCAAACTGAATGGAAAGGTTCCTTGAGGCTGGCCGCTCCTTTTGGGGTGTGTGATATTTTTTGGAAGCCTCTAAGACCAAAATCGACCCCTCACTAAGTTGCAGACCTGAACTTTGTTGGAGGATGAAATATAAATAAATTGTAATGATATAGACCCCCAAACTGCCCTTAATATCTTCCTCTATCCCAGCCGCTCCTCCTCAAATGGTTGGATGTTAGAAATATGGCTTCATCAAAGCAAATCGAACCAATATGTAAAGTCTGAAGTAAATTTGCAGCCTGCAATTCTTCAACTATGGCCTTCCAAACTCCCACGAATTGCTCCACAAGTGCCACCAATGCCTTCTATAGACAAGGCCGATCCCAAAGAAGGCTCTAACAAGTCCAAACTCCCTCATACATGATCAAATCGAATTCTTTCATGGCTGCCATGTAACTTGCAATATTATTTCTTCAAAACCCAATTCTCCAAACCCTAGCAATGAAGTCCAAATGAAGACGCTAAGTACTCATTCCTCTATTGCAACCCGTAAGGTGATATTTCACACCCTCAGTTATGCCTTCAATGGAGTTGTTCGTCTCCAACGAAATTCTACAGAAACCCTAGGCTCCACAATCACACAATGATCAAATACTCAACATAAGATGATTAGAAGCTTACCCAAAGGTCTTATTTATACTTTTTCTTTAACCCCTCCAAGAAGCTTTTAGAATTATATTTTAATTTATTTTATATTCCCCTTTTATAAAATTATTTTATTTTAAAAATAAAGTTATAACTTCATAAAATAACTTTATAACACTAAATTATAAAGTTACACCCTCTAGGTGTCGAAGCTTCCATAAACCCAAAGGGAACACCTCAAAACGATCATGTAGAGCCCACCAAAAAATGGATAACTGTTGACTGGACCCTCTATCCATCTTGCCTTAGCCTACGAGGGTCGATAATAGGCTAAACTCGTCCAAGAAGTAATGTCTATAGAGAAGGGGACATTACATGAAGCAGCATATAGATCTTCACATCAAGTTGTTATATCATGTACTCTACTCATGTACAAACTTCACATTTACCGCAATAAACATAACAGTCTATATTTACATTATCTTTGTGCACTGATATATTTCTGGTCTATTTGGTAGCAGTCTGCTCACTTGTGAAATCAGCAGTAAGCATTTATTCTGCTGTTATCTCTTCCCTTTATTTGCACTTTATCATTGGTTCATTACACTTCCGCGACTCTGTTAACATATCAATCCTGCAATTAATGTGTTACCCCCAGAATTTCCTGGGTTTCCTATAACTTGAGAGGCAAGATAAATATTGGTTAACATCATTTTTATTGTAAATAGTATCTGGAAAGGATAAACCCGGAATGCAATTTCCGAGTATTTACATTTGTTTCTTGGTTGGGATGGTTTCCTTTCAAAGACATGAGATTTGAGATGAGATGTTTGCCGGAAAGACTTACTTCATGCGATAGAAAAAAGTTTATCCACAAGTATTTGTACATGCATATGCTCTATCCATACCTGATACAATCTGAGAAATATCCCTAGTCTAAGAACCATGCTGCCTAATGGGAAATATTCATTGGAACATATAATAGCCTGTATTTAATGTCGTGATCCATTTTCAAATTTGTGACTAGTATTAAAATTTATTCTCTACTCATACATCTGCATCCAAAAATATTTCATGATAAATATATATCGGGCATCCGTGTTGAAACGGGAAGAATCTGCTGTAATATGATCCACGTAATTTTTAATTATGCAGAGAGCAATGGCAATTATAGCTACCTTGGTAAAGAAATAACTCATGATGATCACAGCTGTGATTTCCCACTCTTACCATGGCCATGTTTCCTCAAATTTTGTTCATCTTGACAAGCAGCTGTTATTTCCCACTCTTACTATGGCCATGTTTCCTCAAATTTTGTTCATCTTGACAAGCAGCACCCTAAATTAAGTGCAAACAAAACAGGTTTTTGTGGGTTTTTGACTTTCGGATAATTCCAATCAACAATTAAGACATTATTGTATACGAATCTTATTATATATAACTGCTCATTGTGCAGTTTCAAGATGATGGCAAAGTTTTACTGATGCATGGTTTTGGCTTAACCCATTGTGGCTATTGCACCACAAAATGTGCCAGCAGAAGAAAGCAAGTTTGTCGACATTTTCTTTTCCTATCCTTTGAATATCTACCACGTTGATCTTCTCCATAAATTGAATATATACAAAGCCATATTCTCAAGACAACTTTGGTTTGTCAGTTTTCTTTCATAGCCTGTCATATAAATGTACACTCGTGAAATACGGCTTCCATGCAAAAAAACTGGTGTCCTCGTAGCATTAATAGAAAGCATACATGGCAACAAATGGATGTGAATAACAAATTGACTCGCTAACTAAATCTACTCAACTTTACTCTGCTTACACATTTGCCCTCTGATGAGGGTAGCAATTTAGACAATGTTTTCCACTTTCTTCTCAGAAGACTTCTCATGCTCTGAATCTTCAGGACGACCTGAATATTTATGTAGAAATAGGCAGGAGAAATCTTTGTTTCCTTTACTTTGGTTGCACAAAATTGAATACCTACACATGTTAAAGTGAAAATTAACGTATAAATATTCAGTGAAATTTAAAACATCTGTCTATGTGGTCCAAGAAAACATTGTAGCATCATATAAAAGAAAGGGAAAGTGTACACACATGAAAAAGACACCATCAATCAGTCAATATATCTATTATATCATAAGAAAAAAGTGTGGGGCCATTCACATCCATCCATGCATGCAGGCCTACTTGCTTGGTTGCATGTATGATTCAGCTCCAATAGGCATTGATGTGATGATCAAATTAATAACTACACAACTGTATCATGAAAATTATTTTTCACAGAAATGTCTAGTGTGTGTGTGAGAATGTGCTTAAACAACTGACTATGGCATGACTCAGTTTAGAATACAAAAGGACCTTGTTAAAACTGGATATGTTCAGTTTCACTAGCTCACAGTATGTTTGTTTAAACAGTACTTATACTTCATTCATCAATTGTCATTGTTATTAGATTCGTATTTGGGTTTATAACATTTCAAACTCAATTATCTATGGTGTATTTATTAACAGTGAAACATGTAACCAATCCTTCTTCCTTCGTAATAAAAAAATGTCCTTTGGAATACTTCTCAAGTTTGCCAAATTACATGGCTCATCTTGAATTGGGTATATAAGTTATTAAGCAGACTTCAGCCCTGATCAGGCTTGAGATTCTACATTTAAATTGAGCTGCTTTTCTCATTTTGGATGTTTCCTCATCCAGTGCATGCAACCCACTACATGTGCCCTATGTTCGCTTTCTTGCTAAAAAGCTTATGCAAATGAAGTCTTTGAAATCCATGCCTTCTGAAATAACTGTTGAGGATCTTCCAAACATTTCAGTAGTGCCTTGGTAAGATTTTCATTATTTTCTGCCAATAGGAAGCTGAAAGTATTTGCATTGAAGAGGCACTCAATCTTATAATGACAATTTTGAGTTTACATCTCTTCAAATTTTGATTGAAAAAATAACCTATACGTTTTTGAATAAGCAGGTTCTACTTTTATGGTTAAAGTGGGCTAGGGAGATACCTCCTACTCAAAATTGGTATCGAAGAATATATCATCAAATAGCATGTAAAATCAAGTGGATAAGTTTTCTTTTACTTAAAGAAAACCAATAGTGATAGAGAAATTAAACATGTAAGTTAGGCCAACTTAAGAAAAAACCAAGAGAGTCTAAAATCTTGGAGTTCCAAATTTTATGAAGATTATGATTGATAAAAATTTCCAATTTCTAATGAGTAAAGTCCATCATTGAACCCTTATCCTTATATATATATATGCCAAACTCAAAATGCCAATACCATAGTAGCCCACCTCATATACAACAAAGCCTCAGGATGGCCAAAGACTAAGATTGCTAAGAGTACTTGATAAAAATTTGAGCGATTACAAAAAATAGAGAAAATATTTTTAAAATCACTAGAAATGAGATATTTTGCTAAGTATTTTATTCACTTGAGAGTTATTTGCAAGTATTTCTTTGATTCCTGAGTTAAACTCGTATTGACCGAGCGATTTCTGATTTTTAACTACCGAACCGAGCAGCGATCTGATTTGAATCGTTTCAACTCATTTTAGGTGGCAGGTACAAATAACTCTCAAGTTATTCCAATTACTCACCAATATTTACTATTGCCTATACATCTAAGCACAACACAAATTATACGTTTAACAAGATTTAAAAATATGTGTTCTAACTTACATTTCATGTACTTGGGTAGCCAAATGGGAGTCTATTCCAACTTCTTTCGCTGCAACTAATGCAAGTCCCAAGTCTTTGGCCTGCACGAACACCAGAGAAGTTTTAACACAATTCTCATACGAACATAACCTAATATAAAATTCATGCCTATGTCAATAATTGGACATTGTAAAAATGATATGCAAGTGCAAGAAACGTCACTCCATGCAATTATAAGCATCACTAAAAGAATGTATTACCAAATCTAGATTGTAACCTTAATCGCAAGAGAAACTCAGGTCTAATGAAATCCACAAATAAATATTTCAACCAATGGATATCTGTTCCATGATAAGAATGTAAGGAGAACATAAGCAAAGACAATTGGACATGTACCAACAATACCAAGAATAAGAATCTTAGTTCACTGCTCAACCATATTGTGCTCAAGAAAATAAGCCCAGATCATCTACAACAAGGAGCCCAATTACTATTCTTCCCATTTGCAAGTCAAGTCTGTTTCCCTGTCTAAATTCATACTACAAAAAGCACTTTTATTTACAGGTTTTTTAGTCCCAAAACCAAATTTCACCATTAGCAGCTTAACCCACTTCACTCTAACAACATCCACAAAATATACAAAACTATTTGAAAGTCAGAATTAACTTTATTGTGTTTCACAAGGTATAACACATCAGAATATGAAGATAAACATTATAAACGTCTAATGTTTATACTTATTGTGTATCATATTACGTTAATACATGTGTATGATAGTTTTCCAAGTTGCTCTACTAGCATGTTGAAAGTTTGTATGGGCCACAAAACTGAGTTATGAAAAACAATTCAATAGATGCATTTTCCTTTTTATGAGATGATGAATTTGATGGATCTGATTCGATGTGTGAGCTTAAGCTTCACCCAAAAGCTTAGGGAATCAAACTTGATTTTTCCTTAACTCCTCAACAAGCCACCTCAATCTTGATCGATCTGGAAGGCATATATTGCAGTGTATGTTCCTTCTCTTAAGCATTAAATATTTTGCTAGTTTGCATAGCAGGTAAGTCGGAGATCTACGGCTTGATGCAAGGAATTTTGTATGGGTGATCAATGGTAATGCTTTGAAAATATTTAACACCTGCCATATTTTCACATTTGTGTGGTAACCTCCACAAAGTATCTAGTGGGGAAAATTTGAATGTTTTGTTGATTTAGTCTTTTTGGTTGCCAAAGATGCTAATATCTTTGAGTCCTTATTGTCTAGCGGCAAGGTAAAGTGGTTGTCCTGATGATGATTCAGATTCAACCCTGTTGAACAAGCTCCATGTGCTAATATGGTTGTGATAGTGCAGACCATACCCAAACAAGGCTAGGCACAAGTCCCGGGCAAAATTTGGCAGAATAGAAACCCCTTAGACATGGTTTCTAATCCGAATTATGTTCTAAGCTTGATGGTCATTCCCTTGTGCTTGATTAGCCACAGTGTTACAATTTACCTAAATAAAAGATCAGTCCCCCTTAATCATAAGGAGGGGGATGCTCATTTCCCTAGCTGAATAGAGACCTTGTAATAATGCCCAAGCATTTGCAACATTATTTGTTGCTTGACCAATCTGGATTGATAAGCTTTTAGGAGTTCACCTTCATGGTCCTTAGTCCGTTACCTGCTTTGCCCGAATTATGTTGAATAGCACCAACAAAGTTGACCTTAGCAAAGGGAAATTGTGGTAGTGTCCATGAAGGTTTGGGGGTCAAGATGAATCTAGGAAGCCCATAATACAATGAAAGTTTTCGAAATTGGTGTCGAGATAGGTCTAGAATATTGACTACTACGGGTGGGTGACGATGGCCATGGACTAGACAAGTGATCCCAGCACTGTAGTAGATGGATTAAGGACTACTTTTGGGAACCTTGCTTTCCCTTCAATTTGTCTTCTATTTTTTTCAGTCCAGATGTTCCAAGAGACAAGAATGGATAATTTAATGCAGATTTCGGATATATGTTTTTTTTTTGTCTTTTGTTCCATTACAAAATGAGTATGTATGATGGCGCTTGCACCATTTATTTGTCTTCGAAAATTGTGGCATCTGATCAAGAGATTTTTTCTTTGATGCTGGAGTGGTTTCCTTCTTCCCCTTTTGCTTGAACTTTTTTTTGAAGGCTGCTTCATAACTGTATCCTTCTCCCATGGTTTTAACCTTCAACAAACCATTGTGGTAATTGAGACCTTTGTTTCAATGTTCAATTCCGTGGTTGCTTCCATTTAATGTACTGATCTTCCTAAGCATCCTTTAGATGGTAGTCATCCTTGAAGGCGTCAATAAGATGTTGCAAAGTTTCCACATATTCACTCTCTTTTGTCTTTATGCCAAAGAATATAAGAATATAGAATCCCACCATCTTTTGATATGTGACAGAAATTTTAGTAGTGCAAACTTTTTTTTTTTTCATAAAAAACTCCATAGAAAAATACGAGGCCAGTTGGTAGATCCAATTATCTAGTGTCCAATTCAATCTTGCCTTCAAATGTAGAGACATCCAAATTAGCTTGAACTTTAGGGGGTATTCAGCCTCCAAATATTTTAGCTAATGTGGAGGATTGAGCCGATGGAACCACCCACTCAAAATTGGTCGAACAAGAAAGTTTTTTGCTTTTGAAGTGCATCCTGGATCATGTTGCGGGTGGGATCTTGTGATTGTCGTCTATCATGAAAGATTGTTTGAAATGGGAAAAATGATAATATGGGGGATCACGAGTCTTAAACCCAAGCTTCAGATAATCCAATCCTGTTCAAAGGACATACATTTCCAAGATGAACCGCTCTGATACCAATAATTTGGATGCTAGGGTCTATCCGATGACAATACTCCAAATTTATAGAGTTCGAAGTAGAAGCCAACTACAATAAAGGAAACACAAATATAAATAATATGTACCCATTAAGTGAGAGATATAGAACTGAAATTGAACTTTCTCAAGGGAGATAAATGATTATCTTCTTTCCCAATCGGGAAACATACCTTTTTACAACCATTTGCGACAGGAAATGAAGAGACATTGATAGAAGATGGAATGGTTCATCTTCTAACAGTTATTAGGAGGTTCATGCCAAGTTGGAAATTTTGTCATAGGACAGTTCAAATCGGTCAACTTGTTGGGGACATAAATTTTCATTCACAGATTGAAATTCAGCAGTCCAAGGTGTGGGAAACCGAAGAACAATCTCTATGCAATTGCAGCCCCATCCAACCATTAAGTTTGGCTACCTTTACGAATCAAATTCTGCTCCAAAGGGCCCAGAATTTGGTCCACATAGCTACCAACTGGATAAACTATCAAAGTTTAGCTTGACTCCACCTTTGCTATGGAGGAATCCATCGCTTTCGCTCTAGGGGAGCAACTAGATTGAACCCCATTAGCAAAGGAAATATAAATAAGATTACAAGCTCCTAGAACTACTTTATCAATACTAATGAGGGTTTGCCTAAGTGCCTTGCTTGGCCTTAATGAAGTCAACCTTTATGACTAGCACCTCAATTTTGATTAAGAATCTATCCATGTTCACTAATTGATCTTTAAATATTCGATTATTTCTTTGTAGTGTGCCAAGAGATCATGGATGGTGACACCCTCCAAAGAGCGCTAACCAACTGTGAATTTGGTCGTCCTTCCCAAGGTAGTAAGACTCAGAAGAGATGATGAGGAAACCACAACTCTTAGCATACCAAAAATAACTTCCCATGCAAAATCAGATTGAATGAGGTGATCTATTGTTTCCTCTTTCTTATCAATAATATACATAAAAGGTTCGGCTAATACCATCTATCTCAAGATGTTTTGGATCAGAATCTTCCTGCTGGCAGGCAACCATAAGAAGGCATTGGCCTTAGGCATGCTTTCCTTGATTCAAATGCTTCTACAGATAGTCACCTTTCTTGTGTCCTCTCCATTTGACTTCATCAGGCCTCAAGAGATTGGGAATTGGTAGACGATATGACAATCTTCAAGAATTTCACATAATCTTGATTAGGATGGAGATGGACGCTGTGGGATATTTTGAGTTCTTGACCCAAACCCATTCTTCTTATTTAAACTCCCAATATTCTTTGACATTCTTAATTCTAGTACGAATTGAATACCTCCATGAGATTTCTCAAGCCACATATTGAAGAGAGGGGAAAGAAAATAGCCCAGGCGTCATCCCAAAAGAAGGTTTGGGCTCCATACTTAATAACCTAGCATAGATAGTTGCTATCAAGACTATGGCAAACTTCACATCTGTAAAGCACCACTGATGTGGCAAGCAACCCCATCAAGGTCCTTGTGTTTTTTCAATCCCATAATATTTCATTCTTGCATCTATTTTTTAGTGCGCAAAAATCCTTTCCCCCCTCTTCTATTATTTTTTCCCTACAAGTCTCCTAACTAAACTTGTTATGAAAATCATGATCGGTTCTATTCTTCCACCACTTCCGTAGGGCTTCCTTTGATTAATTTGGAGAAAAGACCTATGAAAGTTAACCAAAGTGTTTGGCTCTGCATGGAAAGTATGATATGGTAAAGTGATTTTTCATCAAGATTGAACTACACTGAACCAAAGACAAAGTCCAATTCAAACTAAATAGAATTACATAAATAAATAGATAAAAATATATCTTGATCCACATCACAGGGCCCAAGACCGGTGCGGTAGATAAAGTCATACTTGGAGACAACCTGCTGGTTTCAAAATGTGCAAAAGGTAAAACTAAATAACAATAAATTAACAACATACTCAAATGCTTAAGTCTTCATATTCATAAATGCAACTTATATTCAATACGAAGATTATGCAAAATACAAATATTTACAAGATCCAGGTATGCTAGGAAAACTTATATCTGTGATCATAAAGGATAAATGTTCTTACTGATTTATCTAGACAAAATCCCAAGAATATAAAGATATAAATTTGTTTGAATGCTAGATACCACAATCATACTTAAAAAATTCCTTTTTGGTATTTCAGTGTATTCTTTCATATTTTTTCCCTTATGAGCTACGTTACCGGATACGCCCCTCGCAGGCCCTGGGAGCGCGGGGATACGCCGGTACGGTACGGTACGCGGCCGATCCGCGGGGGATACGGCCAGGGTACGGCGTGCCCCCTGCGGATACGGCCGAATACGTCCATGGCAGGCCCTGGGAGCGCGGGGATACGCCGGTACGGTACGGTACGCGGCCGATCCGCGGGGGATACGGCCAGGGTACGGCGTGCCCCCTGCGGATACGGCCGAATACGTCCATGGACGTATTCGGCCGTATCCCCCGCGGATCGGCCGCGTAAAAAAACATTTAAATTTTTTTTCATTTTATAACCCAAAAAACGAAAACCCTAATGCGACTGCCTCCACGCCTCCCTTCGCGACTGCCTCCGCGCGACCGGCGACTGCGCGTCTTCGCGCTCCCACGGCTGCGCCCCTGCGCGGCTGCGCGCCTTCGCGCCTGCGCGCTCCCGCGGCTGCGCGCTCCCTGCCGGCTGCCGCCCTGCCTGCTGGGCAGTTTTTGGTTTTTTAATTTTTAATTTTTTTTATTTTTATAAATTTATTAAACTATAAACTAAATTTTTATTATATAGTTTAGTTTTTTTAATTTTTATTTATTTCTTTTAATTTTTTAATTTTTATTATTACTTAAAAATTTAAAATATGTTTGTTTTTAAATTTTAGTCTTTAAAAATATAATATATATTAAGTATTGAATTTTAATTTTAAATTATTAATTAGTTTAAAATTTTAAATATAAACTTATAAAGTATAATTATTAAATTTTAAATTTTAAATATTTTGTGTTAAATAACTTATTTGAAGTTATTTTGTTTCCTCTATGCATATTATGTGGTTAATTTTGCTTATATGGCTATATTTTTATATTTTTAATTTTTTATATATATTTTTGTACGGCCATATCCAGCCGTATCCAAACCACACAAAAAAAATCGACGTATCCCCGTATCCGATACTCGTACCCGTATCCGTATCGGCAACTTAGCTTATGAGACAAGAGTTTACAATATATACATCTTTAAAACAAGCAATTACAAGTGATGACTTGGTTTAAAAATGGTGGTGGTTCATCTGATGGTCGAACAATGATTGAGATTCTTTTAGGTGTTTGATGCTGAAAAATGTACCGTACACTATGCCCCTTGCATGAGCACAACAGTGGGAAGTTTCATTGTGTGATACATGACAATGAAAGAACCTCCGTGATTAAGAGGTCAGCACCTCCTAATCCAACACTAATCTAATACAAATTGGGGGTCAAAGGGAGAGAGGAAAGCTAAAAATTGAAAAACAAGAAAATGACAATGCAAAAGAATAGTAGATCCTCCACCCACTCAAAGGAATGCATGCACAGAACAATTGCTGAAAACTCAAATAAAGCATTCCATAACACCTTGCAAGAAGTAAACGATTGAACAAACAAAAACATACATAAATAAAGACCAAGAGCAGAAATCAACCACAAAATCTCTGTAAAATAGTCATATGATCATCTTCTAATGAAATTTCATTTTATTCCATAGAGGGAGTTTTGTTTTTAATAACAAGAGTCAATAGAGATTCAATTGTTTTCCAATTACAGGTCCCCCCTTCACCATTTGGAACCTCCATATCAATCTCTTTGAAAACATCAAATTTTGCATATTTCTCAAGTCGACTAATACTTGTTGTGTCCTTTGCTGTTCACAGAAGACATCCCTTGCAACGAGAAATTTCTTGTTTTTCTCATCAAATAGTTTGTAAACCTTTAAGGATTCTGAATATCCCACAAGGATGAATATTCAATCCCTGTGGTCCAGCTTATTCCTTTCCCCCTTGGGAATCAATGCGTAAAAAGTGGATATCAATCTCCTTGAAAACATCAAATTTTGCATATTTCTAAAGTCGACTAATACTTGTTGTGTCCTTTGCAGTTTCACAGAAGACATCTCTTGCAACAAGAAATTTCTTGTTTTTCTCATCAAATAGTTTGTAAACCTTTAAGGATTTTGAATATCCCACAAGGATGAATTTTCAACCCCTGTGGTCCAGCGCATTCCTTTTTCCCTTGGGAATCAATGCATAAAAAATGGATCCAAAAACCTGAAGGTGTCGCATTAAAGGAAGATGACTACACCAAACATCATATGAAGTCTTCATTTGAAGAGTTGTTGATGATGCCCTGTTGTGGAGATAGACTTTTGTTTCAGTTGTTTCGGCCCAAAAATGTAGATTTACTCCTTTGAGAAACAACATTGCTTTCATCACGATTTTGTTAATCTTTTCAACTACTCCATTTTATTAAGATGTATGAAGAATTGCGAGATGATACTTGATCCCATTTTGCTTGACATAGGCTTCAAGCACCTTTGATATGAATTCACCACCATTGTCAGTCCTTAGTGCCCATTGCTTAATTTTTAACCATTGTTCAATTTTTTAAAAAGTTTCTAAGGCTTTTGTTTTTTCACAAAAAGTAGATCCAAGTCATTATACTATAATAATCAATGAACAATATTAAGTACCTATGACCACTAGCAAACAAAATTGGTAGATGACACAAATCAAAGCAAATCAACTGCAATTACCTTTCATCTTTTCATTTTGACTTTTGAAATGGTTCTCTTTCATGTTTAGCCAAGATGCAGGCTTCACACTTTTCAATATTATTGGGCAAACTTGGCAAACCTAAAACACCATTTTTTGCATTCTTTAAATGTTGTCATAGTGAGTATGCCCAAATATTACATGCCATAAAACACTCGCTGACATTCCTTCTTCAATGAGATGAATAACATTTCTTGGAATTGAAGGCTCACCTCTGAGTTTCAACAACTTTCCTTCTCCAAATCCAATCAAGACAACTACATTATCATATTTTCTTTTGATTTGTATCTCTCCATCATCTAGCAAAACAGAGTGGCCTTGTTATCAAATGATCACTAGAGACAAGAAGTTTTGTTTCAATTAAGGTATATGACATTTTGGAGAATGAAACCTAGAAGCCCTAGTCCAATTATTCCTTTTCCTTCATGGCAAACTTGTTCTATCTACCAAATACACTAGATCACATATTTTTCCATGAAACTCCTCAAAGAAGTCCTTTTGGAAAGTCATGTTGTGTGGCACCAGTATCTAGGACCCAAGCATTATCCCATGTTGAATTTGTTAGGGCATTATTGACGTCATCTAAAATAGAAATCACACATTCACTTGTGAACTGAGCCAAGTTTGATACTGAGGTTTTCTTCTTTTTATTATTTTCTTCTATTTGTTTTTTATAGGCCTCAATTTTGTCCTATGACGTCTTGAATTCATAAGCCTCATAACTCCCTTTTCTGCCACAATTTTTGCAAAACAAATTTTGTCTATCATTTTGCTTTTCATGATGTTTACCACTATTTTTGCTAGTTTTGTCTCCTTGTCATTTATTTTTTTCTTTGTTTTTTCATTTCCTTCATTCTTGGCAGAATTGTCCTTTTGATAACCATAGCAAATACTTTCTCTTGTGGTTTAAGTGTCTCTTTCAAATGCCTTCTCTTTCTGTAAAATCCCCAACCAATAGTGACTGAAATTTGTCAAATTTTTCTGAGTTTGATGCTTGAGAATTTTGTCAAACACTTGCTGGTCTGTATTTTCAGTTTGCTGGTCTAATTGTGTTTTGCAGAGATTTTTACTAGTCTTGAACAATAGATTGATAAACAAAAGTAGACAATATAGCAATAATAAACAATGCAAATTGTAGCCAACTCAATGCCTTTTTAATTCAATTTTCTGATTACAAATCAGTCTGATATAAATGTGCTTCAGACTTACAATAAAGGGGAAAATGATCACATACAAGCAATAAGATAAGAGGAATCTGATTACAAATGGTGTAGATGAGTCCCCTTCAACACGGAATGATGAATGCCTCCAAATGATGTAAAATTCTGAGTTGTCTTCAGACTTTTACAGTCTGATTCAGCCCTGATTAGTGAGCTTAAATGATGCCTCAAGTGTCAATAAAGTGCCCAAAAATGTTTCCCAAGGTGAGGCGCCCCCTTTGGTGTGTTTTATATGATTTTTAGACCCCTCTAAGAGCAAATTTGACCCCTATCTTTGTTTGTAGACCTGAATGTTTCAGACCATGAAAATACTTGCATTCCTTCAACAAATGGCCTTCCAAAAATATCCAAAATGTTCTCCAATGCTGGCCGCCTTTTTTGGGAGTGTTGGCAGAATTTTATGATGCCATGTCGGTGAAAATCGACCTACTTTAATGGTTTGATCTGAGAACGGTGTCTTCAGAAAAACTTGCAATATCATTCAATATGAAACCCAATACTCATGAGAAACACTTCTAATTTTATTGCCAATCCTAGGCAATCCCAGTGGTGATACTCACAATGCCAAGTAATGTCTATCCAAGAAGATTCGAACAAAAAGGTAAGTCTGAAGTATTAATGACAGCCTGTAACATTCACCTTTCCTTAAGCATTCTAGCCCCTATAGACCTTCAAAATGCATTCATCATTGTAATACCAAGGCGTTTCCCAAGAGGGCATCCACGATGCTAAAAGGTGCCACACCAAGGAGAATTGAACCAATGGAGAAGTCTGAAACAAAAATTACAGTCAACCATAAATCATCATACTCTTACCAAAATCGACCTCCATTGCCAAGCAAATCTTCTCCACACTAGGCAGCCTCAAATGGATGTCTTCATTGCTTCAAATTGCACCTAGAACGAGAGGATCGAACCAAATACCATAGCTGTAATAAATCTTCAGATTTTGCAATGAAACCCTTAGTCTTCCAACCTGCAAATGATCTCAATGAAGCACAAGTTGAGCCTCAAAAGTGAAGCCCACAACTGGTAACAATTCGATTGATATTTCACAACCTCAAAGTCACAACCATGAGGGTTTTCGTCCTCAATGGCTATTCTGCAGAAATCTTAGGTCTCCTCAACCACAAATCAATATCAAAACATAAACTTGGATGATAAGAAATGAGCCCAACACCTCCTTATATACTTTTTATGTCTCCACTTTTGGTGGGGGCTAGAAACTTCTAGAAATAAATAACTTTATTTCTTTTATTTATTTTTAATTTCCTTTTTTAATAGAATAACTTTATTATAAAATAAAGTTATAATTTATAAAGTAACTTTATAACATAAAGTTATAAAGATACTCTCTCTAGGTGTCAAAATGCCAATACGCCCATGGGAAACAACTGAATGTGGTAGAGAAAATCCCTCGAAAGGCCAGGTAACTACCGAAGTGACCCTCTAATTATCATGTCTTGGCCTTCGAAGGTCAATGATAGGCCAATCTCATCGAAAATGTGATGACTAGGAAAAAGGGGACATTTCAGTCTGCCCCTCCTGAAATTGCTTGTCCCCAAGCAATGTCAATTCCAAGCTATAAATAACTGCAATAATCATACCACCTGGATCCCATGGATAAAACTGCCTAACATCCCCATCATCACCAAACAACCCCTGAAGTGTCATCCCCTGAATGCCAACATGTACCTGCTGAAACAAACCAATCTCACTGTCGGGTGCTGCAAGTATATAGGCCTCAAAGGGAAGCAACTCACAAAACTGATGACATTTGCCTCCCATCACTGCACACGGAAAACTAGCATACAAATCGTCCAACACATCTGCCGCTGTGCACTGCATCCCAAACAAGTCCTGAATATGAGGATCAAATGTAAAACTATAAGCAGTCCTTAATATGAAATCCTCATGGAACTCAGCCGCATGCCCAGCCTGCAAACCGAATGCACTAGGAGAACTATCGTCAACACTCAACTCTGAACTGCAATCAGAAAGATGGTCAACACCAAACTCAAAAAGTGGATTTTCCTGTATCCAAGTGTCACCTATCTCAAACAATGTATTAATAGCCAATCCAATCTAGCCCTGTCTCCTTCCTATCCAATCTCCCATCATAAGTAATGGCATGCAAACTCCCACTGTAATGCCTCTCAATGTATACTTACGTTTATCGACCTCAAACTTCATTTCATTCCTAGGCACATTGAGAGTGAACTCTCCTAAATCCTGGAGCCATTTCATGCCCAAAACTACATCCATGTCTCCCATCTGGACAATGTAGAAATCTGTCTGTAACTCATAATCGTTCAGTGTCAAGGTGAGATTGCTTACTTTCCTGGTGCATGATAAAGTGTATCCATCGGCAACACGAACTCTGAATCCATCAAATCTCTCTGCCTCCAGTCTACCTCAACCCACAAAACCATTGCTGATGAAATTGTGTCGCACCTGTATCCAACATAGCAATACATCGCTGTCCATTCATTGTACCTCTAAATCTGAATGTAGTCTCAATGTCTGAATTGGCAAAGTATGCAAGCGGAGCCAAACTACCATCAATATGATCCCCATCTCCCTGATCCTCGCTTGTGGTCTCCTGCTGCTCAGTATCATAATCCTCCACCCACATGATGTGATTAGCCTTGCCCTTAGGCCTAGCTGCACAATCGTGATCCCAACTGTAAGGTTGCTGGCACCAAAAACATAACTTCTTCCTCCTTAGTTCCTCTCGTAAACCCTCACTGATCGCTGGTGTTGTTGCCTTCTTCTTTATGTCCTTAAACTGCTGAGAACTCTCTCTACTAGAAGAAGGAACGTCTCTATCTCTAGGTGTAGGTCTACTCCTAGGTGCAACAAACTCCATACTACGTGCCTTCCGCATAGCCTCCTGTAATGTAGGTGGGTCAAATGCTTTCAACCAACCCTTCAAAGGCTCCATAAGTCCCTCCATGAATAGGACGACTATCCTCCTCTCACTGATATTAGGTACCATCACTGAAATATGCTGGAACTCCTCAATGTAAGAATCCAATGAACCCTGTTGCCACAGCTGTGCCAACTCTCTGAACCTAATCTCAGCATCTCTCACATCAAATCTCTCTATCAATCGATCTGTGAACTCTACATAGGAGTGAATGTGATGATGACCAAGTGTCACAAGTCCATGATACCACTGCTAATGAGCTGCATGCAAGAATGAACCCACTAGGATGGCAAGATCTTAGCTCTGATACCACTGTAAAATCCCCAACCAATAGTGACTGAAATTTGTCAAATTATTCTGAATTTGATGCTTGGGAATTTTGTCAAACGCTTGTTGGTCTGTATTTTCAATTTGCTGGTCTAATTGTGTTTTGCAGAGATTTTTACTAGTCTTGAGCAATAGATTGATAAACAAAAGTAGACAATATAACAATAATAAACAATGCAAATTGTATCCAACTCAATGCCTTTTTAATTCAATTTTCTGAGTACAAATCAGTCTGATATAAATGTGCTTCAGACTTACAATAAAGGGGAAAATGATCACATACAAGCAATAAGATAAGAGGAACCTGATTACAAATGGTGTAAATGAGTCCCCTTCAACACGGAATGATGAATGCCTCCAAATGATGTAAATTTCTGAGTTGTCTTCAGTCTTTTACAGTCTGATTCAGACTTGATTAGTGAGCTTAAATGATGCCCCAAGTGTCAATAAAGTGCCCAGAAATGTTTCCCAAGGTGAGGCGCCCCATTTGGTGTGTTTTATATGATTTTTAGACCCCTCTAAGAGCAAATTCGACCCCTATCTTTGTTTGCAGACCTGAATGTTTCAGACCATGAAAATACTTGCATTCCTTCAACAAATGGCCTTCCAAAAATATCCAAAATGTTCTCCAATGCTGGCCGCCTTTTTTGGGAGTGTTGGCAGAATTTTATGATGCCATGTGGTTGAAAATTGACCTACTTTAATGGTCTGATCTGAGAATGGTGTCTTCAGAAAAACTTGCAATATCATTCAATATGAAACCCAATACTCATGAGAAACACTTCTAATTTTATTGCCAATCCTAGGCAATCCCAGTGGTGATATTCACAATGCCAAGTAATGTCTATCCAAGAAGATTCGAACAAAAAGGTAAGTCTGAAGTATTAATCGCAGCTTGTAACATTCACCTTTCCTTAAGCATTCTAGCCCCTATAGACCTTCAAATTGCATTCAACATCATTGTAATACCAAAGCGTTTCCCAAGAGGGCATCCACGATGCTAAAAGGTGCCACACCAAGGAGAATTGAACCAATGGAGAAGTCTGAAACAAAAATTACAGTCAACCATAAATCATCATACTCTTACCAAAATCGAACTCCATTGCCAAGCAAATCTTCTCCACACTAGGCAGCCTCAAATGGATGTCTTCATTGCTTCAAATTGCATCTAGAACGAGAGGATCGAACCGAATACCATAGCTGTAATAAATCTTCAGATTTTGCAATGAAACCCTTATTCTTCCGACTTGCAAATGATCTCAATGAAGCACAAGTTGAGCCTCAAAAGTGAAGCCCACAACTGGTAACAATTCGATTGATATTTCACAACCTCAAAGTCACAACCAAGAGGGTTTTCGTCCTCAATGGCTATTCTGCAGAAATCTTAGGTCTCCTCAACCGCAAATCAATATCAAAACATAAACTTAGATGATAAAAAATGAGCCCAACACCTCCTTATATACTTTTTATGTCTCCACTTTTGGTGGGGGCTAGAAACTTCTAGAAATAAATAACTTTATTTCTTTTATTTATTTTTAATTTCCTTTTTTAATAGAATAACTTTATTATAAAATAAAGTTATAATTCATAAAGTAACTTTATAACATAAAGTTATAAAGATACTCTCTCTAAGTGTCGAAATGCCAATACACCCATGGGAAACAACTAAATGTGGTAGAGAAAACCCCTCGAAAGGCCAGGTAACTACCGAAGTGACCCTCTAATTATCATGTCTTGGCCTTCGAAGGTCAATGATAGGCCAATCTCATCGAAAATGTGATGACTAGGAAAAAAGGGACATTACAGTCCGCCCCTCCTGAAATTGCTTGTCCCCAAGCAATGTCAATTCCAAGCTATAAATAACTGCAATAATCATACCACCTAGATCCCATGGATAAAACTGCCTAACATCCCCATCATCACCAAACAACCCCTGAAGTGTCATCACTTGAATGCCAACATGTACCTGCTGAAACAAACCAATCTCACTGTCGGGTGCTACAAGTATATAGGCCTCAAAGGGAAGCAACTCACAAAACTGATGACATTTGCCTCCCATCACTGCACACGGAAAACTAGCATACAAATCGTCCAACACATCTGCCGCTGTGCACTGCATCCCAAACAAGTCCTGAATATGAGGATCAAATGTAAAACTATAAGCAGTCCTTAATATGAAATCCTCATGGAACTCAGCCACATGCCCTGCCTGCAAACCGAATGCACTAGGAGAACTATCGTCAACACTCAACTCTGAACTGCAATCAGAAAGATGGTCAACACCAAACTCAAAAAGTGGATTTTCCTGTATCCAAGTGTCACCTGTCTCAAACAATGTATTGCCAATCCAATCTAGCCCTGTCTCCTTCCTATCCAATCTCCCATCATAAGTAATGGCATGCAAACTCCCACCTGTAATGCCTCTCAATGTATACTTACGTTTATCGACCTCAAACTTCATTTCATTCCTAGGCACATTGAGAGTAAACTCTCCTAAATCTTAGAGCCATTTCATGCCCAAAACTACATCCATGTCTCCCATCTGGACAATGTAGAAATCTGTCTGTAACTCATAATTGTTCAGTGTCAAGGTGAGATTGCTTACTTTCCTGGTGCATGATAAAGTGTATCCATCGGCAACACGAACTCTGAATCCATCAAATCTCTCTGCCTCCAGTCTACCTCTACCCACAAAACCATTGCTGATGAAATTATGTGTCGCACCTGTATCCAACATAGCAATACATCGCTGTCCATTCATTGTACCTCTAAATCTGAATGTAGTCTCAATGTCTGAATTGGCAAAGTATGCAAGCGGAGCCAAACTACCATCAATATGATCCCCATCTCCCTGATCCTCGCTTGTAGTCTCCTGCTGCTCAGTATCATAATCCTCCACCCACATGATGTGATTAGCCTTCCCCTTAGGCCTAGCTGCACAATCGTGATCCCAACTGTAAGGTTGCTGGCACCAAAAACATAACTTCTTCCTCCTTAGTTCCTCTCGTAAACCCTCACTGATAGCTGGTGTTGTTGCCTTCTTCTTTATGTCCTTAACCTGTTGAGAACTCTCTCTACTAGAAGAAGGAACGTCTCTATCTCTAGGTGTAGGTCTACTCCTAGGTGCAACAAACTCCATACTATGTGCCTTCCGCATAGCCTCCTGTAATGTAGGTGGGTCAAATGCTTTCAACCACCCCTTCAAAGGCTCCATAAGTCCCTCCATGAATAGGACGACTATCCTCCTCTCACTGATATTAGGTACCATCACTGAAATACGCTGGAACTCCTCAATGTAAGAATCCAATGAACCCTGTTGCCACAGCGGTGCCAACTCTCTGAACCTAATCTCAGCATCTCTCACATCAAATCTCTCTATCAATCGATCTGTGAACTCTACATAGGAGTGAATGTGATGATGACCAAGTGTCACAAGTCCATGATACCACTGCTAGTGAGCTGCATGCAAGAATGAACCCACTAGGATGGCAAGATCTTAGCTCTGATACCACTGTAAAATCCCCAACCAATAGTGACTGAAATTTGTCAAATTATTCTGAATTTGATGCTTGGGAATTTTGTCAAACGCTTGCTGGTCTGTATTTTCAGTTTGCTGGTCTAATTGTGTTTTGCAGAGATTTTTACTAGTCTTGAGCAATAGATTGATAAACAAAAGTAGACAATATAACAATAATAAACAATGCAAATTGTATCCAACTCAATGCCTTTTTAATTCAATTTTCTGAGTACAAATCAGTCTGATATAAATGTGCTTCAGACTTACAATAAAGGGGAAAATGATCACATACAAGCAATAAGATAAGAGGAACTTGATTACAAATGATGTAGATGAGTCCCCTTCAACACGGAATGATGAATGCCTCCAAATGATGTAAATTTCTGAGTTGTCTTCAGTCTTTTACACTCTGATTCAGACCTGATTAGTGAGTTTAAATGATGCCCCAAGTGTCAATAAAGTGCCCAGAAATGTTTCCCAAGGTGAGGCGCCCCATTTGGTGTATTTTATATGATTTTTAGACCCCTCTAAGAGCAAATTCGACCCCTATCTTTGTTTGCAGACCTGAATGTTTCAGACCATGAAAATACTTGCATTCCTTCAACAAATGGCCTTCCAAAAATATCCAAAATGTTCTCCAATGCTGACCGCCTTTTTTGGGAGTGTTGGCAAAATTTTATGATGCCATGTGGTTGAAAATCGACCTACTTTAATGGTCTGATCTGAGAATGGTGTCTTCAGAAAAACTTGCAATATCATTCAATATGAAACCCAATACTCATGAGAAACACTTCTAATTTTATTGCCAATCCTAGGCAATCCCAGTGGTGATATTCACAATGCCAAGTAATGTCTATCCAAGAAGATTCGAACAAAAAGGTAAGTCTGAAGTATTAATGGCAGCTTGTAACATTCACCTTTCCTTAAACATTCCAGCCCCTATAGACCTTCAAAATGCATTCAACATCATTGTAATACCAAGGCGTTTCCCAAGAGGGCATCCACGATGCTAAAAGGTGCCACACCAAGGAGAATTTAACCAATGGAGAAGTCTGAAACAAAAATTACAGTCAACCATAAATCATCATACTCTTACCAAAATCGACCTCCATTGCCAAGCAAATCTTCTCCACACTAGGCAGCCTCAAATGGATGTCTTCATTGCTTTAAATTGCACCTAGAACGAAAGGATCGAACGAAATACCATAGCTGTAATAAATCTTCAAATTTTGCAATGAAACCCTTATTCTTCCGACTTGCAAATGATCTCAATGAAGCACAAGTTGAGCATCAAAAGTGAAGCCCACAACTAGTAACAATTCGGTTGATATTTCACAACCTCAAAGTCACACAACCAAGAGGGTTTTCGTCCTCAATGACTATTCTGCAAAAACCCTAGGTCTCATCAACCGCAAATCAATATCAAAACATAAACTTAGATGATAAAAAATGAGCCCAACACCTCCTTATATACTTTTTATGTCTCCACTTTTGGTGGGGGCTAGAAACTTCTAGAAATAAATAACTTTATTTTTTTAATTTATTTTTTTAATAAAATAACTTTATTATAAAATAAAGTTATAATTCATAAATTATCTTTATAACATAAAGTTATAAAGATACTCTCTCTAGGTGTCGAAATGCCAATACACCCGTGGGAAACAACTAAATGTGGTAGAGAAAACCCCTCGAAAGGCCAGGTAACTGCCGAAGTGACCCTCTAATCATCCTGTCTTGACCTACGAAGGTCAATGATAGGCCAATCTCATCAAAAATGTGATGACTAGGAAAAAGGGGACATTACACTTTCAGTTAGTTGATCAAAACTGAGTCTTCAATTGATTGCTTGTCTATAAAGACTCCAAATCGGTTGAGCATGTGGGAAGAACAAATTTTATGAAACCAATCATATATACATCAACATTTGCACTAACAACTTCAACATTATGCTTGATTGCACGGATTTCTAAAGACAAACTGAATATATCACCATTTTTTAACTCAACCCTGAACAATTTCAATTGCAATTATATGTATTTCAATTTTGAATGAGAATCATACAAATCTTTTAACTTTTGTAATGCTTTCCATGGAGGGTTGCAACCTT
Source organism: Torreya grandis (assembly GCA_037957365.1). Classification (NCBI taxonomy): domain Eukaryota; kingdom Viridiplantae; phylum Streptophyta; class Pinopsida; order Cupressales; family Taxaceae; genus Torreya; species Torreya grandis. The sequence continues at coordinate 8,798,234 of JARHVA010000023.1, forward strand.
GTATGTGACGCACAAATTTGCTATCAACTGAGGCCTTGCCTTAAAAATTTTGTGTTTTAAAGTTTGTGATTCTATTTTTTCTATTGGTTTAGGTGGTTGTGTGTCTCCATCACAAATGTCAAACCACAATTCCTTAAGGATGAGAGTATTTTCAACTTATGTGGACCATTCTAACAAGGTGTCGTTTCCGGTTAGTGTTGTGCCAACAATTATTTTTATTGAATGCATTTTTGTTACGAAGGGAGATGGATTGATTCCTTATTGTTCCAATATATTTCTTTTTCTATATACCACCAGACTAATATACCAAACTTCTTGATATATTTATCCTACCTTTATACTTGTCAATACATGGAAAAAGTTCGTCCTTTTGATATATTCAACGATATGTGAAATAAATGTTAAAACATGTGAGAGCATAATGATATGTAGTACTTAAGTAGTACGTGAAAATGATTCGTTCTATAAATGACATTTAGCGAGAAATTCTTGTACATGGGCGTAACTTCACTATATACTTAGAATTTATTGCTTTTAAGATTTACGTCTAACAATAGATATGAATAGGTAATGAAGGAAAATGAAAATTTTTAAAATTTTATCCTTATTTTTCTCCGATGATTTATAAAGATAAAATCTCAAATATCATTGATGCAACTATGATAGACGTTAAATGCAACAATTCACACGTGATGACATTATTCGTAAAAGCAAACCAAAGCATCATATATACTAAAGAGTGTGTTTCCACAATTTATTTTATTTTAAAAAAGAATTTGTTTTGATTTTGAAATGCTTTGCACAAATGACTTATTTCAATATTTTAAATAAGCCAAAAATATACAAATTGATTGTGCTTTTATTTCGAAAAAAAACCTTTAAAAAAAATTAATTAGAACTTAGCTTATGCCCTTTGAAGGCTTTCCTCCTCCTCCCACATGGCTTTTGTGGATTGAAAACAAATTGGAATGAAGCGTTATCTCTTTTATTTATTAAAATGCCAACTTTCCATCCAATGTTGAATTGCCAAAGGTTCAGTTCAGGGTTCCACTCTACTCTCTATTGCGCAGCTGTGTAGTCTTTCAACAGCTCCAACGCCAATGTTAGACCTCCTTGTCAAGAGATCAACGCATCCACTGTCAAAAAAACAATGAAAATACAGCTGGAATGGCTCCTAGCACTAGTGGAAGGCCAAATGCAGCCAATAAGTGCACAGATTTGACTGAATGTGATAGTCTCCTCATGGAATATCTTAATTGCAGCTTAGAGGTTTGAGATGCCAATGAGAATGGCTCAGGTCTGCACACTCCAGCGCAGTCCTTTGAGCAGACTTGGCCAATAAATAATTTTTTTACTGAATGCAGGACTCCACAATTGAAACTATTGCAATGCCGTACGGCCTGCATAAGAATTAGAATAAACTTTGCTAAATAAATTTGAATGGCTGAGAAGGAATTTTCTGCATGAGAGGATAATGGAAGATAAAAACATAAGAAAAGCCATGGCTTTGACACCAATGTTGGGCCAGGGATGCAAATTAACAAGAGATTTGATGCAAATTAATTTTGGATCCATTATATTAATGAAAAACAAGAATACAATATATACACTACGACTCAGTTCATCTTCTAAGATGACTGCTCAGTTTCTATTACAAAACAAGATCCTAAAAGATCTTACATTTAAAGAATAATTAAATATTATGTACAATAATATTATATAATACAATGAGGGGAGTGGTTATTAAAAAGAAAAAATGGGGTTGTTTGATCCCTGGAGGAATACAAGGGTATAGGTGGACATGGGTAACATTAAAGTTTATATAATTGTAATTGGGGAGTATTCGTCAAGGAGGAATTTTTTTAAACCGGAGATTAATCAACAGGGTGGTCGATTAACTAACCGACAAATTAAAAAATGCAGTGTTTGGAGGCCTTAGATGTGTTCTGGGCATGTCCTGGCACATACAAGAAGCGGGCGTGCAGTGCTCCCAACAAGTACTGGCACAATGCTTGTCGGGTACCTGCAATTAATCGCAAGTCCCTAACAAGTACTGTGCCTGTACTGGCCATATAACCGATGAATTTGAATGGTGATTACTGAGTTTGCCAAATTTTCCGCAATTAATTGAGTGATTGCATATTAACCAGCAAGTATGTAATCCATAGGTAACACGTCAACAAGGACTTAGGTGAGGAGAGTTAAGTCTTGGTAAGCAACACAACAAAAGAGCGTTGAAAAGACAAAGGGTGGGCCAAATACATAAAAGTCTATATATAGAGGGGAAAGTGAGCGTTTAAGTGGTTTAGGCTAGTAACTTGAAAAAAGTTGCATAAAAAGAGAACGAACTTAAATATCGGCCATGTGAAATAAGATATCAAGTGGTAGAAGTCTTGGGGAACCATGGATATTGTAATTAATGCATATATCCCATAGAAGGCCTAACTCCAAGTGAAAACTAACCATGTTTTGTGATTTAAGGAGTTGGTGTCTTTAAGTCTACCATAAGTGCAATGTGTATTGGAAACTCAATTTCACCCATGAAGATGTGGAAAGAGTTCTTATTCTTTTGGCCTAGACGATAATTGGCTAGACGGTCTGCTACAGAGTTCTAACGGCGCCTATAGTGTTGAAGATGGACTTCAATTAGAATATTCATATTTATCAAAATTTGAGTGGCCATGTTGTCACAACTTTCAAGGATGATTCATCCAAGACGGTCTGTGTTGATGCAAACTTGACTTCGGTAACCATACTTTGTTGATAGAATGCATAGCAACTTGACATTCTCCTTCAAATATGAGACGAAATATTCCATTATTGGTACCCAGTTGAAGACCTATAGACAGTGCTGGAAAATCTGCCGAATTGTTGGTTTGAATACCGATTCAATGATAAAAACCAATAACCGTATACCCTTGTGAGTTCCTAATATCGCTGTCAATACCAGCTTGACCTGAGATATGCTTTGAAGCACCATTAAAATTAAACTTGTATTGTCCCTTGGGTAGTGGGTCCCAAGTATTCTGGCGTTGACTGTAAAAAACAGAAACTAGCAGTCGAAAGGGACATTCTTACTACGGGGAATTTGACTATCCAATATATATTCTAATGCAAATATTCCAACAGTATGCCAGTGGGTTGTGAGTGTGGTATGCCTGATTTGAGACTTTTGATTTTAGCTAGAATTCTAATCACCTGGTGTTTTTAATTCTCAAAAGTTCATGAATAGCTTTTCCATATAAACCAGAGAATAAAGCTTGGAGCAACTTTGGACATGGACTTTATGAACTGCAGATCCGATTGAGGATTTTTCGACTAAAAGATTCTAGTGGTTAAAAATCCATGTCTAGATAAGTGTCACCTAGACTCATAAAATTGCAACCAAATCTATTTGGAGAACATGCAATTCGAAGAACAAACGATTGATAGTTTTGGATGCTTGGTTTCATCTGGGGCAGATGCTTGGTCCAATGTATCCCAGCTTCTAAAGGTTACAGTAAGAACAGCACATAGGTGTTGAAGAAGCCCCAAGAAGCCTTTGATGTTTGGCCTAGTTGGGGCATCCCAAATATAGTCCTAGCGCTAAGAGTCAGGGTTGGGTTGTTCATTACAAACCAAAGACCAATAGGCCAAAGCCACAGCACATGCACTATGATTAGTATGTAGCCAAATCTGGGAGTCCTCCTCAAAGATTTTGATTATAGTCCTTCCAGATAGCATTTTGATCAGTTCTATGGATTCCCCACATAAGTTTGCCCTGCTTTGGTTATTTTCTCAACATCCGACTGAAATTGATTGGATTGACTTTTCTGGCAATAGTCCTTGATACAGATGAGGCCTTGTCTTTGAAGATTAGCTTGAAGAGTAATGAAGTCGTTTTACAGAAGTGGATGCTGATCCTCCAAACTATACTCCCACAAGTGAATGGAACAGTTTCTGCCCATTTTCCAAGAGAGTGTTGGTGTGGTCGGAACAGCCCAATTTGTAAGAGTTTTGCTATTCTATAGAAAGCTGGTGGCCAAGTTTCCAATAGGGTATTATTGTTGGCATTGAAAATATTTTTCCCTGGATTATGAGGCTCCATATTTATAGGGGTTCCTTTCAAAGTCCCCAAGTAGCTCTCATTGCCAGCATTGTGTTGAAAGATAGCAGGTTTCTAACTCCTCATTTTTTTCCTGAAGTATTCTTCCCCAAGAGACTAGCGTAAATTTATGTACTTTTCCGTAGAAAATTCCTTTGGAGATCAACCAAAATATTCTCAATGTGCAGAGGGAGAGGCATAAATTTTTGTAGATAAATATGTACCACTTGAAGAACAACTTTGACTTGGAGTTTCCCAGCAAGTGCTAGCCATCAATGGGTCCAATGGGCCAGCTTATTCTGCATTTTTTAATAACACTCTGCCAAAAATCCTTCGTTCTTTTGAAGTGAAATAGGTATCCTAAGTATTTAATTGGAAGAAAGCCTTCTTGGAAATGCATACTGCAGAATTTCCTTTTCCTTGGTGGCTGCCATAATAATAAAGATCAAGAGATTGGCTGTGATTTATATGTTGTCCCGAGTCCAATTAAATTGACCGAGGATGTGATCCACTTTTTTTATTTCCCATAAGAGTGGAGAACAGAGTATCATTCGCAAAATGAAAATTTGTGTATTGTGTTCCTCCTGCAAGGCCATGAATTTTACCCGAAAGCTTTGCCTCTTCAAGCATTCTGCTGAAGGTCTCACCAATTATGATAAATAAATACAGGCTTAGGGGATCCCCCTTGGAGAAAACCTCTGATGGACAAGCAAAGAGTGCCTACATCACCATTTGGAGAAAACCTCTGGTGGACAAGCAAAGAGTGCCTACATCACCATTCACTGATAAAGTTAAAAGAGGAGTACGAACACAGCTATTAATTCACTCAATAACACCTAGCTACAGGAGCTGAAAAGAAACCGTTTTCAAGCAGAACCCAATCGCACCTTAAAGGCCCTTGAAATGTCTAGTTTGATTAGTATACCAGGCCTTTTTCAAGTATGAAAAGAGTGGAAAATCTCTTGGGTTTTAGTTAGATCTGATCCTAGGGTCCTTAACCTAGTTATTTTCTATTGTATTTGTTTGTACTTTCGAGACCCATCGATCTATTTTGGTCACTCATGGACATTAATATAACTTCTTTCCTTCTTTCTTTCTTGGACAGAGATGATGTTATCCTCAATTTGTCAACCAGGAACAAAGACTGAATTGAGTCGGGGATATGACATTACGGAGAAGTTATTTAATTATGCCTGCAATGAGTTTTAAACAAATTTTCTAGACCATATTACGCAAAGCAATAGGCCCATAACCATCTAAATCATCATCGCTCACCTTTTTCGGTAAAAGAACAAGCTTAGTGGTATTGAGGTTCTGAAGCATACACCTGTTTTTGTGTGATTCCTCCATAAGCTGGGACGCCATCCAGACCAAGAGATTTGTACAGTTGAAAGGAGAGAACAATATTGTAAGTTATTTTGTCATTGGCCTTAGAAAGGTTAGATTGTCCACATCTTGTATGAGATGTGGTATGTTAGACAAAAGTTTTCTTTGGGCTTACAATTTGTTATTGCTACTGATATCCTCCATAAGGATTTGCTGGAAATGGCAAGTAGAATATCTAAGAATTTCTTTGAGATTTGTAATGAAAGAGCCAATGGCCTTATTCATGAACCGTATTGATATGTTGCCTGTTTTGGGCAGCTTTATGAAAGAATTTTGCATTGATGTCACCCTATCTAGTCCACAGTCCCCGAGATCTTTGCCACCAATATTGTTCTTCTTGTTTTTGTTCCCTAGTGAGTGTGTGAGTAAGGGCTTGCTCTTTTTTAACCTAAGCGTGAAAGAAGCCATCATCACAGATTTATTTTTGTAGATTTACTAGTTGCTTTTTTATATCTGCGAGTCTTTAAAAGATGTTGGCAAACATTTTTATTGCCAAAATTTGAGCTTTACTTTAGGATATTTGAGTTTCTCCATGAATTTGTACATATCAGGGCTTTGAATGTGGCTTGCTTCCAACCACCAAGTAGCAATATTACTTGCAACCTGCAGGTGAGAGAGCCACAGGTTTTAAAATCAAAATTGAGCCTTTTTTGATGACTTTGGGGCTGAAGAGATGCATAACCACAGAGGCCAATGATCCGACAGTATGGAGTTCCAGACTCTGGCTGTGATATGTTTTGAAGATGTGAAGTTGAACTATGGATCTGATAGAACCGTCATGTCTTGTTTCTCAAAAATGTATTGCATGCCCTTGCGTCTATTACACCATGTATGATTCCCTTGAGCATATTCTAGATCCACCATTGAAAAGTCAAGAACTAGTTGGGAAAGAGTATTTGTTGTCTTGTGTTTGAAATTGGTGTGTCCTTTTTTTCAGATGGAGATTTAATAGTATTGAAGTCACCCATTAAAACCAGATTCTCAAGTCCTGCACTGGTAAGATGTATATATTGACAACCCCCCACTGAAGTTGCATATCGTAAGAGAAAAAAAGGGCATATAGAGCCCAAGGAAATTAGTAGGATAATTTGAGGACATACCTGGAAGGGTTCTAATGAATGAACGTTGATGTTACATTACTTTTAAGAGTGTGCTTTGTTCCCCAGATCCCTGGGAAGATGATATCTTTGTGCGACTAGATCTTTAGATTTCTTGAAGAACCATATCAAAACCTTCCATTTTGACTTTATTCCTAAGAAATTGATGCTTATTGGGCAATCCCAATCTGCTGACCTTCAAAGAGAGAATCTGTATCATAAAAATTGGGGATGTTGGAGGTGCTTGCCTCCAAAAAGATCTCTGCTTGATTAATTTTGAGTGTCCAAATCTGCTTTAGCTTTGTTATCGTTCCCCCTACATTGTCTTCCTCTGCATTAGCAACAACCTCATTGGGAGATTTCTGTTTTTTCTTGGTTTCAGTCTTACTTTTAGGGTCCCATAGCCCGAGATCAATGGGAATAAGATCCATAGTGAGAGCTGGAAGGAAGGCTCTTTTTACTAATAGTAGCAGGTCAGTTCACATATTGGTTTATAGAAAATTTAATTGATTCTGGACCCTTACTATTTATTTGGGGCTTTGAGCTAAAAGATTGCCGTGGATGCTTCTATGAAGAAAGAGTGTTTTCTTGGGTGCTATGACCATCATCCATCGCTTCTACATCCAGATCTGCAAGGGTTACAAAGGGGTTTATGAGATAAATCTGCTCTGCCATTGTTGTAGCTTCATCTCCTTTTCTTGCATAGCCCTTCTGGCATTTTTTCTCATCCTTGGCTTCGTCTTGGTTATTGTTTTGCAAATCCTCATACCATTTATCCATTTGTTGTAATGTTTGACTCTGTCCCTCTGTAATGTCCCCAAATGGGACAATTCAACCAAAAAGGGGTTTCCCTTAAAATCCACAAAATTTTGAATTATGAAATTAGCCAAATCAGCAAACCCTAATTCAAAGATATGCCTAAAAAACATGCAATATACTTTCAAACCTTAGGCGCCAATGTGCAAATAATATATAGGTAATTTTCAGCAATTAACTTGAACAAATAACACCTCAAAATTATCCAAAATAAGCCACAAACTGAAAATAGAGATTTTATACTTTTTTACCCCTTGTATGTGGATGAAAATCAGATTTAACTTTGCTGTAAAATATCTCATTTTACACATAACAATTGAATATTTGTCAAATCCTCGCCAAAAATCATGAATAATTTATCAAAAATAACCACACAAATCCAACGCCATTTTTGGGCCTTCAAAGTGATCAAAACCCTCTTCCAACCTAGTCGTCCTAGGTCAAATTCTGCATATAAAAATCAAAAATATTATTTGCCCTTCAACTAGGGTTTTAAACCCCTTCAAACAACAAACCCTCACTTCAATTCAAGTCACCACACTTGGGAAAATTGCTCAATAAATATTAGCTATAAATTCACAATTTATGAAGTCAAAACCCGCATGAAATATGCTCAAAAATATAAATAAATAAATTTGAATTTATTATTTATTTATCCACTTGAAAAGACCTTGCAAACTTTGCCTAATCACACAGAAAGTCCATGCCACACTTCAACAATAATTATCAATAAATTTCAGCCATGAAACGAAGTCAATTTGACCTCAAATTAGCCTTGAAACCCACACAAACAAGTCACCAAGCAAGTTACCCCACTCTAGGGCAATAATCAGATTCCCTTTGCAAAGGTGGTGTCAAAAGACATTGTTTTGTTGAATAATTAGCTCCAAAAACCTGCAAACATTTATTGGGCATACATCCCAATATTTTATTCAAGCATGAAGAATCAATATCAATTTTCAGTATATCCTTGAAAAGAGAACTCCACCATGTACTTGCAGCCTTCAAAAGAGGGGCAAACCACCTTGGAAAGGCCAAATATTCTTTCTTAATTCTCTTTGCCGACTTTTAACATATCTCCTCTTTGCCTTTGATCACTTACAAGCTGACATTCTTTTTTTACCAAAAATAATATTAAATAATTGCTTAAATAGTAAATAGTAATTAAAATTACTTTTAGGAAATAATTCAATAGTTATTTCAATTAAATACCTTAGTGGTAAAAACCACTTTTATAAAATATTCTATTAATCAACTCAAATTGTTTTATATGAACAAATGATTAAAATCACTATTCGGACAATTATAATTAATTAATAAAATAAAACCCCAAAAAGAATCATTTAGTCTATGGGGAAGTAGACTAAAGGTTTTCAATACCTACTCATGAATGGTTTGGAAATGGGGACATTACACCCTCCTATGGAGTGGGCTGGCTAGGCTCTTCAATTTCCCAAGTTGGACAAACTCTTGTAAGATGGCCATGCTCATGATAGATTCGACGCATTAAGGGAATGTTCGCATAGTCCAAGGGATGTTCCCATTCTATGCTTTACATATCAAGAATGAGACGATCTAGCAAGGGATTTTCCAAGTCCATATTTACATATATCCCAACATAGTTCATAATTCCAAGATTCCTAGTGAACTCCGACACTGTAATGTATTCCCTGATGGCAGAGCCTATCTTCCTAAGGAAAGATTCCTACTAGTACTCACTAGGAAGTAATGGTCACCAAAACCAAACTGGGACAATGCTAGGAAGATCCTTGGTTGGGTTGAAGGATTGTGATCAGTGCTTCACGAAAAGGCCTATCTTTTCGAGAAACCACTGTCCTCTTTGAAATACAAGATCTTACTCTTTTTTTGTGGAAGAGACAACCAAAAAATAGCCTTTGGACATCAATAATATCTCCAATATGCCAATGGGTTTCCAATTCTCCTGAACACAGTATCTCAATGTTTTCAAGCCAAGGAAATCTCCCAAGAATCTGCAAATTAAGGTCCATTCTTTGAGCATCCAAATTATGTGTTCCATCTCATCCATGGAGAAAAAGATCTTAGGGTGTATCCATTTTCAAGTAGCACCCCTTTTCATTTTTTGAAGAAAAATTGGCTTGGATTATTGTATTCTTTGCATTGCTTCCAACGAAATTTCTAAGCTCTTCTCTGCTGGTTTGTGGCACCTCCTGTGCAACAACAGATTTGAAATTTGGGAGGGGTTGTTGCCATGGCCTGCTTGAGAGGCAAATCTAATCTCCGATCAACCTGAATCTGCTGAAAGATCAGATGTGTTGGCTGTAATGGATCTTGGAACTGGTTTGTGAAAGCTGGGAGCATAGAGGGGAGCATAGACTTGTTAAACATCCCAGAATAATTTAAATGAATGAAACAATTAAATGTGTGACAACTAAGTTTGAAAAGGTTGAAAATGATACTGAATCATTTAAGACTTTTGAGTCTTAAATTCCCTGAGGAGATGGACACCTTAGGGCGCTCATATTCCTAACATTCCAAGAAAGGGACTTCATTTCTTCTTGGGAGGGACTTCAACTCACCCATCTTTCATCATATCAAGAGGTTGCTTTTGACAGTGCTTAATTGGTCTATTGATCTTCGAATTCCTGTTGATGAATGCCTCTCAAACCAACACAACTTCATACTGCCAACATCATGATGTTTGATAGACTTCCAGTCATCAAGGCAATCGACGTCTAGTCTCACCTAAATTTGAGTAGGTAATGATGCCAAAAATGTGGTATAGAAAATCGAAACTGAAAATTCACAACTAACCATAATGAAAATATACATAATGAACAACTCGCAAAATAGAATAATGACTTGGGATTTATTCATACAATAATGTGCACGTACAGTACTCTTTTGAATACAGACAACAATACAAGGGAAAATAACGAAGAAAGCTCCCCCAATGTCTATGATCACAACATATAGTCGACCAACAAGATGTGTCGGTTGGAAAACTTTTTGACAAGCTCTCACACCAAATACAAGTAGTGTTGACCATAGTAGCATAAATCATTTAGTTAAAAAATCATTTTTTTCAAAAGTGTAAGTGTTTTTCAAAAAATCACAATTAATTGGGGAAAAAAGGAAAAACATAAAACCAAAAAAAATGTGGAAAAAGGCAAAAAAAACTATTTAATTTAGAGGCATTTCCATTGCATAGAGATACATATTAAGCATTTCAATTGCATAGAGAATAGATAAAGATTACGAGATGAAGATAAATGAGATTGCATGGCATCAAAACCAACGAACTGTTTTCTTTCATTAATTTCCATACTATTCAAATTTCATTGATTTACATTTCAAAATGATACTATTGCCGTTTACAAATAAACAAAAAAAGGAGAGGAAGCCAGTGGCAACAAGGTAGACTAAGGGATTAACAGGTCTAAATGTTGATGCTCAAGGGTTAAAGCCTCTCTTGATTTAAGAGAGGACCTCGGTGTCATACCCAGCCTCCAACAAGTTGAAATCAATTTCGTCATATTTAGGCTTGTCATTATTTTCCAACCATTCAAATTCTAGATCGATCTCGTCAAGGTCAATCTATTGATCATCCTCAACGGTACCTAACATTATCAAATAGAATGCATATGTTAGTGACTTTGAAAAATAATACTTTACATTGTTACAAACTATAAATCAATTTTCCATATGAATTGAGAATTAGAAATGCAACATTTCTTAACCTTGAACTTTCTTTATTTTTAGGCAAAAATAGTGGTGGACAAACACTAAATCATTCATCTATTCTTAAGTGAGTCGATTGCATTTTTTGGAATGTATATGCTCGAACACACTCCAACTACGCTCGCACGTGGGTGAACTGCATGCCAAACTCAAAATACACATTGACATCCATCAAATGTGTTTGGTTTCTTTGTCAAACAAATCCCACCATTCTGATGTAAGAACAAAATTTTTCAACATTGTAACATAAATTTTAGTCAAAATTTAACACTTTCACTATACGTATGTAGAAAAATTGTCTACCTGATTTGATGGTCTTCCTTCATGTGATGATTGTTTTACTGGAGAAGAAACCCATTGCCTACTTATACATCATAAACTCTCCCATAGTTGCTTCAAAATATTCTTAAGAAACATTCTTTCCATGCACTTAAATAGGCCCTTTGTGACCTCTACATCATCTTGAAATGAACCGCTAAAGAATAACATTGGATTCGAAAAATATCTAGTTGTATGGAGGGGGAGAATGTATTTGTCGATCTCATATTTAATCAACTATCTCCCATAATGGCAAATGCTTGGCCCTGTTATTCTTCAATTTGCTCCTAATAGTGTCTTCGGTCTTCTCAATTGCCTCATATATATAACCCGTGGGAGATTTATTCTCATCGATGAGTCTCAAAACTCGAACTACAGGTTCAGAGAATAACACAATTTTCTGTCTCTTCTCAAAAAGAGGGTGAGAAAACATGGTCAACCACGTTTTGCCCTCCATATGTTTCACAAAGTTAGATTCCACCCACTCAATTGAAACAAACATTCTATTAAATTCATTTGTTGTTGGTTGTCATGTTCACTTTTTCAAATAAAGTAAAAAATAATAAAGTTAATATTTTAAGTTATCTAAGTGACTTACTTTTTATTTTATTAAAAAAAGTGACAACTTAATAATACTTTATTATTATTAAAAATTAAAAAAATGGTGAGAAAAGGGAAAAATGAAAATAAAAGAAAAGGGTAAAACTTAAAAGTGTAACTCGAACTTTAAAAGTGACAATTGAGTCTATATATTGAGAGTTTTCTTTCATTTGTATTCATATTCAATTTTATGATCAATATATTTTCTCAATTTGTTGAGTTTTCTAGCTCATCAGTTTTTAACATAAAGACGAAAACCCTCACCATTTGGATTTAGGTTTAAGGACGAAAACCCTCTTATCTATTGAAGTGATTCCATCCATGAATCATAATTGTGCAGACAAATCAAAGTTATTTTTAGATTTCAGTTGGCCGGAAAGGAATATCAATTTCTAGAATTTTTGTGAGCATTTGTTGGATCAACAAATCAAGTATTTATGCTAAACAAAAGTTGTTGTACCCTAGGGTTTGGCCGTTGTACCATCTAGGGACTGTTGAGCTACAAATCATAGCATTGGGATTGTTTTGCAGGCCTTGGTGAAGGGTTTCAGATCAGTTTATTGCTGTAATTATGTGTCTAACATGTCATACCTTCATTTACAATTGTCATCTTGTTAAAATTAGTCAACAAATCTTGTACTATACAACACTACCCTTTGCAAATATTTATTCGGATCGATACAACCATCCTGTTGTAGGAAATATTAGAGTGTAAGGTTTTATTTATCAAAAATTATTCTTTCTACATCCCAGGGTTTGGTTGGGAAACATTCAACAGTCTATTGAAATTGTTTTTACTATTATTTTATGTAATCATTGACTGAAATAAAGATTATAATTTAAGTTTTCAGTATTAAGTGTTGCATGTGTTAGTCTAGTATTTGCATGTAAATATAAAAATTATAACTTAGAAATTTACTAGAAAGGGTTTATAGAAAAATCCAAAATTGTTATTTTGTTCAAAAAAGGATATTTCAGTGGTATTAGAGCTATGATCTTGCCAGCGTGTGAATCATGGGACAGTGCAAGAATCCATGTTAGAGATGTTGCAAGATATACAAAAATATCAGACAAATCTAAAGGCATGGGTAGAAATAAAGAAGATGAAAACGTCAAAATCAAAGCCTTAAAAATCTGTAGAGGAACAAAAGGAATTCAGCAAATCAAAAGTAAGGAGATTATCTGAAAAGAAATCAAAGAATGAGGTTGAAAAGAAACAAACCACATTGTAGACAAGTGCAGGGGATGTAATGAGGACTTAAAAAAAGTGTGATGAATGGATAAGAAGAGCTATGGAAGTTAAGTTGATAGCCACTCAAGCAAAACAACACATACAAAAATTAAAAGAAAGAATGTTCCAATTGTAATGGAGGAACATAAAATTGTGGAGAAAGTGGAGTTTATCTTCACTATTCTTTATGCTATAGACTCATGTCACACAGATACGATCACAATCAACGAATGTTATGAGACTGAAATGACATGCATAGAGGCAATTGAAGAAAGAGCCAAGACTTCAGAAGCATTAACTCTTAATGCAAACAATGATTTATATGAATATCAAATCAAAGTAGTGAAATGGAAGTAGAATGAAGAGATCATTTTTCATGAATAAAGTTTTCTAAGAAAGCTAGAAGTTGCAGATACAAATTTGGACACAACTGAAATTTTTTACAAGAATTGAAGATCCACAAGCAAAACAACTTCACGTGCTCACATTTGGATGAGAATAAAAAAGAATGATTTGGGATCTGGGTATTTGTAGGATGGTTCAAAAAAATTTCGAGGACAAGCAATCTTTGGGAAGGCCGGACTGTCATGTCTCATTTTTCAAATAAAGTAAAAAATAATAAAGTTAATATTTTAAGTTGTCTAAGTGACTTTTTATTTTATTTTAAAAAGTGACAACGTAATATTACTTTATTATTATTAGAAATAAAGAAAAAGGTGAGAAAGGAAAAAGTGAAAATTAAAAAAAAGGGTAAATCCTATAAGTGTAACCCTAACCTAAAAGTGACAATTGAGTCTATATTGAGAGTTCTCTCCAGTAAGAACCTTTTACCATTCATCCACCATTTTTCCATTTTCCTCATTACTCTTGCGAACCATGCTCTTCTCTCTTTCTCCATTCGAGCTGATTTCTCCCCTCCTGTTACAACCCCATCTTTCAGTATACCATGTACCATCTTTCAGTATACCACGTACCATCTTCCAGTTTGAGGATGGGGACTGACATTTTTCTTTTTCATATCCGTCAGCTTCTACCTTCGAAAACCCAGTTCTTTTCACTTGATTGTTTTAATTCCAAATACACGTCTTTCCTCCATTATTTGGGACGCTGCCCTCAAATGCTTTCCTAACTACACCAGGTCTACTTATAAATCTAAAAGACCTTGTCCCATGAATAAGTGGTATGATGGTGATTGCATGACTCTCCACCGTCAGCTTCGGTACGCCTTCCTCCATTCTCACCCCTTTTACCCAGCCCTAAAATCATCCTATCGTTACCTTCTTTGACGTAAGAAACGCCTTTTTATTTCTCAAAGGAGACGGAACTTACGAGCTTCCTACATTCACTCCCCCAAACTCTTTTGGCGTACCATCCTCCCACGACACTCTCCTCTCCCCATTGAGCTTAATCCCACATCCATGACTTCCCATACCTCCACCCTTTATGATATTCTTGGCCAAACACAAACCATGTTGCTTCTCCACCATCTTCTTCTCACTTTTTCACATACAAGAATGTTAGAGAGGCAATGAAGGTGATGAATAGTAGCAAGGCAGCTGATGAAGAAGGTTTCCAAGTCGAGTTCTTCAAACATGGTTTTAGAGCTTTTGGAAGCTATTTGGTTGATCTTTTCAACCACGTGGTTTGTTCGGGTTTTCGACCCTCCTGGTCACATCACATAATTCACCCGATACACAAATCAGGGACCTGTTCAAATCCTAATAATTACAGGACGATCATGGTTGGACACACATTCTCAAAATTGTATGCTATTGTACTACACATGCAGCTTTCGAGAGAGCTAGAGCAGAGACACCTCAGAGCTAGAAGGGTTTAGACTAGCCCATCAGACCATTGATCATATTTTCACACTCCAAGCCATTATTGAGGAGGCACGTCATCGCTCACCCAAAGTCTATTGTTGTTTTGTAGACTTTAGGAAAGTATTTGATTCTGTTCCAAGAGAGGCTCTTTTCCAAAGACTTGGGAATATTGGCATTTCTGAGACCCTCTTGGCAGCCATTATGAGATTATACGAGAATGTCCTTGGTCGTCTCCGCACAGTTCATGGGATTTCAAATTTTATTAGGAGTACCATTGGGGTCAAGTAGGGATGCCCTTTGTCCCCAACCTTATTTGGGATATAAATTGATGAGCTAGAGACCTTTCTTCATGAACATATTTAGGCTAGTGATGGATGTCTTCTTCACCAAGTTTTGATTTCTATCTTCCTGTTTGTGGATGATGTGGTTCTCCTAGCCTCTTCTCTTGAGGGCTTACAACGACAATTGAATGTTTTGGCTCTCTTTTGTGATCTCCGGCAACTGACAGTTGATTTGAGGAAAACCAGGGTCATGGTGTTTAATGGCTTGAAGACCTCCCACCTCCATTTCTTTTTCAAAGGAAAGGAGGTTGAGATTACCACTTCTTATATTTATCTGGGGGTGCAATTTTTTGGTCCACGTTTCAACTTGAGGTAGGCATTCCAGCCTAGAATAAACAAAGGGTATGGTTCTTTAGCTCTACTTGAACGATAGTGTTTCCGACATCACTTTCAGGATATCTCATCCAAGATGTCACTCATGGATACGCTTATCAGACCCACAATCCCCTATGGATCTGTAGTTTGGGGACCCTCTTTACTTGAGAGTGATTAGGCTACTGTTGAGTGGATCCAAACACTTCTCCTTCGTTGCATGATCAAATGTAAGCAGACAGTTCCCCAACACATTATCCTTGCAGAGTTTGGAGCCCGACCCTTCCGACTGCAGACTATATTTGATCTGATCTCTTTCATACACTGCATGCAGAGGTTTGTTGATTCTGTGAGTGAGCATGATAGATATCCATACTTAGCATACTGTTCTTCAGAGAATCTTGCTCTCTCAGCGCCTTCGACCCGTGGATGTTGTTGGTATACAAGAATTTTTGATCCATTGGAATCTGTGGGAATCAGGATCGACTGACTTCCTCCATTTTTGTACTCCTTGGACACACCAACTCATCTTCTACCCACTAGACAGGGGTTGAACATGATTATTAGGGATAATATTTATAGACAGTTTATCTATGTTACTTGGGTAAACCCTCCTAAGGGTTACGACTTATGATGACATTTTATGCTGAGCACTTCTTGGCGCTGAGGGAGGGGTTATCATTCGCCCACAGTATACATATCGCCACTGGATGCACTCTCTTCGCATCCCATTAGGATAGTTTCGAGTGGGGTCCCACAGGGTTAGGATTGAGACTAATCACCAGATAGATCGAGTAGAGAGGATTAGTTAGTTATGCAGCATCCTAGGAGACGGAGTCTGAGGAGCACTTCATCTTCCGTTGTCCCATTTACTATGAGATCAGAGGGAGATTTTCCTGCCTATTTAGGGGGACACAAAATCTTGCTGACTTCTTTAGATACGAGGAGTAGAGATGTTTGGCTTTATATATACAAGAAGCTCTTAAGCTTCGTGATCATCTTAGTCAGAGATCCACTAGACCAGTCTCCACTCAGTGGATTACTTCATTTTTCACGGTGCTACCTTCAAGGAGAGGCACTAAGCGACATATTGACATCAATACAGCCTCACATTCTAGATTAGTGAGGCCCAGAGACACTGTTCACAGTTCCTCGAGTTTTCATCAACATATTCACTTTAGACCCGGCATTAGGAGACAGACTAGATCCACCAGATATTCACAGAGGACTTTTCCTTCTAGGTAGAGGATTGGAGGATAGACTAGACATCATACCTCTCCTTCAGGTCAGACTTCTATTCAAAGCTTCTTCTCGTCGGCCTTGGATGCTAGGAGAGTTGGATTGAACCCTTGAGGGGTTCCCTCCTGGTCCTTCCTTAGGGCTCATCCTCATGCTTCTGATGCTTATAGATTCTTGGGGATTGCTCATCTCTATTGCTCTCTTCTTTGGACCTGAGCTTGGATGGGCCCTTTGGCAGTTTGGGATATGAGAGTGGTCACTCTTTGCCATGTTTTATACTATTTCTTTCAGCATTGTTTTTCTTGTTTTGGAGACCTTTTTGGTTTCCCACTTTTTCCTGACACATTTCTATAATCTACAGTCCCTTTGACCTATTTTTGTGGTCATTAGTTGGACATCAATATATTTATCTTTATCTCTCATTTGTATCATGTAATATCCCTTTTCGAATAGAATAAGAAATAAATTCAAAACCCTCTAAATTTGTTCGTTAATCTCACAAAATATTTGCTGCGGCACAAGGTATGTCTTTCACCAAGATAATAAATAATCACAAAATATTAGTTGGGGTACAAGATATGTCTTTCACCAAGATAATGTATAATCGAATACATGCAATAGGATTTTTAACCACATACAAATGCACTTCTTTATTTCAATTAAGTGAATACATAAAAACCCATCTGAAAATAGTTATGGAAAGTACAATTGCATTAAATCAAAGTACCAATTTATTGTTTGAAAAATCTTTCAATTCTACCATTTTACTAGTACAATAGGTTGTAGAGGCCAAACCCTACTGAAAGAAGACCAATAATAATTATTTCTAAAAATAAATACCATTGATTGTACTTGTTGGTTGTGTTGGAGAGCTGGTAATGGTATGGTAGCCCACCGAATGTTTGAGCCTCCAAACCTGTTAAACCCTGAAATTGGAACCATAGTTGTAATCCCTAGATGGAATTACCAAATGGATATGAAGAGTTTCGTCTTTGTACCTATAAATTCAAGGGTTTTCGTCCTCTGAATATTTGCAGAAGCTCTTCTTTTATAAAAAAGGTTATGTTTTTGTTCGAATGATTTCAATAATAATTTCTTCATTGCCCCGTTTGTCCTTTTATAAATTCATTTTCCATTTCAACTCTAACCTTAAAGTAATTAAAATTACTTTTTAATTTAATATTCACCTTTTTTCAATTAATGAATATTAATTACTTTTTGGCCATGTCTCCAATAATTACTTTTGGCCCTATTCAATAATAATTGTCATTTTCAAAGTTATAACTTAAAGTACTTTTTTGGACAACTTAATAAATTATTAATAGATTATTTTTCTTTATTAATTTCTCCTTAAGCTACGTGGAATAAAAATAAACTTTGGGTGCTCGATTTAATTAATTCAAAAAAAGAGACATTACAGTCCGCCCTGCCCAAAATTGTTTGCCCTCAAGCAATGTTTGAACTATCCCAACAACTACCAGGATCCCATATCATTCTTTTTTATTCCCATCCAAATGTGAGCATATGAAGTTGTTTTGCTTGTTGATCTTTAATTCCCTGTAAAACTTTCTCGGTTGTGCCCAAATCTGTATCTACAACTTTTGGCTTTCTTGGAAGCTTTTCTTCATGGAGAATGATATCTTTGTTCCACTTCCATTGCACTACTCTGATTTGATCTTCATATAAATAATTGTTTGCCTTAAGAGTTAATGCCTTTGAAGCCTTGGCTATTTCTTCAATTGCCTCTATGCATGTGATTTCAACCCCATGACATTTGTTGATTGTGATCATATCTGTGTGACCTAATCTATAGCATAAAGATTAGTGAGGCCGAATTCCACCTTCTCCACAATTTTATGTTCCTCCATACTACTGCCTTGTAGATTAATTTCAGCTTCCATTTGTATGTCAGATTCATGTTGCTCTTCAATAATCTCTACAATTTCTTATGGCTTTGGTTTTTCTTCTTTCTCATTCTCCTACATCACAATTGGAGAATTCTTTCCCTTAATTTTTTGTAGGTGTTGTTTTATTTGAGTGGCTATCAACTTAGTTTTCTTAGCTCTTCTTAGCCATTCATCACACATTTTTTGGGTCCTCATTACATCCTTTGTGTTTGTCTGCAATGTGGTTAGTTTCTTTTCAACCACATTCTCTAGTTTTTTTTCAAATAAGATCTCTTTACCTTTGACTTGCATGTTGAATTCCTTTTGCTTCTCTGTAGATTTTTGAAGCTCAGATTTTGAATTTTCCATCTTTATTTCTATCCATGCCTATAGATCTTTTTGATATTCTTACATAGTTTGCAACATCTCTAACATGAATTTTTGCACTGTCCTCATGATTCGCAGGCTGACAAGATCGCAACTCTGATACCATTGTAATATCCCTTTTAAGATAGAATAAGAAATAAATTCCTTTAAAAGAAATCAGATATCCCTTAGAAGAATTAAATTCAAAACCTTCTAAATCTGTTCGTTAGTCTCACAAAATATTAGCTAGAGCACAAGATGTCTTTCACCAAGATAATAAATAATCACACAATATTAGCTAGGGCACAAGATATATGTCTTTTACCAAGATAATAAATAATTTAATACATGCAATAGAATTTTTAACCACATACAAATGGCCGTCTTTATTTCAATTAAGTGAATACATAGAAACCCATTTGAAAATACTTATGAAAAGTACAAATTGCATGAAATCAAAAGTACCAATTTATTCTTTGAAAAATCCTCCAATTCTACTCTTTTATTGGTACGGTAGGCTATAGAGGCCAAGCCCTACTGAAAGAAGATCAATAATAATTGTTTTTAAAAATAAATACCACTGATTGTACTTGTTGGATATGTTGGAGTGTTGGTAATGGTACGACAACCCACTGAATGTTTGGGCCTCCAAACTTGTTAAATCCTAAACCTGGAAGCATAATTGTAATCCCTGGATGGGATTACTAAATGGGTATGAAGGGTTTCGTCTTCGTACCTGTAAATTCAAGAGTTTTCGTCTTCTGAATATTTGCAGAAGCTATAAGCTTTTCTTCTGTAAAAAGGGTTGTTTTGTTCGAATGATTTCAGCAATAATTTCTTCATTGCCCCGCTTGTCCTTTTATAGATTCATTTTCCATTCCAACTCTAACCCTAAAGTAATTATAATTAGTTTTTAATTTAATATTCACCTTTTTCCAATTAAGAAATATTGATTACTTTTTGGCCATGTCTCCAATAATTATTTTTTGCCCCATTCAATAATAATTGTCATTTTCCAAAGTTATAACTTAAAGTATCTTTTTGGACAACTTAATAAATTATTAATAGATTATTCCCCTTTATTAATTTTCCCTTAGCCTACACGAAATAAAAATAAGCTTAGAGTCCTCAATTTAATTAATTCGAAAAATGGGGCAATATATTACCATATTCAAGTTTCTAATCAATATATTTTCTCAATTTGTTGAGCCTTTCAGTTCATCAATTTTCAGCATAAAGACGAAAACCCTTATAGTTGGTACGAGTTTTGAGGACGAAAACCCTCACCATTTGGATTTAAGCTTAAGGACGAAAACCCTCTTACCCATTGGGTGATTCCATCCAGGAATCAAAATTGTGTAGACAAATCAAAGTTATTTTCAGATTTTAGTTGGTTGGAAGTGAATATCAATTTTCTAAATTTTTGTGAGGATTTATTGGAACACCAAGCAAAGTTTATTGTTGTTTAGGGGTTGTTGTGCCTTAAGAAAGGCGCCACACCATCTAGGAGGCAGATCGTGCCTTGGAACAACTGCATTGGGGTTGTGAGGGACTTTTTTTTGCTGTTGCAGACAAATCACCCCCTTGGGAGGGAGTGCCTCACCTTGCTGGCTACCATTCTTCGTTCGTAGCTGAATGACTGCGCTCCTTGTTGTTGTACATCCATTCTACAAGTTATAATTTAGTTGTAAGGGTTTGTTATCATCACAAATTATTGTTTTAGCAAATTAGGGTTTGGCTGTGATATATTTAGCAGTCAATTGACATTGTTTTCAATCTTATTTTGTGTAATCCGCTGATTAAAATAAAGATTACAATTTGGATTTTTAGTATTAAGTGTTGCATGTGCTAGTCTAATATTTGCATGTGAATATAAAAATCAAAATTCGAAAATTTACTAGAAAGGGTTTACGAAAAATCTAAAATTGTTGTTTTTTGTTAAAAAAATGGACACTACATTGGCAAAGAGTTTGCAAAACATGGAAGTGGGATGTAAATATTGTCACCCCTAGCCAAAGAAGTTCCTTGCCATCTATGAATGTGTGCATTATAATAAACACTCTTGTGTGATTGTATATGAACTTGGTGATTGTGCGGGCCTTTTGCAAAACCTCTTTCACCCATAGAATTTGTCATGTCCCCTTTTTCAAATAAAGTTAATATTTTAAGTTGTATAAGTGACTTGTTTTTTATTTTATTAAAAAAATAACTTAATATCACTTTATTATTATTGAAAATAAAAGAAAGACTAAAAGTGAAAAGTGTAACACTAACCCTAAAAATGATAATTGAATCTATATATTGAGAATTTTCTCTCATTTGTATCATTTCAAGTTTATATCAATACATTTTTTCAATTTGTTGAGCCTTCAAGTTTATCAATTTTCAACATAAGGACGAAAACCCTTATAGTTGGTGGGAGTTGTGACGATGAAAACCCTCACCGTTCGGATTTAGGTTTGAGTACGAAAATCATCTTACCCATTGAAGTGACATCCCTGGATCACAATTGTGCAGACAAATCAAAATTATTTTCAAATTTTAGTTGGCTAGAAGTGACTATCAATTTCCAGAATTTTTGTGAGGATTTATTGGACCACCAAGTAGGGTTTACTGCTATTCAGGGGTGGTTTTGCCCTAAGAAAGGTCGCCACACCATTTGGGAGGCAGATTGCTGCCCTGGGACAGCTGTGTTGGGGTTGTAAGGGATTATTTTCGATTGCTGCAGACAAAATGCCCCCTTGGAAGAAATCACCTCACCTTGTCAGCTACCATTTTTCGTCCATAGTTGAACAGTTGCACTCCTTGCTACTGTACAACCATTCTGCAAGCTATAATTATGCTATAAGGGTTTATTATCATCACAAGTTATTGTTTCAGCACATTCGGGTTTGAATGTGATACATTTACCAATCAATTAACATTGTTTTCAATCTCATTTTATGTGTAATCAACTGACTAAAATAAATATTACAATTTGGGTTTCCAGTATTAAGTGTTGCATGTGTTAGTCTAATATTTGCATGTGAATATAAAAATTAGAATTCAGAAATTGCCCAGAAAGGGTTTACAGAAAAATCTGAAATTGTTGTTTTTGGTCCAAAAAGGGACATTACAGTGGTATTAGAGCCTAGATCTTGCCAACTTGCAAGCTAACCATTTGATGCAAATCATATCACATGCTCAACAATGATAGAAGATTTAGAAATTATCAGATAAAGTTCATAAAAGGAAATGATTTGGAAATAAAGCTTTACAGAGCAGGGAAGAAATTGGAGCAACCGCCTCATTCAAAAAAAGTTCTACTCAACATTTTGTAGGAAGTGAAAAATAGTTTATCCATGGTAGAACAGTTAGATTATGAGATTATGCAATCGATAGTAAATCTATCGATGACTCATTTGGCTAAGCCCAAGATTTTGAGACACCCAGATCTATATGTGAGACTTGTAGTTATCACTTGTATTAGTGAAATTACAAGAATAACAATACCTAAAAAGCCTTACAACAACACCATGAGGAGAATATTCCAATTGATTATGGAAAGCTTTCGAGGTATGGATAAAACACAGAGATCATTATCTTGCTAAGAGGGTTACGATTTTAGAAATTGTTGCAAAAGTCAAATCATGTGTTGTAATGCTAGATCTCGAATGTGATAATCTTATTCTTAAAATGTTTCAACATTTCTTTACTACTTTTAGTAAGAATCATGCAGAAAATGTTGTTCCCTTAATGCAAACAATTATGTCTTTCATTTTGAATGAGAGTGATGATATTTTTTAGCCACTCTTATCAGTTTTATTGACTATTGTAAGAAAGAATGTGGGAAGTTTCACCAGTAGTGCATGCATTAGCTAGAAGTGTTGGTTGATCAAAGTGAAGAAAAGTTGAAACCATAATTAACAATAGAAATGATAGCTGAATTGAACGAGAACTCTTAGAAATATGGCAACAAAATTGATCTTAGAAGACAAGAATGTTGCTTCTCATACAATGAACCCTAGGAGCCAAGCCAAGCCACAGATGCCTAGGCAAAGAACAAGTGCAAGAAATTGTGATGGTGCAGCATGAGAAGGAAGAAAAATCAGAATTGTAAGAAATTGAAAGAAAGTAAACCTTGGAGGAATTAGCCATGTAGATAGAAGATATGAAATTTAATGTAGAAAAAGATATTTTATTGACTTTTGATATTGTCAATCAACAAAAGAATTATCTTTAAAAAGTCAAGGAGAAAGCATCACTTGGGGTATGCATAAGTGAGAAAGTTGTTCCTTTTCAATAGATACTCGTCAGTCCACCAATGATTGAGTCCATGTTACATAGGGATGATTTTCAGGATAATTGTAGGAATGAATGTGAGAAGGATCTTTTGAGGGTATTGTTTCCTCAGAGGCATCAATAATAGTGTAATATCCCAAACCGGAATATTATGCAAGAATTTAGAATCCTTGGAAATCCTTTTAAAAGAAATATTGATTTTAAACTTATAATAATTTATATAATAAAATGAATTTTAATTCAGAATTTTGAATAATAGAGTATTAATCCTCAAGGGGTTTCGTTCTTGGGTTATTTGATAACAAGGGGTTTCGTCCTTGAGATCAAGTTACGCAATTAAGGGGTTACGTCCTTAAGAGCATTTGTAAAACATGATGCTTATAAATGATTAAATATTTGAATAAATTCTTAGATGCCATCTTCCATTCCCATGATAGATTATTTATACATTCAACTTTCTATTGAAAGATATGACTCTTCCAACGGTGGTGTCCCTTTATTTAAATGAATGCTAATAACAATGAATTAATTAATAAATGATTAATTAATGACTAAGACTGCTGGATTATGGTGCTCCATAGACCTGCGATTTTATTAATTGCTGTCATTTTGTTGACTATTGTGATTTCTTTGACTGCAGCGATGGGTCCTTGGCAATGGGAATACCCTTTGTTGATTGTGGTGCTCTTCTTGAAAGTCTGCGATCTCCACAATTTCCCTTGTAGGCTGCAACATTGTTTTAGAACCTGCGCTGCTTGTGGGAAGCCAACAATTTGTAGTTTGGAGTGTTGAGGATATTACAGATCTCCATTCCTCAAATTGCTTGTCCTCAAGCAATTATAGATTGGGATGTTCAAGAATTGATGCTCCTTCCCACGTTATATCTTCTATTGGCAATGTCAGGAGGTTTTGTATACTTTTTCCATGAAAAGATCTTACAAATAACTAACACTTGGTAATCTTTTATTTTCTCATTTTCACTCAACAACATAAGATAGCAATAAAAATATGAATAGCTCATGTCAATCGAGAGGTAGATGCCATCGCCACGTATATTTCTAGCAGACATGTATTTTGTCTTACTCAAATTCTATAAGCCATTCCTTATGATAGAGTACCAAATACACGTAGAACTTCCACATAATGCAAACACAAAAACTGTAGTGGCCTTGCGTTGATCTAAATTTTTCTCTTTCTCAAAGTCATAGAAATTTGCAAAGTCATAAACACAATCTTCATTGATATTATCAGATTTACAATCCCTTTGTGGCCATGATATACCCAACTTCACAACTAATGCTATGCCATTTAAATTTGATGGCGATATTTGATCGATTGGTGTAATTCCATCTTGATTCAATATATCAAGAATAGGATCTTGAGATAAATTCAAGCTTACAAGGCATGTTATAGCCAATGTCTTTACTAGTCCACAATCCTCAATATCGAGGGTTGAAATGAACTAAACCCTTCCCCAATAAGAAGGATTTGGGTATCTTGCATTCCCTAAACTTGCAGCATATTGAACCTTCAGTTGCAATCTGCGCATCACAGATATAGTCTGCAATGGATTTGTTGACTTGAAGCTCGCCACAACACTAGTGCATTTGGTATTGAATTTATGAGGATGAGATTGATTTCCTGTAGAAAATGCTCTCCCAAGATCATTTGTGATGATTGAAGCATCAACGTATATATCCATTGACTGAATATTGCCATGTACTAAGAGTTCTCTCTGATTTCCTTTGAGAATTTTGAGCACTAGCAGACTTACAACTTCATCGGAGATATCTCGGTCCATACATTTCAAGCTTCCGAGACCCATCCATCCAAAAGCAAATACCAATCTATGGTTTGTAAGAACCAAAGTCTTCCTCGCACAAACTTGCATTCCCTGATGTTCCTTGATAGCAGTCACTAATTCTGGAATAGTTTTATCGATTTTATTATCATGCCCCAATGCTCCATAGTGCCCTTTTCCCCACGTATAAACATATCCATTGGAAACAAGTGTAGCTGAGTATTCATCTCTAGCTAATACACGACTCACATGAATATTTGTCCCTTTGAAAGTTTGCACAAACCTCCCCTCTGCAAGGGTCTCTTTGTTTTCTCCTGTAAGCAAAATAAATTCCTCATCTTGATTTGGCTTTCTATATGGTGGTCGATAATCCTAACTGCCATGCAACAATTCAATCTTTATGTCATCAAGGGTTTCATGTTTTTTTATTGTCTGATCGTTGTTCCATCCTTATAGTATATTTATCAATATCAAGGACCTTTAGCAAATGTGGATGACTTTTGACATGTTCAATTGTCATCTCTTGTTGTTCGTTATCCCTATCATCTGAATCGGACCCCACATCTTCACAATAGACATTCTCGGCCATTTTTTTTGGCTACCTCATATGATTCCGGATGAGTTTTGGTGTTATCCAATGGATCCATGACATGGTTACTAGAGGCATCTTGACCAGTTCCTAATTTAACTTGTCTTATCAACTTGTCTAAACAAAGGCAATACTTGCAGAAGAAGCACCATCATTTTTGACTTTGCTAACTCCTGACACATGGAATCTAAATTTCCCTTATAAACCTCTTGTAAATTTGAATTCTCTTCATATTCAAAAAGCTCTCCATGAACAACATGTGAACTTCCCATTTTCTAGGATAGCCAAGCAAATCTAAAGGTGCACATGCAGTGTTTTGTTTGAATAGTGCTAATTCCAAAAAATGGACCTCGGGATCTGCCCTATGAAACCTTTTGATCAATTGTTTAGCAAATTCGTCATATGAAATGATATGGCTGTCCTTGGGTGACCCATCCATGGAACCACCATTCATGGGCTATACCTTCCAGATGGAGAGTCGCAAATTTTATGGCTTCTTCCATCATTGGACGTAACAAAAGATGTGTCCAGCTTTTGTATCCATGTCCTAGCCGTACATTTGTTTGTACCATCAAAAGGTGATAGTGACATTTTAACTAATGCATGTTGCATATCCTTTGTCTATTTTGGAGTTTATATTCTGGCCGAGATGCACCTCCATTTTTTCTCATTGCCACATAATTTTGTAGGGTGATTCCCCTTTAGATTTCCTCCGGAAGTGATTGATATGCTTCGAAGCAAGTTATAAGATCATCATTAAATGAATTTTAAATTTCGTCGTCTGGTTCTCTCAGAATGAATGTTGGTTGGCAATGTCGATATGATGATGTGGTGTTTGTTTTACATTTGAGCTCAGAGATGAACGAACTAGTTTCTGCCTTTTGCGTATTGAAATTCATCATCATTTTAATAGGAATATTCAGATTCTGCACAATTAATCGCAGAATAATAAAGTTAAATCATAGAGGCGAATACACAGAGACATTTAAATACACTGATAATAATATTCTTATTAACTCTATATCAAACTCATACAGGACATTACAAATATATAGGAAAACTCTTTCCTATAATTATGGGGATCATATCTCCATGTATATATCACATCCCTATAATCACTCAATCTAACAACCAATTGACTATATACGAATATATTGTTACTACAATATATTCAAATAACCAAATAATATATTTTCTCACACTATTATATTTACCTCTCTATAAAAATCCAAATATAATTACTAATGTAAAAACTAATTCCTAACATTCTCCCCCATAGTTTTTACATGGTGCAAAAATATTCAATCTCACCTGCAGTATGCTCACCCCTGTGGCATGCCTAACTATTTGGCTCATGACCTTGATACAAAGAAAGACTCACTCCTTCCATGGTTTTAATCAGGTTTACCACAAACCTTGACATGAACAAGAACCTCATCAACTGTCCACCTCTAATGATTTTTTGGATCTACCACAAACCTTTTCAAAATCCATGAATTGACTTACATTGATGTTTTTTGTCCTTTCGTTTTTACATCATGGAATTATGTTTGGAATCACTCACTAATTACATATCTTGAACAAGTATGAACTCATGTTCTTATTTGCAAACATACAACGAAAACTTTAAAAAACACACTATATAAAATATGTCACCAAATCATCTGGGCCCCGTCGTTGGTGACTGACAAGAGGCTTTGAAACCTCTAGCCTTCATTTCCTTCGTCTTCCAGTAGGTGAAAGTTGCTTGCTCAGGTAATATGTCAATGAAGCTCATATGTATGTTGTTCTGAATAGAATAGGGTTCCCTCCACAAGACTAACACATTCGACATTTGACTTAGGACATCGCATACAAGCAATAATGAGTCCTTTACAAACAATTTTGATTTTTGACATTGATGACTCAAATATTTTGTCACATTTAACAACACATAAAAATTGAAATACTAGACTTCACCGTAAATACCTATATTACCTATGAACAAACTAAAAATGTCAACCTTAAATAGTAAAATTATACTTATCGACCAATTAACAATTTTAATAATCATAAAACTTTACATGACTCAAAACTATTAACCACTCGACTCATGTTAAGTTTTGATTCTTTTGAGACAATGACACTTTTGGATTTTAGAAAAAATACAAATCATCTAATTTGAATACCAAACTTTAACAAAACCTAAAATTGACTAACTTAACTCGACTATAAGCTTTTAATTAACTTTGACCTAGTATTGAACGATTTATATCTTGACTATTGACTTTACATGAACTAAAAGATGGAGACACCTATTTACTTAAATATAACTTTGGTAGAATGATGTAGAAGATATCGTATGGTTACATGTAGATTTGATCGGATGCATTAAAAAATATATCAATATTTGCCACTATCACGCACGTTATCATGCACAGAACTGCACACAAGGCTGAAGACGATGGATGAAGGACGAAGGATAGTTGGACGCAAAAACTGAGACCCACGATGCAATGGACAAGCTTCTAAATCAATAACTAGCGACATGAACACCACGCTTACACTATTTTGCTATGAGATCACGCCAGAAAAGTATGGATCTCAAATAATGACGCCAATAGTGTGATGTTAATGATCTGGGGCTCCAAGCAAATTAAACAAATACAACTCCGATCTAATGCAAAATCTTCGATTCGTTGTGGCTAAATGGCATCGACCTGTGAAAATCCAACACTGCAGATATGGATCACCTCCAATGAAGAATGCAAAATATGGCTTGGAGTGATGGTTTCAATGGTTTGTTCATAGTGATAGATGATAATTCAGGCTCACAAAAATAAACTCACACAAAGGAAATAACTCCAAACAAATATGATAGCCTTAGAGTGCTCTGCTTGGTGCTTCTATGCAAATCAAGGATGAAGCCACCTACACCTAGTCAATATTCTTTTTTGGAATTTCATTTTTCAGATTTGAATGCCTTCTAGTGCTAAGCACAACTCCGATGTTGAATCTGACTCTAAATGCAATGCAGAACACCAAATACAAAGACCTTAAATCCAAGAATGCCAGATCAAAACTATGCTAATCAAACTACCCTATAAACTTTACAGAAAGTATTTTCTCTCATCAACCGAGGCAACCATAGCTAGCAACGGATCTACCCCTTACAATGCTCAAGATCCCATACTGCTATGATACCAGATAATGGAAATATTCAAAGTCTGCACAATTAATTGCGGAATAATAAAGCTAAATCATAGAGTTGAATATACAGAGACATTTAAACACTGATAATAATATTCTTATTCACTCTATATCAAACTCATATGGGACATTACAAATATATAAGAAAACTCTTTCCTATAATTATGGAGATCATATCTCCATATATATCTAACATCCCTATAATCCCTCAATCTAACAACTCTTGACTATATATGAATATATTGTTACTACAATATATTCGAATAACCAAATAATATATTATCTCACACTATTATATTTACCTCTCGATAAATATCCAAATGTAATTACTAATGTAAAAACTAATCCTAACACATTTTCATGGCATGGGCCATTTGTGCCACTAAATTTGCAAATTGTTCTTGGTCTTGGATAAGTTTATTTACCCTCTCAATATTTCTATCATCTTTCATGTCTCCTTTTAGCTGGCTTGTCTCATTTTATTTCTTCTTTCATAATACATAATATTCTTATTGTTATCTTGCATATGATTTTTATTACACAAGCTGGCAGGGTGGAAAGCTCTGATACCACTGTAATATCCCAAATTGAAATATTATACAAGAATTTGGATTCCTTGGAAATCCCTTTTAAAAGAAATATTGATTTTAAACTTGAAATAATAATTTGTATAATAAAATGAATTTTAATTCAGAATTTTGAATAACAGAGTATTAATCCTCAAGGGGTTTTGTCATTGGGTTATTTGATAACAAAGGTTTTCTTCCTTGAGATCAAGTTGCACAATTAAGGGGTTATGTCTTTAAGAGCATTTGTAAAGCATGATGCTTATACATGATTAAATATTTGAATACATTCTTAAATGCCTTCTTCCATTTCCATGATGGATTATTTATACATTCAATTTTCTATTGAAAGATATGACTCTTCCAAAGGTGGCATCCCTTTATTTAAATGAATGCTAATAACAATGAATTAATTAATAAATGATTAATAAATGACTAAGACTGCTATGTTAGACTGCTGGATTATTGAAATAATCCGAGCCAATTTTTTCTTTGATTTTCAATTATTAGATTACAACATTACAATCAAATACCCGTTAAGGTTAGAAGATAAACCCAAACGTACTGAAATAACTCTAACTAGTATGGCGTCGATGATGGCGAGCATTGGTCAGAGGATCTAAATGCAGAAACAGAACTGGAATGAACTCTAACCAAGAATGGCGCCGATCATGGCGAGCATATGGTCAAAGGGTCTTCTACTACAAGTGCTGAAAGAGAACTCAACACCAAGTATGTGCTACCCAATCCGAAATGGAGTTGAGGCGACCATATGGTGGAGTAATAACATTAACAGTACTTAAAGAACTCAACACCAAATATGTGCTACCCAATCCGAGATGGAGTTGAGGCGACCATATGGCGGAGTATTACAATAACAATGCTTGAAAGGGAAATGCTGAAAGATGAAACTACTCCACACCCAGCGTGTGCTTGCTAACCCAAAGAGGGAAAGTAGCGACCATATGGCGGAGCTCAACACCCAGAATATGCTTGCTAACCCCAAGAGGAAAAGTAGCTACCATAGAGCAGAGCTATAACTAATACAATGACTTTAGTTGAAACTGAACATTGCAACCAGATTTGAACAAGCAAGAATAACTGCCAGTACTACTGTCAGCGTTACAAAATAAGAAGGATCTGCATGCCAGAGTCTTAAGAAGCTGAAAGATTAGCATTACATCATAGAATATTATCCATATCTTGGATAATCATGCCCAACATTGATAAATTCAAGAGCAATACAATAATTTTCTGTTTCTAATACAAATCTGCTCTTAAAAAGAGAAAAAACCAGCAACCTGTGGAAATGTTCAGATGCTCATAACTCACAAATAACTTGTTTAATTGACCTGATTTCTTATGCACAGTACTTTCTTTATGATGGCGCCCAAGCTAGCACCCAAAAACAGACCCAATCTGCAACCAATGATTAAAGCACGGATTCCAATGCAGCCCAAAAAGGGCGTCCAGCTGAAATGGGCGATTTCCTTTAGAAAAATAATGCAAGCTTTAAAAAATCTATAAATTAGAGGATAGTGGCGCCCTAGCCTAGCAAAGCCAACAAGCTAATACCCAGAACACTTTTTTTTTTGTATTTTTTGATTTATGAATAAAAACGCAGATCTGCTGTATCATAAATACAATAGGTTGAAAACACTAATATGCTAAATAAAACTATCAATGAAATAAACTGAGAACAATGCACAACTAAATACAAATATCAAAGACTGAATCACTACTAGATGTTGTCTTGCAAACATGAAGTGATGCCCTAGCTAGAAAACCTTCATTCCTCGAAGCGGTTCTAGAGCCAATCCGGCAGTATAACACTGTAGTAGACAAAGATAATGAAATGAGAGCACTCTTCCTCTTTTTATACTTTTCCAACTGGGAGTCTCTAAAATCCTCTTGTATATGGGATAAAACATGAGAGGGAAAATAATATAATCCTTTTTAATTCTTTTTTTCAACCTCAACATTAAGTCGTTGAGCCTAGGCACCAAGGTCCAAAATTAAATAATAATGTTTAATTTACGGACTTTAAAACGGAGACCAAGATGATGTCGGAAACCAATGATCTATAGCTCGTTGGAAAGGTCTTGACAAGACGAATCCAGCCCCACTCTAAAAATCTCGTTCCGGTGCCAATCCCGAACTTACTAAAAATATAAAGTCCCTGAAAGTGCTCTGTGTGCCAAGTAAAACATATCACCGCGAAGCTTTCAGAAAACCCAGAAAGAATCTGCCATCAAAATCACCAACTCCGAGCAAAGACATCCTCAAAACTAGAAAACCCTAATTTGTACCTTCCGACTAGCCTTCGGGTTTCCAGAAAAAGGCCAACGGTCACTGTGAAGATCAAGTTTGAGAAGGGGACATTACAGTCCGCCCTTCCCAAGATTGTTTGTCCTCAAGCAATCGCAAACTAGGATGCTGCAATATCTCATCATTTTCCCAAGTTGCATCCTCCATAGGCAGGTTCTTCCACTTTATCAGGTATTCTCTGATGGTTATTTTCCTCAAAGAGCGTTCTCTGACATCAAGTATCTCTTCTGGAATTAGAACCAACTGTCCCTCTTCATCCAACGGTGGCAACTGTGATGAAGCAACCACATTATGTCCAAGTGTCTTCTTGAGGCGAGACACGTGGAAGACGTTATGCACTCTGCTATCAAAAGGTAGCTCTAATTCATAAGCTACTACCCCAACTTTTCTGATGACCCTAAATGGCCCATAGAAGTGCGGTTTGAGCTTCTCAACTCCACTCTTCTTGAGAGTAGACTGTCTATATGGTTGTAAACGAAGATAGACCATATCCCCAACCTCGAAAGAACGCTCAACACGCCTCTGATCAGCATACAACTTCTGCTCATTTTGTGCAATCTGCAAATTATCCTTCAAGGATTTCATTATGTCTTGACTATGCTGCAACAAATCCTTGGCTAGGGGTGCTTTGTTGTCACCAAACACCAAATCTGCAAAACTAGGTGCTTCATACCCATAAAGTGCCAAGAAAGGAGACATCTTAATTGACATATGAAAAGTAGAGTTGTAGCAGTACTCGCCTATATGCAGCCACTTGACCCAAGCTCTCTGCTGTTCTGACACATAATTTCTCAAGTAGCCTTTCAACCACTTGTTCACCACTTCTGTTTGCCCATCTGTTTGGGGATGGTAAGTAGTGCTTGGGGTGAGCACAGTACCACTCATTCTGAAGACTTCTTGCCAAAACATACTTAGGAACTTGCTGTCCCTATCACTCACAATGTTCTTTGGCAACCCATGTAGCCTAAACACTTCTCGAAAAAACAGATCTGCAACTTGGGCTGCAGAAAAAGTGCTGGTAATGGCGAAGAAATGAGCAAATTTGGTTAGCCTATCCACCACTACATAAATACAATCCTTCCCTTGGGCCTTGGGCAACCCTGTGATGAAGTCCATCGAGATACTTTCCCATTTTTGATTGGGAATAGGAAGTGGTTGCAGCAAACCAGCTGGTAATGTATGCTCATTTTTATTCACTTGACAAACAGGACACTCCTAAATGTAGCGTTGTACCTCTCCTTTCAATTCCTTCCAAGAAAACCTTTCTCGGATTTGCCTATATGTCTTGAAAAAACCTTGGTGACCAGCTACTGGAATATCATGAAAAGTCAAAAGAATCTTCTTCTTCAGCTTAGAATCAGCCACTAGGAAGATTCTTCCTTTATAATGTATCAATCCTTCAACCATCTTGTACCTTTCATCATGAAAAGTACCCTCAAGAATGCTGGTTGCGAACTGATTTTTAGCATAATCAGCAAGCAACATGTCTCTCCAATCGGCAATAAGCTCGCACAATGAGCTAAGATGAGGTCTCCTGGAGAGAGCATCGGCCACGATATTATTTTTCCCTTTGACATATTCAATGTCAAAGTCGTAAGCTTGAAGCTTACTCACCCATTTCTGTTGCCTCTCATTTAGGTCTTTCTGGTGCATGAAATGCTTGAGGCTATTGTGGTCAGTCTTAACCACGAACTTGTTCCCCACCAAGTACTGCCTAAACTTGGCTAATGCATGCATAATGGCAAGCATTTCTTTGTCATAAATTGAATATGTCCTTTCAACACCCCGTAATTTTCTGCTCTCAAACACGATAGGGTGTTTGTCTTGCATCAGGACAACCCCCACTCCTTCACCCGATGCATCACATTGCAGCTCGAATGGCTTGGAGAAATCCGGAATAGCCAAAGCTGGACACGAGCTCATGATCTTCTTGAACTTATCAAAAACAATTTGAGCCTTTTCTAACCAAGCAAAGGCTCCCTTTTTGGTGAGATCAGTAAGAGGAGCATCATTCTATGAATACCCCTTTACGAATCTCTGATAAAAACCACAAAGACCCAAAAAACCTTTCAACTGAGTCAAGCTCTCAGGAGGTGGCCAATCAACTACTGCTTTGATCTTTGCCGGATCCACCTTCACTCCCTCAGCACTGATTATGTGGCCAAGGTACAGTAACTCCATTCCAAATTCACATTTGGAAGTTTTTGCGAACAAACTCTCAGATTCCAGGATACTAAGCACTTCCTCCAAATGATCTTCCCAAATCTTGCTGTAAATCAGAATGTCATAAAAAAATATCAACACAAACCTCCTTAACTGACTCTGAAAAACACGATTCATGCAAGACTGAAAGGTAGCCGGAGCGTTAGTCAACCCAAATGGCATGACTAAGAATTCGAAATAGCCATAGTGACATCTGAAAGCTGTTTTCTCCACATCAGATCCCCTCATTCGAATCTGATGGTAACCCGATCTCAGATCAATCTTTGAGAAGAACTTGGCCCCATGTAGCTCATCAATGAGCTCATCTATTCTGGGTATGAGGTATCTGTTTTTGATGGTGCTTTGATTCAAAGCACGATAGTCCACACACATGCGCATGGTACCATCCTTCTTCTTCACAAGAACCATTGCAGATGCAAAGGGGCTCTTGCTTGGGTGTATGAAACCCATCTCCAAGAGTTCTTGAATATTCTTCTCGATCTCATCCTTTTGCCTCTTCGGATACCGATATGGAGTTGTGATCACCGGTTTAGCCCCTTCCTTGAGCTCTATGATGTGTTCTGACCCTCAATCAGGAGGTGGTCCAGGGGGTAAATCAGCAAACACTTTACTCTTCTTGGTGAGTAAAAACTGAATATCTGGAGGATACTCTATTTTCGTTTCAGCTGGACTAGCTAGAAGAATCATGCACTCCGCAGCCCACTCCACTTGGTCATGACGTATCAACCTTGCCATCCTCTTGAATGACACAATCCGAGGGCCACCATTTGACATTCCTCTCAACACCACCTTCTTTCCATCGGATTGAAATTTGAGTTCCATGGTTTGCAGATTTAAAGAGATCTCTCCAAGAGATTGCAGCCACTGAATGCCAAGGACAGCATCTGTATCTCCAATATTAACCACATAGAAGTCATCCTTGACTTCGTAATTGCCCAATTGCATTGACATGTTGGGAACCCTCTTGGTACATGAGATGTGAAACCCATCAGCAACCATAACTTTGAAACCTTCAAAATTTTCTGTTTGCAACCCTTTTTTTGCCACCACAGCTTCGTCTATGAAGTTATGGGTTGCTCCAGTGTCAATTAAAGCAACAATATACTGCCCTTTGATCATTCCACGAACTTTGAAAGACTCATTTTTTTGGAAGCTCGAAAGTTGAGCCAATGTACCACCACTTTCTTTTTCACTTTCGGACTCTTCTGGAGCTCTTTCTACTTCACTATCTTCAGGATCAGATTGCTGGTCTGAAAAATCAGAGTTACTTTCACCAGCTGAATAGTACTCAATCTGGTGAAATTTGACTCCCTTTGGGCAAACATGCTCTGGAGACCATTTTTTCTCTACATCAGAAACATAACCCCTTTCTTCGGAGTTCATTGATAGTCTTTGGATCCAATCTTGTGCCAAGAGGTTTTTGTTGTTTAAACTCCTTATGATAAGGCTTTTTATGAAACCTTTTCCCTCTATCCTTCTTGTGAAATGATGGTTTGGAATGGAACTTTGCTTTGGGAGCAGCCCACTCCATGTTTCTAGCTTTTTTCATTGCTTCTTGTAAGGACGGTGGATCAAAAGCTTTGATCCATCCCTTGAGTGGCTCCATCAAATATTCGCTGAATAGGATCACTAATCTTCTCTCAGTGATTCCTGTGACCATAACTGAAAGTCTTTGAAACTCAGCTATGAAAGCATTAACAGTGCCATACTGCTTCAACTGTGCCAACTCCCTAAAATGCACTTCTGGGTCCTTCTCGAACCTCTCAATGAGTCTATTGGTGAATTCATCGTAGCTAGTGATAGACCCATGACCCAAGGTGACTAGGCCATGGTACCACCACTCATGCGCCACCCCATCTAAGTGTAGCGTAGCGAATTTAATCGCGTCTTCTTCAGCCATTGGCCTAAGAGCCAAATAGTTGTCTAGTTTCTGAATCCAAGCTCGAGTAGAATTATTATCACTTCCATCAAAGTGGGAAAGCATAACCTTGTTGATAGCTTGACGCAAGTCTCCTTGTGCTGGAGTTCTTCTTTGGTCATAATTTCTCCCTTGTCCCTTACTCTTTCTCTTATGATCTATAAATTCATTATAAGACATGTCCATTTTGATGTCATCAGGGAGAGAATCATACTCCGCATGGCCACGTCTCAATTGTTCCACAAATGAAGCATTCTCTTCAGGATCAGGTTGGGTGTTTACTGGTGCTACGAAAGTGGGTTTGAAGGGCCTTGACGAAATGTAAGTGTTGTTTGAAACAGGCTGAGCAACACTTCCATCAAATTGATTTGAGGCACTAGGCTCTCCTCTGTATCCGAGGTTGTTCTGTAAAGTTGGGTTCTGGCCCACTTTTCCCAACATGAGAGATACCATATCCATCAAGGCATCCATCTTCTTTTCAAATCTCTTTTTGGGACTTATCGATCTCTCTCTTCCCTTCTCACTATCATTTCTGGTGTTGGTAAACCTCTCATTACCCCCGACTAATCTCTCACCTTCTGCCATATCTATTTCTTGAGAAGACTCCCAATGAGCCCTCAAGACCTCTGAAGTTGTCTGACCTTCGGGACCCTGATACCACTGGAACTATTTTGCAATTTTTTTATCTTCTCTTGCTATGTATCTCTTTTCTCTGTCACTCATAGATGGTTTGTTCACAGGATGGCAGGATACTTAGCTCTGATACCACTGAAATAATCCGAGCCAATTTTTTCTTTGATTTTCAATTATCAGATTACAACATTACAATAAAGTACCCGTTAAGGTTAGAAGATAAACCCAAACGTACTGAAATAACTCTAACTAGTATGGCGTCGATGATGGCGAGCATTGGTCAGAGGATCTAAATGCAAAAACAGAACTGGAATGAACTCTAACCAAGAATGGCACCGATGATGGCGAGCATATGGTCAAAGGGTCTTCTACTACAAGTGCTGAAAGAGAACTCAACACCAAGTATGTGCTACCCAATCCGAGATGGAGTTGAGGCGACCATATGGTGGAGTAATAACATTAACAGTACTTAAAGAACTCAACACCAAGTATGTGCTACCCAATCCGAGATGGAGTTGAGGCGACCATATGGCGGAGTATTACAATAACAATGCTTGAAAGGGAAATGCTGAAAGATGAAACTACTCCACACCCAACATGTGCTTGCTAACCCAAAGAGAGAAAGTAGCGACCATAGGGCAGAGCTCAACACTCAGAATGTGCTTGCTAACCCCAAGAGGGAAAGTAGCTACCATAGAGCGGAGCTATAACTAATACAATGACTTTAGTTGAAACTGAACATTGCAACCAGATTTGAACAAGCAAGAATATCTGCCAGTACTACTGCCAGTGTTACAAAATAAG
This sequence comes from Torreya grandis, assembly GCA_037957365.1. Classification (NCBI taxonomy): domain Eukaryota; kingdom Viridiplantae; phylum Streptophyta; class Pinopsida; order Cupressales; family Taxaceae; genus Torreya; species Torreya grandis. Next base: position 8,835,785 of record JARHVA010000023.1, read on the forward strand.
AAGGATCTGCATGCCAGAGTCTTAAGAAGCTGAAAGATTAGCATTACATCATAGAATATTATCCATATCTTGGATAGTCATGCCCAACATTGATAAATTCAAGAGCAATACAATAATTTTCTGTTTTTAATACAAATCTACTCTTAAAAAGAGAAAAAACCAGCAACCTGTGGAAATGTTCAGATGCTCATAACTCACAAATAACTTGTTCAATTGCCCTGATTTCTGATGCACAGTACTTTCTTTATGATGGCGCCCAAGCTAGCACCCAAAAACAGACCCAATTTGCAACCAATGATTAAAGCACGGATTCCAATGCAGCCCAAAAGGGGCGTCCAGCTGAAATGGGCGATTTCCTTTAAAAAAATAATGCAAGCTTTAAAAAATCTATAACTTAGAGGATAGTGGCGCCCTAGCCTAGCAAAGCCAACAAGCTAATACCCAGAACACTTTTTTTTGTATTTTTTGATTTATGAATAAAAACGCAGATCTGCTGTATCATGAATACAATACGCTGAAAACACTAATATTCTAAATAAAACTATCAATGAAATAAACTGAGAACAATGCACAACTAAATACAAATATCAAAGACTGAATCACCACTAGATGTTGTCTTGCAAACACGAAGTGATGCCCTAGCTAGGAGGCCTTCATTCCTCGAAGCGGTCCCAGAGCCAATCCGGCAGTTTAACACTGTAGTAGACAAAGATAATGAAATGAGAGCACTCTTCCTCTTTTTATAGTTTTCCAACTGGGAGTCTCTAAAATCCTCTTGTATATGGGATAAAACATGAGAGGAAAAATAATATAATCCTCTTTAATTCTTTTTTTCAACCTCAACATTAAGTCGTTGAGCCTAGGCACCAAGGTCCAAAATTAAATAATAATGTTTAATTTACGGACTTTAAAACGGAGACCAAGATGATGTCGGAAACCAATGATTTATAGCTCGTTGGAAAGGTCTTGACAAGACAAATCCAGCCCCACTCTAAAAATCTCGTTCCGGTGCCAATCCCGAACTTACTAAAAATAGAAAGTCCCTGAAAGTGCTCTGTGTGCCAAGTAAAACATATCACCGCGAAGCTTTCAAAAAACCCAGAAAGAATCCGCCATCAAAATCACCAACTCCGAGCAAAGACATCCTCAAAACTAGGAAACCCTAATTTGTACCTTCCGACTAGCCTTCGGGTTTCCAGAAAAAGGCCAACGGTCACTGTGAAGATCAAGTTTGAGAAGGGGACATTACAATTATGGTGCTCCACAGACCTACGATTTTATTAATTGCTGACATTTTGTTGACTGTTGTTTCTTTGATTGCAACAATGGATCCTTGGCAATGGGAATACCCTTTGTTGATTGTGGCGCTCTTCTTGGAAGTCTACGATCTCCACAGTTTCCCTTGTGGCTGCAACGTTGTTTTAGAACTTGCGCTACTTGTGGTAAGCCAGAGATCTGTAGTTTGGAGTGTTGAGGATATTACAAATAGAAGAAAGACACTCTGAGCATTCATGTTATTCTAGATTGGGAAATGAAAAGAATGTCAAGTCAAGAAGCATATGAGGTGGAGATTTAGGGTGACTTTTTCAAAAGGCATGCACAGGAGAAAAATGTTTCAACAGCTATTAATGGTGGTTTTGAGCTTGCTGAAATTTTCAAATCAACAACTAATGATAAGTAGTTTAATCTCCAGGGTCATTGCTCATGGTATTACAACAATAATAGTAACAAAACAAACCTTGAAAGGGTTGAGGAAGTAGAAATTGATGAGAAATCAGCAACATCAAAGTTAGTTGAATCACAACAGTCCATACAAGAGCAAATAAAAAAATTAAAGCAGAAAATTGAAGAACTACAACTACTAATAATAGAAGAGAAAGAGGTGCAAGTCCTAATAGAGTTGGATAGTACGAAAAAACTCATTGAATATCTAACTCTAAGTTTGTAGAGTGATCAAACTATGGCGGAGAACATTACTATGAGTGAGGTATATGTTGCTAGCACTAAACATATTGTCACTCTTGCAGATTTGCAAATAATAAAGAGTACATTGGAAACAATGAAATCAAAATACCTGCATGTGATTAAAGATAGGGATAAGGTCATCGGAATTGCAGAAGAGACCTTAACTACATTTGAGGAAATGCAAGAAAGGGTTGATGCCCTCACTATGAAGTTTAGTTCAATCTTTTCTTCACTTCATAAGACAAAAGAACCACAAATTATTGTAACAGTTTTCAGTGAGATGAATGGAGAGAACAATTTTCATAAAGAACAATTTCCAAGAAAGCTAGAAGTTACAGATACAGATTTGAGCACAATTGAGAAAGTTTTACAACGAATTGAAGATCAACAAGTAAAGCAACTTCAAGTGCTCACATTTGGACGGAAATTAGAAAGAATAAGTTGAGATTCGGTTATTTGTAGGATGGTTCAGGAATTGCTTGAGGACAAACAATCTTTGGGAATGATAGACTATCATGTCCCCTTTTCCAAATAAAGTAAAAAATAAAGTTAATATTTTAAGTTGTCTAAGTAACTTTTTATTTTATTAAAAAAGTGATAACTTAATATTACTCTATTATTATTGAAAATAAAAGAAAAAGGGTAAAAATGAAAAGTGTAAACCTAACCTTAAAAGTGACAATTGAGTCTATATATTGAGAATTCTCTCATTTTATCCATTCAAGTTTATGATCAATATATTTTCTCAATTTGTCGAGCCTTCTAGTTCATCAATTTTCAACATAAAGACAAAAATAGTTATAATTGGTACGAGTTGTGAAGATGAAAATCCTCACCATTCAGATTTATGTTTGAGGACAAAAACCCTCTTACCCATTGAGGTGATTTCATACAGGGATCACAATTGTGCAGACAAATCAAAATTATTTTCAAATTTTAGTTGGCTAGAAGTGAAGATCAATTTCCAATTTTTTTGTGAGGATTTATTGGACCACCAAGCAGGGTTTACTGCTATTCAGGGGCTGTCGTGCCCTAGGAAAGGCCGTTGCACCATCTAGGACGCAGATCACTGCACTGGGACAGTTGTGGTGGGATAGTGAGGGACTATTTTTGGCTGCTACAAACAAATAGCCCCCTTGGGAGGGAGCGACTCACCTTGTTGGCTACCATTCTTCGTCCGTAGCTGAACAACAGCGATCCTTGCTGTTGTACAGCCATTCTACAAGTTATTATTCGGCTGCAAGGGTTTATTATCATCACAAATTATTGTTTCAACACATTAAGGTTTGGTTGTGATACATTTAACAGTCAATTGACATTGTTTTCAGTCTTATTTTATGTGTAAGCAGTGGATTAAAATAATTATTACAATTTGGGTTTTCAGTATTAAGTGTTGCATGTGCTAGTCTAGTATTTGCATGTGAATATAAAAAACATAATTCAAAAATTTACCAAAAAGGGTTTACGAAAAAATTCAAAATTGTTTTTTATCCAAAAAAGGACATTACAAAATTTATTCTGTGTTATTCAAAGTCAAATCCAAACAATGTGCCACACATAGAGTCCAAAACATAGTTCCATATTTTTTCACAAGACGCCTCCCAGGAGCCACACAAGTAACAACATTATATGTAATGAATTGGACCACATTTTGTGGCCCCACCTCAATCACAACCTCATCAAATAGATAAAAGGGTGTCTCGTCCGATTTTATCATTTCAAATGCATTGACACTCTTAAGAAAAATTGAGCCAATGTCACATGACACAATAAAGTTGATGAGTGTGCGGCTCCATCTGTTCGTCCATCTAACATGATAGTGCATCCTGATTTTTGCCATTCTTTTAGATGTTTTGCAAGAACATCATTCACATCCTATACAACATCCTTCAACAAATTAGTCTACAAAACCTCGTATGATGGGGCAATGAACCCAAAACCTGCAATTGCATACACCATACTTTCCTAGTATGGAGATCTGGCCACATTAAACAACAAGCTAGAGTATTACTAAAGTTGGAGATTGCCTTTTTTGTCTGCTCGTGAACAATATTTTTTCAACTTGTACTCTCTAGCATGGTTTGCGCTCTATGTGTAGTGTGAGGGCTAAAGAAGGCATAAATGTTTCCTTTGCCCGTGTTTGAACAATGAGGTATTGATCCAAGGATGGATTATTAGGGAGTTATAATGAGGAATATTGCCACCATATTTCACAACTCAAAATATTAAATATGTTCAAATGAATGTCAAATATAACACCTACCACCAAGGAGGGTTGGGGTTAAGTTTAGGTTTTTTAAATTTTTGGTTGTATTTTTTTTTTTTAAAACTATAGACAACATTTCAAGTCGCCGCATCATACAAGGCGTTGCGGATTGATTAGCTTAAAAGAGTGCCAAAAAACTAGGTTGAAAAAAATGTTTTGGGCCAAGTAGAGTGATTAATCGCATTTAGATCACACATTCTACTACTATGGGGTTGGCCATGCCTAATCTAAAACGTTAAAATACATTTAAATGTAAATAGGCATACGATTGGTCGGTAACAGAAGACGCAAAATGTGTTATTAACTCAATATGTAACAAAATGTTTGTACTATTCATAATACTAAAACTATTGCCTACAAATATGAAATCATTTGTTATGCGAAACTGATTTATATAGTTATTTGAGAGATATTTATACGTTTTCTTGAACCTATTTTCTAGGAACAAGATTCGTCGTCTTCCTCACATCTTTCAACCACTCATTTATGTGTGTTATAACAAACCCACTAAAATAGGCTAAACCCAATGACTAAAATTAATACACCATTTACACTGTGGTGTAGCAATCTATAGTTTTCCCAACAATCCACCCTTTATTGCATACATAGTTTAAACAATTGGGAGAGAATACATAATGAATGAAAACTAGGGCATACCCACAAACAATTGATGGATGAGAACATATTTGCCAACCCATCAAAAAAAAAGTATGAACCACGACACACACATTTGCTCATACATACATATTTGCTCATACATACATATATGTGTGAACAAAGACTCACATGATTGTTCACAATAAAGAAAAAAACAACTATGCACGAATATGGACACGCATAATTATTCAACATAAATATACCTGTAGTGAGAGTGGCCTCACTACACAACTTCTTTTTAAGTCAAAACTGATCCTCACTGACCAATCATATCTTGTGAACTCAATTCACAAGACCACATTTACTACTCAAATCAGTTAACGAATTCCTCATTGTTTTCATGGGGAGGGTCTTCATCACTTGCAACATAACCGCAACTTTCTCCACTGCTTTCATTGCACTCAAAGTCTTGTCTTTGATCTTTCCATCTATTATGTCCTTTGCTCTTCATATGCAATTCATCTAGATATGGCCTAGTTGCTTGCAGTAGTAGCAGACAAATGTGTTATTTGGTGTTTTGGAGGTTGAGTTACTCTGACTTGACTTTGAAGCAAGATTAGATTTATTTTTCATGAACACAATAATCTCTTATTTAATTGAATCATTTCTCTTACCTGTATTATCTTCATCATTAGGGAATAACTTAAGCTTTCGAAACTTGAGTTAATCTTGATTAAAGTAAACACGGTCTTGGAATAGCTAGTTGGCATGCTATTTAACAAAATACCTTTAGCATCATCATTGTTCAATTTAACCTTAATTCTTTCTAGTTGATTTTGCAGAGCAAAACCTACTTATATGTTGCATCATATTGTCTCCTTCCATCTTCATCCCAAACAATCTTTGTTTCAAAGTCATTTTTGCACTAACCGCTTGTGACCCAAACAGGGAATTAAATTCACCCAAACTGTATTGGAGAATTTAAAAAGATCTACATGATGTAGATATGCAGCGGATGGACCTATAGACCAATGATGGCCATTGCTTTTTGATATTTGATGTTTCATTTAGTCGCCGCCTCAGCATTTTGTGGTTTTGGTATTTTTCCACTGACAATTCCCTAGAGGTGCTTCTCAGTCAAGACAAGATGAACATTGACTTGTCAGGTGTAGAAATCCAATCCATTGAATTTTTCAACAAGACTTAATATTTCCATGTTCAAACCCCCCAATATAAATAATCTATATGGATGTCGGGTTCTCCTAAAAATGCATCCATTTACACAAAAACTAATTTCAAGGCAACATTTGTACAGAATGTTTTTTTTATTAGAAAAAATAAATTTATAAAAAATGATATATACAAACTATATAAGTTCAGCAAATATGTTTAAAAAACCTATCCTAGACACTCTAGCAAAGTTTTATGGAAACATACACTCCCGTTCAAAGGATAAAGAATTAAATTGTTTTCAAACTATTATGGGAAACATTTTAATAACTTTTTAAAATTTTTTTTTAATTTTTTTAATACTTTATAAAATGTTCAAATAAATCTAATTTTAGAAAGGGCCCAACCCTAAATCTTAATAAGTTGAAACTATAGTAAACTTTTTTTTATAATATTTTTTTAATTGTGGATGCTTACGAGACTAGCCCAGCCGTATGGATGCTTGGGTGCCTTAGCTTGTATGGCACTTCAGATGTACCTTTTGATCTCATGCTATTTGTAGAGTTTCACATCCCTTTGTTGAACACAACTATCTACTGAGAGGGGGGGTGAATCAATAGATCAGCTAAAAACTAGTTCATTAAACCTTTTAGAGAAGATACAAATGCATATGCATATTAAAGAACAGATGCAGAGATTATACACACACAAAACACATTACACCAGATTTATGTGGAAAACTCAAAGGGGAAAACCACGGTGAGAATAGCTGCTAGAATCTATTGTTCTAGTCCAACCTCACAGTTCAACGCCTCACTGGCAAAACCACATTGGTTACATTTAAAGACACCCATCCCCTGACTGAGCACCAACTTAGTTTCTCTGATGGTACCAACCAATCAAAACTATCGAGCTACAACTCTAGTATACAAGATAGATTCATAAATGAATCCAATTCTATTTCTCTGTTACAAGTCTGGTTTGTAACTGCTCAATCTCTACACATTCTCCATGTGCCCTTTCTTCCTCTTTGCCGCACTCTCTTTGTGTCTGGATATACCTTTTTAGACACACTTCATCTCTCTGTCCCTCTAACTTTTACTGTGTCTGCATACGTCTCCAATCGACACACTTCGAGTCGCTCTAGTAGCTCCTTTGGCAATTGCAACAGCAGCTTATGACAATGTTCTAGATGTCATATATATAGACAATGAATCTAGGGTTTCATGTCTTCAATGTGTTCACACTTCGACTACACTCATTTTTCTCCATTAAGGACTTTTCTCCATTATGACTTGACCTGTCGATTTCCCACGTCTCGGTTCATGCTTCACGCCGTAATGTTCAAATCTCTTTATTATCTATGGCAACTGTTGGATTCAAGTCATAAATGCAACTTGACATGTACGTTTTCTGCATCTCATTTCAAGGGAACCCGCCGCTCTTTCTTATTAACTATGGCAACCATTTTTGCCAAATCTTAAATGCACATATCTTCTCACAGACTGATCGGTTGAATCAATCAATCTTGGTTCCTGTGTCAACACATCGAGCTAACCATTTATTTGGTCATGTCTTTAAACAAGGATCGTTGATCTTGTCTTTGGCACCATTCACAGTCTATCTTGCAACGTCAAATCTTTTGTACGCATTAATTCAACTATTGAATTGCATTTGTCGATCTCTTTATCCAAGGTCACACAAGTCGTTGGATCTCCAAAATAGCATGCATTTTATCTCGCTCTTTCATTAACCGTCGAGCTCCTTTTTGCATCTCGCTATCTCCTATATAATTGGGTCGCTTTCGCTCCATTCGATTATCTCAGATATACTCGATCTTTAGCTCTCTATTGTGTTGTTAACTATAGGTCACTTTGCTTCACTGACTCCACTTCGCTTCATTGGATATTTCTTATCAAGCTTCCACATGTCATCCGATTTCAGAAGATACATGATTTTTATCATGTCTTGATCGTTATCCTTCGGTATGTTGACTTCATCTCATTTTCTTCGACATCTATGTATTGCTTTCGCTCTTTTGATCTCTTCAGACTTGCTTGACCTTTATCTTGCCTTGATCCTTCAGCACTTGTGAAAGTGCCCTACACTTCTTACAAATTATCCTTCGGAGACTTGTAATGGTCCTTGACCCATCTAACTATATCCTTCGAGACTTGGTAAGTGCCCTTCAAATCTCCCGCAATTAACCTTCGGGACTTGTGTTTGTGGCACATACCCTTTATAGCATATCCTTCGGACAAATTGTTGCGGGCTTTTTGTCTAAGGGGCTTCGAGACAATTTCCCCGACAAAATGTCTAAGTTCCCTTCGGAACTTTTGGCATGTACCCTTCAGGGCTTTTCAAAAAAAACCTTTTGGAAACTTTGCAAGTGTCCGCTGCTCCATTCAAACTATCCTTCGGAACAATTGCAACATACCCTTTGCAACATACCCTTTGGAAATTTTGCAACATACCCTTTGGAACTTTTGATTGGAACACATACCCTTTGAAAACTTTGTTCGGGTCACTGACCCTTTGGCATTTTTGCAAAGCTCCCTTTGGAACTTTTGTTCGGGACCCATTTCCTTCGAGACTTTTGTTCAGGACAATTTGTCTGATAGAGACTTAATCAATTTCGTCAAAACACTTTTCCCGACAAAATTCCAAAGCTTCGGAACAATTGTTGCACGCTTTCTGTCCGAAGAGTCTTCAACATTTTTTCCGAAAGAATTTCCTTTACCATTATTTTCGAAAGAATTGCTCGAGTCACTTCTTCCGAAATAATTCCTCAGACAAATGCAAAGGTGCAAAATCGACTATGGAAACTTAGTAGGCTTTTAGCTGAGGGACAACCTTATGCATTTGTAACATTTGCTCTACTTATCCTTATGACTTAGAACTTAGACCACAAAAAGTAGGCACAAACCTAATTATTATAGTGTGATCATTTCCTTCAGATGCTGCCATACGTGCAAATGTTGTTAACATCAACCTGTGTACTTAGCCATATCTGTCAAGATAACCATCTGAGCAAAGGCATTCATATTACTGTTCTTGTATTTTCATAGTCATTCAAGGTACACACACAACCCCATGGGGCTCTGCAACAAGTCTGTTCAACTCAACACCTTTGTCATTAATGCATAATAGCACATGCTGCCTTTGACATCAATGACAATCCTTCATACATCAATGACTATGTCCAACACCCTTTGCATCATTACTGCTTACCATCACCTCCATGCCAGCATCTCCTTCATAGCAGATCATTGTGCTTGCACGCTCCTTCAAACGCCTTTCCCTATATTATTTTTCAACACAGCAGAACAGCCCAGACGTCACTTTTTTAGCTTTGTATGCAGAAAGATAAAAACAAAGAGCTTTTCTAATGTTTAATGGTGCAATCACGCTTTAGCATTTGATTGCTTGAGCAGCTTTAAACACCTCTTTACTCCTTTTATTACACCTTTTCAGGCTGCTGCATCTCTCCACATGTGAGTGCATAAGTCCATACGTAAAGGAAGATGGCAGTCTTGACCTCTTCAGGATGAGATGCTTTTAGTCGGACTCGAACGCTGGTCCCCAAAACTTTCTAAATATGTGTGATTGTAATTTCTTTAAATCAGTGTTGTGCCCAAACTATAATCACCATCTACAAGCAAGATGATTGGAAAGTGAGCATTTGCAGCTAGGAAAACCTCTTCTATTTATACAATCTTTAATCATAACTTCCCTTTAGATTATTTGATTACATCCAACATGCCTCTGAATCAAAGAATCTCTCTGATACCAGCTAATTTCTACAATCTTTAATCATAACTTCCCTTTACAATGTTTGAATACATCCAACATGCCTCGAGATCCTCTAGATCAAAGGATTGCTCTGATACCAAATGAAGTCATTTGGAAATACCTGAAATAGATTTATTTAGTTATTTGAGAGGTAGTTATACATTGTCTTGAACATATTTTCTAGGAACAAGGCTCGTCTTCTTCCTCACATCTCTCAACCACTCACTTACTTGTGTGGGTGTTATAACAATAATCAAACCCAGTACAATAAGTTAAAACCATTGACTAAGATTAATACACTATTTAAAATATGCTGTAATAACCTATAGTTTCCCTACGAAAAAATTCGTTTCAGGTAGCTGAAAGTGTTTGTTTTAACTGCAGTGTACAGGCTGCAACAAAGTAAACTTTGTTATTATAGGTAGTGACGTGTTGTTTTGAGCGTGGAATGCAGTGGACATTTGAAAAGGACACGTGAGGGGAGTCTTTTATTTTCCTCCATGTGTTTTGAACATTTTAGGGTCTTGAAGGTTTTGCTTGGGTAGGTTTTCATTTTGGCCAAGCTGCAAATCATTGATTACATCAATATAAGAGATGGAAAGCCTACTGCGAGCACATTGTGTGTTCAGGCTGGAGGACAAGATGCACATGCCATCCATTGATATTGACAGTATCGGGTGGTCTCATTGTTTGACGTAATGATACAGAGTGCTTAATTGCATAGGAGCAATGGCTGGTGGGATGTTAGCTGCAGGGGGGAGTTTTAAATATAGTGTGGCTGTAACATTCAGCCACCAACAGTCGTTACATAGTTTGTACTTTTTCTTTTATGGCTGTTGCATTTGATTTAATTGGAAGTTGTTCAGGTGAGATAGAAAAAGCTAAATGCTTCACCTATTCAAGTGTTTTTTTTTTTTTTTTTTGCGTGTGTGTGTGTCTATATAAAGGTAAAAGTAGTTTTTTGGTCACCACCAAGCGAGACACCAATTTGGTATATGAGATCATCCTTTTTGGAAGCCCACAAGGGGATTGCTTTTCCATTTACCTAAATTATTGTTCAATAAGGTGTGCATACCCCAATCCAGATCCAACCTTGTGCCTTCTATATGGACCACACACCTTCACCGTTAGGCCCACTCAGGCTATACACATATATGAAAAGTGAAGCCATGTATACTGTATTCTATCAGATAGCTATTTGTCCGGTTGCAAATTTATGTGTTAGATTGTTGTTACCCTACTATAAAAAATCTGTATTACTGCTGGAATAAGTTTTTTACCGTAAATGGTTCCTCCTATTGCAGCCCAGTTTTTCAACATCTTGCATCTATTAGTATTTCATTTCATTCCTTGAACATTTTTCAACCCAATTATATTGTTACCCCCACATTAGAGCTTTGATGAAATAAACATTACTCCTTCAGCATTTATTCCAAGTCCATATACTATAAATTCCTTTTGCAAATATATTATCATGATCTTTAATTTGACCTAAGGTTGCCTTCAACATTAGGCTAATAAATTCTTCTAATTTAATCTATGGCCTATAAATAATTCCACCAAATATACAAAGTGATACCAAATCCCTTGGTTGTTACCTAAATTCAGTGTTCAATAAATGAAAATTAGCTTTTACCTATTTATTTAAACTTCAAGTTTATATTTACAACACTAACATTGAAAGATAATCTTTTTCCGTAAAGACTAATGACCTCTAAGATAGAAATACATAAATTGGTATCCTAATTCATTTAAGCGTTTTGCTTTACATCTAAAATGCTGAACTTTATCTTACCAACTACAAAAAACACCACAAAGCAATCATGTTCTCAAAATATACCATAAGTTTACAGGAAAATCCACCCTCGTAATTCTTTGATGAAGGAACCCCCGGCATAACCCCTGGCACAGGGTTATAAGTATCACTGCAACACATTTTGATAGAAATTGAGATCAAGAAATTTTTAGAAACAAATTTAACACAAACAAAAATCGATATTTAATCCACATTCAGAAATTTGAGTATCCCCCAAAATTTGATACAAATAATATCTCTACTTTGTAGTCAAAGACTCAAAACTAAACAGGAATAAAATGTATGTTTTAATTCCTCGGAGCACAATTACCATTATTTTTTTACGTGCTATTTTTTATAGAAAACTGTGAAAGCAAGCTTGCAATATGAAATGCAAAGGGATAAGTTCTATCAAAAGCTTAGCAAAACGTGTTATGTCTTTGCAATGCAGTACATTATCTTATTTCAGAATAAAACTTTTTATTGTCAATTTAGTCACCATAAATTAAAGTAATTCACAATATGTGCGAAGTTATAAATTTTTCACCTTAGTCTTTTCAGTGCCACCACGATATTTCTATTTCTCAAGGTCTGCTATGATAGAGTCATATTTTTATCAAGTCGGATTTTTTTAGATTAACTAGAACTTGGCTAATTTTTTTGGTACTATTGTTGTCACAGCTAAAATGACGTTTAAGCCGCATATTTTGTCTTCAACTGAAACAACCACCAACTCCCTAAAGTTGGAATGATGATCAATTTCTTAAATTCAAACTTATAATTTGCTTTCCCGAATTTGTTGGGAATGATAATCAGAAACTGACGGACATTATACATATGTAAAATGTAATTAGGAAGTAGAATTCATAAGATAGGAAATATGAATACTTGTAGGTAAAACTGAAAGGTCAAACGCAATTTCTAGTGTAATTATTTCTAGTTTCTTGTAATGGAAGTTCATAGCGTTTGCTGCATATCATATTCTCATATATGTTGTAACTATTATGGATCTCATTTTTGCACATACACTGTTTTAATTCCAACATATGGTGTCATAACCTCATTGGAAGTGTGCCTGTGATTCAGTGACCAGCATTTGCCCCTACAATTGAGATATATAAGGCAGATTGAGAACAATTCAGAATGGTGACATTAGAGGACGAATGCATGAATATCATTAGAGAAGATATGGTAGGTTTTGAGTCCACAGAATATTTCTCAGTCAGATCACATCTGAGAATTGCATGAACCGTGGAATCAATGTTTGACATGCAAGCATTTTTTGATTGAGAAGCCTGTTTATTTTGTGGCAATGCTAGTGGTCAGCAGTGATATCTTTTTCAATACATAGATGATTGCATATATTTAGAAGAGCAACATGACATATTGTGACAATAGCGCAAAGTTTGCAGATATTTATTTTTTAATAGAATAGTATGGACTCATGGAGCATTAGTTATTCAAGGTGTGTCGGGTTATAAATGATGAGAAATCCAAAACCTGGCAAAAACAGCAGCAACTGCAATGACAAATAGAAGACTATAAAATAACATGGGGAGCCTGGCATGGAAGCTACAGTGGTCAAAAGCCATCTAACACTGTAGATACACTTAGCTTCTACCAAGGAAGAATTCTTGTGTGACACAGATGATTAGAATATGGGCCATGAATGATACTGGCATTCAGATAGGCATATTTTCTTGTTCCAAAAGTCTGGTCTAATTAAACCACTTTGTAATTGATTTGAATTCCAGCCCCACTTTGGTAATCGATATGAATTCCAGCCCGCTGTGAGATCATGCTGGGTCATAAGGGTCATTCATCAAATTGAAGTTTTCTTCATCTTAGAAAATAAAGAGGCTGTATATGTCCACGGAAAATTTATCACTCGGGTAGGTACCATATTTGGTGCCAGTCACATGGAGGCTAGTGAGGTGATTCATGGTTATGGGCAAGGTCATACGTTCTTTAATCTTTCAAGGGTGCTTGCTTAATTGATAGCTGTCATATTGTGTAAAGCATTTCAAGGTTATGAGAGGGAAGATTTATTTCCAAGGCCATACTTCTCCATTTTTTATGTGTTCTTAGTCATGTATATAAGCGGTATGTACTTTCAATTTTGTATATATTCTTGAAAAGGTGTTCTTGCATATAGGTCACAGGTATGGCAAGTCTTCATAGCTTCGTCTTATCAAATTCCTGTAATCTTAATAGAATAAATCACATGGTCTGAAGGCATAAAATGAGGGTGATATTCATGTAGAGAGAGTTCTGAGGTCTTGTGACTGCAGAGGCACAAGACAAGAATGAAGATAATGAAATTGCTAAAGGAAATGCGAAGAAAACTTTGGAGGCTTTGATCCTTATCAGCTAATCAGTATGTGATGGTATTATACTACATGTGCAAAATGAAGATAATGCTATAAAGAATTGGGAAAAGCTTAAGACATTGCATGAGACAACAAACTTAGCAAGATTCAGGTACCTGAGCAATTAGCCAATCAATCTTCAGTAACACAACTAATTAAATGAGATATAGGAACAGTTGATAGATAATGGTGAAAGGTTGATGATGGATAGAAGGTGTTAGTCACATTAAATAATCTTCTAAAGTAATTTAGACCGTTGAAGATGCAATTGTTATCCCAGTTTTTTGTCACCTTTCAATGTTCCACATGCTAGTAAAATATTTTGTCAAGAGACAAAATGGATTTGTTTACAACAGTGACGGGACAAAGTCCCTTCTCTATCACGTGGGAGGTTCCTTTATTGAAAACAAGAAAATGATGGAAAAGAATATTTGCAAATAAACATTCAAAACTACATTGGAGAACAACATTGCACATTGCTGAAAATAAAATAAATGGAAGATGAGCACACACAAAGCTGAATAAATCCAGAGTTCAGGTTTTGTATGCAAGAAATGAGTGGAAAGGTTTATTGACCATAGTCTGCTGAATTGCCATTTATGAATAAGTATTACCGGTATGTTTTGTTGAGTCTTTTTTTGGAATTTGGGTAGTTAGTAGAAAGTATCTTAGTTATGTCAGTTGTGACGGTTGGGTTAGCCGCCAACTACTTGGTTTTGTTCTTTATGAAGCATGGTGAATGACGGGAAAGGGCACTTGAATCAGGTCCTCCCTGAACGGATTGATTGTACCAAGATTTAACATTTAGGAATACAAAGCTGCTATTTTGTGGATACTCGTACATGGTGTGTTATGTTATTACTATTCTATGTCTGCTTCGTGTTGATAGTCTGGTATCTCAGTAAACTTTATCTATACTACATTTTGGCAGTGTTGACTTAAAAGAACTCGGATCATACGAAGTACAAAAGTAAGTTGGAGAACAATCTAGTTGGCAACCAATATTATTGACAATGGCATGGAGGAACAATGGGTCAACATATCCAAGAAGCGGTTGAAACCAAACAAGAACAAGAAGAATAACTCACTAAAGACTTACAATACCTGTGGGACCTTTTTGTACGAGAACATGTCAAGGAGGAAGCCGAATGAAACCAAGTGCCAATGGATTCTATATGGGCCGCATTCGCTGTTACAGAAGAAGTAGAATATCTCCTTGACCACTTCCCACGACTGCTTTCCAGGCATTATATTGTATTGCAAAACCTTCATGTCGAATGTGACCGAAAGGATCACAAATGACAAATCCGACAAAGGTATGCGCAAAGGCAAAGTCATGAAGAGGAAGCGAGATTGGAAGACCGACATCAATGCCACTAAATCCAAAAAAGGGGAACAAATAAGACAACAAGGAAAGAAAGAGGAAATAAAAATAAGGTCAACCAGATTCTTAGAATGAAGAGAGCAAAAAATAAGGTTACAAGAGGTAACTAGTACAAAAAACCAAGAGTATGGAACCAAAAGCCAAAGTCAAGGTCAAAGCCCAAGCCAAAGCGCAAGCCAGAGTAGGAGTCGGAACTAGGAGAAAGTTCAGTTGGTGCCAAAAAAATTAACTGAACATCCTCCGCCACTCTTAGCTACACGATGGGAGGAGATTTTTAGGCATCTTCCGCTCCAAATATGGTTGGGGAATTATACAATGAAATCCACATAAGAGGTAAGTTTCCTTTCTAACCAAAAGATTGAAGATGACTTCTTCATTGAAGAAGAACAAGCCTCTTATGAAACTAATATCTGAGGGATTGAAGAATTATTGATTGAAGATCCAGTACCAAAGACACCAAGGCAGCCGAAGCACAACCAGAACAAGTTAAAAGGAAAGGGGGGGGGCAAGGGAGCGAAGCACAGAGAGGGTACCTACGGGTGAGCAAGATAGCTTAAGGATAACTGTTGAAAGATGGATCGAGTACAAAGGCAGGTCTAGAGCACAGGAACATCCAATAGAGGCCATCCTAAGGAGGAAGATCATATTTAGAATACCCCAATACCCACAACATGGGTACCCCGACACCATCACCAGAAATACAAAAGTTGCCAATCTTTATTGGTGATCGATTTGAAGATCTAGTATGGCACTATCGTATGTGCATCATTATCTGGACTACCAAAGAGCAGACAAATGAGAGGATGTGTTTAAGATGCTTCCCCGCTACCCTTTGGGAAAGACCATTGATTGGTACATTGATGCATCAAGTGCTGACAAAGCATCATGGGCAACCCTGGGGCAAGTGTTTAAAAAAGATTTCAAACTCCTAAGGGGCAACAACAAGATTGTAGTAGAAATCTATAACACAAACAAGGTAAGCACAAGATGGTTCGGGCCTATAATGGGAGACTAAAGGAGTTGCTTGAAAAACTTGAGAGGGAAATAGCCAATAGGCTGAAAAGGAAGTGGTTTATTGAAGGGTCAGTTCCCTCACTATGACAAAAAAGGACAGTAGTCCCACTTTCATCATACGATGATGCTATAACCAAGGATGGACATTAAAAGTGAGAAGAAAACATCATCTTTGCATATAAGAAGATGAAGTGAAGATGAGTGACTCAGATTCTAGCAATAATGAACCAAGATCTATTTGAGCTCTTCGGAAGGACATGCTCTGATTGATGATATAATTGAAAAAAGACCCTAAGAAAGAAAGGAAGATTTTTTTGCGCACTAACTCTAAAACAGACAGGGACAACAAGGCCAACTGTGCAAGAAGACTATTTTGTGATACCTATGAATTCAATGGCCTTAATATAAAAAGTTTTCCATACAACTTAAAAGCCAAGTCCTCCTTAGCACTTCCTCTTCAACCGGTGATAGATGAAAAACCTTTTTAGCAATGGGGATTGGACTTAGTTGAAATATTAAACCGTCATTTGAGGGCAGGTCACACTCATGTTCACACAATAATAGATTATTTCACTAAGTGGGTGGAAACAATTCCTAATAAGCAGACAACTTCAGAAGTCATTTGTAACTTCATCAAAAAAAATATCTTGGTACGATATAGACTCCCACAGAAGATTGTTACAGACGCCTGTAACTTTTTTTTCAGAGATGATTGCATTTTGTTACGTGTATGGAATTTCATTATCTCATTCATCAAACTATCATTTGCAAGGGAATGGTCAAGCTGAGTCGAGCAACAAGACCCTGTTCACAATCATGTGCAAAGTAGATGAAAATCAAATAAATTGGCATAAAAAGATATATAATGCTCTTTGAGCAAATAGCATAACACCTAAAAAGGCTATTGGGATGTCTCCATTCCAGTTGCCATACGGAATAGATGTTGTGATTCTCATAACTCTTGAGTTACCTGCCCTACAGTTGTCTAGGGCCATTGAGAATTCAAATTTTGAAATCCCACTAGATAAAAGAATTTTCTACCTACAACAATTGGAAGAAGAAAGGGCACAAGTGGTTGGTAGGATTACAGAACATCAAGCTCGCGTTAAAGTTCTCTTTGACAAAAAGACAAAGAAAAGAGAATATCAAGTACGAGATCTGGTCCTACTCTGGGATAGTCACAAAGAACCAAAAAGTCACGAGAAATTTGATTCACTTTGGATGGGTCTGTTTAAAATCCAACACTTTTGCAGCAATAACACTCTATCTGGCATACTACGATGGAACTCATCTATCGTTGCCCTTCAACGGACAATATCTCAAACACTATTTCCAGTGAGAAGCAGGTAGTCAATTTCTGTATATACGTAAATACAATTTTGGTTGTGTTTCCTTCTGGTTGTTCTTTTTGGCTTGTGTCATTTTGTTCCTTCATTTTCCATTTTGTCCCTCTTTTTTGGTTCATCTTCTTGTGTGTTTCTATCTTAAATAATCCTTGCCAATTCGCCTATTCGAGCCAATCTATGACTCCGTAACCCAACAAGTTGTCACTACATGTATATCCTTGTTTACCCTTGAACTTTTCTCATTTCCAACTGTTGGGTGAATATTTTGTCAATCAGCGTACTGATAAACAAAATAGGTCTGATCAACCACAGCAAGAAGTTGTGTAGGTTTACCACATCAAAAGGGGACTAATCTCTCCTCTCATCAAGGGGAGGTTCCCTATAAATACGCAGGAGTTATATACTATATAAATAAGTAGAAAATAACACATGGGGGCAGAATAAACCATCCATCTCTCTTATTTCAGAGATGATGCTCACAGACAAAGGAGAAAATCCTGGTGGAAACACTAAAGGCACTTCTCTTCTTTCAGAAGTGCTCTTGCAAGAAACAACAGGAGTTTCTTTCAAGTAGTAAAAGTAACTGATGACAAAAAAGCTCAGTAACCAACAGGATGAAACAAAACACAAAGTTTCCACCTCAACTACCCAAAGAGTATAACACAAAGGATAATGGGGGCACAAAGTTGTCCCAGAATCCTCAACACAGAAAGAAAAGAAAAACAAACGCTAAAAACAATTGTGAAAGCACAAAGTCTTCCCACAGTTGGCTTTAGAACACTTCCCTATTACTTTCACTAATTCTGCTTGCCAAATTAAATAAATAAGAACACCTTCAGAAGACAAACATAAGAATGATCTCCTAAAATGATACAAGCCAAAACAGCACAAAGTCTGTAAACAACTTGCTTTCTCATTTAGATAAAATGAAATGAAATTACAATTTGAGCTCAAAGTCTCAGTATTCTTCTTTCAACTGGGCAGAGTTTCGCTCATGTAAAAATGAAAAGTCTCCTTTACTAATGAGAGAAATTACAATCTTATAGCAATCACGCAAAGCTTGGCGTTCTTTTCCATGGGATGGTCCATGCTGCAGTCAACGTCTTCAATGCGCCTTCAGTTCTGTCTGGAGGGACCATGCTAGGAACAATGTATTGCCATAACTATGGCGTGTCCATTCTTCTAATATGTCTCTTCTTAGTATGGACTGTCTGGTCATTTTTCTGATATCTGCGCAGTTGTCCAATTCGCCATTACTTTATGGAAGAAAAACAGGCTTGCGTCCTTGATTTGGTGCGCTCAGAAGTCTAAGTCTACTTGATCCACTATTCCACCTACTGGAAATAACTCTTTTAAAAATTTCTGGTCCTTCGGTCTCGCTCCTCTCTCCCCTGTAGCAATTTGAGTCTTCGAGCTCTCTTTTCAGTCAATCGCTTGATTTTTCCTTTAAATTCCGTGCTTTATTTGAATTTCCATGGATATTCCCTTTAAATTTGACGTCCACGGGACCATCAATGGTCGCCAGCTACTTGAACCACGTTGAACCTTGAACCCGTGAACCTATGAGAGTTCATTGGTTCATTGGTTCATTATGTCCCTTTTGTTCCATCGCTTCTTGGTTCAATCGCTTCCCCGCTCCTTGGTTGAACCATCCGTTGAACCACCTGTTTGCTGTTTTTTCCTTACCTGAGGCCGCCTTTGAACCTTTGAACCTGTGAACCATTGAACTTTGAACTCTTTCGGTTCAAGGTTCAATCGGTTCATTCTGTGTCTCGGTCAATCATTGCTTCCTTTATCTTTCTAAGCTCTGGTTGAACCTTTGAACCTGTGAA
Organism: Torreya grandis; assembly: GCA_037957365.1. Classification (NCBI taxonomy): domain Eukaryota; kingdom Viridiplantae; phylum Streptophyta; class Pinopsida; order Cupressales; family Taxaceae; genus Torreya; species Torreya grandis. Next base: position 8,855,315 of record JARHVA010000023.1, read on the forward strand.
CTCGTTGAACCCTTTGGTTCAACGGTTTAATGGTTCAATCGGTTCATTCAATTCATCCTTTGAAGCCCTTTTCGTCTAAGTCTTTGAAGGTTCCTTTCTGCGTCTTTGTTCAACCTTCGGAATGTCTCGAAGGGAATGTGTCCCTTCGGGCTTTTAAAACGGTCATTTCTCTGTCGTCAAGTGCCCCCCGCAAGGGTACCTATCCTTCGGGATTTTTCGGGCGGACTTCAAGCTTCAACTTCCCCGGCGGGTTCTTACCTCTTTGGCGGGCTTTTGGCTTTCGGGCTTTTTCTTCGGACAAAAAGTCCGAAGGAAAGTTTCCTTTACTTAGCCGCTTGTTCTTTTCAATTTCTTCAGGGTTTCCTTCCGAATTAATTCTTTCGAACAAAAAGTCTGAAGGAATTTTGCCTTAAACATTTTTCCGAGAAAAACCTTCCTGAAAGAATTCTTTCGGCCTCTTTTACTTAGCCATTTTCCCGAGGGATTTCCAACTTTTGTCTGCTTTTGCTCATTGCCCTCCGCAAGGGCACTTGTTCCTTTGGCTTTGGGGCAGCGCCTTGAACCTACTGTTTGAACCAACTTTGGTTCAATGGTTCAATGGTTCAATCAATTCATTCTTTGTTATTTGGCTAAGTCCTTTTAATCTTTTGCACCAAGCGCGTTGAACCAATTGGTCGTTGAACCCGTTGAACCATTGAACCCATTGAACCTTTGAACCAAAGTGGTTCAATGGTTCAACGGTTCAATGGTTCAAGCCTTTGTTCTTTGAAGCTTGCCGATGGACATTTTTTATTGGACCAAGGCGCTGAACCAATCTTGGAAATGACTAAGTGTTAGAAACTTGTTCTTTTGATTGAACTCGCCTGCAGAAGCCTTTGAACTTGTTGAACCTGCTAATCCCTTTACTGAAAAAGCTTGAAAAATGAGAAATTTGAAAGCTCGGAACAAATTTTGAGAAGGGAAGAGAGAAATTTTGGTCTGAGCAGGGCCAAAATAGTCCGTAGGTTGTCCCAAAAATGAGTGACATTTTTCGGGGACAACACCAACAATGGTTCGTTTTGGATTAAATCATTCTGCAATGCTAATCTTGCATAAATGAGAATGTTATGGTCACTTAGCCTGATCATCAAGTTCATATTCAAAAGTCAATCATAGGAATTTAAGAGAGATTTCTCTCTTTGCATTTTAGTTTTTGTGAAAACACTACAAAAATGCCCTTGCATACACTATCTTTTGACATGTGAAAGCCCCTGTCACGCTGAGTACCTGATATCCTCGCATACACTATCTTTTGACATGTGATAGCCCCTATCAAGCTGAGTACCTGATGTCTTCGCATACACTATCTTTTGACATGTGACAACATTTTGATGGCTTGAAGACCCATCATTTATTGAAGATCAGTGATTTCTCAGTTGATCATATTGTTGTTGAATTCAAGACCCCATTACCCAATGGGTAAAATGCCGACCTACGAAACCAAAGAGTCTTAAGTTCTTTTCATTCCTTAAGGTTTTCAAAACATTTCAAAAATTGTGAAAAGTGTGTTTTTAATCGCTAATTTTGAAGTTCAGGTTTTAAAAAAATTGAATGTTGAAAATTTTGAAAATTAATCAATTATTAATATTAATTGATTGATTAGTTAAAAATTGAATTGTGGACTAGAGTATAGTATTTCATGAACCATGTGAAAACATTTTCAAGCTCCTCGTGTAAAAAGTCATTGATTTTTCCTACAAATTGCAAAAATAAATCTTTTTTCTATAAGTCGTGCAATTGCTTTCCGATTTTCTCCAAATTGTGCAAAATGCTCTAACTCTTTCAAATGATGCAATTTGCAAATTCATTTTTGCACACCGTGCAATTTCCAAATTCATTTTTGCACACGGTGTAATTTGCAAATTTAATTTTCCACACGGTGCAATTTGAAAATTCATTTTTGCACTCAGTGCAATTTGAAAATTCATTTTTGCACTCGGTGCAATTTATAAATTTATTTTTACACACAGTGCAATTTGCAAATTCATTTTGCATTTTCCCTTCCCATGCAAATTGAAAATTTATTTTCCCCAGCCGTACAATTTCAAATTACATTTTCCCCAGCCTGTAATGACACCCCCTGTTTTGGAACGACATTTTTTGCAATAATTTTTGGTTTTACACATGCCAATTTGTCAAACAGTTTGTATATCAATAGAACTGAGAGTTGTAGAGGTTTGAAGATTACACAATATACATATGAAACTCAACAATATCACTTTCATATAATGCATCAACTCAAAGGGAAGACTAATACAAGATCATCGCATAAAACACCCAACCTTCAACTAAATTTCTGAACATTAATATTACCAAGAATACACAGGTTCAGAACTGAACATTATATTCTAATGCATTAAATATCAGTTTGTGAGGTTTAATACGCTGGACAGCCTTCTTGAGTTGCTATAGGTGATAGAACAGCATTATATCATAACATTTCAATCGGAAATACAAATGTATCCATTACAACTCTGACCTGGAAAATATCACGCCCAGGAACTTACTTTTGCAATGAGGCAACCCACTATTTGTAATGTTCCCATTCCTACATCAGAAGCCTAGTGGCTCATTTTCCATCATAGCCTTGGTCATGCCCAAGGGGCTAGGGACGTGGGAGGTTATTGGGTATGCTTTGCACCATTTCACTTAAATGTTATGTTTTGGCATTAGACATGTACTTTATAGTGACTTAAGTGAAATAAAGTGGCGTAATGTTCTATTTCTTCGTTGGGGCCACTTAAACGGACCTTTTTGGCCTAAGAGAAAATAAAGTCACTTTAAGTGACATTTATAAAGGGAGTTCCCCCCCCATATGGAGCGATTAGGGTTTGGGCCTCTTTTTGGCGAAAGGAAATTATAAAAGGAGGTTGATGGGGGAAAAAGAGGATTATCTTGCTATTATCCAACTTATTCTATGAGCCTGCGTGTTTTTACTCTTACTTGTAGAGGTAAGATTCCACAGGAACCCTAGCTTCAGTGGTGAGAGATCCATCTGTAGCTAGTAGAGCACTCTTCAGTGGTGAAAGATCCATTCCTATTTTGTTGTTTTGGCACTGCATACATATCCGGTGCCAAATTTGCTGAGAGAGACCAAAACACAAAGGTTTATTGGCATTATTCATCAGAGATTCAGTTTTAGGGGTTTTGGAGACTTTCAGATCAGCGTTTCGAAGTAAATTTTTAGAAGGTTGGATCTGTTTTGATATTCTTTCTATTTACTGCGGATAGTTTCTAGAATTTTTATTTGCATGTTATTGCATTCCTTTGCATGTCATCGCATGTCATTGCATGGCAGTTTTTGTAAACCAAATTATTATAAAAATAAATTTCTCAGCATTATTATGATGTTTCCTAGCGTCTTTTAAATTTTTGGATGATTTGGATAGTATTTTGTGAGTGCTGCACATTTTCAATTTATAGCAGTTTTCTTTTTGAGTTTATCTTGAAAAGGGATATTTCAGTGGTATCAGAGCAAGCTTTCCTCTAGCCTGCTGGGTTGTGAATGAAAGTTTATTTTCGAAGAAAAACACATAAAAAGACAAAAACAGAAAATGGGTGACAGTGAGGAGATCAGCGAAGAGATGAAGAAATTATTCATCAATATGGTAAAGCAGCATGAAACCACGAACCTCTATCTGAGCCAACTTACAGAAAAATTATCACAGGGCAGATTTGGGGATCATGCAGGAAATAGTAATATGGGGCAGCAGCTTCAAAGAGGTGAAAGTAGCAATTTCGGGCAGCACACTCCCCTTTCCCATAATACACAGTCGAGCATGCATGATCCGGTCTTTTTGAAAGATCCGTAAAATACACAAGTGAGGCAACAATCAAAAATATATGATGAGGAGACTTGCTGGTTGAAGTATGAATCATTGAGTGAAGGTTTTAAAGCCAACATGCCCTTTACTGAGTACTGCAAGATGAAGATCAGTAGTAAGCCGAAGAAGGATCATCCTATCCATGTTCCTGAGTTACAGAGGAGATTGGGACAGATTTTCATTCCACACTTCGATGGTTCCAACAAGTGTACAACGCAATCATGGATTCAAAAGCTGAACACATACTTTGATTTAAATCCCATGCGCTAAGAGGATGCAATTAAATTTGCAATCCTGCATCTCGAGGGAGATGCCCACGACTAGTGGCATCGTGGTCTTATTACACAGGGACACATGCATATTGTGACATAGGCAGAGTTCACACAGAGGTTGATGAGTAGGTTTGATAGGAGGGATCCAGATAGGTTCTTCAGAGAATTGACTCACTTGAGACAAACATGCTCGTTGGATGGATACATTGCAAATTTTCAAAGGCTTTCAGTCATGGTTCCTAATGTTTCTGAGATGAGATTGACTTCACTCTTCATAGCAGGGTTGACAGATACACTAGCGAGATTTGTGAAGGCATTTGAGCCTTCTTCATTGCATGACGCTATTAGGACAGCCCGAGACTTGGAGTTAGCTACTCCGAAGCAGAAGTTCCCACCTCGAGTTCAGCAGAAGGCACCCCCATCTAGACCAGATGGATCCTAGCAGAAGGGGTTTACACCTAGACAGGATATGACAAAGAGGCCATTTGTTTCTCGTGAGCTTAGAGATGAGTTGAGGCAAAAGAAACTATGTTTCGATTGCTATACACCTTGGGCTCTAGGGCATGATTACACAAGGAGAGAAAAGGCCCAATTTATTGAGGTCTTTGAGGAGAGCGAGGGTGATGGAGATGGAGATGCACTGGAAAGCGCTGATGTAGAATAGGGGGATGAGACTTTCCCTCAGGAGACTATAGCTACATTGTCTAGTACCTCGAGGTACAAGGCATTCAGGGTAAAAGGAGTTATGCAAGGTCAGTGAGTAGTGGTACTCATTGATAGTGGTGCTACCCACAACTTTATTGATGCATCCTTGGTCGAGAGACAAGGTCTACAGGCAAAAGACTTTGAGGGCTTCAACATTGTTCTAGCTAATGGGGACAATTGAGTATCACCATGGGTAATTACACCACTATCGATGATTTCTACGTTGTTGGTATTGGAGAATCCAACATAGTGCTGGGAGTACAGTGGCTTCACTCTCTCGGTGAGTTTCAAATTAACTTTCAGACGATAGAGCTGAAGTTTATACCAAGTAAGGATATAGACATATGCGCCCAGTTCCAATCACAATGTGCGGCGTAGTTATGAATAGAATTAAAGCCTCGACCAGCCTTGTACTCCTGACTATGGCTGCCAATAAACCTTCAAAACAATACCAGTCGACCAAGCATAAGGCAACAATAATACCTTCAAAACCTCCATGCCAAATTGGAATATAAATCATACCCTCAAACCCTACCCCTTTGCAATATAACTCCCTCAAAATGGATGAACAACAATATGATATCTTCAAACTCGAAAAATGCAATTGAAGAGCAAGCATAGACTCTGAATGAATCCATCAGCTATCTACCAGAGAGGATGTTTCGCCATCATGGATGATATTCTTCGAGAGGGATTTCGTTCTCCAGAAGTTTGAGATGAACACCGTTCAATCCCACAGAACCACAAGGGGTCTCATAAGAAGAAATCAATGATGGACAAGTATACTTGCCAATTGAAATCAAGAATTTGACTCCTATTTTATGTCGCCCTGTCAAAAACTTGTGTTTCAACAAGTTGTCTCACCATTTCCATCAATGCCCACTTATCATTGACATATCACGGAAGCATATAAGAAGCAATCTTGCAACCACTGATTCTCGAATAATTGAAAGTTGGGAACTGTATGAACCAAGTTCCCCATCTAACTATTTTTGTGGCAGCCGCTACTGATATCCTTATGTTGAAAAGCTCATTTTCAAACAATTGAATGACAAAATGAATAAAACAATCATTTACCCTTTTGAAATTATGGGTGTTTTCCTTCAATGCCAATTGGGGATAGAAGTCATATATTAATGTCTTCCCGAAATCACTTACTGTATGCAATCCATCAAAATATCTTCGACACGCTATAGCATAAACAAGATATGAAGTCATATAAAACCTTGATGTGACTTTCACTTCCATTAATTGTTTATGAATTGCATCGTTGATCAGTTGTCCCCAATTAAGATATTGCTTGTTCCTGAGAATATTCAAAATAAATTTGTACGTCCATGTTTGAAAATTCTTCATTGTTTGGTTTCCCACTATTCTGTGCAATAGTGTTATTATGTCATTTCATTTTTAAAATCAGACCTCGCAAGATTTTTCAAAGGTTGTGTGGAAAAATGTTTTGGTTTGGTCAACCATCCATTGTTGACTTACTTAGCACATGAAATACTATTGTCATCCCAAAAAATATGAGAAGATTTAGGATTTAAATGTACAAAAGATTCCCAATCCAAAAGGTGAAAAATATTATCTGTGTTCAGGAACAAAACTTGCCACCAACTCACCTTGTGAATCTCTCACTTCCCTCATTTTTGAATTATAGCAAATTGCTATGACCAAGACTAATTCAAGAGACTGCACTGAAATCGGGAATGTCGTTGCTTGTGCCAATCCACTATCGAAAATACTCTAACCAAGGTCTATTTTATGCACTACGTTCATCTCTCTCCCAAAATTCGTCTAAGTCAATGTGACCTAGATCAGTACCTATGATATTTTTTACAATAAATTCCAATGGCAAGAGAAGTGTCACGCCTAGAAACTAATATTTCATGATTCTTTTGTCTTTGCTTTGAATTATTTTTTTTGGAGTAGAGGACAAAGACATTAATTTTTACGAAAAATTTGACAGTTGAGAGATATTTGCACAATAGCTCTTTATTTGCAAAATTGGCTGAATTAAATAACTTAAAGCCAAGACAAGTTATTTAAAATGCATCAGAAGGCCATACTCACAGGTTCGTCCGTGCAAATTGTTCCAGTGTTTTTCAATGCCACTTGTACGAATTTCAACTTTTTGCTCAACAACCTTTCCCGATTGCAACTGTTCATGTTTAATCACCTTATATTGCTATCTGACAGAATTTTCCAGCAAATGAAAATGAACCGAAAAGAAATTTTAAAATTTTATTCCCTATTCCCGATTCAGGTCAAAGCACCAAAAATCAATCATCAATTGATTTTTCAAGATTTTAAACCCTCCGAACTCACCAAAAGAAGTATGGTTTTTTCACGTTCTGGACAAAAACATTTGAACCTTGATTTTTATTTTACAGAATTAAAACCCTATGAATATATTGTTTTTGATTTTAGCAATTCTCATTCTCTCTCTTGGAGGTGTACAGCGTATGGCTTTTACCATGCAGCGAAAAATAAATTCTGATCAATGAATTTAGATTTTTCATTTTTTTTTTTCTCCACTCCAGCGTGGCCATACGGCTTCTTTATATAACCAATGACCAAACAAAACTTAATTTTTTAATCAACAGAGTCATGTATTCTACTTGGACGTCATACAATCTGATCTTGGCTGGTAAAAACAATAGAAAACTGCCTTTTTCAAATTATAATTACCTTCTATTCCAACGTGGCCGTATGGTTTGTCTTCTGCCCAAAACAATAAAAAACTATTCTTTTTGCATTTTATTGTCACTTTTTTGCTTCCCCACACAGGGCATACGGCTGGTACGTGGCCAAAAATACCAGAAAATAAATAAAAAATGTGATCAAAACCTGCTTTTCAACTTTTCCACAAGTCGTATGACGGCCGTACGGTTAGCTTTTGGTGAATAAAAACAAAAAATTTGAAATTTTGTTTATATTGACATTACACAGATTTGTTTCTTCCACCTGGGCATCGTCGTACCGCTGTACAGTTTGGTCTTTAGCAGATATAAACAATTAAAATTGTTTGTATCTTAATTCAGCTCTCTCCACTTCACTTCTTGGTTATATGGCTCTTTTAGCAGGCAATAAGAAATCAAAATTCACTTTTAAATTTTCCCCTCTCGCTTGGCATCACCCCATAGCCGTACAATCTGCTTTGTGGGTAAAAACAAAATATTCAATTTGTTGGACATAGTCATTGATGTATGAAAGATTGTCATTGATGTCAAAGGTAGCAAGTGCTATTATGCATTAATGACAAAGGTGTTGAGTTGAACAGAGTTGTTGCAGAGCCCCATGGAGTTGTGTGTGTACTTTGAATGACTATGAAAATACAAGAACAGTCATATGAATGTCTTTTCTCACATGGTTACCTTGACAGATATGGCTAAGTACACAAGGGGATGTTAACAACATTTGCATATATCTCTTTGTGGTCTAAGTTCTAAGTCATAAGGATGAGTAGAGCAAATGTTACAAATGCATAAGGTTGTTCCTCAGCTAAAAGCCTACTAAGTTTCCATACTTAGTTGATTTTGCACCTTTGCATTTGTCCGGGGAAATCTTTCGGAGAAAGTGGTTCGACGAATTCTTTCGGGAAAATGGTTTAGACTTTGTCGGACAAAATGTCCGCAATAAAGTTTCCGAAAGAAATGAGTGCAATATGGAATTCTTTCGGAGAAAGTGGTTCAGCGAATTCTTTCAAAAAAATGGTTAAGTCTTTGTCGGAAAAATTGTCCCGAACAAAAGTTCAGAAGGGATCTTTGCAAAAATCCCGAAGGGCAAGTGAACCGCTCAAAGTTTCCGAAGGGTACTTTACAAAAGTTCCGAAGGGATCTTTTCAAAATGCCGAAGGGTAAGTGAACCGTTCAAAGTTTCCGAAGGGATCTTTTCAAAAATGTTGAAGGGTACGTGAACTGTTCAAAGTTTCCGAATGGTACTTCACAAAAGTTCCGAAGGAATTTTTTCAAAATGCCAAAGGGTAAGTGAACTGTTCAAAGTTTTCGAAGGGTACTTTACAAAAGTTCCAAAGGGCATGTGACCCAAACAAAAATCCCGAAGGGTACTTTGCCAAAGTTCCGAAGGGCATGTGACCCAAACAAAAATTCCGAAAGGTACCTTGCTAAAGCTCCGAAGGGCATGTGATCTAAACAAAAGTTCCAAAAAGGTCACTTATAGAAGTCCCAAAGGACACTTTCAGTAAAAGGGCATTGATGAATTCTTTCCAAGAATTTGTCTAAGGCAAGTGGGCACTTACAAAGTTCCTAAAGGATACTTTCGGATGGAGAGGACACTTACAAAATTCCCGAAGGATACTTTCGAATGGAGAGGACACTTACAAAGTTCCCAAAGGATACTTTCAAATGGAATGGACTCTTACAAAGTTTCCGAAGGATATTTCGGAAGAAATATAGGTCACTTGCAACATTGTCGAAGGATAAGTGTGGAGTCTCGGAGGGCATTTTCACAAGTGCCGAAAGATCAAGGTGAGTTAAAGATCGAGCAAGTCTGAAGAAATTGATGATGTGGAAGCATCTCAAAGACGCCAAAAGAAACGAGATAAGGTCAACATGCCGAAGTTTAACGACCAAGCCAATATAAAGATCATGCATCTTCAGAGATCGAACAGCACGCAAAAAGCTCGATAAGGAAGATCCAACAAAGCAAAGTGGAGTCAGTGATGCAATGTGACCTATAGTTATCGACACAATAGAAAGATTAAAAATCGAGCATATCAAAGATATTCGAAAGGAGTGAAAGCGACCCAATTATATAGGAGATAGCGAGATGTAGAAAGAAGCTCGATGGCTAATGAAAGAGCTTAAAAATGACGTGAAGAAAGAAATCAAAGGCCCGCATTTAACATCACTCTAACAGTCAAGTGGAGGAACAGAGGAAACTAGTGATGAACTCGACATATCTACAAGGAGCTCGAGATTGAATTGATCCAACCACTCAATCTAGAATTAAGAATGCTGCGCATTTATGACTTGAATCGAGCGATTACCAAATATAGTAAAGAGACCAGAACATTACGGCGTGAAGCATGAATTGAGACACGAGAGGTGTAAATGCCAAGCCACATTAAATGAGATCTAGAACCGGAACTACTAAGGTGTAGTCAAAGTGTAAACGCATTTTGAAGACATGAAACCCTAGACTCATTGTCTATATATATATGACATCTAGAACATTGTCACAGGGCTATCGTTGCAATTGCAAAAGAAGCTACTAGAGCGACTCAAAGTGTGTCGATTGGAGACGCATGCAAACACAGAGAAAAAATTAGAGGGATAGAGAGATATATCCAGACCAGAGAGTGAGGCAGAAAGGAAGAAAGAGCACACAGAGAATGTGCAAAGATTGAGCAGTTACAGACAAGACTTGTAACAAAGAAATAAAACTGGATTCTTTCATCAATCTGTCTTGTATACTGAAGTTGTAGCTTCATAGTTCTGATTGGTTGGTGTCATCTGACAAACTGAGTTGGTGCTCAGTTAGGGGATTGGTGTCTCCTAAGGATAGGTGTCCTTAAATGTAACCAGTGGTTTCGCCAGTGAGGTCTTTAACTGTGAGGCTGGATTAGAACAGTAGATTCTAGTAGTGATTCACACCGTGGTTTTTCTCTTTGGGTTTTCCTCGTATAAATATGGTGTAATGTGTTTTTGTGTGTGTAATCTCTGCATCTGTTCTTTAATATGCATATACACCTGTATCTTCTCTAAAGGGTTTAAAGAACTAGTTTTATCTGATCTACTAATTCACCCCCCCCTCCTCTCAGTAGATAGTTGTGTTCAACACAATTGCATATCTTCTTTGCAAATTTTTATTTATGCTTGGCACCATACGGTTCTTGGTTTGAGTAGCCAAACATACATAAAAATTCAAGTTGATTTTCTCTGTAACTCCACTTCACTAAATATATACCAGAACTTTGGCATGCAAGTTGAAGAAGTTTTTTGGAAGGGAAAAAGTTTTTAATTTGACACAACCAAAGAAAATAACATAACTTTCATGATCCAAGGAAGAATTAAAGGCGATTGCATACAAGTTGAAAAAGAAGTCTTAAATTTGCAACGACAATTTCTACAGAGTGGGAAAAGCAATTGCAACGTGGAGGTTTGCATTTACACGACTCAAAAAAATGCAAAACAAAATTGCACAACTCGAGGAAATGCAATTTAAATTTGCATGGCTGCGAAAAATGTAATTTGAAATTGCACGCCCGAGGAAAAGAAAAATTCAATTTGCACGGGAAGGAAAAATGCCAAATGAATTTGCAAATTACACCATGTGCAAAAATAAATTTTAAAATTGCACCATGTCAAGGAAATACTTGGCTTACCAAACTTCCTGACATTCTGCAAGCTTTTATTCATCATTACCATGGTGTGTTTTCAGCACAAGCATCCTCTCCAAAACAAGAAGCGGCTCTTCATCAATGCCTCCAGGTGCTTCCCTAAAAAGTTTCCAATTCGCAAAGGATTGCGTGTGATAGGCCCTTATCTCTCAACGACCTCCATGATGTTGTTAAGCAGATGGCAGTTGACAAAGCTCTAGGAATTGATAGTTTCCCGTGTAAATTCTACCAGACCCTTTGAGATAGTGTTGTCCCTGATCTTCACAAGGTTTATTCTGAAACTGTTTTAATCAACTCCTTGAGACCCCTTATAAATTAGGGTAACATCGGGTTTATTCCCAAGGCTGGTGATCCTAAAATTATCACCAATTGGCGGCCTGTTACTTTGCTCTATGTCTCCTACAAGATTATTGCTAAGGCCTTAGCCCTCAGGGTCAAGCACATTCTTCCTTTAATTGTCAGGAGTGAACAAACTGGCTTTATTCAACATAGATTCATTTTGGATAATGTCATTGCCATTTGGGAAGGTACGGAATGGGCTCGACTCTCCAATCAAAAAGCTCTATTTGTCAAGATTGATTTTGAGAAAGCCTATGATCGTATTGGGTGGTCCTTCATTCTGGCCATGTTGCAAGTCCTTGGTTTTGGCCCCAAATTTGTTCAAACGGTCAATATGCTCTTTCAGGATGTTGGGGCTTGTATTACAATTAATGGCACCCAATCTTCTCAGTTTGAACTTCATCGTTCTATCCGACAAGGATGCCCTTTAGCCCCTTCTTTATGTGTTAGCAGCAGACTTTAACTAACTACACTGCCAAGGGTTTGGTGACAGGGATTTCCCTCCCTCAGTCTAACAGACAGCTTTTGAATGGCCATTTTGCAAATGACTTTTTTCTCACTCTACAAGAGGAAGATTCGGTTAAGAATGTTGAGGAACGTCTCCATATTTTTTGTTTGGCTTCAGACTCTTCTATCCAATGGAGAAAGACTCGATGCTACCCCCAGTCTTTGGGTCCCAACCTCCCTGGTTGGAGGGATATCAATGGCAGTGGTTTCTTCCAGGAGTGCCGTTTAAGTTTCTTGGCATCCCTGTTGCTTTTTAGGCTTCTCCCTTTGAACTATGGTCTTATGTGGTGCAAAGAGTTAAAAAAAAAAAAAAAAAATTGGGATCACAAAGCCTTTATGTCTTGCTAACAAATTTCATATTTGTTCCAAAGTTTTGGCAGCTACTCGTGTATTATTCTTCCTGTTGGGCCCCTTCTAATACCGCTTACAGCAAGTTAGAAAATCTCCAAAGAGATTTTCTATGGGCTATTCTGAGGGCCACAAGGGCTTCCACAGAGTTGCCTGGAACATATGCTGTCGACCCAAGAAAGCTAGTGGTATGGACCTCTTAGACATCAAGATTCAAGGCCTTGCTCTTGGTTTCAAATGGACTGTTTAGGGTCTTGTTGGGGATGAATACTGGAAGATTCTTCTATGCCACTATATTTCTCAGGGGCTTCCATGTGGTAGAAAAGCGTGGCAAGGTCTAGGATTTCACTCCCTTTTCATTACCCCAGTGCCAGTTAAAATCAAGGGTACCTTTGTTGTTCAAAGCCTATGGAAAGCATGGGAGAAACTTAAGTCTCATCTTACTTGGGTAGGCGAGGGTTTCAAGAATGGCCTCTCCATTAATTCCCAATCGTTGTGGTGGTCACCTTGCTTAAACTTTCACAATGTTCCCTTTGCTTTAGTCCCTTGGGTTAAAGGGTTAAGGCTTTTCAGAAAAGGTGTGAAATTTATAAGTGATCTCTTTTGCAAGGCGAATCGGGCCTGGGTCACTTGGCAACAACTTCAGAATAAATTTCACCTAAATAATTCAAATGATGAGGCTATAGCAAAAGTTCAAGGTTCCATACCTAATGAATATTTGCACAAAATAGGCGTCAACTCCCTTGTTCCTTGGTGGAAGGATTGGCATTGACCTATGGCCACCCCCTTCACCCGATACACCCCTCTGTTGGGTTATAAGTTGCTAGCCCCTCAGCATATTCTAGATGAAATGCTCAACCTCAGATGGAATCTCTGTTCCAGACATGGGGTTTGGCCCAAACGCTTTAACATTGTGTGGACTGCTATCATTGAGCCCAAAATAGCCATTTTTTATGGTCTCCTTTATCAAGGCTTGCCTGTGGGTGACCAGCTCAAGCATCTGGGCGTCTCAAACCCCATCTGCCCAACTTGTCAGCAACCAGAGACATTTAAGCACCTTTTTTAGTTTTGTTCCATGCACAATCTACATGGTGTTGGATTCACTCCCTTTTTCAGCCCTTCCGACCTGAATTCTTCATGTGCAAAATGGCTCTCTTGGGGGACACAATTTTGTTGCCTACAAAATAGAATAGATTTTGGCAAAAATTTCGAGCTGATATTTTATTTCAAAAATGGTAAGCTATAAATTATGTTTGCTTTAATCATGAAGAGCTGGAATGTAGTTTTTATGTTACTAACAAAGTTATTGTTCTATCTAATGTCATTCTTCAGATTCAAAGTCAAACTATTAAAGTCCATCTAGAGCTTAACCACCTCCAGTGTCTGCTTGACCACTGGGGAAATGCCTCGTGTGCGGTTAGCCGAGAACCTCCTGAGCCTCTACGATATCTGACGCCTCCCCGAGGACGAGGGCGTGGACCATGCTGGCAACGCTCCAAAATTAAACGCAAGAGTCATTCTCCTCGTAGGTCACCACCTCGCTGAGGTTCCCTGCGACATGGTGGTCCGAGTGGCTCTTCTAGATTTGGGGGCGATGGTAGGGGTTGCGGCTCTCCTCCCCCAACTCACAATGGTAACATCAGTGGCTGGGGTCCTCCCCACCAAGACAAATTTCCGCGACTGGCTCTAGCTATCTCTCTTGAAAAAAACCAAGATGAGGCATTAGAAGCTCAACAAAATGATGGGTGGGAGCCCTTACCTGCAGACGAGGACCCCCCTGCTTTGAGAGGATGGGGCGATAAGCCTCAGGACCCGCCGTCTCCACTGCCTCCCCGGACGTCCATGTTTGTTGTGGTTGCTTAATTGTCCTCTTTATTGCTTTCAATTGCTTTTTCTGCATTGTTGTTGAACTGTTGATGTGATGTTTCTTTTTGTGTGTGGTCATTTATTGACCACCTTTTAGACTCTTCCCGAGGTGTTTTCGCCCTCGTGATTATGCTTGTGGAGTGACTTTTCCACCCTTTTTTTTTTTTATGATTAGCATTGTACTATATCCTTGTTTGATTAATATATAGATATGCTCTTCAATCAAAAAAAAAGAATTGCAAATTGCACCGTGCATAAAAATGAATTTGCAAATTGTATCATTGGAAAAAGAGTCGGAACATTTTGCATAATTTGAAGAAAATTGGAAAGCAATTGCACGACTAATTAAAGAAGGATTTGTTTTTACAATTTATGGGAAAAGGCAATGGCTTTTTACACAGGGAGCTTGAAAATGTTTTCGCATAATTTGGGAAGTACTATACTCTGGTCCACAATTCAATTTTTAGCTAATTAATCAATTAATATCAATAATTAATTTACAAATTTTTCAACATTCAAAAAAAATTAAACCCGAACTTCAAAATTAACGATTAAAAACACACTTTTCTCAAGTTTTGAAACTTTTTGAAAATCGTAACATCGGGCTCCGATTGGGATTTCGAACTACAAGGAACGAAAAGAACTTAAGGCTCTGGTTTCATAGGCCGGCATTTTATCCATTGGGTAACGGGTCTTAAATTCAACAACTTGATCAACTGAGAAATCATTGATTTCATTAAAATGATGGGTCTTCAAGCCATCAAAATACTGTCACATGTCAAAAGACAGTGTATACGAAGGCATTTTCGTTATGTTTTCACATAAACTAAAATGCAAAGAAAGAAATCTCTCTTAAATTCTTATGATTGACTTTTGAATACTAACTTGATGAAGGATCAGGCTAAGTGACCATGACATTTTCATTTATGCAAAACTAGCATTGTAGAATGATTTAATCCAAAATAAACCATCGTTAGAAATGAGAAAAGTTCAGGGGTGAACAAGGATATACATGTAGTAACAACTTGTTGGGTTACGGAGTCATAGACTGGCTCGAATAGGCGAATTGGCAACGATTATTTAAGATGGCAACGATTATTTAAGACTGGCTCGAATAGGCGAATTGGCAACTCACAACAAGACGAACCAACAAAGAGGAACAAAATAGAAAAGAAACAAAACGACACAAGCCAAAAAGAACTAGGAAGGAAACACGACCAAAACTGTATTTACATATATACAAAAGAGGACTACCTACTTCTCACTAGAAATAGTGTTTGAGATATTGCCCACTGAAAGGCAACAATAGATGAGTTCCATCGCAGTATGCTAGATAGAGAGTTTTATTACTACATAAGTGTCAGATTTCAAATGGACCCATCCAAAGTGAATCAAATTTCTCGTGACTTCCTTTTGGTTCTCTACGACTATCCCAGAGTAGGAACAGATTCCCTACTTGGAATTCTCTTTTATTTGCCTTCTTGGCAAAGAGAATTTTAACGCGAGCCTAATGTTATGTAATCCTATCAACCACCCGTGCCCTTTCTTCCAATTGTTGTAGGTAGAAAAAAAATTATCTAGTGGGCTTTCAAAATTTGGATTCTCAATGGCTCTAGACAACTGTAGGGCAGGTAACTCAAGAGTTATGAGAATTGCAGCATCTATTCCATATAGCAACTGGAATGAAGACGTCCCAATAGCCTTTTTAGGTGTTATGTGATCTGCCCAAAGAGCATCATGTATCTTTTTATACCAATTTCTCTGATTCTCGTCAACTACTTTGCATATGATTGTGAACAGGTTCTTGTTGCTTGACTCAACCTGACCATTCCCTTGAGGATGATATTTTGATGAATGAGACAATAAAAGTCCATACCCGTAACAAAAAGCAATCATCTCTGAAGAAGAAAAGTTAGAGGCGTTTGTAACAATCTTCTGTGGGATTCTATATCGTACCAAGATATTTTCTTTAATAAAGTTACAAATGACTTTTGAAGTTGTCTGCTTAACAAGAATCGCTTCCACCCACTTAGTGAAGTAATTTGTTGGCGTGAGAACATGAGTGTGGCCTGCGCTCAAATGAGCATTCAATGTTCCAACAAAATCTAGTCCCTATTGTTGAAAAGGTTCTTCAACTATTACTGGTTGAAAAAGAAGTGCTGCCAATCTAGGTTTGCCCACAAATTGTTGACATGCCTCACACTTTCTCACCCATTCATACAAATCTTTGAAAAGAGTTGGCCAATAGTAATGGGCCCTGAGTATTTTACACGCTGTTACCCTGGTAGAAAAGTGCCATCCACAAGGTTGATCATGAAAAGTTTGTAATAGCTTTTTCTGTTGTTCTTTATCGATACATCTTAAAAAGAAACCATCAATGTTTTTCTTAAAAAGAGTCTCATCCCATTTGACATATTTGTTGGCCTGTAGCTTGACCGTTCTGCGTTGTTTAGCATTTAAGTGTAACATTCTCCATACCCCAGGAAAAAGGCAATGTGAGAAAATCATTCATTAGTAGAATAAACAAACAATACCAGAGGAGTTCATAGTCATCTTGCTCATCTGAAACTGTTGAAGACCCTGATTGAAGATTTCCCTACTTTGCCATGAGTTGATATAGTCATTTTCCTCGAACTAGTTTTGTAGGTTTTATTTCCAGATCATACTCTTGAATTTTGGTTATCCAATTTCCCCGTTTAGCACCGGGTTCCTATTGGGTCAAAATGGATTTAAGTGTTGTATTTGGCACCATTACTATAGAATTTGAATGCAATATGTAATACCTGAATTGTTCAACTATTTTCATTAATGCATAGGCATGTTTTTCTTCAAGAGAATATTTCAACTCGTAATCCTTGAGATTACAACTAATAAAGGCAATTGAAGACTCGATACCTTCATTGTTTTTTGAATCAATATCGTTGAGAGTGTAGGATCCGAAGCATAGCAATAAAGAATGAATTCTTTCTTAAAATCAGGATAAAGAATGTCGATGCGCGAGCAATAGCAACCTTTATCTTTTCAAACGCCTCTTTGCCTTCATTGTTCCATTTGAAAAAAAGTTTTCATTTCATCATGTCTGCAATATGTCTGGTGAGCTCAACAAAATTAGAAATGAATCTCCTCAAAAAAATCACTTTTCCAAAGAAGGAATGTACTCCTGGTTTACTTGTAGGCAGGGAAAGTTTTTGAATCGCCTCAACCCTTTTTGGATCAATCCTTATTCCTTATTTTGAAAAAATATTACCTAAGAGCTTACCTTCAGTCACTCCAAAGATAGATTTCGTAGGGTTAAGAGAAATCCCATGTCAACGACACTTTTAAAAAAACTCTCTCCAAGTGTGCATAGTGGTCTTCTTGTTTTTTCGAAAATACCGTCAGGTCATCGAGATACACCACAATGATTTCATTTTTCAATTCTTTGAATGCCAGATTCATTGTGTTGAGCACACACCACACTGAGAGGGGGGAGTGAATCAGTGTGATAATAATTTACTTTCTTTCTAATGAACTTTCATAAAGAACCCATTCACATAAGAACAAGTAAATGCACAACACATAATTTACATGAAAAACCCTCGATGGGAAAAAACCACACTTGAAACGCTGCTTGGATCTACTATCCAAATCCAGCCATAAGATTAATAATTCTTTTTACAAAAGTTCTGTAGACACCAATTCTCAATGCCAAGCACCAACTTAGCTCTAGACACCAATCTCTTTAAATTGAATCACCAATTTCACTATCAAGCATCGACTTAGCAAAAAACGCTAGTCTTTCTGTTCTGAGACACCGATCTCACTTAAACAATTTCCATCTTTTCACTGTTGCTTTGTCAACAAATGATGGCACAATCAAGTTTCGCTCTTCTCCCTCTTCTTCTCCTTGTATATGATAGAAAGATTATTTCTTATATTTTTCTCCAACATCCTTTCACCTTATATAGTATTCAAAGGCTCTTCACAAAAGAGGCATCCCATCCAAGAGGCATCTCTTCACCATAATATGTGACCGTTGACATTTTCATTTGACACATTCGTTCATATCCATTACAATTCCTTTGACATCAATGACAATTATTCCAACACATTCCCCTCTAAAAAGTGGCTCTTGCATTGATTAATCTGATGGCATCTGCTTGTATGCAAAAATGTCCCAAGGTGTTGTGAAAGTTGTTTTGTGTTGGTATTCTCTGTTAACCTCGATTTGGTCTAATCCGAAAACCAGATTTACCCCTATAAATAAATCACACAGTTTTTCAAACGGATACTGAAATTCTTAATTCCTGAATTAAAATAGAATTGGTGGTGGAATTCTCATTTTCCCGATTAAATAAAATAGGAAATGGATTTTTTAAAATGTCAATTTCCAAAATTTATTTTAAAAAAATCGACTTTTTAATCGGAATGTAAACTTGAACAATTCTGAATATGAATGATTCTATAAACTCATCTAATTTTGTTGTTCAGTTAAAACATTCAATTCACATTTTTTTTAATCTCTACAAATAATCCAAGTTTATAAAAACTTTAGTCTACTTGGATTAAAAATTGAATATTAATTTTCAATTTTCCTTGAAACTGAATATTAATTAAAGAAATTGAAAGAATTTTAGATCACGAAGAAATTTGAAAAATGACAGAAGATTTGTTTACGGGATTCGTCAAATGGCTATGTACCTGGGTTCATTCGAACCGTTCCATTTAAATAAGATCTAAATACAATGATTAAAAACTTACATCTCTGAATAACTTGCAATTGGTTGATCAACTTCTAAAGAACTCTGATCTCAAATCACAAACATCCTTCGTTTCCAAAACGATCCCCTGCAAATCTCCGAAATGGGCAATTTCTCTCTCTTCGAGGAGGCAAAACACTCTCAGAAGGTTTATAAACTACTTTCTGGTTTTTCACAAATCCCTCTTGTAATTTACACAAATTTAAAAAGATTCTTCAATAGGCAAAATGGCCTCAATCGGGGTATTCAAAATTCTGCCCCTGTACAAAAATATACGGCTTTTGTAAAATTTTGTATGTACTCGTCTCAGAATAATTCCCGTACATTGTTCTCTAAGAAATCTCCTTCCTACCTCTGTAAAATAACTTGCAATTATATATTTCTCAACGCTACTTGGCGTTCGCTGGACATTAACAAATTTCCCTCCAAGGGCACCAACAATTTCCCCGACTTGGGTTTTTCCTGTTTTGACAGCATGGCTTTCTGGTATTTCCTCTGTCTTCACACATTGGTTGAGAATAATTATTGTTTTCCCATAACAATAAGTTTTCTCCATTTTTGGGTTGAGGTTCCATTAAAAACGAGCCATATACAATTCTAACGCTAAAAACAATTCTGTAATTACAGCAAGCTTTGAATAGGCTTTGCTAGCTATAAACCCTTCCCGTCAATGTTTTCGCATACAATACCTGTCAAGAATCTTTGAAAATCTTTAAAGAATAAATTGTCACACCAATATGCCAACTACGTATAAAAATCAAGATTGGCATAAAAAAATAATCAACGCCACATATTTTCCAACGTAGTAATAATAATTATTATTCCCACTTTGAATGTAGGAACAATGCGTTGCATGTAAATCTCCAAATAAAAAAACATAATATGCCCACTAAAATAAATCAGGAACCAAATATCTTTCCACCAACCATATGATTCTTTGCAAGTGGGTGACTACGTGGAAATATAAGTTGAACAAGGAGTTTAACACCATGTTTCTTGGATTAATATTCTACACCATAAAATAAGACTTTTAACTCCTATTAAATCAAGATTACCACACATAAAGGCATCAAGGATAATCTTTTTAAATATTCCCATGACTTTCCACGTAATAAGGACTAAAGTGGGTGAAGGACAACGCATGCATGGTAAGCGCCAAAGGAATATGAGGATAATGTTTTATTAAAACTTTAGTTTAAAGAAAAACATATTCTATGTCCATTCATGTGGTGGATCCTCCATGTACTTTTAAAAGGTGGTGACTCGCATGGTAAAACATAAAACATGAGGATAATGTTTTTTTTTTTGTTTTAAAAATACCATGCACAACTAATTCACCCCTCATGCAAATATCTATCAAACTCCACATGGAGATAAGATAAAGTGGGGATAAAATAAAATTTGGGATTTAATTTAAATTTATCCAATGGTTTATTAAAACTATAAAATAGGGTAATTAAATTAAATTTGGATTTAATATCCCATGGTATTTTTTTATTTTTTTTAAACATTAATAATAGGATATTAGGATTATTTTCAAATTGGAAAAAATGTAGGAATTAAGGTGGGAAAATAATTAAAAATCATAATTTAAAAAATCCTCTAAATCATGGTCGTACCCTAAAAAACCGTCAAGCATTGAAAGCATCTCAGCACCAGTTACTGCCTGAAGAACCTGATCCATGACCGGCAATGGATAATTGTCTTTATGGGATGCTTAATTGAGGTTCCTAAAATCGACACAGATCCTAATCTCACTATTCTTCTTACGGACTAGTACTATGTTAACTACCCAAGTTGAATGGTGGATAGGAAAGATAATGCGAGCATCAAACATCTTTTGCACTTTGGCGAGAATTGTCTCTACAATTTTAGGATTGTATTGCCTTGGTTTTCTTCTGAAAGGCTTTGCCTCAGGGTTTAGAGGAACCGTATATTGCATTTCTCTAGGATGGAAAGATTTAAGGTCCGCATACAAATACGCGAGTATATCAATATGCTTACGGAGAAGGCTAACAAACCTTCATTTTTCTTTAGGTGACCAAAATTTTTCAATATTGACGAACCTAGGATTTCTCTGAGCCAATGTTTACAGAATTAAGACTTCATTTTTGCATTTTACTCTTTACAAATCTATCATGTTTATCAAACAACTCTTCTATGGAGAGTAAGCCTTTAGGAATTTTGTTTCCTTTCAACTTGATAATGTCTTCCTCATCCTGTTCGTCGGCGATTCCCTCTTTTGACATATGAATTGAAGATTCCCTGTATGAAGAATCGCTACCCTCAAAATATATATTTTTTAATATATTTGTTTTCTCAAGGAGCGAAATAATCTATTGATCATCATTGAAAACTTGCCAATTCTCTGCATTGTCTGGAACACTTGGCCTATATATTAACTTAATCATATATTTTTCTATACCAATATCTGCATGAGGAATCATCAAAGAAAATGATACTGCCAAAGTGTCATCTCTAGAGTTGTGTTCACGAGGAATTGTACTGATAGAGAAAGCATCAAAAACTTCTATACTATCCCAGACTTTATTCCTATACTGTCTTAGACAACATTTTTTACTTGGTATTGAACTTTGACATGTTTTACAATGAACTCAGCATCTCCTAAAACTTTCAAATTCCTGATTCCCATCTCTTCTACTGCCTGCAGTCCCTGTAAAAGTGCTTCATATTCAGTTGTGTTGTTGGTACAGTCAAATTGCAACTTGTAGGAAAAAGGAAAAAATTTCTTAGATGGAAATATCAATATTACGCTTGCACCTAAACCTATTGATAAACAACTACCATCAAACTCCATCGTCCAAATATCATTCGGATTTGATTGCATGATTTTTGGTGATTCTATATCATTTTCTATCAGAGGATAATTACCAATTCCTTCATCTTCTTACAAAATATTTGCCTTGGGATCATCAATGTTTTGCATTGTATACTTTGTTTTTAATTCAAACTCCAAATGTTGTTAGACTCCTTTCACTAGAATCATAGAATGTGATAAATCCAATCGGATTTTGCCTCCCAATTCTTTGCAAAAAATTCTACCCAACAGAATGTCATAAGCTAACGGAATGTCTGCGACCACTATATTGATTTTAACATGTTTTTAGAGAAAATACACCAAAGCCACTTGTGCATCATTGATTTGTCCTATGAGTGGAACTTGTTTCGCCTACATGGAATAACAACGTCCAAAGGTTTTAGTACAGATTAGGCCAAGGGCATGAGCAACTTTGGCAAGCATGACATTGTCCGAGGCTCTAGTGTCAATGATACAATTGTTGACTTTGCATCCTTTGAGGAATAAGGAAATATAGAATGAATCAACTTTGAAAATCTGCATTCAAAACAAGGCAAGAATATGAATATTCAATGCCCCAACTACTTTCATACAATTGATGAATAAGGTATTGAGGCCATTTATATATATTTTTGTTATTGTTTACTTGGATGATATTCTTGTTTTCAACATAACTTAAGATGAACATTTAATTTATTTCAAACAAGTTTTGCTAATTTTGAAGGAGTAATAGTTATCCTTGAATGAAAAGAAATGTGAGTTTTGATGGGGTCATTAATCATCTCTGATACCAGTTGATGTGGCCTCCAACCACAAAATGGATTCACAAATCCATATTCCTCTCAAAACACATATTCAACTCATAAAATCATCTCAAAATACCCTCACAGATTCTCATTAATCATCCTCAATACATCATCACATAAACTATCTTCAACAAGCTATCCTCAAACTCATACACATACTTGGCAT
The DNA here is from genome assembly GCA_037957365.1 of Torreya grandis. NCBI lineage: Eukaryota > Viridiplantae > Streptophyta > Pinopsida > Cupressales > Taxaceae > Torreya > Torreya grandis. The sequence goes on from JARHVA010000023.1 coordinate 8,878,105, forward strand.
CCCAAGCCAAGGAGGCACAAAAGGCTTCTCTCTAAGCTCACTCCCAAATTCGCCTCCCTAAGCCAACAATGGACAAATTTATTTATAGAAAAGTATGAGGAAAGAAGGGAGACAAAACAACAACTAAGTCCCACATCCCACATGGAGGGGAATCATGACAAAGAAGGAAGAATGGTCAACACAACATCTATGCCCCACATCCACTTGGGTGAATTATGATAAAGAATAAAGGAGTAAAGACCAAGGAATGCTACACCATGTTCTCCACTTGAGTTCATCATTTGCCAAAGACAATTCTTCATTGAAAATTGGCACCACCTTCACATGTGAAAATACCATAGCTGAATAGTGAAGGGCTTGTCACATGTCAAAGGTCAAAAAGAAGAGCATCCTCTTTAGACAAGTTCGACCACCATCATGTGCCTCCATGTGACTCCATAGAAATGCACCCCATGCCACCTATGCAATCAAGAATAGTGTGGTGACACCTCACCAGGATGAATAGTGTCAGCCACATCATTTTCGTCCGATTGAAAACAACTCAGCTCCTGTGAGTTGTACTGATTGTATCCTTGCCATTTATTCTGAAAAAAAGAGAAAAGTCACACCACTCTGTTTTGGGGTGATGCAAGATTTTCTAAACCCTTGGATGCCCCTGCATCAGACACCCGAGAAATATAATATGATTTCATGATCACATAGATGCGGTAGGTGGTAGAACCATTCTTTTGATCACGAGGGGTAATGACCACAACGTCCCCTTCCAACACACCAAGTGCACCCAAAAAATATTTTTTTCCTTCTCCGCTTCTAGCATCTATGTACTAGCCCAAAAACCGTCTTCCGCCAAAATCTCATCCATATCCCAATGGATGCATACGTGGGCTCCAACCCACCAAAAACACTCATGGGATGACACCCACCCAAAACCGAAACCGACCACCCCCACCAAGATGCTCTATCATGCATCTTATTATCCCATGTGAGTTCTAGCCCACACTATTCGTCCACCTCCACCAAAATCCCACTTGACTTTCTTCATCTATCATTCAACCACTTGTTGGATCATCTTCCGCATCACATAACATAACCACTTGCAGCTCTTCTCTTATGGATGAAACTATATCCATCTTTTCCTCTACATGTGCACTCTCTTGCATAAAAATCTCTTCATGTGCATTCACTTGCACAAAAAACCATCTCCAATGTTTCTTCCACAAAAAAATTCAAATCTTCTCGTATTTCCTCTGCCTCTATCTGCAACTCTTCATAGCTGCAATCTTTCTCTCCTTGAAACTCCCCATGGTTGCAATTTTCTTCACTCACATGTCATACTACATGTTTGCAACCTCATCATCCTCCATGTCATCATGTGCACATACTTGCACATCATCTTCATCCAAAGTTTCTTCACAAGAAATTGCACAACAATCACTTGTTTATTTGGGACATGGTTGGAGATAGGAAGTTGCGAATTGGTTCAAAAAAGGTAAAGGCCATCATGAATTGGCCTAGTTCTTAAAATGTGACCAAAACAAGAAGCTTTGTAGCTGAAATTCAATACTTGAGGAAGTTCATCATGGCTTTCTTGTTCATCACAACACCTTTGCATGCCATTACAGCAGGGGGTCATTTACTTGGGATAAGAGACAACAAGATGTATTTGTTGAATTTAAACATAGGATTAACAATGCTTTGGTTTTAGCTTTACCTAACTTGCAACAGCCTTTTGAGGGGGAAATGGATGCTAGGAACTATGTTAGGGTGGTTGTCCTCTTGCAAGGAGGTAAAGCCCATATATTACCATTCAGAGTTATTTTATGGTGCAATTTATAATTATTGTACATATGATGAATAACTGTATGTTTTTGTTCAAGGGGTCGAGAAATGGCAGCATTACCTAATAGGTAAGGAAACCATTGTTCATATAAATCACCAACCTCTCTAATATTGCAAGCACAAACTAAGCTTCAGCAAGCTAGACATTATAGGTGGATGGATTTCTTGCAACAATTTCATTTGCTTATCAAAAATAAGAAAGGTGTGACTAACAAGTTAGCAGACACGTCTAAACCTCCTTTGATTTCAGCTATGGGCACCATAGCTCTTTTTTAACCTTTTGTGCATGAAACTTATGTAAAAGGATATGAAAATGATGCAGATTTTGGAGAAGCATTCTTCAAACAAAAAGACACTAAGGTGTAGCTTTTGTGCCTAAGGAGGCTTACTATCTTCAAGATATGTTTCTCTACAAGATGTGTATGCTTTGTGTGTTCAAAGGAGGAAGAGTTCAGCTAATGAGAGAAGCACATACTTTTAGAGTTGCAAGTCGCTTTGGAGTTACAAAGATGGTGGCACATATGGAGAAGCATTCTTCAAACAAAAAGACACTAAGGTGCAGGTTTTGTGCCTAAGGAGTCTTACTATCTTCAAAATATGTTTCTCTAGAAGATGGGTATGCTTTGTGTGTTCAAAGGAGGAAGAGTTCAGCTAACGAGAGAAGCACATACTTTTAGAGTTGCAGGTCGCTTTGGAGTTACAAAGATGGTGGCACATATACAGAGGTATGTTTATTGGCCAAAGGTGCAAGCCGATGTTGCGAAGTTCATAAGAGAATGGGTATAGTGTATTACAAGCAAACCTAGTAATTGAAAGTTGGGTTTGTATATGCCATTACAAGTTCCTTCTAGGCCATGGGAGAACATTTCCATGGATTTTTTAGGTAGGTTGCCTATTTCTAAGAAAAGACACAAATATTTGTTTGTAGTTGTGGACCGGTTTTGTAAGATGTGCATTCTCATTTCTTGTAAATAGACCCTTAAAAGCGCTAATGCAGCTGACTTGTTTTTTGCTAATGTGTGGGTTCACTTTGGGTTTCCTCGCTCTGTCATTTCAGATTGGGATTCAAGATTTGTTGGCAAATTTTGGACTACATTGTAAGAGAATATAGATATTAGACTGAAATGATCTACTGCCTTTCATCCACAAATTGATGGGCAAACCAAAGTGGTGAATAGAAGCTTGGTGCAACTCTTGAGAGGGTACAATAAAAAGCATCCTAAGACTTTAGATGAAAAATTGTTGTATATTCATCATTCCTATAATAGTGCATTACATTCTTCTACCTATTGATTGCATAACTGACAAGAAACTGTCGGTTGCTCGGTTACTCACCGAGAAAACCACCAGGCGAATAACCGCCACTCGAAACCGCCAAAATGAAAAAACCATAAATTGTTTTAACCAAGTACTCGTCGATTGCCTATACACTGGTAAAAGGTGGGATACACATGGAGAACGCAGAAAATCCATGGAAATGAATGCCAAACGTTGAGAAAACGCTGCAAAAATGCAGAAATTTGTCTTATAAATTGAAAGACATCCCCTCTCATTTCATTCACACAAGATTTAGAGCATTTCAAAGCAGATTGAAAAAGGAATTCAGCAAAGTGATTTCCATGTTAGTACAATTGTTTTTTTGTTTTTTTTTCGAGCATGTAAAGGAATTGTAATTTAATTATAAATATGTTTGATAAATATTTTAAATTTTAATATTCAAATTTCATGCATTCCGTTAAAAAAATTTGCATTCCGTTCAATTTTAATGTTTAATATTTAAAATTTAGGCATAATTTTTTATATTTTTTATTAAAAATGTTATTTTTAACAGTTATAGTTTTCATTTATCATTATAATTTATTTATTGTTGTTTTTTAACTGTTATAGTTTTCAATTTGTTCATTAAATCAATATATATTTAGTTTCCGTTTAATAGTTTATCATTATAATTTATTTATCATATTTTAATGTGTTAAATATTTTTATTTTTTATTTTTTTAAGTTGTTTTGAGCATGATTGAAGGTTATCTGTTAGCAAACAATGGCATTCGCTAATGCATCGAGGTCAAATTCAGTTAGTGGTAGCCAATCGGCTCCCCCTAATGCTCGCACCACTGCTTGAAATTATGTCGTGCAAGTTGGAACATCCCACACAGTTTCAATTTGTTCATTTTGCTTGAAGAGGATGTCATGAGGTATCAATCACCTCAAATACCACTTTTCATGCATTCCTTCTCATGATGTCATGCCTTGTCTCAATGTCATGAAAGAGGCAAAACGCGAGATGATTGTGGAGCTTGCATTGCTGGATGAAAATAAACTAAATAGGGCAAGGATGCAAGTAGCGCTAACAGCGGCCATTGCTCCCACATCAGCAAAAAAAGAAAATGTAGCTATGACAAAAATTGTGGGCCCTACTCGTGGTCCACGCAAACGCCATGGCACATCTTTATCTAATTCAAATCAAATACACTCTTTTATTGTACCTAGAAACACATCTGGGGCACAACCTTCACTGGAAGGGACAAGACGGAACAAGGGGGTGCATGTGGAAGCAAATAAAGCATGTAAAAAAAATTAGTACTTCAACAACCTTCCCTTCAACGTGGCAAGGAACCCATACTAAGAATATTTGATAACAGCGTTGACAGTTACACGAAAAAGGTACAAGGCACCTTCTCCAAGAGACTTAATTGGAAAGTTGTTTTAAAATGCACTTGAAGATGCAAGAATAATTGTAGAAGATCAAAAGAGATTGTGGCCTAAGTTCGGATGCACCATTTTTTCCGATAGATGGATGAATGGAAAGAACCGCACCCTCATCAACTTTTTGACATCTTCAAATGGTGATTGTTTTTTTTTAAATCCATTGATGCATCTAACAAGATAAAGAATGCAAAAACTTTGAGCTTAATGCTAGAGCATGTCGTTTTAGAGGTGGGCATCAAGAATGTTGTCCAAGTTATCACAAACAATGCAACAGCATATGTGACGGCTAGGAGACTTCTCAAGGAGAGACATTCATCACTCTTTTAGACGCCTTGTGCAGCCCATTGCCTTGACTTTCTTTTGGAGGACATAGACAAATTTGATTGGGTGCAACCGGTTGTGAAAGAAACTAAAAAATAATATACAATCACTCTTGGGTTCTCAACCTGATGAGAGAGCACACCAAGGGAAAAGAATTTGTTCGAACTGGGGTCACCAGGTTTGCAATGAACTTTCTTACGTTGCAAAGTATTTACAGTTTGTTGACTCCTTTGAAGCAGAAGTTTATGTCTCAAGCATGGGTGGACTCATCATATTTAAAAAACACTAACGGAGTCAAGGTTGGGAAGACAGTTTTAAGTGAGGCCTTCGAAATAAGAGCTACAGAGATCGTAAAGGTAACATGAAATTCCAATTTAAATTTCAAGTTGTTTCCCTTGTTTTCAATTTTTTAAACTTTAAGTATTTATTTTATGATTTATTTATAAGTTTGTAACACTAACATTAATTTGTTTGTAACTTTGTAGGTGTCAAAGCCTTTGGTGAGGGTTTTGCGATCAATGGATGGGGAGCACAACCCAATGGTTTATATTTATGAGGCCCCGGATATGATCAAAACTATTATAGGGGGGATCGTGCTAGATTTGATCCCATTTGGGAGTTGATTGATTGGACGTGGAACAATTAACTCCAACCCATTAATGCAATGGGATACTACTTTAACCCTAGATTTTTCTATTCCAATGGCTTCATAGATGCTAGTGGAGGTTATGGAGGGGCTCTCAACATGCATTGAGAGTATGAAACTTGACCATGAGGTGAGGGATATTGCAGAGTTGCAAAACTACAAGCAGGCAAGGGGGATGCTCTTTTTTTCAACACTAGTTATTCGAGGGAAAGCCATGCAGTCACCAGGTAATAGAAAATGAAATCTTTACTTGGACTTTATGAGTTACATATTTACAATTATTAATTACTTATAAAGTTTTGAAAATCTCATTTGCAGGGTTGTGGTGGCAAGATTGGGGTGAAAATACCCCACATCTTCAAAGGCTAGCCCTTCACATTTTTTATCAACCTTGTAACACTTCTGAATGTGAGCGCAATTAGAGTTTGTTTGATGCCATTCACACAAAGAAGTCCAACAAATTGAGCCAACAATGCCTCAATGACCTGGGTTTTGTGCAATACAACCTCTGACTTCGCACAAAAAATTTGAAAAACGCATCAGAGGAACCTATTTATATAGATGAAATCGATCCCTACAGTGATTAGATTGCATAGGAGGAGGCCCCCATGTTCACAAAGGACGAGATTGTTGATTTCAAGAGGCAAGTTATGGAAGGTGTCGGTTCCCAATTGTACACCTCTTGCGCTCAACCTTGCACACTTTGTGAAAATGACAAATAAAGATGAAAAACCTGTAAATATGTTGTTATAGCCGAGGAAGGGTTTAGCATCAGAATGAACTAAATGCAAACAATGACTGGAAGACACCAACAAAGGGTATGGTTAGTTCCCTGCTACTTTTGGGTCTGCCTGAACCAAAGTGAGAGGACCTAAGGAGTAGCTTGCTCACATGGAGGATACTGCAATTCAATCTCCATGGGTATTATTGGCACATAAACAAAAACAAATTTGACTAAGACAACCAAGTTTGCACACTCCACCCAAGAAGGGTTGTCATACAGAATGAACAAATGCTCTAGGCCAGACACAAGCTATTGAAGACATGTAAATCTGATTGCAACCTTCATTTCTAGAGAAATTTTCAACACCAGAAGGCCAAATAGAAGATTTCAATGTTGGGTATCAAAGAACAAAACACGAATACATTTTAGATATGAAATATTTATGTATCCGCAGGCAAATAACACTTAAAATATGCAACAGGGTGTATTATTTGCAGGGTAGGACAAGGTAGGATGAGTCAAGTAAATATAAAGAGAGTGGTGTGGTGGTGTGGTTTTTCAAATAGCAGGATTTCCTTCAACAGGGATGACATCATTCATTTGCAATAAATGTTGAAAGACTGAAATACAAGCTAAGGAAATTAATAGGAATGATTTGCATCCATTGGTGCCAATACAATGCAAATATTCAAATGATTCTTGAAACCCTAAAGCATACACTGCAACTAGAGCTTCAAACACTTTATCTTGTCAAATCCATTAACCCAGGGTGCCCTTAAGAGGTTATCAACAACACATTTCCAAATCAAACTATAAAAATGAATTTACAACTTAGATCTATGCCCAAAACAACTGCCACCATTGATAAGCACAAAACTGAATACCCAATCAGCAGAGCATGTAAAACATATTATTGCATGTCATTGACAAAATACAACAAAAATCACATCTATTTTCCATTAACTTGTAAACAAATCTTACATGCATCATTGTTTCATAATTCTAACATAGCGAAAAGCATGATGAGTTTGCTCTTTTAACAGAGGAGACATATGCAATGCTCTCAGAGCTTGCTAATGGTTGTACAGTTGCAACCACCTTAGCAAGAGAGATAAGACACACACAGCAGGGATCCCAAAATTTGAAAGAGCCTAAGACCTACAAAGAGCAACCAACAACCACCTTTGAAAAGAGGACAAGCACTCTTTTTATACAACTCTTTCACCCATAATATTTCGGGAATATGCTTCAACTGGAAGATGCCCTTGATTGCGCCTGGAAGCTCATGCCTTGCAAGAAAATCATTCTGGTAATTGCCTACCCTTGCAATGATGAAGATTTCAAACAAACCCTTGATCTTCTTGGCTGAAAATGCATTGCACTTGGGCTTGAGGGAGAATATTCCCTTGGGAGCAAAACAAACTCCTTGTCTTCATGTGTAACTGCTTGGCCATGTTCCCCCATTAATTATTTGCAAATCTAGAATCTTCTGGACAGCTGCCCTTCTCCTTGTTCAAGCCAAATAACACTCCTTGCCTTGTGATGATTGCATTGGAATCCTCCAGTTGTGATAGAAGAAAAGAAGGATCCACGACCGTTTGGAAAAAATGCTTGGAATGGCCCACCTTGGCCTCATAAACCCTACAAGATATTTTTCCTCCGAGGAGGTCTTCGACACAAACAAAATATTAAAAATGGAAATACTTAGCTTTGTTTTACCTTTTTGTCTTTTTGTGGTCAATGCCAAACTTTTCCATGCCTTTCCACATTTTTATTTTGCCTTTAACCTTTTTAGGGTTGCCACCAAACTTTATAATGCTTAAATTCATTATTTTACTCTTTTAAAAGTTTGGCTTTGTCGTTTGACCCTCCACATGGATTGTATTAATAGTGTGGTTTTCTTCTACTTAAAAGTTCCAGCTTTGAAATTTTTTACAAACTTAACTTCCACTTGAACAAGTCATACATTTTGGAATGAGCAGAAATACCAACGTGGCCTCTTGAATGCTTACATGGCCTTGTTTTTTCACGTCGACCTCTAATTTCCTTTGAAACTTCGTTGCTTCCCTTTTGGACCATCTCTCTTTTGATTGCATGTTGACTGGTGGGTGGCGGACATTGGCTTGAATCGAAGGCTCAGAGCACAAAGTGCCCGAACAAAAAGTCCGACACAAAAGTTCCGAACAAAAAGTCCGACAACCAAATCCTTTGAAGCAAGGGAAACTCGGAACAAAATGTCCGACCAAAAGTTCCAAACAAACTTATTAAAATCATCTCATTATTGAACAAACCTAAGTGTCTTTTTTCCGCATTATAAAATAAAGTAACTTGTACAACTTAAATGAATTATTATTAAAGTATTTCCCTCGTTAAATATTTCAAAAAGGGGACATGACAACGGGAAAGTGGATCCGGAGATTCACAAGGTTGAAGGTTCATTGAGAAGATTTATCAATTCACTTCCAAGTGTAAGACAGGTTGAAGGAGTCACAGGCCAAGTACAAAGCAAGACATGGTTAGCATAGGACTGAACGTAGTTTCTTTATTAGAGACAAGACATTGTTGTACTTGAGTAGAGAATGGCTTCAAGCTAAAACTAAGAATCTTAAGCCTCTTAGATATGGTCCATTTGTTATTTTGGAGTAAGTGGGAAAAAATGCTTTCAAATTGGATTTGCCTCTTTATATGAAAATATATTCAAATGTCAATGTTGAGAACTTAAGTCTCTTTGAGCCTTCGATGCTTGACGATGAAAAATATCTATTGCTTCCTTCTATTGAAGACATCATTCCTGATGATCAGTTGGACTTAGAGAAGGATATCACATTGTAGAAAACAGAAAGGACAATGAAGAGAGGAGTGCAAGACGGATGGTAGATTAAGTTAAAGGGGTCAACTACCCAACGAAGCCAAGTGGTATTCCAAAGAAGACAATGGGAAGAAATTTTCTCATTTACTGAGATCCTAAAGCTTTTGGCAACCAAAAGCCTATAATTTGGGAGGCATGATTTGAATTTTCTAGTATGTTAGTCATGTGAGCTAACTACTTCCATTATTCTCATCTATGTAATAAATGCTTGTAAGACACTTCTTGAAGACAATTCACATAAGAATCTCAGTTAGAAAGGTGCATGAGGAGTTTCTAGAGCCAAAGGCAGTCTTAGAATGATCCAGACACTTTGGGCGTATCCCTCTATTTTGACATAAACCTGATGCCATGGCTTTTCAGAAGCAATGGCTCCACGCATTTTTCAGTGAAACCCATGGCGGAGCCACGACTTATCATAAATTCATGCAACCTAAGTTCAAAAAAGTAACAATTGCAAACATGGCTTGCTTTTGGATTTTCTATCGGTTTAGTTCATCTCCTGGGCGATTTGAGTACCTACTATTGCTGAGTTTATGTATAAATACAAGCCTTTGGGATACGCAAAGGCATTCAATGGAAGTTGGGTTCAGTGGTGCAGTTGCAAGCTAGAGTTTGTTGTTAGGTGTTGTGAATTGTCTAAGAAGAATTGTAAGAAGTTGCAAGGCATTGTGCAAGTTTTTGGGCATTGTGAATTGTAAATGTGTCCATGAAGACCGGTAGATGCCTGGTAAAACTATACTCGAGAATAATATAGTGAAACAAGGATTAAGCACCTCACTCTACTGGAGTTTTCTCATATTGAGTTTCTCTAGGCTAAATCTTTGTCATGTGTTTTGTGTATTTTACCTACTTGCATTTTGTTTCAAGTTCTTTCAGATACAACACTTAGTATCTTTGTTTTCCAAGTAAAATAAGGCATAATAGTAAGCAAAGTATGAATAGGATTCATATTAATGAATTGTAAATGGACTATCCACCAAATTACGAATTAGAAGTATATAAATTTGTGGTAGAATGCAGTGTGTCAACAAAACAAGGGTGAGAGAAGGTTTCCATGGATGTCATTAGAGGATTGCTCACATATTTTGGCAAAAGCTTCATCATGGTTGTTGTGGATAAACTCACCAAATATGCCCATTTTGTGTATAGTCACATCCCTTTATAGCAAATACAGTCGTAACAACTTTTATGGAGACTGTTCCAAAGCTACATGGGACCCCAAAGATCATAGGAAGTGATCGTGATCCTATACTTCCCAATAATTTTTGGACTAAGTTATCCTCATGTTTGGGTACCCAGCTGGCGCATAGCTCATCTTATCATCCCCAATCTAATGGGCAAACTGAGGCAGTCAACAAATGCTTGGAGGGTTCTCTGTTGTTTTGCTTATGATAAACAAGAGAGATAGGTTCAATGGTTGCCACTAGCATAACGGTGGTATAACACTTCTTTCCATACCTCATCCAAAATGTCTCCATTTTTTACATTGTATGGATGCCATCCACCATCCATCGCCTCATCCTTGAAAGTACAGACAAAGGTTCAAGTAGTCAAAGAACACATTCAACATCAAAAGGAGGTCCTCTCCACTCTCAAGACCGAATGTCACATTTGCTCCCTCCAGGAGGTGAGACCGAGGACCACTTCATTTTCGATGCCCAATTTATTATGAAATTCGGGGAAGATACCATTGCCTCTACAGAGACTCAGAGAACACTCTAGCTATTTTCTTCAATTATGCAAATCAAAGGTGCTTGGCTCTTTATCTTCATGAGGTTGTCACTTTCCTGTGTAGATCCTTACAGGAGGGGCCTAGAGACCCTAGAGCTCCCATATTAATCACCTCTTTCTTTCAGCCCACTCAGGTGATGGGCAGTAGCGATAGCGACAGCACTAAGCGTCCCTTGGATACCTGTACATCACACATACGATCTGATAGATCAGTTAGGTAACGCTTCTCTCAACACATCATTACTACTCAGACTACTCCGATCTCCAACCTTGCTATCTCTCGACATCATGGCTCTGCTCCAATCCGTCGACGTGGCTCTGCACGTCTCCGGCAACATGGGTCTACTACTTGTCAGCCGCCCGCCAGACCACAGGGGCAAACTGATATCACTAATCTCTTTTCTACTACAGGAGTTACACCAGCCTTAGATGTTATGGGAGATTCTAGAGGAAGTGTCATGCTTCCTCCTGGGATCCCCCAGCCTCGCTCCTTCAACTCTGTATACTCGTCGGACAACATTATCAGATCTCTCACAGTGATCGACAATGACTCAGATGATTCCTCCACTTCAGGCACAGACAAAGACATTTGATGCGATTTTCCTCCAGTCTTAATTGGCACATGTTTTGGGGGCTTTTGTTCGCCCCTCATTGCTATTTGTATTGGTTTCTTTGCCACTTGTGTTAGTGACTTGTTTTTCTACTGTCTACACAATTTATTTCTTTGGTTAGACTCTAGGATTTTCTCTTCCTAGAACTTTCTATTGCTAATGATTGTATCCTTCAGTCCCATTGACCTACTTTTGGTCATTTGTGGACATTAATATAATTTTCTTTTCTTTTATTTTTTTCTCAGAGAGAACTTGGCGATGGTGCAAAACCGAATGAAGCAGCAAGCTAACCAGCATTGTAGTGAATGGCATATTGCACCCATTTAAGCAATTGTCCTTGAAACAACAGAATAAGGACAACAAGATTTCACTAAGTATGGCCCTTGTCAGATCTTACAAAAGATGGAAAGTATGGCATAAAAATTGGAGTTACCTTCATTAGTGAAAATACATCTAATCTTCCACGTTTCTTGCTTGAATAATGTCATTAGACAACAAATTTCATCTTAAAAAAAGTTACTAGAGCTTGATAAGGATGGCCGAATCATTTTGGAGCTTGAGGCACTCCTCCATATACACACTACGTGGCTGAGGACAAGAGTGATTACAAATTATATGATCAAGTGGAAGGGTCTGCCCAATGAGAATGCGACATGGGAGGCAGAAGCATTTCTACAAAAGCATCCAAGGACAATCAACGTCGAGGACAACGTTGGTTTGAAGGGGAGGGGCATGCTACGCCCTTAACCTATGACATATATCAAGATATGCATGGCCCGACTTATGGCACGCTTAACATTTATCTTTCATTCATTAGTAAGTTTTTTCTTCAGACCAACCTAATTAGGATGAAGGGATGTGACTCTACGTAATTATGCCTATAAATAAAGATGAGCAAGGCTCTCCCATATCATCATATTACAAATTATATTCATATCATAAGGTTGTGGAGGTTACCCCCTCGAAGTGGCTTGGTTATATACCAAATATTATGCTCTATTTTCCATCATCTTGTGTTGTATTGTTGTGATCACAAGACATGCACATATTGCAATAGCCTAGGTAACACAATATGTATGCTTCAAGAAGGACAAGGATCAAAAAATGGCAAGAATGGAAACTCCATTGAAGAAGCACAACATCATGTGGGATGAAGAACTAATCCTTCCCTTTTCCTCTTCCTCTTCCTCTTCTTCAGGTGACAAAAGTCCAATTACTTATGGCACAACAAGTTTCACATCTGCTTTTGCCCTCTCTGCTATAACCAAAGTTCCTACATCACAAGAATAGATTATTGACTCGAGTGCCACACATCATATGGCAAAGTCAAAATCCTCCTTTTCTACTCTCAATCAATGTAACATTGACCAAATATCTATCGGTAATAACAATTCCTCAGATGATTTGGAGATGCAATGTTAAGATAAATAAGGGCCAATTTCAAAAAGTATTACATGTTCCTGAACTTTCAAAAAAACTTTTATCCATTTATCAAATTACACTCGAGCAACGACAAAATTGTTGAGTTTTCACCACATAGTCTAGTCTTGAAAGATTTGAAAAACCATTCGGTCATAGCAACTGGCAAGGTTTGTGATTCATCCTAACTGTAGAAGTTTGATAGCTTTGGGCCTTCACCATCTTGTTTGGTCAAGAATGACATGTCCTGCGTACCTACTTCTACGATCTTCACTGAACTTCATCCAAACACACCAGATGATGATTTTGAGTGGGGATACCTTGATCCTCCACCAATCGATCCAATAACTTCAATGCCTCTAGCTATTCGCAAGAAACAATTTCATGGATCTCTTGTTGCATTCTTTGCTCGCACTGCTCAGCATCCACAATCCCAAACAATCTCTAAACCGAAGTGAAGGGTATGCCTCAAAAGCATGTCAATCAAGATTTGTTGAACCACTTCTATGGAAATTTGATCGACACAAATGGACTCACGCACCTCAATTTCTTGCAACACAACAATTTGCGACCATTCTTCACCATGCATTGTAGAGGTTTTCTCTCTTCCCTTCACTAATGCCAAGTTTCTCCTTCTAGGGGAGATGTTCCAGTAATTCCTCCTTCCTTCCCCTTCCTAATGTTCATCTTAAGGGGGTATGTTAGTGTACTAGAATAATTATACACCTTTGTATTATTAAGATGCACTTTGTTAAGTGTAAATATCTATTTATTTGCATGTCTCTAAACATAGGCTCTTGCATGAGACTTTTCCATTTTTCTCAACCCTAATTCCCTCTTGCCTTCTCTATAAAAGCATGAGAGTCTTTCAATTAGAGAGAAGTTTTGTATACTCTACCAAAATTCAATTCAATATATTCAAAAAATACTAAAAAGAGGTAGCTTTTTTACCCGCCCTAAATCTTGTGTTTTTCATGTATGCACGTATGATTGTGAGTATTTTGCCTAGTTCACAGTGATCTTGGTGCACCCATTCCAAGATTCTAATAATTGCATATTCAGCTACCAAAGGAAAAACCAAGATGAAAGACATGATAAAGAACCTAGATTGTAACCAAGAGTGATGAAATCATGGTAACTCACTTATGACCATTATGGCATCACAATTGCACTGTAAATGAAGTTGTTGATCATTTGAATATAAACATGACTATTTTCTCTCTTTCCCAACCTAGCCATTTGATTGCAATTATTACCCTTGTATAATTGACTGGGCCATTCTATACTGCAACCCTAATAAATGGCAATTAACTTGTATAAATAGCATCAAAGGAACCTCATTAATGCCACATTTAGGTCCATATTCTCTGGACAGGGAATTTGGAGGAAGACCATACTACTGATGTGAGCACAAACTGTCACATCAATGAGTTGACGAGCATTGACCAGACTGTTGACTATACCATTTGACCAAAATTGTCTATTGACCATTGTTTGGTGCCACGTACAGATTTGACCTTTTTCAAGAGGTATAAACATAGCCAGAATTGTTGCCTCGTATTTTGCCACTGTGCAAGTATCTGTTAGCCATTTTTTGGCCTACATTCCAAAATTTTGCCCAAGTGTGAGAGGGTGGACATTCAAGCAAGACTTCAGGTTTTTTGGAAGAAGTCTTCGGGTTTTACAAAAGACAACTTATTTCACTTTATGAGTAATCCGCAGTGGAAACCCCTCAGCAAAAGTAATCCGAGTTTGAAAACCCGAATTACTCTTGACAGTGCAATTCGGGTTTTGAGAAGTGCTTTGCTTATGAAAGTTTTATCAGCAGAAGTAATCAGGGTTGGAAATCCCGAATTACTCTTGACAGTGCAAATTGGGTTTTGAGAAGTGCTTTGCTTATGAAAGTTTTATCAGTAGAAGTAATTCGGGTTTAGAAACCCGAATTACTCAGGATAGTGCATTTTGGGTTTTCTAGGGTGATTGACTTATCTCTTTTTATAAGTAACAAGCAATGAAGAATCCGAAGTAGGTGCCAGTGAAGAGTCCGAAGGATTCCTTCGGAATAATTGTCAAACACAGAGAAGGAGACTGACATTTTTTTCGCAAGATAAAAGTCCAAAGGAAAGAATAAACCAAGGGTCAACGGAATTCCAAAGGAAATGGACCAAACAAAGCCCGCAGGAAGTCAAAGCAAAAAAACCCGAGGGAATAAAGGAAAAGAAAAATTTACAAGGAAAGATATCCTTCGGACTTTTTGTCCAAAGGAATTCCTTCGGACTTTTTGTCCGAAGGATTCCTTCAGGAAAAATGCCAACAAATCAACAAAAAGGGGCAGAAAATAATAAAGCCAAGGAGATAATAAAAGTCCGCAAGAAAACCAAAGGTAAATCCAGGGGGCAAGACATAAGAGCCAAAGAGAATGAAATTGGAAAAATTGGCAAGAAAGAAATCCGAAGGAATATAAGACCAAGGAGATAGCCAAAAAACCCGAAGATAACATATACAGGCAAAGCAAAATATCCGAAGAAAATCCGAGATCAAAGGAAATCCGCAAATAAAAAAGAATATCCGAAAGAATTAGGCTAAGAGAATAGCCAAAAAATATAGACAAAATAATCCAAAAATAAAATCCCACCAAAAATAGACACGAACAGGCAGACCAAAATAAGAGAAAATACATGCGAAAAAAGGCTATTTTTCGCAAATTTCTAAGTTCAAGTTGACCCATAGTTTGACTAGCCAAAGTCACGCTTCTCCAAATGTTCCAACAGTCCGAGTAGAGCTCATCTATTGAATCTTAACGTGGATTTCCATGCAAAGAGAGGTGGGCGTTTTAACAAGCCCAGTCATCCACTTTCAAACGCCAAAGAGCTAGTCTCTAATTTTAGACATGGCTCAGTCGATCATGCATAAGCAAAGTCAAACGTTCAAGTCCACCGTCCACTTTTCAATGCAAGGAATTTTCATGCAAGACAAAATAGACTTTTGTAAAAGCTGAGTTGGTTTGAATTTACTCCCTCTATTTTCAAATGCCAATCTCTTGGCTTTTTGTAATTTTCTATATTAATGGCTTTTCAGCCTTGTAAAAGGTATCCCCCTCTTAGTAAGACCAGACTTTGCCATTGGTGAGTTGTGTAACCTCTTTAATCAATAGAAAAACTGTACTTTCAGATTTCAAGCGTTGGCATAGTGTACATTCATTCAACAATTTGCATACGTGGTAGATTTCTCTCTTCCCAAATTCTGAGTCGTACCTAGTTGCTAGCTTATCATGTTGTGTAGGTCATGTTCAGTGTTTTATATGTCTTTTGTTGAAGCTATAAGTGGATGTTAGGTGGCTGCAAAGTGTCTTGTATCAGACCTCTCTCCATCGTTTTCCCTCACATTTTTTGTCATTGGATCAAACCTTCTCATGAAATACTTATGCATAGTGATCAATTGAAATCAAAGGTTTTCTTTTTCCCTTGTTTGTTCAGTGTTCAAGGTTCCAAGTAGAGTGGATCAAACATTCTGGTGTATCACAGTCATTAGGTAGGATTTCACCTTCAAGTTTCTTTCTCTCTTTTCCATGGTAGTCTGCAACGCAGAGTAGAGATTCTCATTGATACATCTTACAGGAACCAGCCTTCTATAGAAGTTCTCACCATTGAGGCACCCACCTTTGTGAGATGATCCCATTGTTTCAACTGGAAAGAGGATTAGCACGTCTTCGTTTCAGGGTGCAACTCCAGGTTGACAATTGTATCCAGATAGAGATCCATAATAAACCATTCCTACATAAGACACTAGCATCAAACCCCACTAAAACCATCTGAAAATATAAAATGGAACAGAAACAAACAGGTAATAATAAATGCTAAAATTCCTTCCAGAATCCAAACAACCCACAATTACGTGCAAGTCCACCTTTTAGCATTCTTTATTAGCTAGAAATTCCTTATGCAATGTCCTTAAAAATGCACAAGTTCAATGACATAGCAAAACTACTTCACATAACATGCTAGATATCAACCTCTTGGGATCTTTTATAGCCTCTCAATGCCTTTTTAAATTTGTATGTCTTTTGGATTCTTATGGAGCAATACGAATACTTCACTTTAAGCTTTTGATATTCTTCCTTGGCAATTAGATGGACATGTGAAATACTCTATGTTGTCCTATTAAACCCAACAGGCAATTCTGATTTTGTCCTCATCATTTTGAAATGCTATATTTTTATGATTGTTTCAAAACAACGTATTGTGTACAGAAACCAACACATGTTCAAATCCGTTTTCTCTACCTCTCTTTTACACCGCCCAAGAAGTGACCAAACGGAATCTGAGCCAAATAATACTGTATATTTGACAATAGTCGTCAGGAACAGCATAAATAATCATGAACAATCAGAACTTGCATCAACAGTCACCGGCAGAGCAGAAGATGAAATGATGCTAAGATTGACTCACTTGTAATAAAGAAAGAAGCAGATTATTCAAATACTGACTAAATAAGAGGACCAACTGGCCTACACAAAAATAAAGAAGAAATTTCTCCGAGTTCTACCAATAAAATTGACGAGTAAAATCTGGAGTATTTGTGGTTTGTCATATTTGTCAAATTAATACAAGACGCATATGTCATTCTAGTTCTTCACTAGTTTAACATGATTCTAATGGCTTTACAAGACTGATTAATACTGACTTTTATCCTTGGGCACCCTTTTGTTACAAGCATCATAAGACAAGCAGAAGCATGTGCTTTAATTGGATAGACAAGCAAGTCATGAGCAAACAAACCCACGTGTTTTCAAGATATATCAATGTTCTTAGATTGAGTATAGAATATGGTTTTAGTCATTTGATTTAACGCCATAAATCACATCAAGATGTGATTGAGTTTCAAAAGAAGAGTAAAAGTTAAAAAACTATCTTAGTTCAAGATCTATATGTGTTATTGTAACTTGTAGCTTTCATTTTTTAATTGTGCCTTTCATCTTTTCCATAGTGAAATAAGATACAAACTAAAGACTTGGAAAAACTACCAGCTATAACGTTTCACATATTGCCATAACATGGTCTCAGCTGGAAAGAAGTTGAACCCTAAAATTACTCTAAATGATGCATAGAAACAATAGATAATTATAAAAATCAAAAAGATACCAAATCTAAACAACAAACCTGCTCCAACAACGGGCACTTGAAGAATTAAATATTTTAGATAGGGTCGATGCAGTAATTCCCAGATGTTGCCCTAGGGCAAGAGCTTCAGATATTCCAGCCATACTGATTGCCATTGCTAGATTGTTGCAGATCTTTGCCGCCTGGAATAAAGGGCCATGTAAATACTACAAAAGTATCAGAGCTTTAAACAAATTTACAGATAACAATCAACTCAGAGATCATGAGTAGTGCATGTTTTATCGTCTCTAAAAGATGGCACCAGCATAATGAATTCCTACACTCACAATCAGCCTCTACAGAATAACACATCTCTTGAAAAATGCACACGAATGATTTCAAATACAAACTTAGTTTTGGCTGGACATATAGCAGCATTTATGATGAAGAATTGAAGAAAAAATTGCACATAGAAACATCTCCTTAAAACAAGCCAAATAAAGCTTAACTAAAAAAATAAGCACAGATGATTGCTTAATAGATAAAACTTCAAAAGAACTACAACAGTTTCATACAAGTATATGCAGAATGTCATTTATATTCTGAAAGTGATGAGATAATAAATTTAGAATTGGATACAAGTAATACATTTAAACAAGTGACATGCATTGGCAATTCTAAAGTATGCCCATTAGAAATTCAGGATACAATATGACTTCTTTAGGAGTTCTCTTTGAAAAATGCTGGCAGGTGATAGTATAACTTACCTTTCTAAAATGTTTATGCTATCGATCCAAGAGCAATAATGAATACTTATTAGAATAATTATGCTATCTATTCCGTAGTACTTTTTACAAAACTCGAAAGAATACAAGTGATCAAGTTTTACTACAATGCAAAGCACATCTCTGACATAACAAGGAAAGGAAAGCTACATTAAGGCCTGCTTAAATTTTTAAATCACTATGGCTGCAGCAAGCATCCTTAGTTTATCCTTTCAACAGAAAAGCCATTTGGTTTGTTTTGCACTGGTAACATGCATAATGGGCCTTGGATAAACATGGAAAGCACCATCTGTGAGCATCCAGTATCCCGTTAGGATGTAATCCTATCTAATGTAAAAACCATTTAGCCTTTTTATTTTAGAGGTATTTCCATTTAGTCCAATTTTCACTACTCTGCACATTAAAGACTCGGATATGCATCCAAAATTGCAATATGAAAATAAATATTTCTATGATAAAAAGTTTTAAAAATGACTCGATTCTTAAAAGCACACTGACTATGAAGAAAAGGTTAAGACATGAAGAATACTTACAGCACCATTCCCAGATTTTCCACAGTAGATACTGTGTTTTCCCATGGCACTCAACAATGGTTGTGCTGCAAGAAAAGCATCATGTGGACCTCCAACCTGAAAAACTACCCATTATAAGCAAGAGATGCAATCATAATTCAGGAAGCAAATTTAAGATTCCCAAGGTTTAATAAAAAATTGCAATAGTCTAACTATGACTTTTCAGAGTACGAAATTAGATGTCAATGTAGGTATGCCTGTGAAGAACTACAATCTCAAACAAATGGGCAAGCTGATTTATATTTAGAAAATATTCTCTTAATGAAGTGAGGCATCCACCTATGCCAACAAATCAATGGTCAAAATTCAACCATACAATGCAAAAGAGACATCTAGCTTCCGAAGAACATTCAGTCACCAAAGTGCTACTTAATACAGGCACGTACCCAGTTTGATCATGATTACATAGAAAGATTAGGGCAATGTAAAATCATTTATTTTGATTTGATTCTATCAAATTTTCCCTTTTATGCACATCTCCGTTGTCATTTACTCTCAAAGTAACGCTCAGATGTGCCTCCTCTTGCACAATAAATTATGAGAACATGTTCCTTTTTCTTTTCTGTTACTCAATTCATTTTCGCCAGATTTTCTCAATCAAAATTCAGACAATAGAAACATACCATAAATGTAAGTGTCCTAGCCTCTGCGCCAAGGACCCCCCCAGATACTGGTGCATCTAGCATCACAGGAGTTTCCCAGTTATCTGCATATCACATGAGAGCGAGAGATGCAGATTTTATACAAACAACCAATCCACACTATTAAAGTTTAAAAGCATGAAAAGAAATGACAACTTAATTAAAGTACGAAATTATGCCTAAACGATAAGAAAACTAGCCCATAGTGCACATATATGGAAACCATCATTATAAAACTTATATTTCTCAATGTATATAGTGCAAAATTGCAAATATACAGCTCCACTGTGTTTACTAATTCAGTCGTTACATATTTCTAAATCTATCTAGTAACCTAATCGAAGTGCAAACCTACTATAGGAGGCCACGGAAGTCCTAAGGCATTGCATATGATCTATTTGTCTGAAGTTTATGGTTAATCATTAAAAATTAGGCACACACCTGTTATTGTACCACAATTCCATCTTCCGCTTTAAAACTTGTCCTTCTAGGAAGACCAAAAATTTACACAACACAGAAAGATGCTTATTTGTCCCACTAATAACTTCTTGAAGCTTCATAATTCTCTTCGTCTGTTTTCATATTTTAAGCTCACAATAGCAATCTCACTAACAGACATGCTTGATCTAGTAAAGCGTGTGAACATAAAAGCCAATGGAATGCATATGGATACTACCTATATACTTCAACAGCTTCCCAAACCTTTTCTCTATCTTGTTGATGTCTTTAGTAAAGAAATCAGATTTAGTTATAGACAAATAGCAAGTATTATGTGGTTGTCCAGTCAAACATGGTCGAATAATACTTTCCTGTTTCTCCACAAGGCCCTAAATTGTCTTGCTAACAACTTGGACAAAGAATAGGAAGAACTATTAAAGGCAGGCCAAAGAAGAGCACAGTAAAAGTTTATACATCCACATAAACTCAGTGAACAACCTGCTGTATTGTATAAGAAACTCTTTAAATTACTATTCATGCTCAGTTTCATTCATCCAGGTTTTCCAAAATAAGATGAAGATCCAAATTCACACAACTGATCTAGGAAATATATGGAACATTATTTGGCGTGTCTGCCAGCAGATATAAGAGTGTTTGCGGTAAATATGTATGCCTCAAAACAACCCTGTGCCCTGAGAAAGATGATCTACCATGCTAAGGGATGAACTACAAAGGCATGTTTGCCATTTTAAAAAATGAATATTGAACTGGAGTTACATGCAAACTAGGAATTAGATCTCTGCATTGTTTGAAAACAACCAACTGATTCTAATGGGATAAAGTTAAGGTTTTTGGAAACAAGTCAAATTTTGATCTCATGAAATCCATTAAGGATCAAATTGATTATTGATCACAAACAGATATTGGCCGATTGTTATTAAAAAAACAAATATTGGCTCACAATCCATCCTTGTCATGAGAAAACTAATCAAAAGGAATAAATCATGGCTTCATAAAAAAACTAATTAAAAGGAAGTAACGGATGGAAATAAATGTAAGACAAAAGTATCAAAATTAATTTGTAGTCCCTATTGTAGGTATGCAATACAAAACACGATAGAATATCCAACAATATTTATAACAGAGTAACCACAAATAATTTCCATATAGTCAGCACAACATCATTTAAGAACATAGCTGAATAGATAGAGTGGAATGTCTTCTATTATCAATAAAATTATGATGTAAATGGTCTCCACTATGCAGGCCTGACTCTCATCATATGTGACAATAGACTCTATGGTGAACAACTAAAATCAACTCAATAAAATATGTACATATAGTAAATAGAAGGGATAGATGTTGCAATTTTCCGCAATGGTCAAGGCATCAACTACCTTGTAACTCAAAATTAACTTATACTAAATACACCACAATATGAAGGTAAAAATTCCCTTATCAGTGCATCTATCTTGCTATGGTATATATAATGATAAGTTATGCTTATGTCAAAACTGGTTGTGATTCTATCCCCCACTCTAGAGTTGCCGGCAGCCTTGATGACTCTATGCAGTGGAAGTACTGGGAGCGGATGACAAAGAAGATTCAGGTGGAAGCTCAGAGGCATAATTCAAAGGTACCAGATGGGCTGAACTGAAATTCAGGTAGAAAGTGAATCCATTTTTTATCTGCTTCCCTTTAACTGTTTGAATCTCTGCCTTTGCTTTCTCATAAAGCTTCCTGACAATGATATCAGACTTCACTATTTCTCTCGTGGCATTCTCATCCTCTT
The DNA here is from genome assembly GCA_037957365.1 of Torreya grandis. Classification (NCBI taxonomy): domain Eukaryota; kingdom Viridiplantae; phylum Streptophyta; class Pinopsida; order Cupressales; family Taxaceae; genus Torreya; species Torreya grandis. Next base: position 8,900,301 of record JARHVA010000023.1, read on the forward strand.
TGGTATCACATTCAACCACTGTCAACTTATGCTCCGACTCCCATTTGCTTTAATAAACTCTATCTCTTTAGCCTACAATCATGCAACTTCCATTTCAAGGGTCATGGCCTTTGAACACCACTCATTAGAGGCTGCTTCATGTTGTTGCTGTTTGTTCTTCCATGCATGATATTTTCATACCCAAATGTTCAATTGGTTTCTCCTTGTTTGCATCCCTGCCCTTGCGCTTGATGATATAACTCAAGGATCCTGTGTAACTCATAGTTTAACTTCTGCAAAATGCGATTCCGGATTCCAAGACATGTATTAGTTATCAAAAAGATTTAAGAAATATAAAAGCCTCCTGACAATGATCGAGTTACCTGCACAAGGAGATAGTTAAGTCTCTGTACTGATCCCTCCTACTGTCATTTTCCTAACAACCGGGAATTATATAAGTGTACTTTTAAGATGTATTGCTTTGAGGAGAATACCCTGACCATGATCGAGGTACCTGCACAAGGAGATAGTTAAGTCTCTGAACTGATCCCTCCTGTCATTTTCCTAACAACCGAGAATTATTTTAAGTGTAATTTTAAGATGTACTGCATTGAGAATAAACGTGTTCTAGCAACTGAAATTCTAGGTATGGTCTACATGGTAGTCTTGTATGCACATAATTTTGTTTTTTATCAAATTTTTCACTGAGGAGAACAATGGCATTTTGTAATACCAGTTTATGAAGATTCTCAAATTTACCATTTTACTGTGTGCAAACGTAGTCTATGGTGAAAACAGTCAAACCGACAGGAATATTGTGTTTCTATCCTCAACTCCAAGGGTTCCCGTGTATTTTACTCTGCTTGGTCCCATAATTTGCCTCCATTTAATGAATAGTTATGTAATGTCCCCACTTTAGCAGTTGTTCAGTTGTGTGACTATTAGCCTAGCTCTGCGTGGTCCCATAGGCTAACAAAGGGTTCAGTGGGATCCTAAGATGTTTTGACCTAGTCATTTCCAGTTTGGGCCAAAACGGAGTTGATTTACATGGTTTCAGGCAAACTTACTATTTTTAGTAAGTCAACAGGGCATGGACAATCTCAGAATTAGTGATTGGATTTGATGCTCCTCGATGAAAGCTTTTCGACGAGCTATCATTCGTGTTATTCTGCGCTGGATTACTATTTTATTTTAATCCCTGAAGTTTATTAAAGTATCATTTAAATTAAATGTTAAAATATTAAAGTGTTACTTTAATGTTATTTTGTTGGGTTACATGTTTGAGAAGGGGATGCCCAAGGGAGACATAAGGTGTCATTTTATATTATTATATTTTAGAAACACTTTATCCCACATTGCTTGTGAAAAGTGGGTCGACCCTATGAAGAGGAAATAAAAGGAGAGCCTGTGGCCATTGTGAGGATGCTTGATGAGAAGAAGAATTGATGAACTTACAGTTGCAGTTTGTATTGGGCATTTGGGGACATCTTCCTCATTTATATCACTCTAGACATCAATCCTTGGGATTGGTCTTTGGAGTCTACATTTAAGCTTCATTATTATTGCAGTTGTGGGGGTTTTTGCTGGCTGCGTTACTATAGCAACTGCGCACTGTAGCAGCCGCACACTGTAGCAACTGTGTTACTGTAGCAGCCGCGCACTGTAGCAACATTGTCACTGTAGCAGCTGCGACACTATAGCAACGGCACTATTCATGGGTACTATTCATAAGGATTGAAAACAATTGCTGAACTTTGATGTTAATAATGATGGAATAATTAGTGAGTTCAAAAATCTGCCATGCAATTGATTTGTAATTCTGAAAATACATCTTCTACAGTAGTTAAATTTTCAGTTTGCAGATTATTGTATTCTCTTTCTTGTACATGTGTGATTTCAAAGCTATGCAAAAACAAACAAACAAATGATCATTTTCGGAGTCATAAGGGATTTAAAACATTAAACGAAGAAATAAGGAGTTGGATGCAATCTGTTTGACAAAATTTCTATCAGCAATTGGTTTTATTTTTGGGGGCATCCAGGGGTGCCCATTACAATGGTATCAGAGCTTGTTTCCCTGCCATCCTGTGAGTTTTCATGCATCCGGCACATCAGTATTACTTGAGGAGAAACAGGTCAAACCAAAACTTACATAATCCCCCAAAAATTGAAGAGGGTGACCCTTTTTCAGCACCAGCCATGGGTGACAGAGATGGGGAAAGGGGAGAACCTAGCACTAAGGAGATGCTCAGTGATCTTGCCAGGGGTCAGAGGGAGCTACAGGCTACATTGCGACAGATGGCTATAGCAATTACACAACACTTGACTAGAGCAGATCAGGGCAATAATGTCAATCGGGGTAATAATGCTAACCAGGTAGGTGGACAGGGTAATAGACGTAATGGAGATGCATCGGTTAATAGAGGGACCAGGACACATGCTAGAGCAGGTTCTACTACAAGACCACTCATGCCACAGTTTCCTCCGAGACAGAATGACCAGAATAATGTTGGTCCTACACAGCAGGGGATTCAGGGTATGATTATGGATGATTGGAGGAATTCTAGCCTGGAGTTACAAGCTGAGATGACATTCAAGGAATATATGGATGTTAGACTCAAGCATATGCCCATGAGAGGAAATAGGCAACAAAATTATGAGATGAGGAAGAAGTTGGGGAAGTTGTCTATTCCATACTATGATGGTACAGGAAAGACTTCAGCACGAACATGGGTCCAAAAATTAGACACTTATTTCCAGCTTAATCCCATGCCTGAGGAGGATGCGATTAAGTATGCTGCATTGCACTTGGATGGGAGTGCCCACAAGTGGTGGCACCACGATATGGTCACACTTGGCCATAACCAGATAGATAACTATGCAGAGTTTACTGAGAGACTCATTGACAGATTTGACACGAAGGATCTTGAACTTCATTTTAAGGAGTTAGCGCTGCTTAGACAGTGGGGCTCTGTAGATGGCTACATTTCAGATTTTCAAAGGCTTTCAATGTTGGTGACAAACATATCAGAGAGGAGGTTGATAGTGTTGTTCATGGATGGACTTTCAGAGCCCCTTCGCGGTTGGGTGAAGGGACATGATCCTCCCACTCTGCAAGATGCTATCAGGAAGGCTAGAGACTTAGCGCCTTCTGCTTACAGGAGCAAGTTCACTTCAAAGGACTCTCATTTTAAGAAGGATAAGGACAAGAAGCCAATGCATAAAGACGTACAGCCAGAAAAGGGAGAGTCAAAGAAGTTGGACAGCGAGTCACCGAATGAGCTAAGAAAGAAAAAACTTTGTTTTCAGTGTAGAGAGCCGTGGGATTTATCACACAATTGTCCTTTGAAGGCTAAGGCCAAGCAGATGGAGTACTTTTCAGCTGATGAGTCACAGTCACAGGATGAGGGGCAACAATCTGATTTTGAGTATAATCAAGAGAGCAATGCTTCCGAGGAGAGTTCAGGGGATGAGAAATCCCTAGCCAGGTTGACAAGAGCCCAAAAGGCAATTACCTTTAAGGTGTGTGGTACGATACAAGGACAAACGGTGATTGCATTGATTGATACAGGGGCCACTCACAATTTTATAGATGCACAGCTAGTGGCTAAGAGGGGTTGGAAAACAGAGGAGCATTCTGGATTTAGAAATATGGTGGCTAATGGCCAGAAATTAGTGTGCGCGCAGAAGATTTCAAATCTTCGCATTATATTGGGTGATGGATATGAGTTACAGAATGAGTTCTATGTTGTAGACATGGGAAATTATGATGTCATCTTGGGTATGACATGGATGGCAACACTGGTTGAGTTCACTCTCAACATGGAGAGGGTGGAGATGAGATTCCAGCACGAGGGCAGAACAGTGGTGCTTAGGGGATTGTCAGATAGTGGTTGCAAGATGGTCTCCTTGAGGAGGATGGAAAGACTTTTCAGGCATGATGATGTTGAGTGGGCAGTAGAGTGTTTGATCATGCCAGCATCACCGGAGCCACAAGTTAAGAGTCACCCATGTGACATTCAGGACATTATTGACAGACATGCCAAAGTATTTGGTAGCATACCCCATGGAGTCCCCCCTGATAGAGGGATAGAGCATGTCATAGAGCTTGAGGAGGGGGCTAAGCCCGTTATCATCACTCCCTATCATCACCCAAAGAAACATAAGGATGAGATAGAGAAGGCAATTAAGGAGTTGTTGGAGATGGGGCATATCAAGCCTAGTAAGAGCCCTTTTGCTTTAGCAATAGTGTTGGTAAAAAAGAAGGATGGGACGATGCGCATGTGCATTGATTACAAGGCATTAAATAAGAAGACAATTAAGAACAAGTATCCCATTCCGCAGATAGATAAACTGATTGATGAGTTACATGGTGCACGTTTTTTTTCAAAGATTGATTTGCAGTCAGGGCATCATCAGATCAGGATGAGGAAGGAGGACATTGAGAAGACAACTTTTCGGTGTCACTATGGCCACTTCGAGTTTCTATTTATGCCATTTGGGCTAGCCAATGCCCCTGCTACTTTTCAGAGTTGCATGAATCAGGTGTTTAGGGGTCAACTTAGGAGATTTGTCTTGATTTTCTTTGATGACATCTTGATCTTCAGTAAGACTTGGGAGGAGCATTTGCATCATTTGGAAGAGGTGTTATCTATCCTAGAGAGAGAGTCCTTGTATGCCGAGTCTAAGTGTGAGTTTGGTATGACAAAGGTACTATACCTTGGGCACATTATCAGTGCAGATGGAGTTCGGGTAGATCCCGAAAAGATTAGAGCTATTGTTGATTGGCCTACTCCTACGAACCTCACACAGCTTAAGGGTTTTTTGGGTCTTTGTGGATTTTACAAGAGGTTTGTTAAGGGGTTTTCACAGACAGCAGCGCCTTTGACAAATCTCACTAAGAAAGGGGCCTTTATATGGACAGGGATAGCTCAGAGGTGTTTTGATCACTTCAAGCAAGTGATGTCTTCTTGTCCAGTGCTAGCTCTACCAGATTTCACGAAGCCATTTGAGCTTCATTGCAATGCATCGGGAGATGGGATTGGGGCAGTCTTGATGCAGGAGAGGCATCCCATTGCTTTTGAGAGTAGGAAGCTCCGTGGAGTGGAGAGGAGCTATTCCATCTATGACTGGGAGATGTTGGCCATTATGCATGCATTGGCCAAATTCAGATCTTACTTGGTCAGAGGGAGATTTGTGATCAAGACTGATCACAATAGTATCAAGTACTTCATGAGCCAACGTGATCTCAATGATAGAAAGCAGAAGTGGATCACCAAATTGCAGGCTTATGACTTTGACATTGAGTTTGTCAAAGGGAAGAAGAATGTGGTGGCGGATGCGTTATCCAGGAGGCCTCATATTTGTGCTCTAGTTGAGATTACAGGAGATTGGAGGGATAAGATAGCAGCAAAATATGCAAGGGACACTTGGGCTTCCGGGTTGATTGCAGGCACCATACAGGATGACCGTTATGTGGTGATGGATGGACTGATCAGATTTCAGGATAGGATCTATTTGGTTCCTTCATCACATTTTAGGGAGGAGGTATTGAGGGCATTTCATGATGCGACTACAGCTGGGCACCCAGGAGTCTTCAAGACTTACAGGCAGATCCGTGAGAGATTCACATGGAGGGGACTCAAGGATGATGTTCAGAGGCATGTCAGAGAGTGTGCAGTTTGTCAGCAGAATAAGGGGGAGCACACATCCTGCAGGTTTGTTACAGCCTTTGCCCATTCCAGATAGCAAATGGGAAAGTATTTCCATGGACTTCATCACTGGGTTACCACGAGTACAAGGGGGAGATTGCATTTATGTGGTGGTTGACCGGTTGACGAAGTTTGCTCACTTCTTCGCTATTCCGTCCACTTACACAACAGCACAGGTGACAGATCTTTTCTTCAGAGAGATTCAGGTTACATGGGCCGCCTAGATTCATTGTCAGTGACCGGGATAGTAAATTTATGAGCACTTTTTGGCAGGAGTTGTTTAGGTTGTGCGGCACAGATCTTACACCCAGCACTAGTTATCATCCGCAGACAAATGGGCAGACGGAGATTGTGAATAAATGGGTGGAGGGATATTTGAGGAATTATGTGACTACACAGCAAAGGGCTTCGGTCAGATGGTTGCATATGGGAGAGTACTGTTATAACACCACTTATCATATGTCCATTAGGATGACTCCTTTCATGGCACTATATGGTTATCAAGCACCTAGCTTCATAGATTTGGTTTTGGGGGACAGCAGAGTGCCCAAATCTAAAGACTTATTGCAGGATAGTCAGGTTATCCTGAGAGCGCTCAAGGAGAATATACAACAGGCCCAGAATTAGCAAAAATTGTATGCTAATCAGCATCGGATAGAGCGTAGCTTTGAAGTAGGGGATAAGGTTTACTTGAGGTTACAGCCATACAGACAGTCATCACTTAAGAAAAGCGGAGCAAAGAAGCTAAAGCCTAGATTTTATGGTCCCTACAGAGTGATTCGCAGAGTGGGCGAGGTTGCCTATGAGATTGAGCTTCCAGAGGGCAATCGAGTGCATAATGTGTTTCATGTGTCGAGGCTTAAGAAAGCCATTGGTCAGAGAGTTGTGCATTCTGCAAAATTGCCACCCTTGGATGAGGAGGGGAAGCTTATATTGGTTCCTGAGGCTATTCTGGACACTAGGGAGAGGACTCTTCAGAACATGGTAGTTAAGGAGTATTTAGTCAGATGGAGAGACTTGCCAGAGGAGGATGCTACTTGGGAGAGTGAGCAGGTGTTACAGCAGGCAGGACTGAGATTCCCTGAGGACAAGCAATTTCAAGGGGGGCAGACTGTAATGTCCCCACTTTAGCAGTTGTTCAGCTGTGTGACTGTTAGCCTAGTTCTGTATGGTCTCATATGTCTAACAAAGGGTTTAGTGGGATCCTGAGATGTTTTGGCCTAGTCTGTAGTGACCCTACTCAAATCTGGTTGAAAACTTTTGATTTTTGGTCTTGGAAATTTTATCAAACACTTCACATACAAGGGTCATATGACTGATATAACATTTTAGTTTGTTTTAATGGCTCTTTCCTTTACTTAACATCAATAAGAATGCTTGCAAGAAGACTCTAGATTGTCTAAACAATGACCTAGCACGAATGTGCAACTAATTTTGGCAATATTCCATGCATATATATGATCTATGCTTGAGAAATGAACATCTACAGCCAACTGACATTTTTACAAACAGTTGGTATGCAAACTAACTAGCTGATAATAAATGATATCGAAATTCTCAAATGACACCAGCAATTATTATCTCTTTAATTGCAATTAAATTTCTAATACAATGCTCATGAAATATGGCCAAGACTCAATGTTAACAATTTCAAAATGAACCTGATTGGAGACGCCTTCAAATGTTATGAATTTCTGAGTTGTCTTCAGACTGGTATACTTCAGATCAGACTTGCATATCTTCCAAATTCCACCTCCAAATGAATATATGTCAATGCCAAAGTGTTAGGAAATGTTGGGCGCCCCTTTTGGATGTTATTTGATATTTTTTTGGACTCCTTTAATGCAAAATTGCCCCACTTCAAAGTTGCAGACCTGCCATGGATAAACCTTCAAATCTGAAATAATCTCCACAACCTTTGGATTCTTTGTCATAAACAAAACGTTCCTTGGACTTGGGCACTCCAAATGGCACTATGCTTGATGTTGAAAACCCTCTTAGGTAACCAAAACGAACTTGGAAGTGTGGCTGTCCTCAGAAATTACAGTCATATATTCCTCCTTATTTACAGCTGTAATGGCCTTCCAAAGGTCTCCAAACTAGTCACAAAAACTTCCCCAAGGAAGGGGAATCCCTTTGGTAACACTATCACTTGCAAACACTTCCTTAAATATTGAAATCGAACCATTCCAATGGGACTGAAACAAAATTACAGTCACCCCTAAATATATGCATACTCACCAAAATAGACCTCCATTGTCTTGAGAATGTTCTCCCAGCTAAGGCGCTTCAATTGGATGTTCTTGTTGCTTCAACAAACACCTAGAATGAAAGATTAGAATTCATTGCCATAGCTGCCATGAAAGTCTTCAGATTATGCAATGTAAACCCTTGACCAAAGCTTGTCGATGATGCCCAAATGAAGAAGCTGAATGCTTCCTCCTCAAAGTGCAACCCTTCAGATGTTATTTCACACCCTCAGTTATGCTTCCAATGGAGGTTTTCGTCTCCAATGGCTATTCTGCAGAAACCCTAGGCTCCACAAGATGAATCAATCAAAATATTATTCATTCAACTGGATGCCGAGAATGAGCTCTTGCCTTTCCTTTTATTCTTTTTTTAAGAGAGCTCAATCACCTTCCTGGCCAATGTGGGATAAAAAATTTATTCCCACATTAAATTATTCACTTAATGCACTTTATTATGTTAAAGTGACTTTATTATTATAAAGTTACTTTATAACTTTATAATAATATTAAAATATTAAATAAATCACTTAAGTCACTTAAACTTTAATATCTCTCTCATCATTCATCCGATGCACGAGCCGTCTGAAGCTGTCGACTGAGGAAGTGATTCTGAACGCTATCAATCCATACTGCCAAAAATAGCAGGGGTCCCACGCTAAGTGCTGAATACTGCTAAAAATAGCAACTCAGGCTAGAAGTGTCCAAATGAGCCTGAACGAAAGCCAACTGATCAAGTACTGACAAATTGAAGCTGAGCCAAGCTCCATCAAGAGACCCTCTAACCATGCATATTAACCTACGAGGGCTAAGAATAGGCTAAATCCACCGAACTCTGATGCTCGCAAAAATGGGGACATTACAGTCCGCCCTCCCTGAAATTGCTTGTCCTCAAGCAATCTCTACTGCAAAGAAACCCAACTCCCCGGAAGGCCCAAAAATAAGAACTGTGAAGTGTCCCACACATCACTAACTGTCTCCTGTAGCATCAACAAAAAACACAACTGCGCAAGCTATCCCTGGATCCCAAACCCATAGTGAAAGTCTGTCGTGTCTGTCATCCTCAGGCTGCCACTGCGCTCTTCTGCCTCCAACTTCACCATGTTGTGAGTGGTGAAGTAACACAATGGGACCCATCCAATACTCAGTGCCAAAACTGTCACCCCCTGGATCCCAATACAATCTGAATTCACATCCATCTGTCATGTAGAGATAAGAACTTCTTGAAGCATCTGCTACACTGAATCTCACCCTGTCCTCTGCTAAACCCTCGTGGATGTGATTATTGACCAAGCCATCATGCCAACTGACACCATAGTCATCCTGTAACCATGTACCCATAAGAAAACTCTCTGACATAGAAGTAGCAAACCCTGTTGGATACCTATCAGCATAATGTAAAACTGACAGCTGTCCCTGCAAGTAATCCCCTGCAAACAATTGAGTCGGACGCTTGCAGCCGCTAATCCCATCTTCTGAAGATGGTGAATACCCATCCCACAACGGATGGTATAACTCTGGGGCCAATCCACACTGATGCATCATCAAATCCCCCGTGTGTGGACCAATGGAGAAGTGATAAACACTCCTCACTATGCAATCAAGATGAAATGCTCCCACCTCTGTCAATGGCTGACCATCATAGTCCTGGGGAAACAAATCAGCATAAGTACAAATCTCTGTACTGGATGATGCCTCACATATCTCCTGTGACGACGAAGAAGTAGTGACGTGATCTGTCACACAACTCTCGGAAAAATCAACTATCTCATCACAAGAACTCTCAACCAAAACACTCATCCCATCTGAATTGACTGCACCAATATCTACGATAAATGTAACCACATCCTCACTACAACTCGTGGAGATAAGATCCTCATCAACTGCCTCTGTATATAACTGTACTGTATCTACAGCTGGTGGAAATTGTGCCAAACTCAACTCCACGGTAAGCTCCTCCAACCGTGACTGTGACTCTTGAAGGGCCAACTAAGCACTCTCCAACGAATCCATAGTCACCTCAAGCTCATGAGTGAGCTCATCAACCTGCTCCTCCTTCCTCTGCAATGCATCATAACAAATGCAATCCCACTCGAGAAGAAAATCCTTGTCTGCAAGTAGTTTTAAGTAATTTTGTTTCATCATTTCAATTGCTTCTCGAAGTGCATGTATCTCTGCAAGGGAAAAACCACTAGCACCGTGCTCATCTGTCAAAGGAGTACTCCAACCATAGGTAGCTAACATCTGACGAGCAACATCAAAATGCTCAATGGTTGTAGCAATCATATTGTCATTCGCCTTTAGTTGCCCAACCAAATGATGACTCTGTAGCTTATGATCCCCATACAAGTTTTCCGGTTCACAATATGCACTATGATATGAGGCTGATTCGTCACCACTCTCCTCATGATAAGCAGCGTCATGTGTGCTTTCATCCAAGCACACCTCAACATCTAAGGTACTGCTGCTATGTACCTCAATGGATGGCTCAACTGATAAGGTAGAAGTTGCTGGTATGACAGTATCTTCACACACTTCTACTCCCAAAGTAACTGCATGCACATCCAAAACACAATCCTGGTATTCCATATCAACATATGAATCTTCTAGCTTGTTTTCAAGGGGCTGATCTGGAAAATCAGACTCACCATGACATGAATCATCAACATACAATGCATCATTAGTACCCAATTCCTGAGTACTTTCATATGACAACTCAATAGTAGCGTCTTGCACCTGTGAAATCACGACTGTCTCATGTTGTTGGAAAGTTTTATCACTGCTGTCATAAAAATCAGAACTGTTAGCAAGGTTGATAACATCCTCTGAAGTGTTGTTACTATCATTTTGTGGCTCCACCGTACCATTTCCTTGATGTAAAATTTCCTTATCAACCACCATTTCATTTTCAACCCCATTTCCATCTGTAGGTTGAAGATCACGATCTGCTAACTTATCTCTTTTTAACCCAAACACATCATAGAGACTCTTAGATACTTCACCAAGTCTCTCATTTTTACTTCGTGATGAGGTTTGTCTTGAAAGGGAATCCTCATACTGCTGCGGACTATGGGTTAATCTTCGTTGTGAAAGCTTAAGTTTCCACTGGATATCATTCAACATGCTCTCAACGCTTGGCTTCTCGCATTTCTTTGGTTTTCTTCTTTGCTTGTTATAATCTATCCAAATCCTTGTTTCCTGTTGTTGCCATACTGCTAATTGAATTCAATCTGAAATAACCCAATCAGGCTGGCAGGAAACCGCTCTAATACCACTGTAGTGACCCTGCTCAAATCTGGTTGAAAACTTTTGATTTTTGGTCTTGAAAATTTTATCAAACACTTCACATACAAGGGTCATATGACTGATATAACATTTTAGTTTGCTTTAATGGCTCTTTCCTTTACTTAACATCAATAAGAATGCTTGCAAGAAGACTCTAGATTGTCTAAACAATGACCTAGCACGAATGTGCAACTAATTTTGGCAATATTCCATGCATATATATGATCTATGCTTGAGAAATGAACATCTTCAGCCAACTGACATTTTTACAAACAGTTGGTACGCAAACTAACTAGCTGATAATAAATGATATCGAAATTCTCAAATGACACCAGCAATTATTATCTCTTTAATTGCAATTAAATTTCTAATACAATGCTCATGAAATATGGCCAAGACTCAATGTTAACAATTTCAAAATGAACCTGATTGGAGACGCCTTCAAATGTTATGAATTTATGAGTTGTCTTCAGACTGGTATACTTCAGATCAGACTTGCATATCTTCCAAATTCCACCTCCAAATGAATATATGTCAATGCCAAAGTGTTAGGAAATGTTGGGCGCCCCTTTTGGATGATATTTGATATTTTTTTGGACTCCTTTAATGCAAAATCGCCCCACTTCAAAGTTGCAGACCTGCCATGGATAAACCTTCAAATCTGAAATAATCTCCACAACCTTTGGATTCTTTGTCATAAACAAAACGTTCCTTGGACTTGGGCACTCCAAATGGCACTATGCTTGATGTTGAAAACCCTCTTAGGTAACCAAAACGAACTTGGAAGTGTGGCTGTCCTCAGAAATTACAGTCATATATTCCTCCTTATTTACAGCTGTAATGGCCTTCCAAAGGTCTCCAAACTAGTCACAAAAACTTCCCCAAGGAAGGGGAATCCCTTTGGTAACACTATCACTTGCAAACACTTCCTTAAATATTGAAATCGAACCATTCCAATGGGACTGAAACAAAATTACAGTCACCCCTAAATATATGCATACTCACCAAAATAGACATCCATTGTCTTGAGAATGTTCTCCCAGCTAAGGCGCTTCAATTGGATGTTCTTGTTGCTTCAACAAACACCTAGAATGAAAGATTAGAATTCATTGCCATAGCTGCCATGAAAGTCTTCAGATTATGCAATGTAAACCCTTGACCAAAGCTTGTCGATGATGCCCAAATGAAGAAGCTGAATGCTTCCTCCTCAAAGTGCAACCCTTCAGATGTTATTTCACACCTTCAGTTATGCTTCCAATGGAGGTTTTCGTCTCCAATGGCTATTCTGCAGAAACCCTAGGCTCCACAAGATGAATCAAGCAAAATATTATTCATTCAACTGGATGCCGAGAATGAGCTCTTGCCTTTCCTTTTATTCTTTTTTTAAGAGAGCTCAATCACCTTCCTGGCCAATGTGGGATAAAAGATTTATTCCCACATTAAATTATTCACTTAATGCACTTTATTATGTTAAAGTGACTTTATTATTATAAAGTTACTTTATAACTTTATAATAATATTAAAATATTAAATAAATCACTTAAGTCACTTAAACTTTAATATCTCTCTCATCATTCATCCGATGCACGAGCCGTCTGAAGCTGTCGACTGAGGAAGTGATTCTGAACGCTATCAATCCATACTGCCAAAAATAGCAGGGGTCCCACGCTGAGTGCTAAATACTGCTAAAAATAGCAACTCAGGCTAGAAGTGTCCAAATGAGCCTGAACGAAAGCCAACTGATCAAGTACTGACAAACTGAAGCTGAGCCAAGCTCCATCAAGAGACCCTCTAACCATGCATATTAACCTACGAGGGCTAAGAATAGGCTAAATCCACCAAACTCTGATGCTCGCAAAAATGGGGACATTACATAGTCATTTCCAGTTTGGGCCAGAACGGAGTTGATTTACATGGTTTCAGGCAAACTTACTATTTTTAGTAAGTCAACAAGGCATGGACAATCTCAAAATTAGTGATTGGATTTGATGCTCCTCGATGAGAGCTTTCTGACGAGCTATCATTCGTGTTATTCTGAGCTGGATTACTATTTTATTTTAATGCTTGAAGTTTATTAAAGTAACATTTAAATTAAATGTTAAAATATTAAAGTGTTACTTTAATGTTATTTTGTTGGGTTACATGTTTGAGAAGGGGATGCCCAAGGGAGACATAAGGTGTCATTTTATATTATTATATTTTAAAAACACTTTATCCCACATTGCTTGTGAAAAGTGGGTCGACCCTATGAGGAGGAAATAAAAGGAGAGCATGTGGCCAGTGTGAGGATGCTTGATGAGAAGAAGAATTGATGCACTTGCAGTTGCAGTTTGTATTGGGCATTTGGGGACGTCTTCCTCATTTATATCACTCTAGACATCAATCCTTGGGATTGGTCTTTGGAGTCTACATTTCAGCTTCATTATTATTGCAGTTGTGGGGGTTTTTGTTGGCCGTGTTACTGTAGCAGTCGCGACACTGTAGCAACCCCGTTACTGTAGCGGCCGTGCACTATAGCAACCGCGTTACTATAGCAGCCGCGCATTGTAGCAGTCGTGTCACTGTAGCAGCGGCGATACTGTAGCAGCAGCACTATTCACGGGTACTATTCATAAGGATTGAAAACAATTGCTAAACTTTGATGTTAATAATGATGGAATAATTAGTGAGTTCAAAAATCTGCCATGTAATTGATTTGTAATTCTGAAAATGCATCTTCTACAGTAGTTCAATTTTTAGTTTGCAGATTATTGTAGCCCTTTCTTGTACATGTGTGATTTCAAAGCTATGCAAAAAAACACAAAAAAAAAAAAAAACAAACAAATGATCATTTCCGGAGTCATAAGGGATTTAAAACATTAAATGAAGAAATAAGGAGTTGGATGCAATCTGTTTGACAAAATTCCTATCAGCAATTGGTTTTATTTTTGGGGACATCTAGGGGTGCCCATTAGAAGTTAGCATATTTGTACCATGAAGATGATCAGAAAATTTTGGTGCATGAAGGTGCTAAACTAAAAAACATGATAATCTCATATAGAATCAAGCAGTAAAGAGCTTCATGTGTTTGTCCAAGAGAAATGATAGTATATTTCCAATATTAGTCTTAGGCTGATCATTTATACATTAGGTATGCTACAAAAGGATGCACAAGCACTTTTGGATGTAGAAATGATTATTTTTTTAATCTCTGGTCTCGATTTGGCTTTTCTACATAAAATGCATATCTACACAAATCAACCCTCTCAAGATCATGAATATATGCTCAAATATTGGAGCAGCAATATAAATTAACTGCCAGAGTGAGTATTTCTGTGTGCACCACATACATGTATTTGCTGGTAGAACACAATTAGAAACTTTTTCTGCAATCCTTCTGGACGTTTGGGGATCAACTGTTGATGCATCTACCAAAAGCCATGGTCTGAAAATATTTCCTTTGCCCAGCAAACCCTCTGATCCCATGTACACATCCATGACCTACATGCTTCCAAAGAATATGTGAAGTATTACTTACATTTGCATTTGGTGGTTTCAAATAATTGATGTTAATAACTTTGTCCTGACTCCTGACATATTATCCTTGCAGTAAAATAACTTTCAAGGAACTCAAAGATATTTGGTTTCCAATTTATATTTTAAACAGAGATTTTATAATTAATCGTCTACATTTTGCACTGATGATGGTAAAATACAGAACTATCCTTAAGTCTGCAGCAATTGCTTTCCACTTTCCTCCTTTTTGTTTGAAACTTAGAATGTCAGAATGCATTTGAAGTTTGAACCCATGTATATGAATATTTGGACAGGCTTGGCTTTTTGTCAATTGCTGCCCTAATGTCTCAATCTAATTAGAAAACGAAATGAGTTAACAATGAATTCAAATGACATCCATCGTTTCCAAAACCATGGGTAGAGCGTCTTAAATGAAATGGAAAAGAAAATGTTGTACATTTAAGCTAAATTATCTGCAAAAGCTCTTACACTGCAATAATAGAGAACATATTTCATTGCCATAAGTACTGGCTTTAACCTAAACACATTGAAAAACAGGTTGATAAGTATAAAAACACACGAGGACTGAACCTATCCATAGTATCTGTTTCAAGCTTCAACTTACAACAGTGTATCTTCAATAGAATAATAAAAGGGCTGTAAAAACAAACAAACAATATTGCACATAACCGGAATGCCTCAAGTTGTGTCTCACATTTAATGACTTCAGATAGCTTTGGAGTTTGTTGACAAAGGCACAATTTGCTTGTAATGAGCATATCAAATATTTGGTGCACAGTCAGTATATATCATGCTTGTGTTATACATTTTAGATGACATAAAATCAAATAAAGTTTGCTTCTGGGAGCAATGATCAAAGGTCTGCAATTTGGATTGTATATTAAAATGTAAAGTAATAATGTTCCTTCAATGAAAAGTTCTTTTTCAAATATATCTCCATCTCTCCTTCACGCTTTCTTGCATTTAATTTTTTTGTTTTGCTTGCAAATCATGTTTTGTAACATGGTATCACAGAAGGCCTTTGTGTCTGGGATTGTGTGGTGAAGAACTGATGAAGCATATTTACATTTTGTGAATGAAAGCCTGAGAAGAGAAAAATACATTCTGTTAAACGAACATCAGAGGTACCGCACAAAGAGCAAACAAAAAATGCAAGAATTCAATTCTGTTGCTGAGCCATGAAAGGCTGCCAGACGGAGTGTGAGGAGGCATGGAGATTTCATCTGGGACAGAACGACTCAGGCCTATCATAGCATAGGGTAGAAGATGATAAACATAAGGAAATCTACATGATTGTAAGTTGCTCACCCAACAATAGAGGACTGCAAAGTAATCTGAATATAAAGTTAAAAACACAGATGCAAAACATTATTTGCAGGTGTGACAAAGAGAGAGACCAAATGTGGAAGAAAATCAAGTGTTGGCAGCATTCAGAGACTTTTTTTTCCAGTCTGAAACAATTTTTGTAAATGAGACATAAGAAAGGAAGATTGATGAAAAAATTGCATGTAGTGAAAAAAAGATATGCCAAATAAAGAAGAGTCTGTGATTATTGGATAAAGCTAGTTTCAATAAAAATGAGACAACAATTTTTAGCATTGAAGGCCTTTTGGTGTCATTCTTATGAGGAAGAGTCTGTGATTATTGGATAAAGCTAGTTTCAATAAAAATGGAGGTGTACATTTAGTCAAGTTAATGGGACCTTTTCATGCTCAAGGTGGGATTTCATAGCTGAAGATGTATACTCAGCTTCATAGTTGAGCAGAAGTCTCTTCTGCTCAAAAAACTTTTAGGAGATATTCAATACAGTAAAAAAAATAATTCAGAAGGATCCATTTAGACAAATCATTGAATTGTCAGGTCTCTTGGGTCATTTACATAGTACTGCTAACTGGTTCCCATACTCCCATTTCATAACTTATGATAAACTCTTACTATGAAGCATGACAAGCATATTGAGGAATGTTATAAAGCATCAAGGTTCTTATAGATTTAGTTTTGGAATTGGGTAAGAAGTCTTGTATAAAGGTATACCATAGGTCTTTTGTCAGATAAATCAAGGAATCAAGAATGTCATGAAAACAAAGGAGACATATCTACTTTTGAAGTGTCAAGTCAATGATCAAGGTCAAGAGTCAGAAATGGTATGGTCTAGATGCAGGGAGGGCAGACGACAAACAACCTTGTATACTAGGAAAAGTTGAGAAAATGAAGAGTCAAGTTTATTTGATATATTCAGTAGCAGATATGGTCAACCTTACCATTGGATGAGTCAGGTGGAAGGAAGCATAAAGGAAACTAATGCATTGACAGTGGTATGTGGCTTGGCTAAGCAAAGTAAAGGGAGTTCAGCTTAAGAGAAGCTACATTTTGACTGTGTAGTGGGATGTAACTGCAAACGGACTATGACCTTAGGTTGGGAATAACAGGGCATGTAATAAGGTTTGAGGAATGTTAGAGAATTTGATAAGTATTTCTTCTGTGCCGGATATGGATGTGGATCATACAGGAACATGGGACTTCGGCAGTGATGATATCAATTTAAGGACAACATCTTTCCATTCAATCACTAAGGGACGGTGTCAGATCAAAGCTCTAAGATTTTGATGAAGACAATACAAGAAATTGTCAATTACAGGATTTGAATAAGTGCTGAATGCAAGGAGACAAGAGTTGGATGCAAAGTGTCATCAGGTAAGTGACATTTAACCATATCATCAATGTGTTCTACTCTAATATGTAAAGTGAGGTTGTTCTTTCATGCAATGTTGTTTTCTGAATTCGCCCCTCTTCCTACTTCATGCTTTGTTGTGTTAAATTTGTTTTCCTTTGCCTATGCACCATAATTTGAAATCATTACATGTATCATCACAGTCTCGCAAAGCTTCATAATAGCAGTAATCACCCCATCTGGAAATCCAATGTAATGTAGCCTCTCAAAGAGGGAATGCCTAGGATCCAAGTCAAAAGTCTTTATTTAAGTCCATAAAACAGCAGTTTATCTTTGAGGATTTCATCTTAGCTTCTGTGTTGGTCTTTTGTGAAACTTACTTGACCTCTGGCTTAAGCCACCTACCTCCAAAAAAATTGAATAGTAACACGTTCAGAACAGTAGGATATAGTTTGGCAAAGGTGTGTGCAATCACAATATGATTGTAATTATTAGGAACAATTATACTGCCCACTTTATATATAGAATGAATAATGTATTGGGACCAAGATGACAGTAAATTAGATCAAACCTCTTCATCGAAGATGTCAGCAATCAGTCTAACCAAAGGACCTAATTCTACACTTCATGAATTCAAATTTGGAGTCCTACCCATCAGCAGCTCTAATGGTACAAAAAAATTTAAAGGCCCTTCTGATAATATTAGTGGTAAAGAAAGGGTAAGAGGTACGAGGAGGGGAAATAGATATAGAGGTCTTCCTTGGGATATAACAATGAGTAGAAGTGTGGGAGTTCCAAGTCCGAGGAACAATATCAAGAGGAGAGTTTTACAGGAAGGGAGAACAACAAAAGGTCTTAGTGGACGAATGAAGGACATTAAGAAGCTCATCTCTTTTGGACACAAGAAATCACCCTTTTTTCCAACAAAGAACATGATGGTACACCATCCAAATGCTAGGGATGAATGGAAGATTTTGAATGTGGCAAAGAAAAGAAATCTATGCATGGCCTTACGTTTCTGCATCATGACATGATTTCATGGCACAAGATCTAGAGAAGCTAGTGATTTTATGTGTCTAGCTGATACATGGATAGGAATCTAAGGGTTCCTCCCAAAGAAAGTGAGAGAGAAAGTTGGATTTTGCAGTGACACCAAGGAGAGAATAAAAGGTTGGGATCAGCTCAGTCACGCAAATAGTATAAGTTAAGCATAGGAGTAGTCAAACTGAATAGTAGCATTGTAGTGACTAGACAGGCTGAGGAAATGGATGGGATACTTAAGACAAAGAAGGCTAGATAGGCATAATCAACTCTAGACAGTAGGTTAGAGATGTAGAAATGTCAAATATGAGAGTAAAGTGTCAATAGTAATGACATAATCAACCCTACTGGTCCCACTACTTTGAGGAAAACAAGTTTAGTGCTAACCAAGAAATAAGGAATCCTATTAAGAATAAAGACCATCTAACCAAACAAGTAGGAGAAGTTTCCTTACCATAAGTAATTGTTAAAAGTGGTCTGAGATAAACTCTCAGAGATGATTTCAATCGGTCAGTCACAATCCAATAATCTTATTCAATAACATATCAGTTATATATATAGGCTTCATGAGCCATGGTCCATCACACCTAACACATCATAGTGGAGGAAATTATTAAATGTCTACAACAACCTACTACTACCCTTATTTACTAATGCACCATTTATTTAATATTGGGTGCATGCACAACTTTCTAGACTATAGCACATCACAATGCAGCACATGTATGCACTAAATATTCCTAACACCCCCCAAGTGGGGACATTGGTGAATACAAAAAACACATGAACAAAAGACACAAATATTTAGAATATATATTCTTTGTCACTTGAATGCAGATTATATGGAACCCAAGGTGCATGAAGAGGAGATCAACAGCCTGAAATCACCTTCACGTTCCACGTTTGCTGCGCAAAACTGCTCTCTAAATTTGCAAAATCTCTTCCAAAATTTTTTGGGTTTCATTCTCCTCCTAAGCTTTTCAGATTATTTTGAAATTTTGATTTTCATTAAAAAAACGAGGAAGATATCACAATTTTACTGAACCTGTAAAGTTGTTATAAAACAAAAAAACGCCTCTCAAAATGCTTGCCTAGGTTGCTCTTTGCCCTGAGTGATGGCGCTTACTCACCAAATGGCATGGTTATACCATATCTTGTCTTCTTTCTTGCTTATGGCATTGTATCCAAGCAATAAACTAATGTTATTTTTTAAAGATATGTTGAACAGAATGGAGACTATGAATAGAATGAACAGAGTGGAAACGTGAAGCAATGCAAGTGAATGATGAATGTCAACTAGGTTTGCACGTGGTCTGCACTGCATAACTGTTGACGCAGTGGATTGCACCCTTTAAAAGAAAACTCAGCTTCTTTCTTCCACGCGACACAATGGAAACACTTCTCTTGCCGTGGGTAGCAAAATTGAGGAATGAATCTCTAGATTAGGGGCTAGCTCCCCTTGATGCACCTTAAAGTCCTGAATTTCTACTACTAACAATGGGGGGGGGTGGGGCGGTGAAAAGAGAGAAGGATGCTATTAAAACAGAAACTAACTAAGATGGTGATGCACCAAAATTGATTGATCTACTCATCTTTTATCTACGCTTTGTACCAAAAGGAGCGAACAAACACTTCATTTGAACAAGAGACTAGACTGCATCAATGTTTTAACAAGGGGTTTGATGGAGGTATAATGAAGAACCTACCATAGGTGCTCTAGAGGCACACTATTGGATGGTTGCTCACCTGCACCTATACTTCAACCTAGACGCTTCTTGTTAACCTGCAGAAGAAGATCTTGGATACACTAGATACACTGGCGTCGACCTATGAAAGCATTAAAATAAATGACTAAACATAAGGCAATACACAAACATATGCAAAAGTATAAAGAATCAGATGGAGGTAAAACGCTTCTTTTGATTAAAGGCAAATTTTGTCAGGGCTTCGCCATACAAAAGTGAGAGATATCTTTCAAAGCCGAGAGGTTACAATATATATAGAAAATGGAGAGACCCTTGACTAGTCAAGAAGAAGCAGCCCATACTACTGTCGCTTCTCATTAAACGTGCCTGTGAAAGCCATGTTGTAGATGTCTCATATATTGACTTTGTTCCCTGGGCGTAATAAACACTCCTACAAAAGTATCGGTCGCTTCTCTCTATAACCAACAAAGCCATCTCTCCATGAAAGTTCACGCAGTTGTCCGCCTATTAATGCTGAACAAAGAAAAAATGGGCCGCTCTCTTGAATGCTCGCGTAGCTCTCTTAATGGTTGTTCGGTGGAGACTATTCCATCTGCAAGCAATTACTTCTCCTGCCGACGCCTCCTGTGCCACCTGGACTGATCTGGTTCATTCTTGCGCTTGATTGGTTGTCACCTGGAACATTTCGAGTGTTTGTCTTATACGTGCGTGGCTATGTTCTAAGCCATGCTCTCTCTCTCTCTTCTCTTTTCTCGTTATTTTTTGTCTTTCGTGGCAATTCGGGCTCTCAAGGCTATCCTTTTCTTTTTTAGGTTCCTTTCTCAACGGGTTGTTGAGTTTCCTTTTGGCTTTATGCCTTTGAATTCCTTCGGGCCTACGCTCATGAGTTCTTTCGGACAAAATGTCTGAAAGAATTCTTTCAGACATTTTGTCCGAAAGAACTTGTTCTTTGGCTTTTCTCCAACAGCTAACGCATCCCATCAAAATTGACGTCCGTAGACCTGTCACCATTTGAAAACTAACGGCTCTTTCGCTACCTTGAATTTGGCATTCGCGGGCCTATCACTAGATATTTGAACTTCCAACGGCTAGCTTACCATGTTAAAGTTGACATTCTCGGACCTGTCACTACCCTTCAGCAATTTTTTCGGCTTTTTGTAAACGAACTTTTCCGAAGGGAAAGTGACCCTTCGAAAAAATGGGAAGGTCCTCTTTTGATGGCCATGTGTCCTCCGAAAGGGCACCTACCCTTTGGGTTTTTTGTCTTGTCAAATTTATTCAGACAAAATGTCCAAAGGAATTCCTTCGGACATTTTGTCCAAAAGAATTTGTGCCTTTAGCGTCCTTTCTTGGATTTCCTTGGTGAATTTCTTCGGAAAAAATGTCCGAAGGAATTCCTTCGGACATTTTGTCCGAAGAAATTCGTTCCTTGAGCCAACTTCATGGATTTTCTTCAAGCATTTTGTCTAAAGAAATTCATTTCTTGGCTTGTCACTTTTTCCGAAGGAAATCTTCCTTTACGGCTTTCTGGCTTGTTCTTTGCAAACGGACCTTCTGCCCTCTGCAAGGGTACTTTGGGTCCAAGGTTGTCCTTCGGAGCTCTTTGAAAAGTCCCATTTGTCACTTTCCTGCCCTCCGCAAAGGTACTTTGGCCTTTGAGTAGTCTTTCAGACGAATTCGCAAAGGCCCTATTTGGCACCCGAGTGCCCTCCGCAAGGGTACCTGACCTTCAAAGCTTTTGTAAAAGACTTTTGCCCCTTTGAAACTGGCCCATTTTGCCGATAAAAGGCTTGCCTGAGGTAATTTGTTTGCACTGCTAAACATCTAGGATCGAAATGAGTTCCAAATCAACCCAAATACTTGCAAGACTCCAAAAACTTGGTTTTTTATGGAAACGGCCCTGTTACAGAGAAAAACCCATAAAATTGTAGTGGGGTGAACTCATCACAAACTGGCTAACAGGCCCTACAAAGGGAAAAGAGGGGGTGCTCAATTTTGGTCTGCAGGACCAAAATTGGTCAACAATAACCGTTGGCAAAAAAATGCAAGAATGGTGGATGAATGAACAAGGTTTGCATGTGGTCTTCACTGCATAGCCGTTGTCTGTGCATGTTGACAAAAACAATGAAAAATGATCATAGAGTCCTCACAGGAAACCTGTTATAATAGCACTTTTGAAAGTAGTCTGAGATAAAGACTCGGAGATGATTTCAATCAGTTAGTCACAGTGCAATAATCTTATTCAATAACGTGTATGTTACATATATAGGCTTCATGAGCCATAGTCCATCACACCTAGCACATCATAGTGGAGAAAATTATTAAATGTCTACAACCACCTACAACTACCCTTATTTACTAATGCACCAATTATTTAATATTGGGTGCACGTACAACTCCCTAGACTATAACACATCACAATGTAACACATGTATGCACTAAATATTCTTAACAGTAGTGACTGGATGCTGCCCATCAAAAAAAAATCTATTAAGCCCAAAGTCCTCCCTATCAAGCTCCCAAGGACAAAATTTGTCATCAATCTTGTCATGAATTGATGTCCACTAATCTCAATTTGGGCATTAAAGTAACCCAAGACAATGATATCACTGAAAGAAGAGTAGTGTGTAATCTTCAGATGTAAGCTAAGGTAGAGATTTCTATTAGTACAACTGGGAACATTCAAGTAGGTTGCGGGGTGGTGGAGGGGGACATGGGGGGGGCATAGCAAACAACAATGAAAACATCCAAGAAGGAAGATGCCCTTCAAATCCTAAACCAATATATCTAGAATGTTCACTTGATGCCACCACTAAGACTATGGACCAAAAATTGACTCTGATAAGGCAAGTCACTCCACTGTAATATTCCAAATCAGAATATTTTACATTAGTTTGGATTTTCCGGAATTCCTTTAAATAATATATTTTTATAAATATAAATATTGCATTTAAAATAATAAATTAAATAAAATATAAGTCCACAAGGAGTTTCGTCCTTGGGCTATTATAATCACATGGGTTTTCGTCATTGAAAGTGGTTTTATAGCATGATGCTTATACAAAGTTAGATGATTGAATACATAATTGAATGTCTTCTTCCATTCCCACAATGGATTATTTATATCTTCAAATCCTTCCCTCGACAAGACATGACTTTTCCAAATGTCTTGTCCCAAGAGGTATATTCCCAAGGGTGGCATCCTTTGTCTTAATGAATGTTGGTTAACAATTTATTAAGTAAGGAATAAGGCTGGTTATCCACTTAATTAATTATTGTTGTTGTATTTAGCGCTCATTATAGACCTACGACTTCTTTGGCTGTGGCAATTTCTCCTTGTAAATTGTAGATTACAGACCTGTGGTTTCTTTGTTAATTGTAGCGCTCCATTTCCAAATGTTGCGATTTGGACTGCAATTTAATGACTTTACTGCATATTAGCGATTTGCTGTTGGCATTGGGTTGCTTGATAGGTAGAGATTTGTTGATAGCTGAGTTGTTGTTGGTGTTGAGCGATTGGATGGTCAATGGCTGAATACCCTTCAACAATTTAATTGAGGCTGAGTTTGGGGATATTACATCCACTAAAATCACGAATGCCACCAAATTAATAAGCATCCTACCCAAACATTGATGCCTAATAATGCCAATGAGAGGAGGTACGACCCTTTCCAAGTCTCATAAGATTTGATAAGAAAGATCATCTCACATCCATTAAGAACATCTTGGAAAGTACCCAGAGTTGACCCTACGACACCATCACGATTACAACACGTAATGGAGATGCTAGAGCCACCTAGACCTCAGCTCAAAACTTAGTTGATAATTACCCATACAATCCTTTAGAAGGTTGGTGTTTTCATTTTGGAAGCTTGGGCTCATTGCATCTCTTGGACCTAAGTAATTAGAATTCCATATGTATAAAAAGAGAGCAAGGCAGCCCAATCTATGCATGTATGCTCCAAACAAGAATTTCACCAAAGCATGTTTAATCCCTTCGGTGTTATAATGGATCAAAGCCTCTATATGAAAAAAACTGTAAGCAAATATGATTTATGAAAGAATGAAAAGAAACTGGAAGGCACACTTAGAACTCCATGTGCATCATTTATTCATTAAAACTATAATCAAGTTACAAACAGTTGAGGTGGTTGATAGTTACATCAATTAGTCTTAACTAATATCGGATTAGTTAAGTCTTATTAATGTATAGAAGCAATATTTTTAATACCCTCTCTTAATGACTAAACTGGAAACAACACCAAGTTTGTCCTGAAATTTTACAAATAGAATAGGACCTAGTGATTTAGTCATTAGATCTGCCAGTTGCTCTGTAGAAGCACAAAATTGAAGAGAAATATCATTGGAATCAACCAAGTGTCAAATATAGTGATGATGGATCTCGATATGTTCGGTGCGTGCATGAAAGACAAGGTTCTTCACTAACTTCAATACACCTTGATTTTCACAAAAAAGTGGAGGTGTAGATGGAGGAAGTTGCAAATCAGATAGAATCCGACGTAGCCAAACTGATTCACAACTGGCACTGATTGTTGCCTTGTATTCTGCTTTAATGGAAGATATAGGAACAGTATGTTGAAGCTTGCTTTGTCATGAAAAAATTTGTGAACCAAAGGAAAAGATATACCTAGTGGTAGACCTCTGAGTATCCATTAATCCTCCCCATCTAGAGTCTGTATAACTTGTCAATCTGAAATCTTCTACTCTCTGATATAGGATGCCAAAGTCAAGAGTTCCTTTGACATTTCTCAAAACAAGTTTTGTTGTTGTCCAATAAATGAGCTTTGTTTGAGACAAAAATTGAGAAAGCTAACCAACAGCAAAACATAGGTCTGGTCATGTGGACGTAAGATATATCAAGTTGCCCACCAACTATTTGTAGAGTGATTCATTGACCAGTGATGAATCATCGTGGGTTGACAACTTCAGCCCGACCTCCACAGGTGTATAAGCAGGGTTACAATCCATCATTCCAAATTTATTCAAAAGAGTTGTGGCATACTTGACCTCAGCTATGAAACTGAGATAGTCATGTTTCCATAATTCTACACCTAAGCAATAGTGTAGGAGGCCTAAATCAGTCATGTCAAAATCAACACATAAATCCGATTTCATTCACTGAATTGTAGTGGCCACTATACCTATGATGGCAAGATTGTCAACATAGATAATGAGTATCACAATGTCATCACCATTGCTTTTGACATAAAGACTCGGATCAAAAAGACTTCTGAATCCAAAAATCTTGTAGATGTTGATCAAATTTCATATATCAGCGTCGTGAAGCCTGCTTAAGTCCATATAGAGACTTAATCAATCTACAAACTAGATGATCATTGCTAGGTATCCGAAATGTCATGTCCTCTTTTCAAAATATTTAATTACGAAAACAAGTTAATAATAATATTTTAAGTTATCCAAATTCACTGTATTCTATAAAATAGATAAAGGACACTTATGTATTATTATTATAAAGAGGGTCAAAAA
The DNA here is from genome assembly GCA_037957365.1 of Torreya grandis. Lineage (NCBI taxonomy): Eukaryota > Viridiplantae > Streptophyta > Pinopsida > Cupressales > Taxaceae > Torreya > Torreya grandis. The sequence goes on from JARHVA010000023.1 coordinate 8,925,964, forward strand.
TAATATTTATTAAGTGGACCAAAAAGTAATAATTATTTAAAAGTGTTTTAAAATGCTTTTAGGATTTTTGGAATAAAAAGTGAAATTATAAAAAGAAAAGTTGGGCTCAAAAGTTGTTATTCATTATTCATTATTCATATTCATTCAAACAAAGTAAAAAACTATTTTTCAAAGCTTGCACAACAATTGTTCAACTTTCCATCACAAAAAACGAAAACCCTCTAGTGAACAGACCTGAGGACGAAAATCCTCATACCCAGTAGGTGATTCCACCTAGAGATCAAATTTGTGCTTGCAAATTAGCATTTATTCTATTTTCAGCTTGTACCGCTACTACAGTGATCCGTACTGCTACTACAGTGATTTGTACTGCGACTACAATGATCTTTACGGCTGCTACAATATCCCGTACTTCTAAATAACTGTTGTACCTTGTTCTACTAAATAAAAATTGGTATTTATTGCTGAATTCATTTTTTGTGGACTAATTGTTAGGGTTTGTTGTAATAAAATTGTACTCAGCTTATTGAATCAATATTCAAGTAGAGTATTATCAGTTTTGCGTATTTCAGTTACATGTTATTATTGAGGGTTTATTTCATATTGTTTATTCATAAATTTATCAGAAAGGGTTTACGAAAAAACCCAAATTTGTTGTTTTTTGTTCAAAAAGGGACATTACATGAAATCCTTCAGGTTTAACCATATAAAATATTCCCTCATAGTCTATTCCAGTGGAGAAAAAGTCTCCTCATAGTCTATTCCATCATGTTTGGAAAAACCTTTCGCAACAAGACGGGCCTTGTACTTATTTAAAGTACCGTCACCTTTGCACCTTACTTTGTACACCCATTTACAACCAATGAATTGTTTACCTGGAGGTGACTCCACCAATTTATAGGTATTGTTATTCATCAAGGCATCATATTTTGGTTGCATGGCAGTCTCCCATTCAGGTTTTCCTTTTGCTTCAGAATACTTTTGTGGTTCTGAGATCATGAAAAGATCAAAAGCAAGGGCAAAATGAACATGCTCCTCAGTTGAATCCACAACTTTCTTGCATGTCCTCCGAGGCCATGCATCTAATTGAGTAATTTCATCCTCGTGCACATCATGTAAAGTGGAGTAAAACCACTTAGGGCTATGATGTCCCAAAGAATCATGTATTGTGTCATAGCCCCTTTTTCAAATAAAGTAAAAAATAATAAAGTTAATATTTTAAGTTGTCTAAGTGACTTAATTTTTATTTTATTAAAAAGCGACAACTTAATATTACTTTATTATTATTAAAAATAAAAGAAAGGGTGAGAAAAGGCAAAAGTGAAAATAATCTTTAAAAAGGAGTGTTGGGTTCATAGGTCATCATCTTTTGCCTATTATCAATTACACTTTTGCGAGTTTAAGCAGTTGCTTTAGCTTTTAGCCTCCGAGGACAAAAATTCTCTTGTGGATAAGGAGATTTGAGGACAAAAACCCTCTGGTCTTGCGAGGTGGTTCCATTCAGTAATACAATTGTGCTTTCAAATCAGGATACCGTTAGAATTCAGTATTGAAAGAATCATCTGGGAAATTTATCATATTTCCAGCTCCTTCAAAGGTTCGTGCTACGATTTCTAATTAGTCATACCAACTAGGGCAGCAACCATACATCCCTCCATTGTTGACGCCATCATTTTCAATCCTAAACCAATTTGCTACAAAGATATCAGCCCTACATAAGATTGTTACAGTGATGCTACAACCGTACTAGGGTTTTAGACCTATCGCTTTAGCCTTCTGGACATTGATAGCAACTAGGGCATCATTCTTTAGCCATCCATACATCATCTACATCCAATCGTACCTCCCATTCAATCATTTTCAGCTTGTGACATCATCATCAGCCAACTTGGATGCCATTTTCAGCCAACTAATTCAATTGTACGGTCAGTCGTACAAGCACAAGTTCTACCTTTAGGGTTTGTTGTTTGTAAATTCTAAGTGGGCATAAAAATATAGGATTACAATTCTGAATTTTATATGCATAATTTTGGCTAGGGCTTTAACCAATATATTTTGTTTTGTACTTTGCATTGCAATCTGATTTCAATCAAAATTCTGCTCTCTGTGAGCGTTCAGCTATTTTAATTATTTCTATAAAATTCTAAGTTAAAAGGGATTTATCCTTCAATTTCATAATTCAAGGTTTATTTAAAATCTCATATTTATTCTTAAAAAGGGTTTGTTGACAAATCTCATAATTAGGTATTTCAACCGGAAAGGGACATTACAACGGTATCAGATTTAATAATCTTGCCAATCTGTTGGGAAAAGTTAATATTTTGTGGATACTATCTGATGCATACCCTATGAATCATGGAGTCGATGAGTAAAGATGATTTGGGAATAAAGCTTTCCAGAGCAAGGAAGAAACTTGAACAGCCGCCTCATTCAAAAAATGTTCTACTCAGTATTTTGGAAGAAGTGGCAAACTATTTGTCCATGATAAGATAGTGAGATTTTGATTCTATGTTATTGGTAGTGAATCCATCCATGACTCATTTGGCTAAGCCCAATCTTTTGAGACACCCGGATCCAAATGTGAGACTTGTAGTTATCACTAGTATTAGTGAAATTACAAGAATAACAACCCCTGAAAAGCCATATAGCAACAACACCATGAAGAAATATTTCAATAGATTGTGGAAAGATTACAAGGTATGGATAAAATCAAGTCAATATTTTGCTAATAGGGTTATAATTTTAGAAACAGTTGCAAAAGTCAAATCTTGTTGATCATAAATTTGATCATGTTTATCATCCATCTCAATTGGTATAGTATTCCGCTGTCAAAAATGTGTAATCTGGAAAATACTACGGCCTAGAAATTGCTAGTTTCTATTGTACAGGGTAAAACAACATATGTTTGATTTCAAAAGTAATTTTTAACTACACAATTGGATTCCCCTCAAAAAAATAGATAAGTTCAAAAAAATGGTACATCATTAGAGGTCGTATGCAAAAGTTATGACTGTTTTAAGTTGGCATACTTAATCTCCCGGATCAGCGTGAAACTTCGGACTATTTAACTCCGGAGCTTCGCCGCGACCACAGGAATGTGAACTGTTTTTTGGCATTTTGACTTCTTAATGGTTTGTTTCAGTTGTTGGGCAGATTCCAAGTGTATGGGAGGTTAAATACAGGTCTTTAAAAGGCAGATTACAAGAGAGAATAGAAGAAACACAGCAGCAAGTGCAATGGGGGTATTTTTACTTGGATTCACATTGTGTATGGGCACGTTTGAATCCTTGTTATTCTTTCTGTTGGCAATTTGAGTGTCATATTGTACAAGGAGATTGTTGTCTGTAATATTGTCATTGATGTCAAATGATAAATGTTCTATCAAGCATTAATGACAAAGGTGTTGAGTTGTGTTGAGCTGAACAGATCAGTTGTAGAGTCCTCATGGAGATTGTATGTGCACCTTGAATTCCCAAAATAGTCATATGAATGCCTCTATCAGTGTGTTGAGTATGGCTTAGTACACAGTTTATTGGTGAGTACATTTGCATATATGGCAGCATCTGGAGGAAACAATCACACCAGGCTACTCAGGTTTGTGCCTATTCCTTATGGTCCAAGTTCTAAGTCATGCAGATGGAAGGAGCAAAAGTTATACAAGTGCAAAGTAGGGCTGCTAGGCAATTGAATGGTATCTGAACACTTAGTCGATTTTACAAGCTTGGGATTTCTTTCGGGAAAGTGCTTGGGAATTATTTCGAGAGAATTGACTCGGGGAATTATTTCGGAAATATTGGTGAAGACAATTCTTTCAGAACAGTTATCTGCAACACAGTTTCCAAAGGAAATGAGTTTGCCTTGGAATTCTTTCGGAACAATTGTCCCGAAGGAAATGATCCGATCAAAAGTTGTGGAATGGTAGTTTTGCAAAAAGCCAAAGGGTAAGTGGACCTTTACAAAAAAATCGAAGGATATATAGACACTTGCAAAAATGCCGAAGGGTATTTTGCAAAAGGCCGAAGGGTATGTGGACCTTTACAGAAAAGCCAAAAGGTATGTGGATCGTTCAAAAGCTTCTGAAGGGATCTTTTCAAAAAGCCAAAAGGTACTTTACGAAATTCTGAAGGGTATGTGTCCTAAACAAACGAGCAAAGAATTGTAGGGCAATTCAAATGTCCCGAAGGGCACTTCGACAAAAAGCCCATGGAAATTGTCCCGAAGGACACTTAGACATTCTTTAGGGAAAATTGTCCTGAATAGCACGTAAACAAAAAGCCCACAACAATTTGTCCAAAGGATATGATCCGAAGGGTATGTGCCACAAACGAAAGTTCTGAAGGATATTTTGGATGAAGTATAGGACACTCGCAATATTGCCGAAGGATCAAGACGAGATTAAAGATCGAGCAAGTTTGAAGAGATCAACGAAGGGGAAGCATCTCAAAGATGTCGAAAGAAGCGAGATGAAGTCAACATGTCGAAAGTTAACGATCTAGTCAACATAAAGAGTAAGCATCTTTGATGATCCAACGACACATGCAAGTTAGGACTAAGAAGATCCAACGGAGCGAGTGGATCCAAAGCCTTAAAAGTGCTCGAAGGTTAATGCACAATGGCAAAGTTAATGACCAAGTAAGTCCGATAAGATCTATCAGAGCGAAAGCTCACATGAATGTCGCGACAAGCGAGATGAAGTCAAATCTACCGAAGATTAACGTCTGACTAAAGTTATGGATCGAGCATATTCAAATAAATCGAAAGGAGCAAAAGCGATCCTGATATATAGGAAATAGCGAGATGCAAAAAGGAGCTCGATGGTTAGACTTGGCGCGAAGAAATAAATCAAGGGCCTGCATTTAACATGTTCTCAACGAACAAATGAAGGAACAGACAAAACCTGTGAATAGTTACACAGAGCTCAATATTGATCAATCCAACCGATCAATTCTCGATTAAGGAAACGACGCAGTTATGACTTGATTCCAGTAGTTGCCAAAAATAGAAAAGAGAGTTGAACATTGCAGTGTGATGCATGATTCGAGACACAGGGAAGCATATAAGTCAAAGTCGCATTAAATGAGAATCAAGAACTGGAACCGGTTAAGTGCAGTTGAAGTATGAACGCAATTGGAGACATGAAACCCTAAAATTCATTGTATATACACGACATCAAAAACATTGTTGTGTTGCTGCTGCTATTGTCGCAATTTGAGAGTGAGTCAAAGGCTGTCGATAAGAGATATATGCAGACAGAGTAAAAATGCAAAAGAAAAAGGGGGGAATGAAGCGTGTCTAAATAGAATATATCCAGACATATGCAGATAGAGTAAAATGCTGTCGATGAAAGATATATGCAGACAGAGTAAAAAGGTAGAAGAAAAAGAGGGAATGAAGCGTCTCTGAATGGAATATATCCAAACATATGCAAATAGAGTAAAAGGCTATCGATAAGATACATATTCAGATAAAGTAAAAGGCAGAGAGAAAAGGGAATGAAGTGTGTTAAAACAGAATATATCCAGACACCAAGAGCGTAAGGCAGAAAGAAAGTGAAGACACACAGAGAATGTACAGAGTTTGAACAGTTACAGACAAGACTTGTAACAGAGCAATAGAGTTGGATTCATTTAAGAATTTGTTTTGCATTGTGAAGTTGCAGCTTCATAAATCTGATAGGTTGGTGCCATCAGACAGATCGAATTGGTGCTCAATTAGGAAGTGGGTGCTTCTTTAGAGTGGGTGCTCTTGAATGTAACCAGTGAGGTTTGTCAGTGAGGCATTTAACTGTGAGGTTGGATTAGAATAGTAAATTCTAGCAGCTATTCTCACCGTGATTTTTTTCTTTGGGTTTTCCACGTATAAATATGGTGATTGTGGTTTTGTGTGTGTGTGCTCCCTACGTCTGTTCTTTGAATACATATGAATTGATATCTCCTCTAAAAGTTTAAATCAACTAGTTTTAGCTCATCTACTGATTCACCCCCCCTCTCAGTAGATAGTTGTGTTCAACAATGGGTATCAGAGCTTAAGGTTCCTAAGGAAAAGCTTAATCGGCTCAAGTAGATCTTGGTTAGTGAACACAATGGCTAGTCAAGAAGGATCTTCATCAAACAAGGCTCCTTTGTTTGATAGGTCTAATTATGCTTTTTGGAGGATAAGGATGGAAGCATATTTGTCCTCTTTAGGGTTCGATGTATGGATGTCTATGGAAAATGGATACACAGCTCTTGTTGTACCTCCTATTGATCAGGCTGCCAAGAAGGCATATGAGAACAATGCCAAGGCAAAGAATGTTATTCTTTGTGGACTATCAAACTCAGAATTTGTCAAAGTTATGCATTGTTAGAGTGCAAAAGACATCTGGAACAAGTTAAAGAGTATTTATGAAGGAGATGACAGATTGAAACAAGCCAAGCTACAAGCATACAAAAGGCAGTTTGAGAGTCTTAAGATGAATGAAGAAGAAAAGATTGCCGACTACCTCCTCAGAGTAGATGAAATAGTGAATGCTATCAGAGGTATTGGTGAAGAAATGGAAGAGTCAACTATAGTCAAGGTGTTAAGATTGTTGCCATCAAGATATGATTCAAAAAAATTTGCAATAGAGGAAGCAAGAGATTTGGACAAACTCGTTGTTGATGAGTTGCATGGAACATTCACTGCCTATGAGATGAGAATGGGAGAGACACACCTTTAAAAGAGAAGCTACATTCAACGTAGCAAAGCAGGTAAAAGAAGAAACTTCTATGTCTAAATCTGAGAAGTCTGATAGAGAAGATGCTAACTTTGTCAGAAAACTAAAAAGAGGATCAGGAAAATATAAATGCAAGCTACCGTTCAAATGTTTTAACTACGGTAAGGTAGGGCACTTTGCTGCCATATGTCCATATAATAAACAGGACAATTCTGAGCAAGTAGAAAGCAACAAAAAGGTGAAACCCCACTATGCAAAAAGGAAAAACTTCTTCAAGTGTAAGAAAGGGTTATACACAAAAGAAGACAGTGACTCAGTGGAAGAAAGTAATAGTGATAGCTCCAATGATGATCAAGACTGTGCTTTTGTAGCTAAGGGAAATGAATCCTTGTTCATGGCAGAAGAATTCATGTTTAAGTTGTCAGGTAGATTTCAAGTGTATTGGAGGTTAAATACAGGTCTTTAAAAGGCAGATTACAAGAGAGAACAGAAGAAACACAGCAACAAGTGCAATGGGGGTATTTTACTTGGATTCACATTGTGTATGGGCATGTTTGAGTCCTTGTTATTCTTTCCTCATTGTTACTTAGTTGGAGGTCATAGAGTGAATACTACACAGCTAGAAAAGGCTTAGTTCAGTAGTTTTCTTTCAAATCTTCCAAAGAATATTGCAAAGATCATTATGAGTGTATTTTTCTTGGAAGTCCAAGAGGTGGAAAAGCTTGTAAACTGCAGAACATGGTGGAGATGAGAAAGCATAGCTTCACTCTTGCTGGAGTTTTCTCACATTAAGTTTCTCTAGGGTATGTCTTGTGTTATCTCTCTTTATGGTTATTGTGTTTGTTTCCTTTTCTTTTATATTTACATTCCATACAACTAAGCTAATACACAAGCATTTAAGAGAGCTCAAGATTCAGCCCTATGGTTGAAAAAATTCGCATTTGGCATTGCACCTCTATGCAAACATGTTGATTGCAATCATGTATGGGTAGTAGCATGTTATGAGTGTGAAGATATTCTTTTATATGTTGTATATGATAGTCTTAAGAAATAGAATACATATTAAAACAACATTTTAGGTGTTTTTCTATGGCAAAGAACTTGAGACGAACACCTTGAATTCAAAGAATCCGTGTTGGTGAAACTTAATATGGAATATCCACCTAATTTACGGATCAGATTGGTATCAAAGTAGGTTATCCTTTTTGCTGTAAAAGGTTTGCTAACATATTTCCGCAAATGTTAGTTTTGTTTGTGTTCTATTTTGGTGGTTGTGGTGTGACCATTGTGCAAATGTTCCTTTACCCAGATAGCAAGATGCTAAAGGAGAGAATATCGATTCATTGGCAACAAGGTGGGTTAAAATTACCACTATTGCTGTTGTTAGGGTGATGTAGACCTCTTGGAACTATGTGAAGTGATGGTTTTCTCCTAAAGTCTTTGATGGACCAGCCATCCAAGGGACGTGAAATTACTCTTCCAAAGAAAGAATGGTTAAGAGAGTTGCAAAGTGCAAAGCAAGACATGTTCAACATGGATTTGAGCATAGTTTCCTTGTGATAGCAGGTTATAGTTGTACTTGAGCAAATTAAATACTCCAAAAGTAACACTATGAAGCTTGAGGAAGAATGTTTTTACTTAGATATGTCTCATTTTCTTTTTATTTTAAAAATGATGTTTTTTTAAGCCTTCCATGTAGAACAAAGGTCTTTTGTACCTTTGATTGTAGGTCCTTGCTCCTATTGGCCAAGAGGAGTGGGACAAAGTAGTTGTTGCAAATGAAGGAAAGAGCATCAAGAAGAGGAGAGCAAGAAAATCCAAATGGCATTCAAAGGAGTGGGGTAAGGATTCCTCACCACTTGAGTTTCTGAATTGTGGCACTGAAAACCTTCAAATTGGAGAGTTGAATATATTAGAACCTGAAAAGGGTATTGTCCAAGAGCTGATCAAATTGGAACCTGAGCATGGTATTGTTCAAAAGATGATCAAATTGGAATCCGAAATAGGTATTGTCCAAGAGGATAATAAGATGGGTTTCTTACTTGCCTGATAGAAGGTAAATCTTCATCTTCTTTTTATAGCTTTTGTGGGATTCAGAAGCCTTAAATTTTGTGCATGTGATCAGAAATTTGATCGTGTTTATCATCCATCTTAGTTGGTATAATAATCAATTGTCAAAAATGTGTAATCTGAAAAATACTAAGGGCTAGAAAATGCTAGATTCTATTGTACAGGCTAAAATAGCATATGTTTGGTTTCAAAACTTTTTTTAATAACATATTTGGATTTCCCTTGAAAAAATAGACGAGTTCAAAAAAAATGGCACGTCATTTCGAGGTCATATGCAAAAGTTTGACAGTTTTAAGTTGGCATACTTAATCTCCAAGATCAGCCCGAAGCTTCGGACTGTTGAACTCCGGAGCTTCGTCGTGACCATAGCAATGTGAACCATTTTTTGGCGTTTTGGCTTTAGGCAAATTCCAAGTGTATGGGAGGTTAAATACAATTCTTTAGAAGGCAAATTACAAAAGAGAACAAAATAAACACAAGTGCAATGCGGGTATTTTACTTGGATTCACATTGTGTATGGGCACATTTGAGTCTTTGTTATTCTTTCCTCATTGTTGCTTAGTTGTAAGTGATAGAGTGAAGACTACACAGCTGAAAAACGTTGAGTTCAATAGTTTTATTTCAAATCTTCCAAAGAATATTGCAGAGATAATTATAAGTGTATTTTCCTTGTAAGCCCAAGAGATAGAAAAACTTGTAAACTGCAGAACATAGTGGATATGAGGAAGCATGGCTTCACTCTTGCTGGAGTTTTCTCACACTGAGTTTCTCAAGGCATGTCTTGTGTCATCTCTCGTTGTGGTTATTGTGTTTGTTTCTTTTTCTTGCATATTTACGTTCCTTGCAACTAGGCTAATACAGAAACATTTAAGAAAACTCAAAATTCAGGCCTATGGTTATAGAACTTCACATTTGGCATTGCACCTCTATGCAAGCATGTTAATTGCAGTCATGTAAGGAGTAGTGGTATGTTATAAGTGTGAACATATTCTTTTATATGTTGTATATGACAGTCTTAAGAGCTGAAATACATACTAAAACAACATTTTAGGTGTTTTTATATGGCAAAGAACTTGAGAGGAACACCTTGGATTGAAAAGGTCCGTGTTGGTGAATCTTAGTGTAGAATATGCACCTAGTTTATGGATCACTTGTGTTCTAATGTTAGATCTTGAATGTGATGATCTTATTCTCCAAAAGTTTGAACGCTTATTTGCTATTGTTCATAAGAATCATGCAGAAAATATTGTTGCTTGAATGCAAACAATTATAACATTGATCTGAATATGAGTGATGATAATTTTCAGCCACTCCTATCAATTTTATTGACTAATGTAATAAAGGATGTGTGGGAAGTTTCACCAGCAGTGCGTGCACTGGCTAAAAGTGTGGTTGATCAATGTGAAGAAAAGTTGAAACCATACTTAACAATAGGAATGATTGTTGAACTAAACAAGAATTCTCAGCAAAAATGATCTTAATAGAAAAAAATTCGCTTCTCATACAAAGAACCTTGGGCGCCAAACTACAATTGTCTAGGCAAAGGACATGTAAAAGTGTTACCACAAAGTGTTAGATGCAATGGAATCTGAAAGAGTTGAGGAAGCAAATATTGATGAGAAATCAGTAACATCAAAGTTAGCTGAATTACAGCAGTTCAGCCAAGAGCAAAGAAAGAAGAGCAGAAGATTGAAAAGCTACATCTATTGATAACAAAAGAGAAAGAGGAAAAGTCAAAACCTCAAAAGATTGCTAAGGAATAAATCAAGAAGCAAGAAGAACAGTCAAATTCAGAGCCACAAGACATCATTGGGCAAGAATATAAGGGATCCAACATGCATGGTGAGGGTAAAGATCCTTTGATAGTAGAAGATGTTTAATTGACTTCTAATGATTGCATGTATATCAATGAAGTCAAGGAGGAAAAGGCACCACTAGCTGAATGCAAAGAGCCAAAGATGGAAATAGATGTGCCAATCCATGAGCTACCCAAAGATCTTCCAAAATGTGATTCATTGTCGTATATGATTGAATTTCAGAATAGCCATGTTGATAAGCATGCAATTGAGGAGAATGTTGATCCTAACTCGAAAATTTTGTGCCACAAGGATGGAGGCGTTGAGGATATCTCAACAATTTCTAATTTGGCAAAGGCGAACACTTTGATTACAACCCAAGGTATGTAAAAGATAGTCATATTTCAGATTTGTTGCTTCATACTATGCCATTACAAGATTCTTATCATCATGGAAAGCATTCTAAAAATGGTGATAGGGTCAACAATACAACTTGCAGCATAGGGCATATAGATTCTTTGATTCAATTTCAAAATTGTTTTCACATATGGGATCCGGGTGATCTTTTGAGATACAAGAAGGATAAAGGCTTTGATGAAATCAATATTACTATTTCTAGTGAATTCTTCATCCCAAGCATTTGGATAGAAAGAAAGTTCATGACGAATCATATAGAGTATATTGTGCATACTAACGAAGTTTTGGAGGATCAATGCTCAAAATTCATAGACACTCCTTGGAGCCAAGTTCTAGACTTGAAGACAAGGTTATAGATGATGCCCTAACAGGGATAATCACAATGGGATGCTTAATGTTGGATGATGGTAAACATAATGGATGTCATTTCGATGTTCAAGATTTTATGACTAAGCATGACATGGAGTTTTTGGAATCAAGCTACATACAAGTTGGCCACCCTTGGATGTGTGAAGGAGAATTCACAAAGGATGAGAGACTAAAAGATGTCTTCACCATTCCTTGCATCACAAAGGCACAAAAACTTGTCAGCTCTTGCAGTAGACACAAGGTGTGCAATGACTCTTATGACATGGGTATAAGTGAGATATCTTCTCATGATAATATTTGGTTTACTTTGGATCAGCTTTGCATGGTGTTTGATTTTGCACTTCCGAGATTGCCCTTGAATAATGAGTATCATCAAGAGTCAAGGGATTGCATTGGATATATCCTTCATGTTGAGGAAGTTATAAGCACCACAAGATCTCAACGGGAAGTTCACATGAATACCAAAGTAGCGCAGCATAAGCATGGTGAAGTAACTCCAAACTTGGATATTTTTACAAATGATCACCAAGAGGACATGAAAGGAATGTGTAGTGATGGGATACGACTATCAAGTGATAGAGGAAACATACCCAAGGCAGCTATGAACCAAATTTCCACCATTAATGCTGCTGTCATCACCATTATCAGCCACCGCATTTTTTCAGTTGCATTCATACAAGTGGATATGCAGTTGTGCCAGTGTCATGTTGTCGGTTTTGATAATTTCAGATCATGAGCTGCTATTATCAGTCATGAACAGCTGAAAGTTTGCACATTTTAAGGGGGTGTTATCAATTAATGATGTGGGCAAAAAGTCTTAGTTGAAGGGAGCAAACATGTCAACCACCATAGTTCTGATTCGGGTGAAATTCCAGGTGTCACTGTTGTAGATTGTTTCCAGCCATATATAGTCTGATTTGCACCATATTTTAGAAGGTACAATGGTGAAGGTGCTTGTGGAATTTCATGCTTTAATGTTAAGACTCGGAGCACCTTTGGATAGAGGCATATATCACATTCAAGATTCAGGACAATTTACATTTATCAATGGATTGCAAGAACACTTGTTCGATAAAGATATCATGGATTTAGTAAAAGAAGCAAATGCACTTATCAATACATTCATGATTCAAATTATTCTTGATCAAATATGAAGCAAATATTTGTATTGTTGCTTCATCCTTGGCAAATAACGTTGTTAGTCTCCCAGATGGATTTATGGAGAAGGCCTCAAGGGCAGCCAAAGTTATGAAGTCAAAGGAACATATTGCATCACACGAGGAATTTAAAACATGGAATTGCAAGTTCCCAATGATGAATTGGGATCCAAGTATTACAAAGCCAACCAATTGGGGAAAGTCAAAGCAGTTGAGCTTGTAATTGCTTGAGAACAAGCAATTTTTGGGAAGGATGGACTGTCATGTCCTATTTTTCAAATAAATTAAAAAATGATAAAGTTAATATTTTAAGTTGTCTAAGTGACTTACTTTTTCTTAATAGATCTAGTTTAGATCTGCAGAAATGAAATATTGAAAATGGAGAGCCGAACACAGATACAGAGAAACCTTTTAACAATAATATATTCTCACAATATATTAATTTTGGTACATTGAAAACCATACGGAAGTACAAACATATAGGAAGAGTCTTTCCTATATTTAAAGAGATCAAATCTCCAAGAAAATCTCTCACCTAAATCAACTCCCAACAACCCACTATAATATGAATATATTGTTATTAACAATAAATTCGACTAACTAATAAATCTAACCATAAGCTATTAACGTATTATTGTTTTATCAAACAATAATTACGTTATTCATTAATAATGTTTACACAATGCCTCAACATCCACCCCCCTGTGAACATTATTGATCATATCTATACCCCTTTAATGTGAGCATGGGGAGAATATATATCTTCAAGAACTGGCCCGAACAAAATCATATGCCAATGCATACTTTTAGGTCTGCATACTAATGTCTAAATCTTGTTGTCTGGATCTTGTTGCACATGACCATTACTATGTGAATCAACGCATCCCGTATTTACTCCATGTGACCGCAACGGACGTATCACTAGCCCATCATCTCTATAAAGAAGTAAGGCAGTCAAAGGATCTCTGCAGTCAGAGGATTTCTGCAGTTAACTGTCTTTCTATACAGCTATCGCCACATTCCATTATATCTACACTCGCCCTTTTCTCCAAGTATCAGAGGTGTTCCAAACAAGTAGGGGAATGAAAAACACAAATAACTCAGAAAAAGAAAATATCGTGAGGAACAAATCCTCACTGTCATCTTATACAACCTTTATTAATGTTTGTTGCCACCCAAACAAAACCACAATAAACGGTTTTTACTGCCACTGAAGAACTGTCCTTGGCATTAGTTGATTTGGCACAGAGCACACCACACTGAAGAGACCAAAAAACACACCACACATGTGAATAGGTATGCCATGTTCTTATTCAAAAACACAACGAAAAAAAGCACACCACACAAAATGTCACCAAAACATTGGTGCAGCCCCATCGTTGGTGACTGTCAAGAGGTTGTTGGAAGACCTCCAATCCCCTATGCCTCCATCCTCCATTATTTGCTACTTAGCAAATGAAGATTTGAAACTCAAAAAGTTTCCTGCAATGGACGTCGCGTACAAGCGATAATGCATTAGTTACCAACAATTTTTTATTTTTTAAAATTTTTGAAAATGACGACTCAACTATTGACTCAAAAACTTTTAACTTTTGACTCATTTTTTATTTGTTTTGTACTACCAAAAGATATACTATGACTCAACTTTTCACAACTTAATATTAAAGCATTGTGACCGACACATATACTAAGCAAATCTAAATAGCTTAAATTCATATGACTTAAAGACTTTTTAGACTCGTAATAACAAACGACTTTTATTGAAATCAAAACAAACTTTACCTATGAAACTAAAATTAAGTCTTATCACAACTATGAACACAGAAAGCTATAAACACATGACCTAAATTAAAAAAAAGACTATGGAAATAAAGATTACATTAAAATCTAAAACTTGATGAATACCAATAACTTTTGACTTTTTGAAAACACGATTTGCATGAATGATTTTAAAGCGATATACATGACATTATAAAGAACTTTGACTTGACAACTAAAAGACTATTGACCAGCATTGACAAAAATGAATCGACGCTACACAGACCATGGCGATGCATAGACATGATCTCTCTCTCCATTCAAAGTAGAGAACAACAGAAGTCAAATGATTGCGCTGTTGTTGCAAACATTCAGACACCTTCGTGACAAGTAGTCACAGATGTTAGAGCCGTATGGAGAAATCTGCTACAAATATTAGCGCTGGACGTTGTGACAATGGAGTATTAAACAAATATCGATCAATACAAAATGTGTAAAAACCCTTCACAAGCTCTACTGCTGAACTGTGTTTTTTTTTTTTTTTTTAATTTTTGTGTTTTTGCAAGGGTTTTGAACAAGAAGCAAATGAACAATAATCTGAAATTTCGAAAACAAATAAACTACTGCTGCAACTTCGAATTAAATTTCCAATGAATTGACAACTACAATGATTTCTCAATTTCCAATAGAATTCTGAAATTAAAGCAACATTTACAAGGCATACAATTGATAACTCTTTTATTAGATGCAACCCCAAACACAATGATATTAAGAAATACCAAGTCTCTTGGCTTCAATGTGAAACTAATGCAATGTCCAATCTGATTACAATGATCATCTATAGCAGCATACTAAGTGACATGTAATGATAAATGCAAATACTTCCAATTATTATGCCAAAGGATGCTGATGGAAAGCTATCACGGAATGATGAATTTAATACAAATAACATCAAGTATGAGAACCTAAAAAATTATGGCTGCCAAGGCAAACTGATTTGATTATCTTTGTGTTTAATGTATTTGCCTCCAAAAGTGTAGCACCCAACCTTCTCATCAACCAAAGGAAGGAGTCCCTTCCAAACCCAAATTGAAACCTTCCCCCAGCTACTCTGTACTGTAGCGTTACTGTTCACATGCACTATAGCATTTCACTATTCACAGGTACTATAGCACGACAGTATTCACGCCACTATAGCATTTCACTATTCATGGGTATTGTAGCAGCCAGCAATAAAAGTATTTCACAATGAATCCTTAATACTCTATCTACAAATAGATATGCACTGCTTATTCCTTTTCGGCTGTTGAAACCAATATTGCTAAAGCACAATCAAAACCTCTGAATGAGATTCCCTCAGAATTATCAAATTCACCAAATATTTCACTGGCTCAAATGATGAACACAGAAAAACTACGTTCTCCAATGGCAAAAGTTGTAAACCCTTCTCAGAGCTCAAAACAATCAATGATCAATTAGCAAAATAACAAAATGGATGATTTCTTCATTCTTTTCCAAGCATAAATATGCCTTTCAAACCCTAAATCGAATTCTTCTAGAGAGCTGCGATTTTTCCTCATAAAATCATTTTAAAATAAATCATTAAAACATTTAATGATTTTAGACTTAGGAAAAAACATTTAACTTTTCTCTTTCAATTAATTCAGTCAACTGGCCCCATTCGATGAGAAATAGACCCATACTTAAGTGATTTAATATAAAGTTAACTTAACTTTAATATTAAATCATTAATTAATGCTGGAATCCACTAGAAATGCAATAACTCTCTCAAAACTAAGAATCTGACACTGCTGTCTAAAACTGGAGGCCGGGTAATTATTTTCCATGTGACCAAATAACCTTGATAAAAAATAGCCATTGCTAAAAATAGTAAAACTCATTAAAAAGTAGTCTAAATCAACTCTCCAGGCCCAATCAAAGCCACTGAACTCTAAGGACGTCAAATCACTGAACAACCAAACTCTCTTGTGCTCAAACTGACCCCCTATCCAACTGTATTAGCCTATGAGGGTCCACTGATAGGCTAAACAACTGCTAGAATGGAGCCTCTAACTAGAAGGGGACATCACAAAATGGCCAATAATATTCAATCTGCACATAGACTAAACAACAAATCTGAATACTTTGAAAGAAGACAAACAATACTATGACAAATGCAGTGGCGATGGAGAAGCGTCGTGTGATGCTTTTGATGGCGAGAGGAAAACTTAGCCATGTGACATATCAACAATGTCGAATTAAGATTGGCGAAAAAACTGTAGAATTATCGCAATAATTTGTCGTATTACAACTTGCAGTATGCATGGTAAGATGGGGCAAAACAACTTACAAGACACATGCATGGTATTGACACAAACACTGACTGCGCAAAATCCAAAGGGTCGTATTATATACCAGATGTGAATATTTGATGGGAATCGTCTTAACAGGTGCCAAATTCTGCCATCTCCAATGTAGCCCCAGCTTGTTTTGATCGCAGGTCTGCATGAAGTCTGCTACCAATAGGCAGATACAGTCAATGCTTCATATTGAATCCAATGGTGTCACTCCAAAGCAAACAATCTACAAGCTTTTGGATTACATGGCGCTCTGATACCAGATAATAGATTTGGTTTAGATCTACAGAAATGAAATATTGAAAACAGAGAGCCAAACACAGATACAAAGAAATCTTTTAACAATAATATATTCTCACAATATATTAATTATGGTACATTGAAAACCATACAGGAGTACAAATATATAGGAAGAGTCTTTCCTCTATTTGGAGAGATCAAATCTCTATGTAAATCTCTCACCTAAACTAACTCCCAACAACCCACTATAATACGAATATATTGTTATTAACAATATATTCGACTAACTAATAAATCTAACCATAATCTATTAACGTATTATTGTTTTACCAAACAATAATTATGTTATTCATTAATAATGTTTACACAATACTTCAACATTTATTTTATTAAAAAGTGACAACTTAATATTACTTTATTATTATTATAAATAAAATAAAAGGGTGAAAAAAGGCAAAAGTGAAAATAAAACTATAAAGAGGAGCATTGGGTTCATGGGAGATCATCTTTTGTCTATTATCAAGTACACATTTACAAATTTGAGCATATGCTTCAGCTTTCAACCTCCGAGGACGAAAACACTCCAGTGGATAAGGAAACTTGAGGACAAAAACCCTCCGGTCTTGTGAGGTGGTTCCATTCAAGCACTATAATTGTGTTTTCAAATCAAGATACAATCATAATTCAACATTGGGAGAATCATCAGGCAAAATTATTATAATTCTAGCTCCTTTCAAAGTTTGTGCTAAAATTTTTGACCAACCGTACCAGCTAGGGCAGCAACCATACATCCCTCCATTGTTGACGTCATCGTTTTCAGCCCTAAATCAACTCACCACAGTGATATCAACCCTAAATAGGATTGTTACAGTGATGCTATAGTCGTATTAGGGTTTCAAACCTATCATTTCAAACATTTGGACATTGTTGGCAGCTAGGGCATCATTCTTCAGCGATTTGTACATCATCTCCAGCCAATCGTACCTCTCATTCAGTTATTTTCGGCTTGTGACATCATCATTAGCCAACTTGGAAGCCATTTCCAGCCAACCAATTCATCTGTATGGTTAGCCATAAAAGCGCAGGTTCTACCTTTAGGGTTTGTTGTTTGTAAATGCCAAGTGGACATTAAAATCTAGAGTTACAATTCTGATTTTTACATGCATAATTTCAGCTAGGGGTTTAGCCAATATATTTTGTTTTGTACTTTGCATTGCAATTTGATTTCAACAAAAAATTTGTTCTTTGTGAACGTTCAGCTGCTTTAATTATTTGTATAAAATTCCAAGTTAAAAGGGAATTATCCTTAAATTTCAGAATTAAGGGTTTATTTAGAATCCCCTATTTATCTTAAAAAGGGTTTGCTGACAAATCCCATAATTTGGCATTTCAAAGGGAGGGGGACATTACATATTGGTTGTAGAGTGGAGTAAAACCACTTAGGGTTTCGATGTTGTAAATAATCTTGTATTGGCAGAATAGCAGCGTGAGTGTTAGCCAATGCAAGTTGGCATCGTTGATATACTAGTGGAGTATGTGAAATATCAGCCATGGGTCATTGCACTGGAATATGTGGCGGAGTACTTAAAGATCTCGATTCCTCATCTTTCAAAGGAATAACAACACTAGTTTAAGGTACCTCAGGAATCTCAGAGAGTGTTTGTCGGCTACAAACAAAGAAGGATTATGTCCCTTTACATCAACATCTTAACTAACAATGATCTTGTTAGTGGAAGCATTAATAAGTATATAAGCCTTAGATTGGTCACTATAGCAAGCAAAAAAATATCTAGCATGCTTGGAATCTAGTTTTCTCCTCTTTCTATCAAGAACTAAAGTATATGCAACAGAGCAAAAAACACGAAAACTGTGTTACCTTAGGTTTGATTACAGACATGCTTCCTCGAGTGTGATGTCCTGCAAAGCTGTGCAGGGACTCATATTCAAGATGTAGGTTGTCATGTTTACTGCTTCTCCCCAATATTTGTACAACATGCCCCTACATTGCATCATGGACTGAGCCATCTCCATGATAATGCGATTACTCACCCCCATTGTCGGATATTAGAGTCTTGATCTACTAGCTTGTTTCGTTTTCCACCAATGCTTTGAACTTCAAAAACTCAACAAAAAATTCAAACTTCTTTTTCAAGAAGTAGACCCACATCTTCCTATAGAGGTCATCCACCAACAAAAGAAAATACCTTGCTCCGAGGACTGTAGATGATTTCCAAGATGGCTAGCAAAGATCTACATTAACAAGATCTAAGAGACCTTTTGCTCGCCATGCACCTTTAGTGGGACATGGCTTCTGCTATTGTTTGCCAACCAAACATCTTGCACATATATCCTATTTTTCTTGGAAAGAAGGGAAACCAAGAACCATATTTGTTCTTCTAAGTTTGGCTAAATACTAAGGTTGAGATGTTCAAATCTCTCATGCCACACAATACTAGTATTATCCTCCACAATTAATACATGCAAATTGACTGTGGCAAGATCAACAAGCCAATACAGGCCATTTTACACATTGCCTAGAGCTATTACTCTGTCAAGTTTTACATCAAACACGATACAATTCATCCCTGAGAAATTACAAAAATGTTCAGAT
The DNA here is from genome assembly GCA_037957365.1 of Torreya grandis. Lineage (NCBI taxonomy): Eukaryota > Viridiplantae > Streptophyta > Pinopsida > Cupressales > Taxaceae > Torreya > Torreya grandis. The sequence continues at coordinate 8,945,433 of JARHVA010000023.1, forward strand.
TTTCAATTAACTAATTAATAGATAGGAGAGTTTTATTCATTTTAGGGATATACCTAATATTTTTTTACTGTGAATTTTGCATCATTATTCAATACAGTGCGTATCTCTTATCCCTTCCATAACATGTGATCTTCCATCATATAATGTCCCCAAATGAGATGATTTCAAACAAAAGGGGTTTTCCCCTAAATCCCAAAATTCTGAAAATGAAATCAACAAACCCTAGTTTGTAGTAAATGCTCCTAAAACCCTTGTTAATGCCCTAAAAACCCTGGGAGCCACAATGCTAAGGTTTTGTAGACAATTTTCAGCCAATATCTTATCCCAAATTTATCTGAATACTTGCAAAAATGATCAAAAAATTAAATGCATGAAAGTACATTTTTGCCAATTTATTGATGCCCAAATGCCACTTTATGATGGCTGTAAAAATCTAAATTTTTCCTAAAAATACAACTGTTCTTGATATTTTTCCGCTTCAAACCCTCGCCAAAATTCACAAGTGCCCAAAAAATACCAGAAAATTCCAGCGAACCTCCTAGGGCATAAAAATGGTCAAAAAGTGCCCTCGAAACCAATCGCCCAAGTTGCCAAGTGCAGAAAAAATAACAAAAAAATAGGAGAGCAAAATCTTGTCTTTCGCAAGTGAAAAAGATCTCCAAACCTATAAAAATTAATTAAATAATAATCTGAAAATTATTATTTAATTTTTTATTAATTTAGGGCTTCAACCTTTCACAAAACTCCTCCAAAACCTCATGCAACAAGCAAAAAATTAGCAAATAAATTCCGAATATTTAATTTGTATAAATGGACCAAAAAGGAGCCTCCAAACCCTCAGCCAAGTCTCCCGAGTACTATGCTCCACTTGTAAAAATGGGGCAAATATTAATCAAAATTAATATACAAGAAATGAGCCTCAAAACCCTCACGAAAACTTCACAAAAGCTCATCAAAAAAAATTGCCTCACTTCTAGAGCAAATAACAAGATCTCCTTAGCAAAGGTGGCGTCAAAAGACATTTTGTAGATTGATCAACACCAAAACAGCGAACTCCTATTGGGCATGCATCCCAATAGTTTCTTCAAGCATGAAGAATAATTATCAAATTCAGCATGTCTTCCATTGTAGTCTTCATCTTGTATTTGTACCATCCAAAGAGGGGCAAACCACCTTGGGAAGATAAAATACATCATAAGCCTTTGCTTGCCCTTTTTAGAATATCTTTTCCTTTCCTTGCTTTAGCTCTCATGCCGACATTCTCTTTTTCGAATTTAATATTAATTAGTTGTCTTAATAAAATAGTAATTAAAATTACTTTAAGGCAAATAAATTAACAATTAATTCATTTAAGCACTTTAGTGGTAAAAACCACTTTTTAACAAATATTCTATTAATTAAGTAATAATTGCCTTATAAGAACAAATGATACAAATCACTATTTTCGGCGATTAATAATTAACTAATAAAATATAATTTTCCCCAAAAGGATTCCTTTAGTCTATGGGGAAGTAGACTAAATGTTTTCAATTCCTGCTTAATCATGATGTGGAAATGGGGACATCACACATCACCTAATGAAACTAAATCAGAAAAACTTGTTTTTGTATTAAAATTAGCATACCAATCCTTGCAACACGTAAAATGTCTGGATGCATCAAAGAACTCGCAACTAGTAGTACTTTCATCTGAGCATGATGCCATGAAACCATATTTTTCTTCAAACTTAGCTTCAACTGCTGCCACATTTACTTGCCCCTTCGACTTTTTGTTATGTGAAAGATCGTACTATCGTTTTCAAAAATTTCTCTTGACATGCCCAACTTGATAACAATAATAACATTTCACCTTAAATTTGGAAGTAGATGTAGATGCTTTTGTATTTCTTTTCCAATAATAACAAATTTTTTGTATGGGCCTCTTTAGGCCCAAAACCAATACAAGTCAAAAAAAGGTACCCAAACTTGATTGGAGTGGAAACACAGGTACACAAAAACTCAAAGGGCTGTGATGGTACAGCTCTCTCATAGAGAGCACCTGAGCTTCAAAAACCCCATGGAGTGGAACTGCTCTGATACCAATGATGAGGAATGCAAGGGTGATCCTCTCAAATGAGATGGTCACATAGCGGATAGGGGCCTACATGGAACGTGTGCAACATATTCTCCCTTCAAGGGTCTACACTACGATGTGTGATATACTCTCCCCATCTCACAGACTACGTGCTTGAATGTGGAAGTAGATTAACAAAGTTCCCACTAATTGTATTCACATATAAGATGCCTTCAAATGGGCCTTTACAATGCAACTAATTATCCTACAATCTAAGCAGTCTCACTTATCCCTTTGTCGGGATTTCCAATGTGAGAATAGAAATCAAATAATACATCTGTAAAGAATAGGTAAACTCCATGAGGATCTATCTGCAGCGAACCACTAAGTGTAAATGTACATGTACATTTTTTACATGTTGTAATACATATGAGGGTGAAATGCAAACTATAGGCTAAAAGCCTATCCTTAGTACCCTCACTATACATATAAAAGTATCTCTACTTTGTTTTCTCCATCAATCAAACAAGGGGTTTTAGTATAATTTTACAGTAAAAACAAGGATTCCTAGTTTTTGGGTTCTAGACTGTTGCAACAATAGAGATTTGTCAAAATTAAATAAATTCCCTTGCAGCAAGATGTTTTGCAATAGAATTTCAAAATTTTATCAGATGACATTATTTGTATGTCCCATTAGTTGGGCTGAGAATTTTCTGAGACAATGTAATGGATACTAGGCTTCACACTTAACCTTTGTTAATTCAATATCACATTTAACTTTCCATGCAAATAAACCCCACAAACAAATAAAATTGAAAACCTACTTGTGGTGATGAAGGTAGCATGGTTATCACCGCATCACTGGCTTCTGCCACTTCCAGAGGCGTACTCACAGTAGGTACACCTCTGTCTGCAAACTTTTCCATCGCTGCATAGTTTCTAAGGCAACCAAAAGCAGTCAGTTATTAATTAAATTGCAAATAAATATTCTTGAACAGATATCCAACATAAATGAAGAATCCAGATAAAAGAGTAAAAGCTTCATACAGAATTTGAACCAAACAAGGAAATCCAAGAAAAGGTTTGGAACGTATCAATTACCTACTGAGGATAAACCCTAAGTTTAACAAACTACAATTAGATTAATTTTGTACAAAAGTGAACCATTAATGTCCTTTCAATAACATGTTACCTTCAACACTTAGCTAAGAAGTCATTCTATTGTCATTTGGCATACAACTCAATTTACTGCTGCTGGATTCCTGCGGATTCAGGTGTAAGACTACTTTTCATGAGGATCTTTCTCCACTATTCTATGGGAGTTGAGGCTTTTTAGGCAGGAATTGGCTTCACTGGTTAAATTCAACTTAAAGCGTTTCCGCAAAGAGGTTGAATCCTTGCCTTTTGGGGTATAGACACAAATGTTCGCTTTTGTAGCTTACTTAGCAAGAGACAATACTTGTATCCCTTTTTTTGGATTGATGTAATTTTTGTTATATGAAGTAATAGTAGATGCATTTATCCAAAGAACAGCATGAAACACTTTGTGATAGCTGAAACAACTTCTGTTTGCCAAAAATATCACATACATACCAAATTGTCAACAAAAAGTCAATCAGGAAGACAGAATCAACCGATAACAATCACAAAATGCATTAAAAAAACTCGTTTTTGGATCACAAATTATGGCAAAAACGGAGCACTCTAAAAAGTTACAAAAAAGTATGATTGTATCTGTATACAGAGTGAGTAAGAAAGAGCAGCAAAGAAATACATAATCTGAAACAATCTCATGATAGATAATTAGAAGTACATTAATGAGTAAAGTTGACTAGAATAATTTATTTACTCAGAATCGTACATCGTTGAAGCACACACACCAACACATTTATTTTAACTCCCAGAAACCTGAATAATAAGCCTTTCCAGTGTACAGCACCCAACTGCCCAACTAACCATTTAAGCACCCAACTTACCCGACTGACTTACCAGCTTAAATAATATTAAATTCTAACTTAGTGAAAGGGGGTGTCTACAAAAAGCATCCCCCTTTCTTATTACAAAAACCTAAGCAACACTTTTTTTTTTGGATCGATGCTCCAAAATAAAAGGGTCTCAAGCCCTTAAACCATATTTAGCTTATGACAAAAAGGCAGTCTGGCTTAACATTAAAGAACGTTACGGCAAAATTGACCAATGAAAAACCTTATAGAGAAGTTTTCAAAAGAACCACAAAGCCTTTAAAACAAAAAACTGAACAACTGATGTCAAGCAGCCGTCTTCAGAAACAGTAGCAAAATAAGACCATGAACAAGTATTAACTAGATACATACACGAAGTAGCAAAAAGCACAATTCAGAACACTATCATTCCAGGATCACCAGCTCGATCAGTTTGCCATTGCAGAGAATACCAGCTTCAGAGAACCCTGAAGGTTGTCCCGCCTGCACATGAGCCACGAGGGCTCCATCCGAAGCAGCCATTATAGTTTCAGACTTTACTCCCTCTACTTCCGCCAACTGAGGATAAACCAACCTGCACTGAGAACAAGCAACATTCTTGGATAACAGAGCTTTTCCACGCCACCAAGGGGGAGCTTGGATTGTCCCCCGCACCACACCTTTTGCAAGCCATTTGATGGCCTTGACGCGGTCAGGATTTCTCTGAATAGCCAGCCAATCTTCGAGACCAGAGATGGGTTGCAAAATCTCATCCAAGTTGGGCATCATAATTCCCCTACTACCAGCCGTATCTAGATTTTGAGCACAAACAGCATCCACTTCCTTTGCAAAATGAACGAGAGCCAAAAACCGGGACTCTAATGCGAAAAGCTATCAAAGGTATGAAACCTAGCGAGTCCCGACCGGAGAAGGGCATAGACGGAGACGGGCCGAGGGGGAGAGAAGCAATTTCAAACAGCAGCCCCAGACAATACTCTGGTAAAACAAAGAACTCCACAATATTTTGAACCTGTTCAAAGTCCGATAACAAAAGACAAATATTGTTGGAGAATAATGAGGCCAAGTCAAAGTTAACACGCACCCTGTTGCATGCCGATAGAATATCCATGCCCAGAACTAATTCAATTGCTTCCGCAACTTCCGATGAAGGGATCCAAAAGACATTAAACAAACGGGTCTTGGTGACCGAGCCACAAAAACCCATTTCTCTTGTCTTGTCCTTGCCGAATACTAGAGGCCATCTAGCTAACTCAGTCCAAAATTTCTCCATCGCCGAAAAAAGCAAGCAAAAACTAACAACCTGCCTCAAGCTCAATCCAAAAAAAAGGATCCACCCTGCAATCATTGTGAAGTTCGAGCCAATCTTAAACATTCATACCCCTGTTGCGAATCGAGCAGATCCATACTTTCTAATAATGACGAGTAATATCACATGGGAGGGAATTCTCCGCTGTCATAAAAATTGATTATCAAGCATGCAAGCCCAACCAAGCTCTCAATGGAAATCGTGAGTCTCCAAACAATAGAAAGCAATTTATTTTATGAAAATAAAATCATAGACCTTATACATTATCCAAATTATTTTTAAAAAACAATTTGATCAAAATTGCTACACTCAGCCCAACAAGAACTAACATTGTCCATTCTGACTTCCATAAGTTGGTCTATGGCGACATTGGCTAGAAAGTCTGCCACTGAGTTACTTTCCCTAAAGCAATGTGAAGCTGTCCATTTAGTAAAGAATTTCATTTTCAGTCAAATGATATCTAGAATATTTGCTAATTTCCATGATTTTGTTCTTTGATTAGTCATTGCTTGAATTACAACTTGCGAATCTCCTCCGATCTCAAGCACAGTTATTCCACAATCAATAGCCATTTGAATTCCAGCTACCAATGCTTGAGCCTCTACTTCATTGTTAGCCCCATCAAGGAGTTTCAAAGATAAGGCTCTGATTAAAGAGCCGCTACAATCTTTAATCACGCATCCTGGTCCGAACGCCCTTGGATTGCCTCTACAGGTCCCGTCAAAATTCAATTTAAACCAGCCAGGATTTGGTGGAATCCAAATTGCTTCTTTCCTATTTCTCTTATTTTGCATATTTACTATTGACCCCTAAACAGGAGACCTAAGCAACAATCTTATTAATTATAACCTAACCACTATTAGATCAAAAACCTAACAAACCCCCCTTGATCTAGAAAATGACCCAAAACAATAAGACTATGAATCTATCCAATAAACTTGTCAAAACCTGCAACTAGCCAGTTGTACTATGACACTAATCAATCTATGTCGACACATCTACTGCAATCCCTACAGCCTGACCTGTTGCACCTTGTGCCTACTGCAATCCCTGCAGCATCCTAACACTACCTGACACGATGTTGATGAATGTTCCTCACTGATCATCCTTTGGTCTATGTACATGTGCATGTACCTACAATATGAACATCATCCTAGATTTCCAACCACTAAGATCCTTGTCTCAATGATTATCCTGTACCCGAAGTATGACACATCTTTTACAACTCTGACCACTTTGTAAACATTTGTGTGCTTGCAACACCACAGCGTTGCAAACATTCTTGTACTTACAACAATCGTCAATGATGTATAACCACCTGAAGACTGATCAAAACACCCTTCACCATCTATTGGTTGACAGGGGAGAAGTCAATGCAGCACAATAACCACCAAATAATTGGTCCACTCCTCATCAATGATATCAATAAGTCAAACCCAAAAATTGAACATAAACAAAAATAACACCAAATTGCTATCACCTATATGTTGCATTGACTTCTCACCTCTCAATGATTATCATGTACGTAAACTATGACACATCTTTTGTAAACCCAACAACTCTAACCCCTTTGAAAACATTTTTGTGTTTGCAACTCCACAACTTTGCAAACATTCTTGTACTGAAAACACTTGTCAATAATGTACAATGACCTGAAGTCCAATCAAAACACTCTTCCCCCTATCAAGCAAGAGACGAGAAATCAATGTAGCATAAATACCACCAAATAACCAGTCCACTCGTCATCAATGATATCAATAAATCAAAACCAAAACTGGGACATAAACAAAAATAACACCAAATTGCTATCACCTATCCAAAAACACCACTACATCAAACCCAATCTCAGAGCCAGTAGCGAACTCAAAATGAGTGGGTCTTCTAGCTCTCTCAGCAAGGTCGATCCTAATAACCTTGTAGACTACAAGATGCTACAATTTGGTCTCTGACGGTAATGATAGCATGAAAGTTTAGTGTTACAACCATGGTGTTCAAGCAAAGACTGCCCATTTTCAAGAAAGATGAGGGCATTAGGTACTACCAATATTGCACCATTTATATAAAAAAATGCTTTATAGCTTCGTACAAAAACAAATTCAATAAATTTTTCTAAAAACTTGGAAGGGAGACTCCAAAATAAAAAACTAACTCTTCCGATGCGTTCAAAATTTGCCAAAACCTTCAAAACAAGTGGTTACACATCTATCCTCGGGTAGGAAAACAAAAGGACTCAAAACCTCAAAATCATAGACTATAAGCACTTTAAAAAAGGGGATTTTAAAATATCTTTGCACTTGGGTTTTAGCAAAGACTCAAACATAAAATCTTTCATCCCTTTAAGACTTATTAACCAACTTATACCAACTCAACTATATAGTTGTTTGAAACATATAATGTAAAACTTTACTTAACCACTTCTTGTATCGATGAAACAGAATAATAGAAAGTGGGTTTTGAACCTGAGGCCTGTAGAATTGCAATTCTTTGACAAAATGTCTTGACCACTTCCCCTTTGCAATAATATGAAACAAAATGTCTAAAATTTGTACATAACTTATTTTAAAACTGCCCAGATTATTAATTATTAAAACAACTTCAACTTCAAAATTGGCTCACCCAACAGTGAAATATGCACAGCAATTTGTTATTGTTTTTGGGGCCCACGCATAGTAATGAAAAGGTTCAGAATATATGTATGTACATATGTATGTATAGTGTCTCCACAGAAATCACACCAAAAAACAATTCTAATGCCTTTTTCTGCATTTTAGCGCCATTTGCAGCAGTTTTAACACCCTTCTCTGCATTTTAACACCATTAAAATGAGTTTTAACACCCTCCTCTACAGTATCAACACATTTTAGGCAGGTTGTCTGGTAAATAAATGCCTTTTCAGCTGGTTTTCAGGTAAACAGAATAATACAGCAGCTTTTCACGGAAAGAAAACAATAATCACAACCCTTTGCACCACCTCTCACAGACATCTCACCATCAGCAAAAACGCCCTCTGACATATAATAGGTTTTTCAATGCCTGCTCAACATTTAATACACGTCCCTACATTGAGAAATTATTCCATCACCCTCTCCGCAGATTTATCTCCTTTTGTAGTCTTCTCATGTTCTTTCAAGCACTCAATCTTGTCATGTTTTACAAACGACTACATCCTTCCTCCTTGTTACCTTCCTATATTTTCAATGGCTTTGCACCATTTCAACTACTACTTCAACTGCCATTATCATCCTCCTCACAGGCCCATTCTCACTGAGCTTTGATGCCACTTATAAACAATTAGAATAACATTAATAAGTTAAGTTGACTTAATTAATTTATTTACTCCAAGAATGTTACATCGTTGAAGCACACACACCAACACGCTTCTTCTAACTCCCATAAGCCTAAATAATAAGCTTTCCTCTTGTACGGGACCCAACTAACCATTTAACCACCTGACTTAACCAACTTACTAAGTTAAAAAAATTCTAATTCTAATTTAGTGAGAGGGTGTATCTCTACAAGAAGCGTGCCCCTTTATTATTATAACAAACTAAGCAACACTTTTATTAATTACAACCTAACCACTATTGGATCAACAACATAAAATCTCATTAGAAAGTCGAAGAAATGAAATAAGGAGATCAAGAATGTCCGCCATCATAAGAGCCTTAATAGAATTAAAACTTCAAGCAATAAGCTTGGGTTGGCCTTTTGCAATCAACATTTTAATTTTTGGAATGAATACATCATTTTAATATGCGAACAATAAAAACTGTGAAAGGAAATTATTTTTTTGCAACTATGATTTATAGTAGAGTTGTGTTACAGTCTGAAAGGAAGATGTCATGTACATTTATGTTTTCTCTCGAAAAATACATCTTGTGATATGAAAATGAACTAGAAATTCACATACAATAAAAATCTCTCCCTATAAAAACAAGGGAGGAAAGCAACTAGACCTGCGTCCTGATGGGCAAAGAGTCAACATCAAGCATGAGCTATTTTTTATTTTTCCAGTGACTATTTTCAAACAACTTTATAGAATAAGACTCAACAATAAAATAGATTTCCTCTAAAATATTCCATAATTTTTTTTAAACTTAATGGAGAAGTCATGCACTGGTTGCCAAGAATTATGTGAATCAATAGGCAAGTATTTTAGATTCACAAACACCTTCCTCTTATAAACATATTTGTATTTATATATCGGATTAACATTCAAATAAAATAGTTAATAGTGATTTTACAATCTAAATGCAATAATTCTACTAATAATTACCCCCCAAATTCTTAGAAGTTTTAGATCATCAAGCATATTCAATTCACCAAAATTGCAGTACCTACGCTACTACTCAATGCGTCATTGTTTCCCTCCCTAGTAGCAATCACATATAATGAATTTATAGTTGAATGCTTCACCTTGTTACAAATCAATTGCACTTTGACATGAAAAGAATCTAAGTCTGCCACGTTATCTGATAGCAATCTCTTTTTGTTGGGGTCTAGTAGGGGTTTTCTGCAAACAAGCAAAAGCATAGGATAACTTCTTTTGCGCTCAACATTTAAGCATTCGGCTGCGTCGGCATCAATTCACATAAGGCACAGGGCCTATGTGCTCACCCGAAGCACAACTGAGAAGGAATTGGGGCCCGCGTTGGGCTAGTTGTGCCATGGCACAAGGCTTCAAAGGGGGGGCTCAAGCAATGCAATGTTAACTTAGCTAAGAGGCAGACCCATTGGCGCAGGCCTATTTCGGAGTAAGCCCAGGGTCATATAGGCTCTGAGTGGGTCACAAGACTAATTTGACTCAAGTTATCCTCCATATTTAACAAATGCAGATTAAACATAGGTTGGGTTCACGGGTGCAAATCTATACCCATTTTGCATGTAGAATGATGTTGATGTCAAGAAAATACAAAGACTCCATTAAAATGTGAAACCAGTGAAACACATGAACTTCAGATTAGCATATTAACCAAAATGCGACATAACACAAACTCACTTGCACCCCATAGCAACACTACTAACATGCGAACCAAGACAAACCCAAATGTATTTCAAAGCAACACCATTACTAATTGTTCAAAGTCTAGAATAAAAGTTTAAATCCAAAACCATACTACCCATAGCCCAGAAGTTCATAGGCGAGCTTGAGCACATACAATTGGAGCCAGGGTGGCCTCCATTCTATATCTAAGACTAGACAAAGATCTAGGCGACATTAATGGCCACTAGAGCAAACTCTACAAGGCATGCTTCCAAAACCATTCCGCTAGAGCTTCCCTGCAATTCTCAAGGTGGCCTCCTTTTCTAGCTCAAGCTCTTTATATAGACCTTCAAGAGCATCTTTGCCAAGGTGGAGGTTGCATGCGAGCATTAAACTGGAGTTTTGCCATCATAACCACCGGCTCCATCATCGCGCAATTCTCATGCTCCACTTGCCATCTTTCTTCAGATCTTCGTCGATGCCCTGATTATCCGGGATTTGGTCAGTTGTCAGCCAATTGGCGCATGTTTTGCGCTACATGCTCTAGCTAGCTATCAAAACCATTAGGCTGACTGCTTGCCAAAATAACTAGATGCGCCGAGGTGGATATCAGGTTGGCGCAAAAACTCCATCAAACCAAAGCTATAGGCCCAGCATTACCCCATACAAAAACCCTAGTCCACCCTTATGTCGTCAACCTTTTGGGAGCGCAAAACTCAGGTGCATTCTCTGGGAGCTCTACGTTGAAGTCCTCAAAGCGCTTTATGGCTAGCTTGATCCCATTCGCAATGCTATCAATTTCGATTGAAGTAGCAGCGAGTGCAAGTGTATCTGTTTTATCCCAACTCCTTTCGGAAGGTTTCTAGGTTGGCCTGCACCTTTGCCACACTTCCATCCAAAATCTCCCCTTGCTCACAGGCCTTAGTCTACAGGGTGCAGAAGATGTCTTCTAGGGTTCTCTTCTGAGCCTTGATCTGATTGCTCAACTCGCTTACGCTTCCCGTGATCTGCGGCCTTTCCGCCTTGCCTGCAGAGTACACCTTTGTCATCAGTTGCTCCTTCTCATCCTTGCTTCAAGAGCGCATCTATCACAGAGGCTTGGTTGGAGAAGTTCAAAAAGATTGCGTCTACTCCTTCCTTCAACTTGGCGAAAAGATCCTCCACTGCTTGGAGCATGTCTGATAACTCCTTTAGTGCGACACTAGGGTCTTCCTCTTCCTCTTCTTCTTGCATTGGCTGGGGCTAGAGTCTTGGGAGCATTTGCTCCACCAAAACACAAATTTTATCGAACTCTGACAGGTCTGAGGTGTTGACACTATCACTAGAGATGGCTCGGCCACCTCCACATGCTCACAAAGTTGTTATAGTTTGAACTTGTTGGCCTGTGCTTCCTCCCTTGCTTCCTTGAGGAGTTTCTTCAGTTTCAACGCCTTGTCGTTATTTATGACATTTTGACGCGTTACTTCCATAGCCATTCTTATTAGCGCACTTCCATATTGGACTGGGTTCATGGCCCAGAGGTCAACAAGGAGAGATACCTGCCCTTCCTCAGTATCCTCTAGGCTTGAAGTTGCAACCTTTGGCGCCTCGAATTGGGGCTCCTCCATGTAGTAGTCCAACGCAAATGAAAGTTGCTTGCTCGTCCTTGTCATGGCAGCTTTTGGGGGTATATCTTCGTACAAGTATAAATCCTCGTCCTCCCAATCCTTATGCACCATTTCTCTGATGTTGAGCTCTTTGTCGCCCTTTCCGATGACGGCCTTCTTCTCCATGTGCACTTCTTCCCCTTACTAGCGCTACCGCTCTCTTCGGCTTGCTCCTCCGAGGAGTCAATTGTCTGGTACTTGGGGGTTTCTTCATCGGACTTCTCCCCCTTGTCTGTTTCTTCATCCTGGGGCTTCTTAATGTTTATTTCAAGGTTTATACCTTTGGCATCAAGGTCGCCTTGTCACTGTTGGTGCTCCTCAACTGTCTCCTTTTGTTGCTCCGAGGCGTCGGCATTGCCTTCTTTTGGTTCAGATACCCCTTCACTACTTGGGTGTGCCTTAGCAGCTTTCTCTGTTTGTCCGGCAAAGCCACTTGGTGCCTGTTTGATCACCTCTACTTTTGTTTATGTGCAAGAGGGTACTTTTGGGGCCCTCCTCTCCAACTCGGCCTTCTTTTGTTCAAGGTCACCTAATTTATATGTTCCTCGTTGAGTCCCATCTTTTCGTAGGCCGCTCTTTTTTCCTCGGTAGATTGAGGAGCTACTAGGGATGCCTTATCTGAGAAAGTGTAAGAGAAGCAAAGCCATCATTCGATTGATGAAGCAATCACAGACGATGGAATCGATTTGGCTTGGGGTCGGTGCCTCATAGTCTAGGGGTTGGTGCCCTTGTGGGTTGGTGCTCACGAATTGGCTAGGTTGGTGCTTGGCAAAGGGGATCAATGTCTCCAGTGGGTGGGTGCTCACAAATTGACCGAGTTGGTGCTTGGTTTAGGGATTGGCGTCTCCAATAGGTTGGTGCCTGCAAACATTGTAAAAGAGTTATATATATATATAAAGGCAAAATTTTGTCATGGTTTTCTCCCGAAAGAGTTTCCACATAAATCCTGTGTTCTCTTGTGTCATTAATTGCTAGATCTTGAATGTTTATGAATGATGCGGTTGATTAAATTTGAAAAGATTAAAAGATTATGTTATACTGATTCACCCCCCTCTTAGTATAAGCATGTGCTTAACAATTGGTATCAGAGCGGTTCCTTCAAAATCAGTCTAACCACTGGAAGGTAGATCCCGAGAGCACACATGGCTAGTCGTCAAGGTCAGGACAATTTCTCCACAAACAAAGCACCATTGTTTGATGGAACGAATTATGCTTTTTGGAGTATAAGGATGAGAAAATATCTTATGGCTCTAGGGTTTGATATTTGGTTATCAGTAGTGACGAGGTACATAGCACCAACAAATCAGCCAATAGATCAGGGTGGAAAGAAGGCATGTGAGAATAATGCGAAAGCGATGAATGCCATTTTGTGTGGCTTATCAGAATTGGAGTTCGTAAAAGTAATGCATTGTGGGTCAGCAAAAGATATATGGGACAAACTTCAAAATATCTATGATGGTGACGACAAGGTCAAGAAGGCGAAGCTTCAAACGCATAGAAGGCAGATTGAAAGTCTTAAGATGAAAGATGAAGAAAACGTTGCAGCCTATCTGCTCTGTGTGGATGAGATGGTCAACACCATCAAAGGGCTAGGTGAGAAAATGGAAGAATCGATGATAGTACAGAAAGTACTAAGGTCACTTCCTATGAGGTATGATGTGAAAGTCTCGGCTATTGAAGAAATAAAGGACATGGACACATTGAAGACGAATGAATTACATGGAATTCTCGCAACATACGAAATGAGGACGGAAGCAGAAAAGCCAACAAAGCATGAAGCAACTTTCAAAGTATCAAAGAAAGAGAAAAAAGAAAAACATGAATCAAGCCATAGCACCAGTGAAGAGTCAGATAAAGAAGCCCTATTTGTGCAAAATTTCAAAAAGGGATCTAAGAGATATAAAGGTAAGTTACCTTTTAAGTGTTTCAATTGTGGAAAAATAGGACACTTTGCAAATAAATGTCCCCATTCAAAAGAAGAGAGTAGTGATGACGAAGAGGAACATGATGAGAAAGAAAGTATCACAAGAGCAAGAAAAACTACAAATCAGAGAAATATGAGAAAAAGAAGAGATCTAATAAAGAAAAGAAAAGCCTTTATTCAAAAAGGGCTAGTAACTCAAGTGAGGAGATTGAAGAAGGTGTTACAGATAATGACGGAGGTGAAGTTTTGTTCATGGGTATAGAAGATTGGGATGGTAATGACCAGATAACTAGAGAACAATCTTAGAGTGATTCAGAAGCTAGAGAAGCAGAAGTAGATCTTGAAGAACTCTTAAGTGCCTTGAATGAAAACAAAATGCTCAAGAAAGAGAATCGGAAACAAAAGCGACAAATTCAGAAATACGAAGAAGATGATCAAGATAGAGAAGAAGAGTTATCAAAAATAAGATAGGAGTCAGAAATGGTCATCATGAGTCTAAATGCTCAAGTCGAAGAGGCGAAGAAAATAAAGGAAGAGACTAAAATCGAACTGAAGGCAAAGAAGGAATAATGTGAGAAGCTAGACGCTGAGATTGTTGCCTTGAGAAAAGATTTAGAAAAGGCGAACGCTAAATTGACAAACAACTTAAGATTTGAGAAAAGCACCGAGGTTCTAGAGGAGATTCTAAATCGTCAGAGGTCACTATTCGACAAGTCAGGGCTTGGCTATGGAGATGAACAAAAGTTTACCAAGAAGTATGTTAAAATTGCTAAACCTGTGAAGATAGAAGAGAAGACTTCCCCGAAGAACGAAGTTCTGCAAGCAGAAGACAAAGGAAAGAACCATTGGCATGATAGAAGATCATTCTTGCCAAAACAATCTGACATGGACCAAGGATCGTTTTATGGCTATTGCTTTAATTGCAACATTTTTGGTCATAGAGCAAAGGAGTGTAAGAGACATGCGAGGAATGGATACGCATGGAACAGAGGCAGAAATGTAGATATGAGGAATGGGCATGCAAGAAATGAGTATGCATTGAACTATCGCACAAGTAAAGGACATGAGAGGAATGAGCATGGTTAGAACGGAAACAAAGATTCATATGGTTTCTCAAGTAGAAATTCATTTACTTCATTGTCAAAAGACATTGTATGTTATAATTGCAATAAGTATGGATATATAAAGAGACAATGTGGAAGTAATCCTATAGACCAGAAAAAGAAAGAGGATGCTCAAACCAAACTCAAAAGAGAATTCGTGCAAGTTTGGAAGCGAATGCAGCAGCTAGTCAATTAAAAGGAGTAATATGTGCTTGTGCAAAAGGCACAAGGAGCAATGGCAGGGAGGCCATGATGGAGCACAAAGCACAAGAAGAAATGGCAGTGAAGACCATGTTGAAACAAGAGAGATATGATGTGCACAGTGGAAAGATGCTACGAAATGGAACAATAAAAGAAGATATTACAATAAGTGGTATAAAATAAATTCAAGATTGCAACGAAGACAACAGAAGAAGATAATATCTTTCTCATCTAGTGACTATGAGAGGAAGCATCAACTCAAAGGGAGCAGGGTGTACAACCCTTTGCCATTGATGTCAAGGGGGGGAATTGAAGACGAGGGGAGTTCATATACTAATTCATGGGGATTTCCATCAATGACAAAGGAGGAGATTGTTGGAATAATTGTCACTGATGTCAAAAGAATTGTAACAAATATAAATGGAAATGTCAAACAGATTTTTTGCTAGAAGTGAACGGAATTGTTGCCAAAAGTGAACGGAAATGTCGACGGAAGTGAACGGAAATGTTGACGAAAATGTCAACAGTCGCATCTCTTGGTGAAGAGGTACCTCTTAGATGGGACACATCCTTTAAAGGCTATATAAGGGAGAAGAGATGTGAAAGTATTACAAGCATTAGATTAAATTGAAGATCATATAAGTGAGAGAGAAGGAAGAGAGGAAGAGCAGAAAATGAAATAGAATATCTCTTAAGAAAAGAAGTGTGAAGGGTAGATTTATTTTAATGAAGAATATTATTTGAGAATTGTGAAAGAGAGGAGAGCAGAGAGTATATAAGAAAATTACTGAGAGAGAAAGTGTAAGAGAAGCAAAGCCATCATTCAATTGATGAAGCAATCACAAACGGTGGAATCGATTTGGCTTGGGGTCGGTGCCTCATAGTCTAGGGGTTGGTGCTCCTGTGGGTCGGTGCCCACGAATTGGCCAAGTTGGTGCTTGGCGAAGGGGATCAGTGTCTCTAGTGGGTGGGTGCTCACAAAGTGACCGAGTTGGTGCTTGGTTTGGGGATTGGTGTCTCCAGTAGGTTGTGCCTGCAAACATTGTAAAAGAGTTATATATATAAAAGCAATATTTTGTCGTGGTTTTCTCCCGAAAGGGTTTCCACATAAATCCTGTGTTATTAATTGCTAGATATGGTTGTTGTGGTTGATTAAATTTGAAAGATTATGTTATACTGATTCACCCCACCCTCTCAGTATAAGCATGTGCTTAACAGCCTCCTGGATGTTTTCAACACCGAGCTCCTCTTCACCTTCCTCTATTCGCAGGATATAAGTCCCTGCCCTGTGTTCTTCAGTGTCTTCCTTTATCATAGGCACTAGGGCCACCTCTTTCTCCATGTCTGCAAGGGTCTTGGTAGGGAATGCCATAGGTCCCTTAGTCTTTCTTGGATTTTTACTGGAAGAAACGCCCCCTTGCTTGAATGTTACGCGCTTCTTTGGCACAGGTGGCACGATTGGTTCTTTGAAGGCTATCTTCAGTTGTATATGCTCCATAATTTCCTCTAGTTTTCCACTCCGCTTCTTCTGGAGTGACTTTGCCTAGACTTTTGGCACATCCTCTCCTCCATCGCTGGCTAGGAGGGGGTGCTCATCATCTTTGCCAGGATCTCTGCCTTCTGCACGGCTTCATCTCATAGTACAAGTTGAAATTTTTCCCGTTAATTATAATCCTTTGGAGGGGACTAATGTCAGGTCTGTCACTATCATCATCCTCATCCTTGGTTGCCTTGGTTCCAAGGTGCACAAATTGGCACCTCATCATCTTCCTATCGCAATTCATGGCCTCAGCCTGGATATCAATCTGTTGCGCATTCGAGATCCTCTTAAACGCCGCCATGAAGTTTTTTGACGGAAAACGCATAAGGCAATCGGAGCCAACCTGAAAGATTTCTATCTGTGAGCGCTAGGCGCACCACACAGAAGTGTTGCATTACGACGAAGGTTGTCATTCCCACAAGTTGTTGAGGGAGTTCTTTTGGGATGCGTCACTCCTTTCCAAAGGCCTCCGCATACTTGTCAAACCACCCCTACACTCTGGTTTTGTACTTCTGCAAAAAACTGGGGGGGGCAAATGTAGTCCTAGTACTTCACCACTGGGGATTCGTGATTTGGTGGAAACACACATAGGTGGTCTTCGTCGCCATTCGGCAAACCTATCTCCATTACCATCAGGATAAACATATACCCCCACTAGAAAGTCTCGCGTGCCCAATGGCATTCTTGCGCGTTCTTTATAATCTCTTCTACGACAAATTTGGAGATGTTGAAGAGTTCTCCCTACGCCATGTGGTGGGCAATGCAAAGGAAGGTTTTGTTGATGTCTAACCATCGGCTGCCAAGGCAAAGTTTGGCACTTACTAGGTGTGTTGTCGCCCTTGTGCCTGGGTCCTGAATGTCTTTTATGGGGAATGCAAATCCTGACTTGTAATAGCCCAGGAGCTTTGCGACCCTCTCCACTTCTACATCGTCATCCATCATCTTCCTTATATTCGTACTTGAGCAAGGTGGCCCTGTGATTTTGCTTATGTGGCTCTCAAAAATTCTCATGCGTCGTCCAACAAAATAGAACCGATCACCATGCACCCGCAAGAGAAGGAAATGCACCAGGGTTTCTTGCTTGTCGAAGCTTGGCAGCTCAAAGAGTTGCGTTGCGCCTGTGGTTTTCAACTTGTCACTGATGGAGACATCAAAGAGCGCGGCACTTTCCTGCCTTTTTGCCTGTATCCACCATCCAATCTTTATTCAGCTCTTGTTCATTGCTGCCCATTCTATGGTTGTAGTCTTTTAACTTACACACATGGACGAAAGATACCCATTTTTCCCCCACCATGACTTCTGGCAGGTACTCCATTTCTCAGTAGGTGAGCTTTTCGCTCGCAATTGGATCAATCTCTGCAATGCTAACTCCCTCTACAATTTGCGCCTTAGATTTTGCGGCGGCTTCTTCTATCACTCCTTTTGCTTTCTTCGCATCCTTGGGCGCTTCTAGTGCTTCTGTGCTCAGTGTTTTCTTTCCCATCCTAAATTTGTTAGTGTTAAAGCGTGGCTGATTGACCCTGCAAAAGCCTAAAATGGTGTTTGATCTGCCTCACAACCACAGGAAATGTGACTACGTGTTTAGATTTTGAGCTTCCCATCCCTTCAATGGCGGACTGGTTATCCTGTCGAAACCTCTACTTTCTCACTTCCCCTTCAAATTTGGTCTGTTTGCCTCCTCTTCACTCTAGGGTGAGACACAATCTTCTGTTCGCTCTTTTGCTCACACTTAGGAAAGCTGTGGGGAACTCGTTTTCTATTTTTGGTAGCTTCGGCTCCTTGCTTTGCTCTCTTGAAAATAACAAGTAAACCACCTACCTCTACCAAATTTGGTCTTATACTTTGTTCTCATCTACCAAATTAATGGTTGGCATCATTGAGATCCGTGAAATCCGCTAAAATCCATTGCCATTTGCTCATTAATGTGGATCTTTTTTTCCATCGTCATTCCGTAGCATTAACTTTGCTAACGGTTTCTTCGAGGAAGTGACAGGGAATAAAAAAGGTCACTTCCCGCTAACTATTGGGTGGGTGCCAGCTATCAAAATGGTCACTTCCTTGTGCTTTGTTCATCTTGGCACGACCCTCACCTTCCTTCTAGTTACTTGGGCGCAATGCTTCACATGTGCGCGATTCAGCCTCTCAGATTCCATCTCTTCTCTAGTGCTGCACTTCCTTTCAAGCACACCTCACTATCTCGATCGATTTCTCTGTGCTTTACTATCTCTTGCTTCGACCTCCCCTACCCCATACAAATCTTTGCACTGGTCCTCCAGCGCCTCACTGTCTCCTTTTTTTGGTCTCTTACGCACAAACACCTTCATGTGCACTTTACTCGTCAAATTGTACTTGTAATTCAAATAACCTGGCAAACTTAACACGTGCCCAGAAACTTAGGTGTCTGGCCACAAGTGCTTGAAAAGTGACCAGACTCGACTCACCCCACTGGATTTATGCGAGTGCAAGTGCCACAAATGTTCTACTACAAGCCTGAAAGTGCCACGCTTATTAAAACAACACAAAAGAAACAAAACATTAGGCAAAGATTTGGCTCGCGCCAATTTTATTACAGTCACAATACAAAGCGCTCGACTTTTGACCAAAAAATCGGTGTTAGAGGGTGCAAGCGCCATTCTATTGATGGTATAATTTCAATCTAACGCTGTTGAAATGCTCGAGGAGCATTTCACTAGTCAACATGCGCAGCTTGCATGCGCCAGTCTCCAAGATGTTGTGGATTACATAAGGTCCCATCCACTTGATCTGTAGTTTGCTTGGGTGCCTTAGGTACTTAATATCATACAAGAGGACCAATGCACCTTTTGTAAACACCTTGCCCTTGATGTGCTTATCATGCCATGTCTTGTGGCGGGCCTTCTCTATCTGTTGGCTCCATCGTGCTTGGGTACGTGTCTCGTCCATCCTCTCCAAATCTTCCAAGCGTGCGCTTAATAACTCTTGGTCGTCCAATCAACCAATACGCGCAATGCGCAATGAGAGCACTAGGAACTTCATAGGTAAAATGGCCTCTGCGCCAAACACCAGTTGGAATGGTGTAGCCTTGTTCAAGTGCTTGTATGTCGTGCGATAGGCCCATAGCACAGTTGACACGCAGTCATCCCAATCCTTGGGACCAACGTCGCAGATTTGTTAGGCATGTCCCCAGTATTTTATTAAATGCTTCTATGGTGCCATTAGCCTAGGGGTGGTAGGGTGTCATTTTATGGTGCACCACCAAATACTCAAATAGTAGGATCCAAACTGTTTCATTGATGAAATGTGTGCCATGGTCGCTAATCAAGCTGAGCGGGCACCCATACCTACTAATAATGTTTTTCCAAATGAATCTTACTACCATCATGGCTGTACGGTCTTTGCTTGGCGCCGCTTCCACCCACTTAGTAAAATAATCTGTAGCAACCAGAATGTACCTTGCACCTATTCGTCTTGCGACAGGAGTAATAGGCCCAACAAAATCAACAGCCCATTTTTCGAATGGTGCCTGTGCAAAGATGGGGATGAGGGGCATCTCATCCCGGTGATTTGGTTTTCCTGACCACTGGCAAATGTCACACTTTTTCACATATTCTTTTGCATCATTAAACATAGTCAGCCACCACAAGCCCGATTGTAGAACTTTTCGTGTTGTGGCGTCTCCAGCACAATGGCCTCCAGCAATCCCATCATGTGCTTCTTGCAATAACTGGTCCCATTCGTTCTCTAGAACACATCAGCACATGATCTCATCATAGCCTAATTTGTATAGTTCCCCACTAATGAGTTGAAATGGGGCGACACGAACCGTGAGCTGCTTCTTTTCTTTAGTTGTCATGGCTTGAGGCACAGATCTGGAGGTCAGAAATGTTGCAATCTCTGCTAAGTCTTCTGGGACGCTTTAGATCCTGTAGAGTTGTGCGTTGGGCATATCATCTTCAATTGGCACTATCGCATCTCCAGAGTTGATGCGGGATAGATGGACTAGGCCTGAGATTTGCTTTCTAGGCTTGACTACAACAAAAATTGGAACTCTTGGAACAATATGATCCATTGGCAAATGCACCCCTACAAAATGGGCTTGTTCACCACGTACTTAAGCGCCTCATGATCAGTAAAGAAGACAAATGGGTCGCCAACAAATACTGTCTAAACTTTTGCAGGATGTAGATCATGGCAAGCGCCTCTGATTAGTCGTGGTGTAATTTTGTTTTGCCTTGGTCAGTTTCCTGCTTGCAAAATAAATAGGATGATCCATTTTCCCTTCTCCTGGTTGTGCTAGAATGGCACCGATTGCAATACTAGAGGCATCGACATGGACATAGAAGGGAGTTGCCCAGTCGAGAAATTGTAGTATCAGTGCACTTGCCAGCTTTAGCTTCAGGGTCTCGAAAGCATCCTCCTACGCCACGCCCCAATAGAATGGGCCATCCTTCCACAATAGTTCCTCTAGCGGCGCCGCAATCCTGGCATAATTCCTTATAAACTTCCTATAATATCTGCAATGTCCAAGAAAGGTGTAGACGTCTTTCTGCGTTGATGGTGTTTCAAGCTGAAGGATGATTGCATATTTGGCTGGGTCAACAAGCAGACCATCCTTGCAAACGACATGCTCGAGCAATGTGCCAAACAGCATCGCAAGAATACACTTCTTGAGATTCAAAGAGATTTGTAACTGTTGGCACATTTCAAACATTAGGCGCAAATTGTCATAGTGATCTTTTACCAATCCATACACAATCCAATCTTATAAATACACTTGGAGGAACTTGTGAATAAAGTCTTTGAATGCAGTGATCACCACCTAGGAGTAACCTGTTGGTGCATTCTTCAGCCCAAAGGGCATCACGTTATACACGAAACATCCCCACTCGGTCGCAAAGGTGGTTTTCGACTTGTCTTCCTCCTCGATCTGGACTTGATGGTAACCTAAAAATCCATCAGTAAACGTGTATATTTCGCAGCCTGCGATGCCTTCCAATACTTCATCCGTGAACGGAGTTGGGAAGGGGTCAGTCATGCAAGCAGCGTTCAACATCCTGTAGTCAACACAAATTCGAATGTGCCCATCCTTTTTGATGTTGATGACCATGGGGTTGACCCATTCGGACTCCTACATTGGGTAAATAACTCCTACGGCTAGCATGCCATCGATCTCAGTTTTGACCTTGGCGTGAAGATTTGGGTTCATTTTGTAGGGTCACTTTTTGATTGGTCTCACGCCGTCTACTAGTTTGATGCTCATCTTTCCAAGGG
The DNA here is from genome assembly GCA_037957365.1 of Torreya grandis. Lineage (NCBI taxonomy): Eukaryota > Viridiplantae > Streptophyta > Pinopsida > Cupressales > Taxaceae > Torreya > Torreya grandis. The sequence continues at coordinate 8,967,400 of JARHVA010000023.1, forward strand.
ATGGATGGACGCCTTTCGTATCCTTATAGTTTCACAGGAACAGGTCTTGGAATTTTTTCAGTAGATCAACAATATGCAATAGTTTTGCATCAGACCGATAGGCGCCCAAAGTGGCAATTTTGGGTTCCCCCTCCAAGCTGATATCTGCCTTGGTAGTTTTTAACAACCACTGTTAATATTCATGCTTCTCCTAGTGTGAATCTGTGACCTGTCTACTGCCCTCAGTTGTCTCTACCCGAAGATGGGTAGGGTCTTCTTCTAGGGCGCCATCCTCAACTTGGCACACTAACTTCTTATTTCTGGCCAAATTCTTCTAGTTGCGCACTTTCCAAGTGGCATCATCTTTGTCGCTAAAGTCACTGTTCAGATTTTTTTCTTCGAAGAAGGTTGGGAGTGCCAACCCTTTTTGCCCAACATGTCCCTTAGGCGCTCTTCTAGTATAGCGGTGTCCTCAAACACTAACCTTCGAATTATCTATAATGGTTCAATTAGTTCAATATTTTGCGAAGAAAAGGAGAAGGTATCAACAAACCGCTCCTTAAGTGCATCCCAGTCTGTTGTTTCACGGCGCGTCTCATTGCCTACGTACCACGCCCGCACCCAAGTCTTTTTAAGATTTTTTAGAAGGTGTGCACCCATAGATTTATCAGGGCGTCTTCACCACAAACAGTCCATGTTTCTTTACAAAGTCATATATGTGCTATGGGATCAGATTTGTCGGAGTAAGCTAAAATGTCCAGATCCTCGTTGTTTTTTCCAAATCTGGTGCAAATGGTCACCTTTACATCCTAGCAAGTTGGCAAGCTAGGCTTTTGCATCGCCCACCAACGAGCGACAGTTCTTTTCAATGTGTACACCAGTGCGCCCATTCTATCCACCTTCTTTGGTATGCACGACTCAATGTCGCAGACATAGTCTTCTACAAGATTACTTCCTTCATACCTTGGGAGTGCAGCAAGCTTACCCTTACTGATGTGGGACACTCTTTTTCCTCTTTGCTTGGCACAAGGGATCCATATTTTAGGAGCGCGCTCAATCTGTATCCAGCCTGTCTTTACCAGTTTTGGCACCTTTGCTCTCACCAAGCGGCATCATCGGCCAATTGTCTCATATGCTTCCTCGACCCATCTATCACAAGCAACATTTGTGGTGTCTGAGGCTAACTGTCCATCCTCCCAAGAGAGGATTCCTTGATTGTTTGGCTCTAGGGTCTCAACACCTTGCGCTATGATGTTATAAATATGGTTGATTTCATCTTCAATATCCACGCTCTCGACATAGGGGGGTCCTTGGTCATTTGAAAGAGGTATGACTACTCTCTCCTTTCCATTCTCAAAGGTCATGTAGGGCCTTTTGAAACGCATACCTGCATTGTTTGCATAACACCATGGCCTTCCCAGAAGTGTCGGGTAGTTGTCCTGCTCTGCTAACTCTATTACTTAAAAGTCAGCCCCGAATTCGACGCCCATGATAACTACAACCACGTTTTTCAAAATCCCAATAAGCAGCGCCTGAGTCTTATTGGCCATGAAGAGCACGAGGGGAAAGTCTCAAAGTTGGGCTACCCATTTTCTCCCAAGCAGTCTTCGTCAAGATGTTGAACTCGACGCCCATGTCTACAAGAACCTCACAGACAGACCAGCCATCAATAGTGGTGTCCACCAGAAGTTCTTGGTCATATTCAGAATTCTAAGTGTGTCGGACTTCTCGTGCCCTCTCCATGTGTGGCACGGCGACCTCAACTTGCTTTTGGCCTACATGTTCCAGGAGTAAGTTCTTCAATAGGGGTAGCATACCCTCGATCTATAGGAGGCATAGATCTCGATCAATTCTTGTATTTTAGCCTCTCGACTATCCTGCTTCTTCTAAGCCGCGGCAGTCTACGCTTCTCGGTCCTATGCTAATTGGAGCTCCCCTTGCAAGTTTTGGATTATGCTCATAGCCTGTTGTAGTACATCCTTTTGGCGCATTGGGTCTGGATAAGGCACAACTTTTGGTTCAGGCCGCATTACGCATTCATTTCAACCCTTATCCCCATACTCGAGGCGTAACTCAAGAACTAGCGTAGCTAGCGGCTAAGTGGTGAGCCCACTTCGAGTAGTTGCCTGCACCTTGACTTTCGTTGTGCGTGTATGTTTCGCCTTTGGGGTCCATTTTTCCGTCTTATGCTCCCGTTTGATCATCCTTGTGCCCTTGCCTGCACCATGCCTTCCTTGGGTCAACTTTTTTGTAAAGGTCAGGGCAATCTTCACCCTTATGGGGCCCCCGACAATACCCACAAGTGGGATGTGTAGGGCAGTCACGTTGATAATGCTCGATTGAGCCACACCGATAACATGAGCGCGGTGGGAACCCTCCACCATCACATCCTCTACCTCGCCCTCTGGCGCCTCGTTGCATCCCGAAGTCTGCATTCTTTTGGTTGTAGCCATCATTCCCTTGGTTTATTTGCCCTCCCACAACGGCTATAGCTTGTCGTGTGCCCTTTTCCATGTTTTCGTGCATTTTGTCAATCACCCAACAGTTAGTAGTGTTATGGGTGTAGGCGTCACACAAACGACAATAGGTTGTTGTGTTGACTTGGTTGGTGCACTGCAATAAAGGGCAATTTTGCACGTCACGCACTTCTCGACAAACTTCACAACTTAGAATCAGAGCACGCACATTCCTCCATGGGCAGTTAGTTCTATTATGGCCTTCTACTTCACATTCAGTGCACCATAGTCCACTTTGAGTGTCATGAGCAGAGCTGGTGGTAAGCTTTTGGAGCTAGGACGCCATAGATGCAATTTGCGCCTCTATAAACGAGTTGATCTAGGTGTCTGCACTTCTGACTGCCTCGGTTCTGAGCGTGGATTCAAGCGCTTCTCAAGGGCTTCTAAAAGTTTTCATGGAAAGCGCCCTTCGGAATGGCACGAGCAACCCCCCAACGAACCACTGCGCATGTTGAGAAAGGTGAATATCATATGGCAGCTTCGATAGGAGAGTTTTGAACCATGCATCGTACAAGCACACACTCTCTGTGAGCCCTTGGGTAATTTCTTTCAGCACAGCGACACTCTATTGTTCGAGCTCCGGGATGTCGAACTCCTTCAGGAATGCATGCTTCAGGGTATCATAGTCAATCATGGCCAAGTTGGGATCAAACTTTCTGTACCAGGTGTGGGTGCGATCAAGTAAAATGGTTGCAAACTAAGTAGCCTTGCGCTCCAACTAGGTTATGTCTCGCGCGTGCCACTTAATTCACACTTCACATGTTCTGCAGCATTTTCCACGCCGCGATACTCTGGGAGGTGCATAGCCATTTCGTAGTAGATCTGTTGCGGGGGTGCGGTTGGTACTTGTGTCGCTTGTCCCCCCGGTGCCTGCCCTCTTGGCAACAGTCCTGTTCCACTAGGGATGTTACTTCCTCCTCCCAATGGGTTTCCTCCAATGCCTCTGTCCCCGGTGATAGGCGTTGTTCCTGTCGTTCTTGTTGGCGCAAAAGATGTTGTCGATGTTGTGTTACTTGTTTGTGGCGCCAGACCACTTCTTGAAGGCTGTTGCCCACCTTGTGTTCCTGATATCAGCTATGTTGGTACGCTCGCATTCAAGTTCTAATGTGGTGAGCTTGCGCTCAATGGACTAGCGATAGTTGCACTCACCTCCTTGCTTGGAATAAGTTGTTCAATAACAAAGTTACAATCTAAAGTTGCAAAACGTCTAAGATCTGAGGCGTTGGCAGGGTCAACAATCACTTTTGTATTGTCTTCAAGTGGGGGATATAGCGCATGAGCATGCGCCTCAGGTTCAAAGGGGGTAGGCACATCAAGCGTATCTGCACTCACCAAATTTTGTAGGGACTCAGCCAACACCAGACCTATCAAGTGTCGAGCTAGGTCAATCACTTCATTAAGCCTCTCATCTTCGCGTCGTTGTTCTTCAAGAGATCCTTCCCCATGCCCTTCCCATTCGTTGTGGGTCCTCTCTACACTTCTAGGTTCTAGATCCTCGAGGCATCAATCGGTGCCGTCTCTCATTATAGACTTCTCTTTTGAGTTCTCAGAGGTCAATTGGCTCGTCCCCTTCCATCACAACTCACCTACACATCCCCCTCTTCCCTTTTGCGCAACTCATACGCGAAAGGATTTTAGCCTTCCATCGCCAAAGTTTTAAAACTGTAATCAACCATTAACTTCTTAAGCTTTGTGCCAAACTCCTCCACGAAACGTGCCTCTAGGATCGTGCAAGAACTGGTACTCCGCTTCCTCAAGGCACAAATAAGTTGATATTGCAAACTCAAGCACATAGCTATTCAGGGCTCCTTGCCACCATTTATCAACCGCTCTAGTCCAGGGAACATTCAGGGTCCCAAGCTTCTCTAAGCACTCCTTTGTCCAGTCATAGCACCATCCATAGTTTCTTCTTTTGTGGGTTGAATATGTAGCCAACCACTTGTACACATGCTCAGGTAACTAATAAAAAAAGATCTCATACAAATCATCATATAGGTTGTCCTGAACCCATTTTCTTGGCTTTTGTCTTTTGAAGGTTGGATGCTTCTGCGCAAAACTATCTTCCACCTGGTGCACCTAGCACTCAATGCTCTCAAGAGAAAGTCGATACATCGTCCTATCGCACCATTGCAGCAACAAAATTCAACATGGGTCCCGATAACGGAACCAAAATGTTGGGGTCTAGTAGGGGTTTTCTGCAAACAAGCACAAGCATAGGATAACTTCTTTTGCGCTCAACATGTAAGCACTCAGTTGCGCCGGCATCAATTCACGTAAAGCACAGGCCCTATGTGCTCACCCGAAGCCCAGCTAAGAAGGAACTGTTATGACATGAGATTGCACCCTTGTGGAGGAGTTGTTCAGGCTCCCCCACTCCCAGTCACAATATGGAAAAAACCCTAGGCTGTGGGTATCCTATGGTGGGCTTGAACCTCCGAAGAAGGTCAGCTTCCTCTTGATGGATCACCTAAACTAATGCTACTGCTGAGAAAAGGGTTAGAAAGGGGGAAACGGCTCCTAAGAAAGTTTACCAGGTGATGCACCAAATAAAAATGGAACATTCCCATAAGCTTGAACCCACACTAGATCAGCACAATACAATGCTAGCTCACACAACCTCACAGACCAGCTGATTGCATAAGTATTTCATAGACTAGGTTTAGGGAGCAATGAATGGAAACAAGGAGGGATTCTAAAACCCACACCGAGCCTACATTAATGACAGAAAGAACACGAATCCAAACCTGCAAACAGCTTGAAAGCACCTTAGAAGAGGCAAGGAAGGAGGACGATGGATATGGAAGAATCTCCTTCACAAGGCCATCATGCACAACTCACCAAACATTGATCCAAGGCAAGAGATAGGTAAAGAAAGTCTTTTATTGCATCAAGAGGTAGTTCTTACAAATTCTTGACAAGGTTTAGCCTTATCAAAACGAGCATATCTTACAATATCTCAAAGAGTCCCCTGCTCTTCAAAATCAAAGAGTTCTTGTGGGAATCCAAAATCCGAGAGAGAGAGCTTTACAATGTGGAAGAAGATGGAAGATAAAGAGAAAGAGCAAAGAGAGAGGGGGCACGCCATCTGAGATCATTAAATGAACTACCACCTTTTATGAATGCTCCACCATCTTTTGATCAAATCAAAGCTAATACATCATAGACAAGATAGCCTTCATTTGTCCCAATAGCCTCTGAATCATTTCATGGATTGAGCAACACGCTAGAGGACAAGAATGTGTCTAGGGCGATGAATCATAATCCTGCTATGAAGAAAACCCTTAGAGACCCTGAAAATCTATTAAATGCTCCAGCTACTTTCTCTAACCACTAGATCTCCATCTTGGGACTTTACGCCATCTTCCACTTGACTTGCTTCTGAAGACAAAATCTTCATATCTATAATTCTGACAAAGCCATCACCATGTCTGTTTTGGGCGGCCATAGGTACCTGTTTGCCGAAGCTATGATTGTGTCAAAGGATGAGACACTTCACCATATCTCATTTATGTTTGTATCTACTCCAACCTAAATATGGATCTTTACTATAAATTGAAAACCAATACAATTTATTGGTTTTCATATAGTCATTATATCGATGAAGATCCGCAGATTGCATAGCTTTGTTCTAGACTATATTAGGTTTAAACAAACCTATCCTGCATCTAAGTTTTAATGGCAATAGAGCTTCAAAATTTACAATCTTGACTGTATGGTTGCGTCTGCTTAATGGTATTCGACCAAGCTCTAATGGGAACATAGCCCTTTGAAACATTTGCTCTTGGTTCAACCTGAACTGTATTCGACCTCTACTTGAAGTCTCTTGGCTTCGACTTTTGATATCAACCATCAATCTCGATCTGGGCTCTCATATTGTGCCAATTGTCAGCAAACTATTCGTTCGATGGGCCCTGCAGTCAGTTTCGTCTGATTCTCACGCTTTCACCATGTGGCATTCTCGCATTCATCCTCAGGAACATTGACTCTTGACTTTACACGCACCGTCGATTTGCTTTTGCATGGCTTGCACGCGCTTCGTTGATTTACCTGATAGATGTCGCAGTCATGACATTTGGCAGCTTTTCATTCGTTCCTGGGATCCGTTGACTAGTTGACCTTTCACTCGCCGTTGATATGCTTTGGTACAATGGATCACGCACCATAGGATCCTTGGTTTGCCAGATTGAATGCGAACCGTTAATCTACTTTGGAGTGCACCGCGATTAAGACACTTGTCACCTTCGTGCTTATCTTGGGTCTGTTGACCTTTTGACTTGATGCTCACTGTTGATCTTTAATCGCACGATTTAACACGCATCGTTGGATCTGCCTGGACCCACTGGCTTTGTCAATTGCTGCGCGTTGTTAGATCTTCATATGGGCACCCGAGATCTTGCCACTTGTCAACCATGCATTCATCTTTGGAACATTTGAATTCAAACGGCTATTTGCCACAACTTTAACTTAACGTCCCCGCACATGTCCCACTCTGCCAGTTTATCTTTGAATGCTTATATCTTGAGATAGAAAACTCATCAAGATACAAAATTTACAGAGGATGTTTATGGCACCAAAATCATCATGTCCATGCATTCCCTTGGCTTTGGTCGACCTCCCAAGTGCATATATCAAATGTTCAACCAGACTGATCTATTCATTCATGCATGACGTGTGATGACAGTCTGGATCTTCTATGCTTGTGCAAGTCATTTTATCATTCACTCAATCAAGAAACTGCTTAGTTGATCTATCCAGGCAAAATCTTGGTATGTGAGCCAAAATTGGCCAACAGGAACCGGGGCCCGCATTGGGCTAGTTGCCATGGCATGAGGCTTCAAAAGGGCGCTCAAGCAATGCAACGTTAACTTAGTTGAGGGGCAAACCCATAGGCGCAGCCTATTTCGAGGTAAGCCCGGGGTCATATAAGCTCTAAGTGGGTCACAAGACTAATTTGATTCAAGTTATCCTCCATACTTAACAGATGTTGATTAAACAAAGGTTGGGTTCACAAGCACAGATCTATACCTATTTTGCATGTAGAATGATGTTGACATCAGGGAAATACAAAGACTCCATTAAAATGTGAAACCAATGAAACACATGAACTTCAGATCAGCATAACTAACCAAAATGCGACATAACACAAACTCACTTGCACCCCATAGCGATAATACTAACATGCAAACCAAGACAAACACAAATGCATTTCAAAGCAACACCATTACTAATTGTTCAAAGTCCAGAATAAAAGTTTAATTCCAAAACCATACTACCTACAGCCCAAAAGTTTGCAGGCGGGCTTGAGCACATACAATTGGAGCCAAGGTGGCCTCCATTCTATATTCTAAGCCTAGCCAAAGATCTAGGTAGCATTAATGGCCGCTAGAGTAAACTCTACAGGGCGTGCTTCCAAAACCATTCTGCCATTGCTTCGCTGCAATTCTCAGGGTGGCCTCCTTTTCTGGATCGAGCTCTTTATATAGGCCTTCAGGAGCATCTTTGCCAGGGTGGAGGCTACATGCGAGCGCTGAGTTGCAGTTCTGCCATCATAACCACTAGCTCCATGATCCCGCAACTCCCATGCTCCACTTGCCATCTTTCTTCAGATGTTCGTCGATGTCCTGATTATCCGGGAGTTGGTTAGTTGTCGCCCAATTGGCGCATCTTTTGCGCTGCATCCTCCAACTGGCTATCAAAACCGTTAAGCTAACTACTTCCCAAAATAGCTAGACGTGCTGAGGTGGATATCAAGTTGGCGCGAAAACTCCATCAAACCAAAGTCAAGGGCCCAACACTTTAATTGTTTATTACATCCACAAGCCAATGGTAGTTGACCCTTACCTCATAATGCTTGAATCACAAAATATTACAACTATCATAATGGTTTTCTTTCAAACCAATAAAGTACATCATATTGTAAGTTGAATAATTTTGTTAGAGACAACATCACATCCAGTAGTTAAGCTCTAAGTTGGCCTCATTACTTGACAGTACAGTTGACTGGGTGCACACACCCAACAAAATTATTCCTGCACCTAGTATGCACCTTCACCTAGAACACACACCTTTACCCAAGGCACACTCAGTCACACACTAGGTGTGTGAGGGACACACTACAAACTTGAATGTGGTCTGTCTAACCCGCGACCCAATGCAAAAAAAAAATTAAAATAACAGAGAAAGGACACTTAAAAACATCCAAAAATTAAAAATGATAACTATATAAGGGATTACACCCTAATAAAGTCGATTTTTCACTTGTTCTTTATTCTATAGTGAGCTATCAAGAAACTTCTTCAGAGCCCAGAGCTTGTGAGTGAGTACTTCTTTCAGCAGCTGATAATGGAATACAATGTTCATGGGAATCTCTGATCCGAGCAGCAGAATTACCTTGGAGATGAATTCACACCTTCCCAAGATTCATTTGCATTTTCCAGGACTTTGCAAGATGTTTGCAAGCCTTTTGTGCACCTATCGCAAAATCATTCGTTATGAAGCCCATCACTTTGTTGCAATGCAAATCCTTCTTTACGCACCTTCCCTTCTTTACATGCCTCCCCTATCTTGTGAATCTCCTACTTGTGAAGCTTCTCCGTTTTGCAAACCTTGTACTTTGCATCATGACAAATATATTCGTTGCAAAGGTCCCTATTTTGCACCACCAGCAAAATAAAGCTACTCTTTTCCCTTCTAATGGGGTGGAGCCCCTATATAACTTGAGTGGTTCCCCTCCAAAATTGACAGGAAGTGCCCCCGTGAGGTGTAGGGAATCTGACAGTCAACTAACAGACAAATTTTGATGTCGTTCAACTCAACCGTCGGAAGCTGAAGAGTCACACGTGAAAGTGTAGTGTCTTGTCCCCTCTCTAGTACGACATGACACTTTACGTGGATTTGCCTATTCCAGACTCTCATAGGCAGATGGTGGTGATGAGAGAGTCATTTTTGCGTTTATGTGATGATTGGATGGCTCATTATGCTCTTGGAGATATTATATTTATTTATTACTTTTTATAAAAGGCCAAAATGTTATATTTTTAAATTAAGGTGCACTTTTATTTCATAAAGTTACTTTTTATCTAAAAAAAGTGCAATAAGATTTTATAAGATGTATTATGGATACTTCTAGAAAAGTAAGGAGCTTCTAGAAGAAGTTTCCAAAAAATGGATAAATAGACCCCATGGGTCTCTCATTTGGCATCCAAGTCTAATTTCTCATTGAGTCTTCTTGAGCATTTGTGGGGCGTGATAGTCTGCAAATCTTCAGCATAATCCTTAAGAATGATACCTCTCAAGAGATTGCATAACTGAGGAAGTGAAAGATCTTCTGAAGGGTTGCACATTGGAAGTGGTATTCAGCCATTTCATGTTGAGCTTCGTTGAGTATTCAGACTTAGTTTGAGCGTTAACAATTTTGGAGTCATTTGGTGAGGAGATTGCATCATTGTCCAATTGGAGGGCTGCCCAAGGAGATAAAATTTTATATATATTTTATACAGTACCGTACAGGTATAGCCTGTACTTGCAGTAAGGTACGACAGAGTTTGGCACTTCCAGCATACTGCGATTTACAGCAGAACCTATATTTTTGTTCAAACTCATACTTGGCTGGGAGATTAATTTTTATATGGTGGGAGGCGTTTACCCCAGCCTAGGCATCCATGTTCAGGGCATTATCAGCGCTTGCCAGTGAAAACCAGAATTAATACCAGAATCGTACCAATCCGTACAGTACGGTCTGTACTTGCAGCAGTGGACGGACAGCAGTCTGGGCACAACATACAAACCAGGGTTCTTTATTGTCATCAGCAAATTCATGTGAGATTCTATTTACATTTGCATATCTTTAATAAAGACTCAATTATGTGCCAAGCTTTTGTATTATGTTCATGATAAGAAAGGATATTCTTCTGTCCATATTTTGTTGAAATCTGAAAGTCGCAATCTATTGTAAAAGGATCTATATCTCCCTTGAATAAATATATTGGCACTAATTTTTGAATCATTGAGTTGAGTGGATTTGTTTCATATTCAGTTGCATTTACAGCAGTATAGTTTGATTGCTTGCCAACTGTTTGACAAAAAATCCATAATGCAATATTAGTGTTTTTGGTGATCCTACCAACTGTTTGACAAAATTCCATAATGTAATATCAGTGTTTTAGTGATCCTACTAGTGAGGGTCATTATTGTGGTATCAGAGCCATCATCCTGCCATCCTGTGATCAGCTAAACAGCAGATGAGTGAGAGAGAAATCAGATATTATAGCAGGGAACAGCGGAGACAACCAAATCAGAATCCTCAGGTCGAAGGAGATACAAAAGCATTAAGAGACACCGGCAAATCAGTTCAAAATATGGCAAAGGAAGATAGAGATGCAAATACTGAAAGGAAATTTGACAATATGCTTGATATGATGTCACGCTTATTAGCAAGAATGGATCAGCAAGCCGTTCCAGATCAAAATCATCAACACACAGCTGAACATAGTGGAGTTAATGAGGAAAGGTCAATACAACGCGCTGGAAACACTAGAGGATCAGCCTCTAGGCCTCTTTTTCCCACCTTTACACCAAGAGAAGAACAATTACATGCTGCTCCAGCTACTCCAATTGGAGACGAAGCTAGACAGGCCTACTTGGAGTATACCACTCTCCCTCCTGATATGAGAGAAATATGGACATTTGATCAATTCATGAATCAAAGAAACAAGAGAGGAGGAAGAAATGATCGCTATGCTCCAAGGAATGACTATCAACAAACACTTGGTAAGATTTCCATGCCTTACTATGATGGAAGTAACAAATGCACAGCTAGGGCTTGGGTTTAAAAGCTTGATAATTATCTTTCTTTGAGACCAATGCCTGGAGAGGATGCCATAAGATTTGCCACACTACATCTTGAAGGAGCTACTCACGAGTGGTGATATCATGGGTTAGTCACTCTTGGACACAACCTTATCACTACATATGAGGAGTTTACCAACAGGCTGGTTGAAAGGTTTGATGTCAAAGATCTTGAGGTGAGTTTCCGTGAATTGGCACAACTAAAACAGCATGGTTCCCTTGATGCTTATATTAATGACTTCCAGAAGCTAGCAGCAATGGTGCCTGATATTTCAGAGCGGAGACTAGTCATTTTATTTACAGAAGGGTTGACTGAACCACTCAAGGGGTGGGTTAAGGCCTTTAATCCTCTCACATTTCAAGAAGCCATGAAGAAAAGCCGTAGTATGGAACTTGCAGCGCCAGCAAACAAGTTCAGTTCAAAGGGCTCTTCATCATACAGAGATAATAAAGGGGGATTCAGCAAAAGTAAAGATAAGGTTGATGACACAAAAGGCAAGTCAGCTACACCCTTGGATAAGGAGACGCTTAATGACTTGCGTAAGAAGAAGTTATGCTTCTATTGCAAGGGTCCATATGAGTTTGGACATGAATGTCCTATGAGGCCTAAGGGAAAGGCCAACAGGGTGATGTGGGCTTATTACGAGGGCTCAGATTCAAACAGCTCGAAGTACCATGATCCTGATGATGCAGAGCAGGAACAAGAAGTAGATAATATTGAACAAAAGGAGGAACTAGAGTTACATTTACAGGAGGCACGTCTATCTAGTATTCAGAGAGAGGGTTCTTTCAAACTTAGAGGTGTCTTGGCAGGACAAAAGGTTATTACACTCTTGGATATTGGTGCCACGCACAACTTTATTGATGCACGCTTCGTGGAGAGGCGTGGGCTCACCACTGAGGAGTTTGATGGACTGAAAGTTAAGGTGGTTGATGGATTCATTCTTTGATGTGACAGGATGGTACGTGATCTACCTCTACGCCTGAACAACTATGAGTTCAAGGCAGATTATCATGTGGTCAACATGGGTGACATGGACATAGTACTTGGAATGCAGTGGCTACATTCGTTGGAGGAGGTTACCCTGAGACTTAAGGATATGGAGATACGATTCGAAGTGGATGGCAGAACATGTGCTGAAGGCTATTCGTAATAGTGATGTTAGAACTATTTCACTTAGGAGGATAGAGAGGCTAGCCAGGCATAATGATATAGAGTGGGCAGCTATTTGTACCTTGATGCCTACACGGGAGGACCAGCACAAGGCTGAATATCATCCTGATATTCGAAAGTTAAGAATTAAATATGAGAAGGTATTCAGCGAGATTCCACCAGGCAGACCGCCAGATAGAGGCATTGAACATATTATTGAGCTGGAGGAAGGCGCTAAGCCTGTCATGATCACACCATACCGACACCCGAAGCAACTAAAGGATGAGATCGAGAGGACCATTAAGGAGTTGCTAGCCATGGGGCACATCCAACCAAGTAAGTCACCTTTTGCATCTTCTGTTGTTTTGGTTAAAAAGAAGGATGGTACTCTTTGGATGTGTATTGATTACAGGGTGTTAAACAAAAGAACTATTAAGAATAGATATCCTATCCCACACATCGACGAATTGATAGATGAATTGCATGGGGCTTGTTATTTTTCAAAGATTGACTTGAGATCAGGATATCATCAAATCAGAGTGAGGGAACAGGGCATTGAGAAAACTGCTTTCAGATGTCACTGTGGGCATTTTGAGTTTGTAGTCATGCCTTTTGGTTTGACTAATGCACCTGCCACTTTGCAGTCTACAATGAACAGGGTTTTTCACCATCAATTGAGAAAATTTGTACTGGTGTTCTTTGATGATATTTTGGTATACAGCAGGTCATGGCAGGAACATCGTGAGCTTTTAGAGACAGTATTGGGCATATTGCAGAAGGAGTCCTTGTATGCCAAGGAATCCAAATGCGATTTGGGCATGACTGAGCTCCTATATTTAGGACATATCATCAATGTGGATGGGGTGCGAATGGATCCTAAAAAGATCTGCGCTATTGTTGATTGGCCACCACCGAAGAACCCTACGCAGTTGAGGGGGTTCCTTGGTCTATGTGGGTTTTATCGCAGATTCGTCAGTGGCTACTCACGACTTGCCGCACCCATGACAGATTTGTTGAAGGGGAATTTGCGTGGACTCAGGAGGCACAGGAGTGTTTCATGAGATTCAAGGAGATAATGACTACATGCCCGGTTCTAGCATTGCCTGATTTTTCGAAGCCATTTGAGCTTCAATGTGATGCATCTGGAGGAGTAGGTGTTGTACTCATGCAGGACAAGCACCCTATTGCTTATGAGAGCAAGAAACTTAGGGGGCTTGAGCGATCGTTTAGCATTTATGATAAGTAGATGTTGGCCATCATGCATGCTCTGGCCAAGTTCAGACAGTATCTTGTGGGCAGCAAATTCTGTATAAAGACTGATCATAACAGTCTGAAACACTTTTTGGGACAGCGAGACCTAAATGATCGCCAGCAGAAATGGGTGAGTAAGTTGCAGGCATATGACTTTGACATCACATATGTCAAGGGTACGCAGAATGTTGTTGCAGATGCTCTATCTCGCAGGCCACACCTTACTTCTATAATCCAGATATCAGAGGATTGGCGACATTTGATTATAGCAAAATATGCTAGGGACACATGGGCCTCTAATATAGTGAAGGGGGCAGCAGTTGATACCAGATACACACTTGTAGATGATTTTATCATTTACAAGAACAAGATTTATTTAGTCCCAGGATCGAAGGTTAAGCAGCTGATCTTGAGAACACTTCACGATTCACCCACAACAGGCCATCCCGGGTACTTCAAGACTTACAGGGCAGTTCGAGAGAGGTTCACCTGGAAGGGCTTAAGGCTGATGTTTTGCAGTATGTTCGGGAGTGTCTTGTTTGCCAGCAAAACAAACGAGAACACACATATCCAGCAGGGCTCCTATAGCCACTTCCTATTCCTGACAGGAAGTGAGAGTGTATCTCCATGGATTTTATCACAGGCTTGCCCAAGGCACAAGGACGAGATTGTATTTATGTGGTGGTGGATAGGTTAACAAAATATGCCTACTTCTTCCCTATCACTACTACATACTCAGCGGCTCAGGTAGCAGAGGTCTTCTTCCAGGAGGTTTTCAGGTTGCACGGCTTGCCTCGAAACATTGTGAGCGACAGGGGCAGCCGCTTCATGAGTCACTTTTGGCAAGAGGTATTCCGGTTATGTGGTACTGAGCTTACACCCAGCACCAGCTATCACCCACAGACCGATGGTCAGACAGAGATAGTAAACCAGTGGGTAGAAGGGTATTTGAGGAATTATGTGGTAGCTCAGCAACGGACTTGGGTTAGATGGATTTATATTTGCGAGTATTGCTATAACACTACATACCACATGACTATACGGATGACGCCCTTCATGGCACTTTACGGTTATGAGGCACCCAATTTTCTGGATTTAGTGTTGGGCGACAGTCGGGTACCTAGTGCAGGTGAGTTACTACAGGGGAGTGAGGACATAGTTGCTACTATCAAAGACAATATTGCCAAAGCTCAAAACCAACAGAAACAATATGCAGACCAAAAGAGGACTGAGCGTAGTTTTGAGGTGGATGATATGGTCTACCTCATGTTGCAGCCATACAGGCAATCCACTCTCAAGAAGAGTGGTGCAGAGAAACTCAAGCCACGATACTATGGACCATTCAGAATTATCAGGAAGGTTGGTGAGGTGGCTTATGAGTTGGAGCTTCCCGCAGATAGCAGAGTGCATAATGTATTCCATCTGTCACGCCTCAAGAAGGCATTGGGTCAGAGTGTGGTGCCTTCTGCAGTGTTACCTCCCTTCGATGATGAGGGGAAGTTGATCTTGGTTCCAGAATCCATCTTGGATAGCAGAGAAAAGCAGCTTCGCAGGCGGATGATCAGAGAGTACCTGATTAAGTGGAAGGATCTACCCGTTGAAGATGCTACTTGGGAGGGTGAGGCCATTCTGCAGCATCCGGCATTGAGATTGCTTAAGGCCAAGCAATTTCAGGAGAAGCGGACTGTCATGTCCTCTCTCTAGTACGACATGACACTTTACGTGGATTTGCCTATTCCAGACTCTCATAGGCAGATGGTGGTGATGAGAGAGTCATTTTTGCATTTATTTGGTGATTGGATGGCTCATTATGCTCTTAGAGATATTATATTTATTTCTTACTTTTTATATGGGGCCAAAATGTTATATTTTTAAATTAAGGTGCACTTTTATTTCATAAAGTTACTTTTTATCTAAAAAAAGTGCAATAAGATTTTATAAGATGTATTATGGATACTTCTAGAAAAGTAAGGAGCTTCTAGAAGAAGTTTCCAAAAAGTGGATAAATAGACCCAATGGGTCTCTCATTTGGCATCAAAGTCTATTTTCTCATTGAGTCTTCTTGAGCATTTGTGGGGCGTGATAGTCTGCAAATCTTCAGCATAATCCTTGAGAACGATACCTCTCAAGAGATTGCATAACTGAGGAAGTGAAAGATCTTCTGAAGGGTTGCACATTGGAAGTGGTATTCAGCCATTTCATGTTGAGCTTCGTTGAGTATTCAAACTTAGTTTGAGAGTTAACAATTTTGGAGTCATTTGGTGAGGAGATTGCATCATTGTCCAATTGGAGGGCTGCCCAAGGAGATAAAATTTTATATATATTTTATACAGTACCATATAGGTACGGCCTGTACCTGCAATAAGGTATGACAGGGTTTGGCGCTTCCAGCATACTGCGATTTACAGCAAAACCTATATTTTTGTTCAAACTCATACTTGGCTGGGAGATTAATTTTTATATGGTGGGAGGCGTTTACCCTAGCCTAGGCGTCCATGTTCAGGGCATTATCAGCACTTGCCAATGAAAACCAAAATTAATACCAGAATCGTACCAATCCGTACAGTACGGCCTGTACTTGTAGCAGTGTACGGACAGCAGTCTGGGCACAACATACAGACCAGGTTTCATTATTGTCATCAGCAAATTCATGTGAGATTCTATTTACATTTGCATATCTTTAATAAAGACTCAATTATGTGCCAAGCTTTTGTATTCTGTTCATGATAAGAAAGGATATTATTCTGTCCATATTTTGTTGAAATCTGAAATTCGCAATCTATTGTAAAAGGATCTATATCTCCCTTGAATAAATATATTGGCACTAATTTTTGAATCATTGAGTTGAGTGGATTTGTTTCATATTCAGTTGCATTTACAGCAGTATAGTTTGATTGCTTGCCAACTATTTGACAAAAAGTCCATAATGCAATATTAGTGTTTTTGGTGATCCTACCAACTGTTTGACAAAATTCCATAGTGCAATATCAGTGTTTTAGTGATCCTACTAGTGAGGGTCATTACTGTAGTCATCCCAACTTCCATAATGATTATTTAGCCTTCACAAATTTGTAATATATGTAGCCATATCTGCAGCATCAGATAGTAGAAGATAAAAAACCATACAACACCCTTGAGTATGTCATGTACTTAAGGAACATATTAATAAAACTTTATGTTTTAGTACTATTATTTTCTCTATTTTGTATGTTACATTTCTCCGCACACGCATATAAGACAAATAAATCCTCATTTAGAATATTGTCCCAAAATACCTCCTCAGATTCAGATCAATCTCTCTACTTTAGTTGATAAAGATCCTTATCCAGATAACGTTAAGGCTACCTGATTCTTTTGCCTTGGCCCAACTACTTTTTTATCATACAAACTTGAACTATAGGATTTTGTAGCTTACCTATAGTTCAAGTTTTGATATTTTATGTATGTATTCTGAAGTTTGAGAGTTAATAAATCTAAATTTTAATTATGACTGATGTGTCATTTTATACTGATAAATTACTGTTATTTGTTTTATTAATATTTTAAATGTTCATTATCTTTGCTAAAGTTATGTAAACTTTGAGATTCTTTTTTAATTTTAGGCCCCTCAAATGTAGCTTGCTTCTAATAGCCATCTTAAAACAAACAAACAAACATTTTAGGGGGGGCTACATTTCCTACACAAAAAAGCGCAGAATTGCAAACTGTTTCAATATCAAGAGAAAGTTTTACCCCAAAGAACAGAGCCAATCCTACCTTATTGTAACCAATTAACTAAAGATTCAAACGAGCAAAACAGAAGCAGAGAAACATTAGAAATGCATACCTGTCATGCACAACCAGATTGTATCCAGTTTTTAGAAGATTATTTGCCATATGGGACCCCATATTTCCAAGCCCAATAAATCCAACTCTCTGCAGAAAAATAGAATTGCAAGTAAAAAACAAATTTAAGCTTCCACAAACCATGTCAAATAGAAAGAATGCTTCTGTGAAACCTGCGATAGAAAGTTTTTACATTACATCAATGTCACAGATCGGAAGATCAAAATATGAATGGATTGCAGAATTAGAGAAAAGAAATAGCAAACTTCTTGCTCAAAGTTAAGTGCTCTTTTTTTTCTCTAAATTTGCAACACAAACTGTTTTCGTCCTGATAATTAAGCATGTGGTGTGATCTGAAACGTCCAAGTAACAACTTTTTATCACACATTCTCCAGAAGCATTCTTTCTAAAAATTTAAAGTATTTTGGACCGGAGGTTTCCACAGGAATACATATTGGAATTGATTTTCTGGATATCACTGTGGTCATCTGGACAAAAATAATCGCGCATGCATCCAGAAAGTCGACTCCAACTCTACATTACTCACTGTCAAATTTATAACGAACGATAATAAATTGCAATTCGGGTTCTATAAAACCCTAGAAAATTCAAGCAAAATTGCTATTTAACAAGAGTAATGCAATTAAAACTGGGGAAAAAAAACATCCTATGCTATCAGAAACATGGACAAAAACAATTTTAAGCAGATGAATCCAGCAGATTTTATTTTTTTGGCAAATTTGTTTAAATAATTCTATAATTCAGCCTTAAATAGTGCAAATTGGGTAGTAGTGAACGGCTGATTTAATAATAAGCTGAAAATTACTAACCTCTAGCGGAGGATTGGCGGAGCTTGATAAGAGTCTCGTTCCAGTAGCTAAGAAAGTCCATAATCCAATCCTGGAGGTTTGAGCCAGGGACCATTGGTTGAACATTCTCGTTAAAATGCTCGCCATTGCAAATCTGTCAACTGTTTTCGAAATTTTAGCTGATATAATTGAGGTGAATCGACGTCATTTAACGTTGACGTGGAGATATATAACCGATGAGTTCAAACGGAGGGAAAAAGAGAATTTTGCGGGACCCCCCGAATGTTTATGCTCACCCAAAGCATTTATATTGAGACAAAAAAGAAATATGATTGGGCTGGTTGTCTCATAGATTATTTATTTAGTTTTTTGGGCATTAAAATATATTTTTCTTCATAAACACGTTTATTTTGCGATAAAGGGGGTGATGGAGATATAATGGCACGACACTACATCATGAAGTGTGCACGTATAGTGGCATTTGTATCAAGCATAAGGACAATTTAAAGATTGACAATCTAACCAATTTGTATGAGGAGGAAAGGTTAGACAAAACAACTTCTTTTATCAAGATCCATAATAGAAGATCCAATATCAAAAGGGTTTGGAAAATTTTCAAGACTATTAAGACAATCCTTGTGGCAAGCGAGCGTGTTTGCTCATAACAACTTTGATAGAGCTCTTAGTCCCAAAGACCACTTAGTCTCGTGAACATATTTAAAATAATTCATTCATTCACTAAATTTTTATCTAGATCAAACAACAACCTGGGCCTGTGCTATTGTATTGTAAAAAAAATCGATGGGGCTTGTTGAAATTATTTCAAAATATATTTGTATTACATATCTACTATATTTGATAATATGATAACATTTTAATATATTTATTAAATATTTTTCAATTCGTTGTATAATGTGTTTTAAGAGTTAAATTTTTTATTTATTATGAATTTTTAATCCCTTATTTTTATCCATTTATCAAAATCTTTCTCTTAAACAACTATTCATTTTATTAGTGCCTTCACCTCTTCTTATTAATGTATATTGGAAAATGTACAATTCAAATATTTTCCCATGTTCTAGAGTGTTAACATTAGTTTTACAAAATATATTGTATGTTGGAAATGTTGACCATTTTTGCCCAACAGGGCAAAAAATCGGTCCCCTTCTTACCCTGCTGTTTAAGGCCAATTCATTTTTGATTTTGCGCAAGTCCAGAAGTTCTACGGACTCTGCAGGTACTTGGTTCAAGCTTCAAGTTCTTCGGCTTTGGTTCAATCAGCTAAGTTTAATGCAGATTTCAATCGGCAAAGTTCAACGGTTCAGCGGCCTTTAAGTTCAACAAAGAGTTCATCGCTCGATTCAAACGCCTCGATTCAACAGCATTGAACCATTGAACCGTTGAACCAATTTCGGTTCAATGGCTTAGTTCAACGAGCTTTGGTTCAATGCAAGAGTTCATCGCTCGGTTCAACGGCTTAGTTCAAGGAGGCTACCAGTTCAAAGCGAAGGAGCCCGGAGAAAAGACAAAGCATAAAAGGAAAAGCCCGAAGCTCAGAGAAGGCCGTAGGAAGGGCCCAATGACATTTGCCGAGGACGATGACGTCTCGAGAGCCGTCAAATATAAGGAAGCGAATTAGCCGTTGGTTTTCAAAGCGATGACGGCCGTGTGAACGTCAATTCTAACATAATGAAAGAGCCAGAAAGAGACAAGATAGGGAAAAGACAAAGTTTCGAGCATGGAGCAAATAGATTGTCCAAGTGGTGAAGGGGAGCGTCGATTCAAAAAATTACTCTAGCATGTGATACAGTGGCTGCGAATTGACCATTTAGAGGCGCAAACAGCTAGCCGTGCACCCCTTTTTCTTCATTTCATATTTATGAGTAGACAAGTTGCATAGGTGCCTTCAAGGAGCAGTCTCGATCAATGAAGAAGCAGCACGGCCATGTCAAGAAATGCCTGAAGTCAAAGACAGGGCCGACACAACATTTATGTTTTAAGCAGCCTGTTCTTCTCAATGTTTGAAGGCACATGGGTCACTTGTAAAAGGGCACCAAAAGGCCTCCTTTCTTCTCCTATATATTGAGGACTTGTCATTTTTGTAATGATCTTCCGCATTTTGTAAGGCGTAGCCCTGGCAAAATTTCAATTGAATCAATAAACGCATTTTTTACCTCTATCTTGGATAGATATTTATGTGTATGTCCTGAGTGTTAGTTTGTGTTTAGTCATTGTTTCTTGATGCTTTCACAGGTCCAACACTAACATATATGTTGTCTACAAGGTGCCATTTCTGCAGCTGACAAAGAGAGTTGTATTTGGAAGTACAGAAATAGAAGAAGTGACCTTTAGTTGACTCAAAACATGGGCCATGTCATAGACACTGTATTTAAGTAAAGGAGTATTAAAAAGTAAACTTGTAACACTTTCATTTGGGATACACCTGTTAAGAGTTGGGGGAATAAAAGTAGGAGAGCCATAATTCTTAACTTCACTCTTAAAGGGAGGCTTCTTGGGTTCATCTTTTTTGGGAATATTGGATAATAGGGGAGTTCTATTCTTGGTCTAGGTGCCTTTTGGCTTAGCATTGTAAGGTGCAGAACCAAGCTTGGTGGAATTTTGGATGTCCTTATTTCTTTTGGTCTATCCTTCATGAATGTTGATTACTTACAGTGTGCATTTCACAGCACCTTGGTGAATCTCTGTTCTCTGTATTTTTCATTAAAGCCTCCCTACCCAGTTTCTTGCAGCCTGGTCCTTCTGCCAAGTCCGAAGTGTGTGTATGTGTTTGTCTGATTTAAGTGTGAATGTGAGAAGGTTGATTTATTTTGGTGCATCACCTCCTTAGAGTAGTTTTTTTCCTGCAATCTTTCTCCCTTTTCATTCCCCCCATTTTATATATATATATTAGCACTTATAGAAACAAATCAGATGCATCAAAGGGAACTAGCCCTTACCTAGAGACTCTCCCCTCCAACTTCACCGGTCCCATAGGCGAGAGGGGAGTTTCCATTATTGCGTGTGGAAGGCAGGAGCTCTGCCTCCTTGCCTGGGGTGCAATCCAACGCGTCAATAGTTTTTGGCACGCTCGATGGGACCCAGTTTGACAACTTAGTAAGGTTTCAAGATTGATGCTGGTCTTGTTACAGTAAATAAAGATTTCCAGCATCTGGTGACTCCACTGGTAAGAGCTTCAGTTTTCCAATCAAAGACCAGTTTTTTAACTTTCTATGCCTAAAGTCACCACACGGTCTGCTTCTAAGGGTGTTCCTTTCGATTTCGTTGAGTTGCCTTTGAACTCAACAAAAAGACTGAGATTTGAGAATACCCATCCTTATTCAACAAATAACCCTCCCAAACCTGTTGCAGGGGATGCATACGCAACAAAATTGCAATTGCATCCCATCCTAGCTATGGCATTGCCCTTTGCGGCTTTTCGTGGTCAGAGCCCCTTGAATCTCCCACTTTATGACCCAATCCCAGGAGCAACCCTAAAAAATGTGCCTTCTTTCGATGGAGAGGGGCCCATAATAGTCATCGAGCACATTAGAAATATTGTTAACCTATGCAATATTCACAATGTCACGGAAGAAAATATCACAATCAAATTACTGGCATTGTCTCTTAAAGGGCAAAGCTCTTGACTGGTACAGGACCTTGCCTGTAAATTTGATCCATTCTTGGAATGAATTGGGTACTCAGTTGACAAACTATTTTGGCAAAAAGAGTGACGACCTCTCGCTTGCTGAGCAGCTAACGACCATAAAGAGAGCCCCACATGAGTATATGCAAGACTTCAACACGCAGTTTCAGAAGACTTGGGATAGAATCCCCATCCTGGTAAGACCGACTGCTAACTATGCTTTCTTGTATTATTTAAAGGCATTGAACAGTGATGATACAATCCATGGGAGGGCATGTGCTGCCTGCTGCCTATGACATAGCCATAGCAGCCAAAAATTACTTAATACAGGCTGGGAAAATTGCTCCTAGACCTCACATGCCACTTTTCCCAGAAATGCCTTCTCCATTCCAAGCCATTGCTCCCACATTAGCTCCTCTACCTAGCGTGGAGAAACCAGCTGCTGCTCCATCCAATGAGCTTCATGAAGTTAAGAGTCTATTGCAGAGTATGTCAAATGAACTTGTAGCTCTTAAAAGGCAACAAGCTCAAAGCAACAGACCAAATCAGGGATACCAGCATTATGGTCAGGCCCCTAGACCCTCTTTTCAAAACTATAATCAAGTACAGTGTTAGCTTACTCAGACCAGGCCATTTCAAAACTACAACACAGGCCCCCTTTCATCATCTAAGGTCGTGGTGCCCATTCAGAACAACCTGGTCTAAGAATAGCCAAGTTGTTCGACCACGGGATATGGTCAGGAGCAGGCTATTTATACAAATGAGATGATGAGTTATTGCCAGAATATAGATAATCAGGCAGCCGCTCAACCCAGGTCTTTGAGGATCCAATGCAACCCAACACAAGCAATAGTCAGAGTCAGCCTGACTCTACTCTCATGAACCACCTAGAAGGTGAGTAATGTGCAATAAATTATGTGGGTGCTACAGACAATCGGGCTGACTGTGTTGCAGCCAACACAAGGTTCAAGAGGAAAGCAATGGGAGAAGCCCAGGCTACTACCCAATCGATAGTTGCACCATTCCATCACACTCAAATCAAAAGGCCCCAAATTTTAGACCGTTGTTTACACCCTTAGCTCCTCAGCTTGCACCTTAGTTGGAATTAGCCCCAAAGAAACCCTGAAGGGAGGCAGTCCTCAAGTCAATATAGTGGACCAGATGAAGAAGCTGCATATGAACATCTCCTTATGGGATTCATTGTCTCTACCAGGGTAAAAGGACATACTACAAAGGAAATTGCATGAGCTAAATCGACAAGTTGTCCCAGCAAGGGCTGATAACGTCTTAATGATGAATGGACAACCTTCCACCTCTGGCCAGGTAAAGAAGGAAGAGAAAATTCCCCCTTTCTATGTGTCCTTGGTCATAGGAGATTTCTTGGTGCACAACTGCATCATTGACAGTGGGGCTAGTACCTCAGTGATGCCCAAGTGCATAGCTGACAAGATGGGACTGAAATATGAAGAGATGAATAAGGGAGTCCTGCAGCTAGATGGGACACCTACAAAAATAGTTGGGATTTTGAAGGGCTTAAGCTTGACATTGCATGCTTGCCCAACCTTATCAATTCCCCATGACATCGTGGTAGCAGATGTTCCTCCTTATTTCGTTATTTGCTTGTCCAAGGACTTCACATCAAAGATAGGTGGCTATCTAGTAGTGAATTGGTCCTATCTGGTTTTTAGAACCAAGTATGGGACCAAGGTAAAGATTGAATCTGAGCCACTCTACAAGGACCATCTAGAACCTTATTTGCTCAAGTCAGCGAGTGTCAGCTACACTATTATCGACCCAAAAGAGTCCCAGACAGACCAATTTCCGTCCTCTACTCTTGAAGGAGTTGCAGACCTGCTCTTGGATGAGTGGGGAAGTGATAACTTCGAGCATGACCCTTACAAGTTCATAGAGGAGGCAGGCCTTGGAGTCTACTGCATACACGAAGAGGGTGCCTTCATACCAAATGTAATGAAGGCAAGCCAAGAAGACCTAGGCTTATGGTAGCTATATTTTGACGGATCCAAAAGTAGGCTGGGAGCTGGTGGTGGAGCGATGTTAATCTCCCCTTCAAAGGAGAGATACTTCTCAGCTTTTCATTTCCAATTTTCTTGCACAAGCAATGTGGTAGAATACGAGTCCCTTATCCATGGTCTGGAATGGGCAAGGAAAAGAGGGATCAAGAAGTTGCAGGTTTTGGGAGACAGTGAGTTGATTGTAAATCAAGTGAAAGGCCAGAATCTAACCAAAAATTCCTTACTGAAGTCTTACAAGCATAGGGTCTAGGACTTGATGGAGGTTTTGCTTGCTTTTAATATCGCCTCCATTCCCAGAGAGCAGAACAAACAAGCAGAGAGGCTAGCAGTAATTGGTGCTCAGTTCGATGTTTCCAGGGAGATAAGTTGTGACTATGGTTCACGCTACTTAAAGGTGGTAGTTTGGCCCTATGTCCCCGACAACATTACAAACTGGCAGGTTTTTGAAAATGACCAGCAAATAGCTTTCTTCTTGCAGGAAGAAGCTGAGTTTACAACAAAGAATCAGACAAAGCTACAACAACGATATGGCAACCAGATTGTTCAATTAAGGAATAATAAGCTCCCTAAAGGTTTGGTCACTCTTGAGATCATCTTCAATGGAGATGACCATCTGAGAAATGACAAGGCATGCATCACAACTAAGGAAGAGAATTATGAAAGGGTTGAGATCTTCAAAGACAAGCTGCTTGTGCTTGGAAAAGTTTGCACGTTTCAAGAAAGACGGGCTTTCATTTTGTTGTGTCAAGAATTTGTTGATGTTTTTGCATAGGATTACAGTGATTTGAAGGGTTTCAACCCAAGACTCACCCATCACACCATCGAATTAGATGAAGGTGCCAAGCCAGTCATGCAGAAGCAAAGACTTGTCAACCCGATGATTGAGCCTCTCATGCAGAAGGAATTGGCCAAATTGATTGAGTTTGAGATTATATTTCCAATCAAACATTCCTCTTGGCTGGCCAATCTTGTTCCTGTTAGAAAGAAGAATGGGGAGATCATGCTATGTGTTGATTTTAGAGACCTTAATAAAGTCTCTTTAAAAGACCATTATCCCCTCTCGAGCATGGAGCAGATCCTTCAGAAGGTAACTGACAGCGAGCATTTCTCCCTCCTAGATGGATATTTAGGGTACAATCAGATTCTGGTGCAAGGCTGTGACCAGCACAAAATAGTGTTCACTACTAAATGGGGAATGTTTGCCTACAAGAAGATGCCATTCAGGTTGGCTTATGTTAGTGCTACCTTTTAGCGCGCCACGAACATGGCTTTTTGAGGCTTGATAAACAATAATGTGTTGGTATACCTCGATGATGTGACGTTATTCTCCAAGGAAGCGAGCCAACACATGAAACACCTCAGGCAGATTTTTGAAAGGTGTAGGGAGTTTGGCATCTCTCTTAACCCGAAGAAATGCGTGTTTGTTGTTCATGAGGGGAAACTCCTTGGCCACATCGTGTCCAAGGAGGGCTTATCTATTGACCTCGAGAGAGTTAGTTCCATCCTAGAGATGTCCCTACCTAGTCACAAGAAAGGCTTGCAGAGTTTATTTGGCAGAATAAATTTCATTCAGAGATTCATTCCAAATTTTGTAGAGATAGTCAAGCCACTAACCTGCATGCTGAAGAAGGGTGAGGAGTTCAACTGGACAATACAAAGGCAGGATAGCTTTGAAGCCATCAAGCAGGCCATAACTCGGGCTCCTACTTTGATCAACCCCGACTTCAATAAAGACTTCAACCTCTACACTTTTGGCAATGAAGAGGTAATCTCCGCCGTGCTCACTCAAGCAAATGGTGATGACCTTGAGCAACCACTTGCATTTTTTAGCAAGGGGTTAGAGGATTTTGAAGTCATATACACATATATAAAGAAGCAAGTCTTGGCAGTAGTGCAGAGCCTGAAGAAATTTAGGCATATGTTGTCCAACATTAGGATTCATCTTATGGTTCCACATCCTGGCATCAAGGATTTCCTGACCAACCGAGACCTAAATGAGAAAAGAGCGGGGTCAGTCACCAAGGTAATGGAGTATGCCATAGACATCATGATCACCAAGCTAGTGAGGGGAAGAGGCCTGTGTGAACACCTTGCTGAGGACTTCAAGAAGAAAGGGGAAGACAGCTTACTAATCCATGATGTAGCTACAATAGAGGAACCAACTATCATAAAGGATTGGACATCAGACCTGAGGCATTTCCTTCTCACTGTTGAGTGCCTGTAGGGTCTTGATCAGACTAGAAAGAGATACTTCATGCTCCAGTCTCTCCCTTATGTTCTAGTTGATGGAGTATTGTTTAGGAAAGATCTCTCCGAGGTCCTTCTAAGATGCATAGACTCGAATCAAGCTGACAAAATGCTATTGAATTCCATGATGGACCAGCGGGTAGTCATTTCACTCCTAGGGCTACTACAGCAAGGATAATGAGGGTTGGCTATTTCTAGCCCACTCTTTTTAGGGACGCCCATGCCTAGATAAGAAAGTGCCAGAAGTGCGCACTTTTTGAGGGGAAGCAACAGTTGGCTACCATGCCTCTACAACCTATTCAAGTGGAGCAGCCATTCATGCAGTGGGGCCTGGACTTCATAGGGATGATTAATCCTCCCTCCAGTGCTGGACACAAGTGGGTCCTGACTGCCACAGACTATTTCACAAGGTGGGTAGAGGTTGTTGCTCTCAAGGAGGCAAATGAAAGTGCGGTCCTAGTTTTTTATGAGGACCTGGTGACGAGGTTCGGGGTTCCAGTAACCATAATCTTAGATAATGCGTTGGCTTTTCTAGGAACCAAAACAAGTGAATGGGCACTGAGGTATGGAATATATCTCAGCACTTCATCTAATTATTACCCACAAGGGAATGGGCTGGCTGAGTCCACGAACAAGAACTTGATCAGGATCATCAAGAGGACCATGGAAGAAAATTAGAGGACTTGGCATGCCAAGCTGAAAACAGCTATGTGGGCCGATCGAATCACTCCAAAGAGAGCAATCAGAAATTATCCATATACACTCGTATATGGAAGGGAAGCTAGACTTCCCATCTCACTTGAATTGCCAGCATTGGACCTTGCTCGCCAGCTGTAATTAAAAGAAGGAACCAGCATGGAGGTTAGATTATGCGAGCTGATGGAGCTCCAAGAGGCAACGGGCCAGGATATGGCTTCCATGGCTAGCTGCCAACAGCAAGTAAAGAGACACTTTGACAAGAAGTCTTCACCAAAAGATTTCTCTGAAGGAGATATTGTATTGAAATGAGATGAGGATCGAGCTAAGCCTTGGAAACACACAAAGTTTGATGCCCTTTGGAGTGGCCCGTACATAATCACTCAGTGCAAGCAGCATAATGCCTTCCAACTCTCCAAGTTGGATGGTGAAGAACTTCATATCCCAGTTAACGGGATACATTTGAAGCACTGCCATTGAGTCTCCTTTCCATCTGTATATATTTTCTCTTATTTTCTTTCTCTGTTTTCCCTATGTGCTATTGCACAAGTAGTTTTCTTAGCTTTGTGTGTTTTTCTTTTCCTCTTGGAGTGAATTTGCGTGATTGATTCTAGAATTTATCGGGGCTATTGCTATTTTTAAAGTTACGATCTAACTCCATGCCCAATGGATTTTTAAGGTAACTGGCTTTTAAGCATAGCAGGCATGCTTCCCCTAGGAGGTGCCAATCTGTTGACCATTTTTGCCCAACAGGGTAAAAAATGGGTCCCCTTCTTCCCCTGTTGTTTAAGGCCAATTCATTTTTGATTTTGCACAAGTCCAGAAGTTCTACGGACTCTGCAGGTACTTGATTCAAGCTTCAAGTTCTTCGGCTTTGGTTCAATCAGCTAAGTTCAATGTAGATTTCAATCAGCAAAGTTCAACGATTCAGCGGCCTTTAAGTTCAACAAAGAGTTCATCGCTCGATTCAAATGCCTCAATTCAACAGTGTTGAACCATTGAACCGTTGAACCAATTTCGGTTCAATGGCTTAGTTCAACGAGCTTTGGTTCAATGCAAGAGTTCATCGCTCAGTTCAATGGCTTGGTTCAACAGCTTGGTTCAAGGAGGCCACAGTTCAAAGTGAAAGAGCCCAAAGAAAAGATAAAGCAAAAAAGGAAAAGCCCAAAGCTTAGAAAATGTCGTAGGAAGGGCTCGATGACCTTTGCCGAGGATGATGACGTCTCGAGAGCCGTCAAATATAAGGAAGCGAATTAGCCATTGGTTTTCAAAGTGATGACGGCGGTGTGAACGTCAATTCTAACATAGTGAAAGAGCCAGAAAGAGACAAGATAGGGAAAAGACAAAGTTCTGAGCATGGAGCAAATAGGTCATCCAAGTGGCGAAGGGGAGCGTCGATTCAAGAAATTACTCTAGCAGGTGATACAGTGGTTGTGAATTGACCATTTAGAGGCGTAAATAACTAGCTATGCACCCCTTTTTCTTCATTTCATATTTATGAGTAGACAAGCTGCGTAGGTGCCTTTAAGGAGTAGTCTCGGTCAATGAAGAAGCAGTGCGGCCATGTCAAGAAACGCCTGAAGTCAAAGACAGGGCTGACACAACATTTATGTTTTAAGTAGCCTACTCTTCCCAATGTTCGAAGGCACATGGGTCACTTGTAAAAGGGGCACCAAAAGGCCTCCTTTATTCTCGTATATATTGAGGACTTGTCATTTTTGTAATGATCTTCCACATTTTGTAAGGTGTAGCCCTGGCAAAATTTCACCTGAATCAATAAACGCATTTTTTACCTCTATCTTGGATAGATATTTTTGTGTATGTCCTGAGTGTTATTTTGTGTTTAGTCATTGTTTCTTGATGCTTTCACAGGTCCAACACGAACATATTTGTTGTCTATAAGGTGCCATTTTTGTAGTTGACAAGGAGAGCTGTATTTGGAAGTGCAAAAACAAAAGAAATTACTTATAGTGTGCATTGTACAGCACCTTGGTGAATCTCTATTCTCTGTATTTTCCATTAAAGCCTCCCTACCCAATTTCTTGCAGCCTGGTCCTTCTGCCAAGTCCAAAGTGTATGTATGTGTTTGTCTGATTTAAGTGTGAATGTGAGAAGGTCGATTTATTTTGGTGCATCACCTCCTTATAGTAGTTTGTTTTCCTGCAATCTTTCTCCCTTTTCATTCCCCACCATTATATATATATATATATATATATATATATATATATATATATATGTATATGTATTAGCACTTATGGAAACAAATCAGATGCATCAAAGGGAGCTAGCCCTTACCTAGAGACTCTCCCCTCCAGCTTCGTCGGTCCCACAAGCTAGAGGGGAGTTTCCACTGTTGCGTGTGGAAGGTAGGAGCTCCGCCTCCTTGCCCCGGGTGCAATCCATTGCGTCAATAGGAAAAAGGAAACTTTGAGAAAGTTTATCTTATTAGTTTTTTACTAGTGTATACACCTAAATCGAGTTACAAATACTTACAATGTTAATTATTGATACATCTTAAACCACTTGACTTTATTGATTCTTGTTCAACATGTATCTAGTCATTTATCTATATGCAGGCTTAACCTCTCTATTCATCATCAACATTTCATGTATATTTCTATTTACCATGAACATTCCATAGATATTTCTAAAGTTAATGCTCAAACCGCTTTATATTATCCTTAAATTACCTCTGACCTCAAGGCAATTATCCCTGTTTTTTGGGATAGGTCCATGCTTGGTAGACACATCAATTGGCATGGACTTATCCACCTAGATCAACCTCATCTTTGTGCCATTTAATGGATAACTTATAAAATTTGAAACATTTATTTGGATCATCTCACACATTTCACAAAACAGCTGAATGAAATTATTCAAAAGGTTCACTATATAAGCAAATCAAAAAATCATTTCAAAAGGATTTGATATGTATCTAGCATCTATCTATTACATTACTACACATTGAGCAAATATGCCTTAATCTTCCCAAATTCAATGCCAATCAGTAGGAGCAATTACAAATCAAGTCCAAAGTATTTCAAAACAAGTCAAGAACTAACATTGTCAAGTATCAAAGCCAAATTACTAGTTGTATACATATAATCAAGGAGCATGATTACACAATCATGCTAGGTGGGAGAACTATATGTGGCTTGATTCCATTTTGAAGTATCTAGATATGTAGGGTCAATTATCAACAGGGTGATTGGGGTCAACTCAGCCCATTACACCTCCCCTTATTTTTCACAAGTTTTTATCTCTCAAAAGTACACTTAGGGTTTCCAAAGTAAGGAGAATAAAAACAATAATTTATGTGTGACATCAATAAAATCACAATATCTCAACCCTCTTAGCAAACATAGGTGCATGTGATAGGGCAAACATTATTTCATCATAGTCAAAGTGGATAAGTTTGCAGTTAATGAATAAGACTGGTTTACATTATTGTCTATGGAACACAAACTTGTCTAAAAATATTTGTAGACTATGCTTCCAAATCTAAGTTGTCACAGTCCCATCTTATATTGATTTACATTACCATATCCCTGCTACGGTCAACTAAAAATCAGAAAAGCTAAGTATCTTATTATTGGTTGTATTTACTATTTTTAGCATATGCCACTTGTTAATCACTTTCAACTATCAATTTTATTTTACATTTAAATTTATGTTTAAATGTCATATATTATAATCTAAATAATCTTTCAAAATTTTATACCTATTGAACACCATTAAATCAAAAACAGGGTAAAGGATATTGGTGAACCCAGATAGTCACACCTAAATTGGTGAAGTCGTTTGTTGCTTGAACAGTGTTTTTCGATTTTTATTCTAGGGATTCAGCTAAATTCATGATTCACATACACTAAAGTGAAATTTTATCATCCTTTCTGAGATTTGATTAAGCATTGCTCTAGGATTTTTCTTTGACCCAAGGGTTTTAGATTGAATTCATGATTTCTATGCACAAAAATATTTTCTTCTAGTGGTTTTCAATTTCATTTTCTTTCTCTATCTTGTCTTTTAAAACTGTGTTATAGCAGTTGTAAAACTAGTAGAAGTTGTTATGGGCAAAACGGTCATCCATTTTACTTGAGCCATGGTGTGAGGGGTAAGTTTCTACAATAGTCAAGCCATTAAATATTATATATGGAATTTAGTTTCTACATACCTCATGGTATATTAAAAACACCTAGGTTTTTGTTTTTTAGCTATAGGATGCCTCGTGGCCATTTAGTTTTATAGTGCATTACTAAGCAGTTAGCACCGTGAAGTTACTCTCAATGCACCTCAAAAATAGGATAGTGTGACTATGTGATGGTGGAATCCTCTGTAGGTAGTACCTATTTGGGCTTTATTTATGTCAAATTAAGCTACAATCAAGGTCTAAGTAAACACGAAGCATAAATCTTTGTAATATGTAAAAATAAATCATGCAAATGAGATACTTATTGTAGAAGTGAAATCAAACATGAGCTAGAAAAAGAATCAATAATTCATCAATTGATCATTAACACTAGCAGCATTAGCCAAAATAGTTTTAAGAAAGGTACATATATATGTGGAAGATAGATATGTCATCACATCCTCATGGATGTGGGATTATCTTCCCTAATGACCTAAAATAACACTTAAGTAAGCTAAACAACATGGGCAGGGAAAAATTATTAAATAGAATAAAAACTTACACTAACACCCCCTTGAACGTAGCTTAGGTGCGTAATGAAATTAGGTCCTAACATAAGGCCTAATGAGGTACCCAAGTACATATAAAATCCCCCTAGAAGAGGATGACAGAATCGCCTGAACCCCAGGAAGAACTTGCAAATGAAGATGTTTGCTCTGAGTGAAGGGTTTCATAAATATATCAATAATTTGTTTTGTAGTTTGGATGTAGTGGAGATCAATGACTTGCTCATAGGTAAGCTCCTAAATGAAATGCATGTGAATATCGATATGCTTGGTCCATTGATGGAGGACCAGATTTTTAAAAATTTGGATTATGCTTTGGTTGTCACAAAAGTTGACTGTTGGTCATCAAAATTAGATACTGAACTCAGTGATCATCCCTTATATCCAAATAGCCTCATTGACAACATTAATAATTTCTTTATATTTTACCTCTGTAGAAGATAAAGCAATAACATTCTACTTCTTGCTTGACTAACCAGTTAATGTTGAACCAAATGAGAAACTGTAGCCCACAATAGACTTACAATTCTGAATATCACCAGCCTAATATGAATCTATATGCCCAATCAAGTCAACATCAACCTGCTTCATAGTGAATCCCACAACTATGAGTACCTTAAATGTAGTGGAGAATCTACTTAGCTACTTTATAGTATAATTCATGTGGTTCTTGCATAAATCTAGACACCATGCTCACTACATATGAAATATCAAGTATAGTATGTGTAAGATAGATGAGACTACCAATAAGTTGTTGATACGAAGTAGCATCAACTAATGGAGAAAGATAATCAGTGTCAAGCTTCACATGAAATAAAAAGGGAGTTGGAGTTATCTTATGATCAACCATGTTAAATCATGTAAGGAAATAAAGAACATACTTGGATTGTGCAATAGTGATCCTAGAGTTAGACTAAAAATTTTCAATCCTGAAAAAGTAATGCAACAAGCCCAAGTTAGTCTTTAAGAACCTCTCAAAAAAATAGTTTTCACTACTGCAATGGTGGATGAATAACTCCATGTAATCAATAGTTCATCCACATAGAGAATCATAATCAACAGTGGATCATCATACCACAAAATATAGACATTCATATTATAATGGCATCTAGTGAACCCACCGAAAGAATAAAGGAGTCCATTTTGGCTTATTAAGCTCAAGGAGCTTATTTGAGGCCACAAATAGATTTTTGAAGTTTGCAAACTAAGGAATAAACTTCCATAAATCCTTGTGGTTGTTCTATATATATTTCCTCTTTGAGGTCAATGTGAATAAAAACACTCTTCACATCTATTCGATGACTATCGTAGTGATGTGTTGTGGCAATGGCAAGAGTCAGTCAAATTGAGTTTATTTTGGCAACTAGGGTAAACGTCATAGCATAGTTAATGCCAGGTACTTGAGAAAAACCCTTTTTTATCAAACATTATTTGAACTTGTCTACAGACCCATATGTTACAAGTTTTGTTTGATAGATCCA
This sequence comes from Torreya grandis, assembly GCA_037957365.1. Lineage (NCBI taxonomy): Eukaryota > Viridiplantae > Streptophyta > Pinopsida > Cupressales > Taxaceae > Torreya > Torreya grandis. Next base: position 9,000,575 of record JARHVA010000023.1, read on the forward strand.
TCTACATCGAATGAGTTTTTTTACCTTATGAAGAGGGAACAAATCCCAAGTGTTGTTACTATGTAAGGAACCATACTCCTCTTCAATAACACTATCCCATTTAGGAGTATTTGATGCCTCATGAAATGAATATGGATTGGAAGTAGATACAATGAATGTATGTGGGGCATTCTGGAATTGTGAATAGGTTTTCTTGGTGTCTGATGGATCTCCAACCTAATGGCCAGTACTTTACAATGTCTATCTAGCCCAAGAGGACCAAATTTCAAAGAATCAAGAGGAGATTCCTCATCATTTGAAGATATTTTGGGAGGAGGAGGTGATTCATCATCACTAATATCATCATCAAAACTAAAAAATGAGTATGTATCATCAGTAAATTATTCAGGTCGATCTAGATCAACATAAATGTCATCGAATTCCATTGCATCTAAGGAAGAGGGAGAAGTGTCAAGTGTGGAGTTTGAAGGACCGTCTTGAAAGTGAACATTTCTCTTAGTGAACAAATCATGAGTGGTGGGATGGACAAGTGTGCATCCCTTAACAACCTTAGGATATCCAACAAATATGCAATGTTGACTTTGAGGTTACATTGCCTTATGTTTCTTATTCAAAATATGAGCAATAACAAGAGATATAAACACTTATAAATGTTTTATTGTGGGGTTTTTACTACTCCAAGCTTCAAAAGGAGTGACTCCCTTCAATGCTTTATGAGGAACTTGGTTCTAGATAGAATAAGCATAGTTAATGGCCTTTGCCCAATACTGAGGTGTAAGAGACTTGGTGTGTAGCATATAATTGGCCATTTCCTTCAAGGACCTATTCTTGTGCTCTACAACACTATTTTACTAAGGACTATATGGAATTGTAATTTGTAGTCCAATCCACCTTGAAGTGTATAATTGCTCAAAATGATTACTAACATATTCATCACCATTATCTAAGTGCAAAATCTTGATGGTTTTACCAGACTATTTTTTCATAAATGCCTTGAAGTCTTGAAAATGATCAAAGACCTCAAACTTCAAGTTAAGAAATTACCACCAATTATACCTTGAAAATTCATTGATGAAGGTAAACATTTATTTAGGTTTGTTGAATTAAGGTGTTATAAATGGACCAATAATGTCATTATGAAGTATCTCCAATATCTATATAGCTCTCCATAATTTTCCTTTGTCGTACTTCTCTTCAAGACTCTTACCAAATATGCAACCTTGACAAACACCATAAAAAAAATGAACATGTGGCAACCCTAAAACCATATCATTATGACTGAGTTGCTCCAGGTAGTGATATTTGAGATGATCAAATCGCTCATACCTTAATTTACTCACCCCATTTGAATGAGTGAGTAATGAAGTAGAGGGTTGATCTAGGGCAAAATATGAGAAGTATACAATCATGACTGGTGATGTACTTTCCAAAATACAACTATGGAGTCAATGTTTTCTTCACTAATAACCACATAATTATGTGTGAACTCAACTCTCATGCCCGAACTGATGTGAGTTATCCGATAAATAGATAAAAGATTGATGGACTATGAGGGAGCACATAAAACATCTTGAAATATCCCATAATTCACTTCAACATATCCTCTCCCACTAAATTTTGTGGAAGTATCATCACCCAACGAAATGGAAGGCATAAAACAAGGCTCTAAGGATGAGAACAGGTCATGTGATGAATCCATATGGTGCAAAGCCCCAAAATCAATAAATCACGTGGAAGCCTGGGATATAATTGCAACAAGTATTTTACCCTTTATATTGTCTTTAGCCTTCGAAGACTCTTATGTTGATAAACTTTGATTGTTAGAATTAGGGACATTGATATTGTGCTTCTCAGGCATTTTTGTCAGTGGGTCAATTTGTTTCTTCATGTATTTAGTTTCATCATACCTAGATTTCTTATAGTAGGCACATGTGAGTTTTTCTTTCTTGGGTTTCCCACTTGAAAAAGAGGACTCAGTTCATGCGTTTGACTTAGCATCAGATTTATAACCCTTTCTTTGCTTTGGGTCCTTCTTGTTTTGTTTATTCTCCTTACTACTGCTAGAAGCCTTTTGTTTATCATGACTCATAATTAAGGCATGTGATTTAGATGAATTCAATGTACCCATTTGAATAAGTTTATCTTGCTTCAAATTTAAATTAGTAGAAAAATATTCCAAGGAAGGCATGGTCCATGTAACTCCAAGGGCACGATTGGTAGCATAAAAGGTAGAAATTAGGATAAAATAGTTAGAACCCAATTTGGAAAGGATAGAAAGAATCAATTGATAATCCTTTTTATCTATGTCACACAATTTTGACTGCAACCTGAGTGATTTGAACTATGTGAAGAAGTCTTATATAGTATCAAAATTTCTTAGGTTCAAAATTATGAGCTCATTCTCCAACTCATGACCTTTCATTATATCCTACTTCATAAAGAGTTTTTTCAAAATTATGTAGACATCATTTGGGGAATTTGTAGATTAAATATTAAAGAACAATTCAAGAGACATAGATAAGCACGATAGCCAATAAGTTTTGTCACTTATGTTAAACCCCTTCACCTTCTCTACAATAAGTGTCAATTTTTATTTTGTACTGATGGTGATTTGGTGTAAGTCTTTACTCCTCAAGAAGATTTGTATTTTGAATTTGCACTCATGATAGTTGAATGGAATAAGAAGTAGAACTTGAGACTAATCCATTACAGTAATTAGGTATGTGCTTAACTGACTGTGTTAGAAATACAATGCTATGTAACTCCCTTGAATCTACAAAGGTTCAATTTTACAAAGCTTAAGAATAACACTAATTTTTAGAGGTAAAAAAAGTCATACTTTTAAAAAAATTATGCCTAAAAAGGAGTTGTTGACTGAAAGTTATGGTATTTTGAAAATCTAGCTCACAAAATAAATCTCCACTTTGCATAAATTTTGGGTTTGCACAAAATTTGATTCAAATTTTCATGAAAAAGTTAAGCCCACATGGGTTGGTTGTGACCAAAGGCTAAACTCCCATATGACCAAGCCTAGGATGGTGCAGGTACATATTTTTTACCAAGTCTAGAAACATCAAATCTAGTATGACTATGGAAAATCTACAAAATATCCACCAAAATTCTCAACAAACTTAGAAAAATCAAGAAAATATTTTTTCCTTTTAGACCCAAATGGTATGTACATGCAAAAAATCAATGAAAATGCCTTCAAACCCTCAAAAAATTGTTGAAATCAATCGTCACAAAAACTAGGTTGTGTTTATAACTGATCCTAAGCTTTTGACATGTTTTGAATATAATGACACAAGTAGTTTTTAATGAAAAACTATTAGATAATAGATGACCAACAAGATACACCTTTGTCTTATTCTTTTTCTGAATCTAGATCAATAGAGGACCCTAAAAGAAGAGAAAAATATAAGAAATGATGAATTTTCAATGTGTTAGGTCAACAAATGGTAGATATATGATATGTGAATTGAAACTAAAGATTTCACATTAAGAATTTTAGCATTTAGTTACTAAAACCATGCTTTGATACCATGTAAGATTAGGGCACAATTTAGGTCTTAGTAAATATGAAGCACAAATTATGCAAAAGAGATGCATGTTATAGAAGTGAAATCAAACATGAGCTAGAATAAAAATCAACAATTCATCAATTGATCATCAGTATTAGTAATATTAACCAAAATAGCTTTAGAAAATATACATATATAAGTGGAAGATAAACATGTCTTCACATCCTCATGAATGTGGAATAATTTTTCCCAATGAATTAAAATAACACCTACGGAAGTTAAACAATATGAGTAGGGAAAAACCATTAAATGGAATTACAAACTTCACTGATAGTTCAATATTTATGACTAGGATCAATATATTTGAGGGCCTACAAATCAAACACATCATGTCTAGTTAAACTCATTTTATCTTTCTTTGTATGATTACCTCTTATGCCACCCAATAAGCTTAACTTCCTTATTCCTCTCAAGTGTAATGCTCGATTAAATAGAATAAATATAGAGCATATTTAGATTCCTCTGGTCTCTTTTGAAATGGATAATACATATATTTTTACTTAATTTGATAATGCAACTATTCAAAATTATGTACAAATCAAAAATGATGTTGATGATGAACATGGTGATCAAGATAATCTTGAGGGATTAAATAAAATTGATATCAATGAACTTAATACGGTAGTGTAAACATCCAATTTTTACCACTTTTTTATTGAAATTATAAGTTCGAATGACTTCTGATAATAATGCATAAATTGGACCAAATACCATTGAAATATTCTAATTCATTCGCACACATCATATGCAACTCCTGAAGTGTATTGGTGCATCCCTAACTAGGGAAATACACCTTAACCCACTTCCATCTTTGTTTAAATAAATGAAAATCAAATTGCCACTTTACAAGTAATGTTTTGGGATAATTAACTAGAAGAAATTTTCAAATTTTTATAGTGCATAAAGCTCCCAAAAGCTGATTATGATTAATTATCCTAAACAAATCAAATCAAATGGCTAAATATATATTCCATAAAAATGGGCTAATCTCTAATTATGTCATATTCAAATATTCAACAAATATTTAAATTGTGATATCATCCATAACTTCATCCAGAAAGTTGGCAAGCTTTATGTACTAACAAATATCAAGATTAAGGTAATCCTTGCCTCATTAATGAAACCTCTTTCCAAAATATTTATTGTTTTTGCCTCCAAAATTAAGTCGATTTGTATACACTCATCTTGATCTTGATCTAAAAACCGTAATCAATATAGAAAACCTATAAATAAAAGGGTCACCATAGACCTTTTAATTAACTTTTTGTGCAATTAAACTCTACATAAATCCCTCAAAAAATTCTTTTTTATTCCAATTGATCCACAAACTATTTTAGGTAGTGCTTGGAAAGATGTTGATGGCTTTTACACAGTGACATTGACAAATACTTTGAGCTCTACATCCAGGCATAATTATGTATGTGTGTCGACTAGCTAATGGCATACATAAGGAAGGTAATAGTTTTTTATTACTTTTTTGTTTGTTTGTCTTGGTTAGACATTGCCCAGTCCAAGTAATCATGATTGGGAGGATATGTTTTGTAAATTTATTTTATCTTGAATATTAAAAAATAAACTAACTCTCTCTTATAATCGTGGTCTACATTTATCATACCAAGTGTGATCACGCACCCCACAAACCTCTTTACAGGCCTTCTTAGTCTTCTAATTATAAAATCAGATCACCCTTTGACCTAGTTTTCTTCCTTTTGCATCTATTTTTTTATGTTTCTTGTTTTGCATATCTATGATATTGAACTGTGTATCGATGAGGTCACTCTTATGAATAATGAGTTTGACCTGTGAACCGATGGGTTTACATTTTATTATTTTATGTGTTCTTTATGTGTTAAAATAGATACATGAGATTGAACTACTTATCAGAGAGATTGAAGTGTTCATCAGTGAGATTGACTTACTAAATGGTAGTTTTGTATTACTAGATTCACTTTATTTTTTGAGATTGGTGAGATTAAACTACACATCAATGTGATTGACCTACGCATCAGCGAGATCGACCTCTTGAATGGCAGCTTCCCATTACCAACTTCACTATGTTTTTTTTTATATTGATGAGATTGACCTGCACATCAATGAGATTTACCTATTAAATGATGGTTTTGCATTACCAACTTCACTATGTTTTTTTAGATAAATGAGATTGAACTGTAGATCAACGAGATTGACCTGCACATCAGTGAGATTGACCTATTTAATGATATATTCACAATACCAAATTCAATATATTTTTTTGAGATCAATGAGATTGAATTGTGCATCAATGAGATTGACTTGAACATCAACGAGATTGACCTGTTGAACATTGACTTCACATTACTAGCTTCATTATGCTTTTTTGAGATCAAGAGATTAAACTATGCATCAGTGAGGCCGTATAAGGTAATATTGTTTTCTTTACTCTTGTTGGGGGATCACAAGAACAACACCTGTTCTGATCCCACTTTGTTAGGATCTTGCTCCTCAGAAAGAGCACAGTATGATTACCAAATATAAGCAATTATAAATGCGGAAATAACCAGAAACACAAGTAACTATAATTCACCAATAGCACAGAATATGAGAGACAATACACTATCTTGTATTAACACTTTACAAAAAAGAATACAATAAAGAGCCGCCACACTCTTCCACCTTACAGAGGCTTCCCACACCTCAAGTGTACAGTAATTCTTCTACAACACTCTCCTACCAAAAAATGGTCCCAACAACCAACTCACAAACAGAATTGGTGTTCACCTCTCCAACTAGTTAGTAATAACCCTGCCAGTTCACCAAGCACTCTATAGTACTTCAAGTTGATCTCCCATGAACCTGCAACCTGCAATTCAACAGACCATACTCACACATGTAGATCTCCTATGAGCTTGCAACAACCTGCAACTCAATGATCTTACACTTAGAAGGAACTTTCTTGCCTTCCTTATCTTATATCAATTACAATACATGCCAATGGGTCTATAAATAAATCCCAGACTTAAACAATAACTTAGACTCTTAATTTAGACAATTATCCTCGCAGCTCAATACTCTAACTGGCCTTTACATGCAAACACTTCATTCACTTAACTAACTGTCTATGCAACAAACAGTTTTAGAACACACAGGTGACCGACGCTGGTCCCTGCTTGCCTGGTTCTGTCGACGTCGGCTGACTCCCTACCGTCGCCAGTGGCCTTCTGCACTGGTCACGATCGACGTCAGTCTTGCTACCGATGTCGATGCTCCTGGATCTCAACAACTTTCTGTTCCTTCTATTTGCAAAGAGTTGAAGCTTTTAGCTCCACAACTCAACAATCTCTCACTTGGAGATAAACAGCTGCAACCTGTACCTGTACCTGTACTCCGTCTAGTTTGTTCCCTTGGCTTTGTATCCCTCCTCAAGATCACTCTCGAAGACCAACCACCACAAATCCCGTGGTGCAAAAAACTTGTCATCCAAATCACCTGCCACATCCACATCTACAAACCATGTAGAAAATAACCTGAACCTGCATAGCATGTGCACCTGCTGCTAGTCCCTGTAAGAATCCACTGAACTGTCCTCCAATGGTTCTCTCCCAGATTGGCTCCAACTTGTGACAACTCCCATTGCTTGGGAAAACTCAGGTTTAGTACATACCATGCACTCAACATCATTATGTGAATCAAGACACAATTCATAGAACTGTCCAACCATCGGCGTGCTAACCGATCTCACACAATCATCCTGAAACAAAGTCAACATGTGACCTACCATGTCTCTAGAACACACTCATGCCAAAGAATCTTGCTGCTCCTAGATTCTCCATGACACACACCTGAACTAACTTTACCTTTAGTTCAACAATACCCTGTATATGTAACCCTGCAACAAGCACATCATACAGTAATAGGATAATATAGCTAATATTATCCAACCTGGTAAAGAGAAACACAATGATCAAACCTCCATTGCCCTGCAGCTAATACAAGACCATATACCCTGATCTTCCATCTCACATATCCATTTCTGCTCTTCTTCATCTTGAACATCCATTCGTCTCTTAGTGCTTACTTCCAGCTGGCCACTCTACCCAAAACAACTATTTGGTTCTCCTCCAAGGAATCACATCCTCATCCATGCCAAGCTCCCACTGTTTCCTGGATCTACCTGTTCTGCTTCTTCAATAACTGCCTGGTCCTATGCCATAAGTGAGCAACAAGTAGTGTAAAGAAGGGAAATGACGAATTTAAGAACTTACTTATGCCTTCAGTCCTCCATATGGGCGCTTAAAACTCCATGACAGCGTGCTGTCCACCCAAAATTTGTCTCAGTAACCGATGTCGGTCACATCTCAGTCTGCACCCGATCGATGTCGGTTCCCTGCGACTGCCCCCTTGCCGACGTCGTTTTCCCCTGGCCGACGCCCGTAGTTATCTGCCCTGAGTCACCAACGTCGGGCTGCACATAGCCGACGTCAGTCTCTGTCTGGACGTCGATGCCGATTTTCCTACCGACGTCGGCCTCTGTGTTTTTCTAGTGAGACCTGACTTTTTCCCGTGAGCTCTTTTTGGATCAAATCCTTCTCCAAAACACCCTTGCTCTGCTCAGAATTCTTCTGCATCTTGTGCTGAACTCTGTCCGTCACCTTCTCCTTGAAAACCAAGGCTTTCTTGTTCTTGTCACTAACATCGGATTCCTCAAGAAACGTCACCTTCTTCTTCTGCATACAGAAACCATGATCCATACCTTCCAAATCCGAAAGCATATCCTTTGACTCAAGAACAAGCATCTCCTTCTTATCTATGTGACCAAGCCTATCAAGCCACATCTCTGAATCTACAGTTGAAGTAGATAACCCATAAAGAGAGTCAGTAATACAAGTAGATAGATAAAGCGTACCTACTTTCTTACCTCTAGCTACAATAAGTGTACCCTTGGTAACCTTCCAAGAGTCCGCTGTGAGAGTTACTGTGCAACCCTCATCACCCAAACTTCTAACAGAAATCAAATTTCGCTCCAGAATTGTGACATGCATGACCTCCTTTAACACCCATGTGTTACCTGTCTACAGTTTCAGCTTCACTTTCCCTTTGCCAACAATTTGACAAGGTTTACCATCCCCTACACAAATTTCTCCAAAGTCTCCCTGGACATACTCATGAAAAAATTCCCTATGTGGGGATACATGACAAGAGGCACCAGAATCTAAAACCCAAGATTCTACTTTATCCAAAGAACATACCAGAGCATCCTGTGCAGCGTAATCTGCAACATCTGCTTCTTCTTCATGTCCTTCATGCTGATCTTCACCTGATCTACAATCTCTCTTTAAGTGCCCTTGCTTTCAACACTTCCAGAATGTTATTCTGCCATACCTGGACTTGGATCTTCTGCCTATCTTGGACCTTGATCTCCCATGCTCTATCTTCTCTCTTTGCCTTCCTCTGCCTTCAACACTCAAAGCATTCCCTGATGACTCACCTGTGCTTTTCCAACGTATCTCTTCATTCAAGATCACACTCACAACATCATCCACTTTAGAGACTTTTGAAGGAGACACAGTATTAGAAACTGCCATTACCAAACCTTCTCAACTTTTAGGTAATGAACACAAGATTAAGAGAGCTCTAATTTCATCATCAAATACAATATTGACTGAACTTAACTGGTTTACCAAACCATGGAAATCACTAAGATGGCTATGAACAGATCCACCTTCCAACATTTGCAAATTAAATAAACGCTTCATAAGAAATACCTTATTAGAAGCTGAGGGTTTTTCATATAAATTTGCCAAAGATTCCATCAACTCCACCGTTGTCTTACACTGTGATAAGCTAGAAATCACAAATGATGCAAGACTCAATCTAATAGATCCCAGAGCCTTCCGATCAAGAACCTCCCATTCTTCATCTTTCATATCCGAGGGTTTGCAATTAACCCCACCCAACGGTAAATATAAATCTTTCTGATACAGATAATCCTCAATCTGCATCCTCCACAGTTGGTAGTTCTTGCCATTAAACTTTTCCATTCATAGCTTACTGTCTTCTGCCATTACTCAACTCCCACTCAAACAAAAACCCTGTGAGTAACCTGTAATTAAAAACACACTAACCAGATCTAATCCAATCTGTTAGTATCCCAACCAACAGCTCTGATACCACTTTGTTGGGATCACAAGAACAACACCTGTTCTGATCCCACTTTGTTAGGATCTTGCTCCTCAGAAAGAGCACAGTATGATTACCAAATATAAGCAATTATAAATGCGAAAATAACCAGAAACACAAGTAACTAGAATTCACCAATAGCACAGAATATGAGAGATAATACACTATCTTGTATTAACACTTTACAAAAAAGAATACAATAAAGAGCGGCCACACTCTTCCACCTTAAGGAGGCTTCCCACACCTCAAGTGTACAGTAATTCTTCTACAACACTCTCCTACCAAAAAACAGTCCCAACAACCAACTCACAAATAGAATTGGTGTTCACCTCTCCAATTAGTCAGTAATAACCCTGCCAGTTCACCAAGCACTCTATAATACTTCAAGTTGATCTCCCATGAACCTGCAACCTGCAATTCAACAGACCATACTCACACATGTAGATCTCCTATGAGATTGCAACAACCTGCAACTCAATGATCTTACACTTAGAAGGAACTTTCTTGCCTTCCTTATCTTATATCAATTACAATACATGCCAATGGGTCTATAAATAGATCCCAGACTTAAACAATAACTTAGACTCTTAATTTAGACAATTATCCTCGCAGCTCAAGACTCTAACTGGCCTTTACATGCAAACACTTCGTTCACTTAACTAACTGTTCGTGCAACGAATAGTTTTGGAACACACAGGCGACCGACGCCGGTCCCTGCTTGCCTAGTTCTGCCGACGTCGGCCGACTCCCTGCTGTCGCTGGTGGCCTTCTGCACTGGTCACGACCGACATTGGTCCTGCTATCGATGTCGATGCTCCTGGATCTCAACAACCTTCTGTTCCTTCTGTTTGCAAAGAGTTGAAGCTTTTAGCTCCACAACTCAACAACTCTTATTTATTGAAAATGGTGAACTCATCCTACTAATTGGTGAGGTTGTCATTTTGTGCTTTTAAATCACTATAGAATGACAAAGTTGACTTGTAGAATGATGAGATCACCCAATGTGAATTTTCTAGAGACCTAAAAACTATAGAATTTTACTTCCCTTGTTTACAAAGAATCATTTTTTATCTCTTAGCCAATCTCTTACAAGTTTTGTGATCCTAAGCAGTTATTTCCTATAAATAAACAAATACCCTATGGCATAATTCACTCATTTTTCTATTTGGTGATTAAGCAAATACCTTGCATTTTCATTCAATGCTCTAAAGACACTTACATTTTTTTTTATTTGCTTAAAGTATTATTATTTGCCTACTTTTTTGTGTAAACTATTATGTATATGCCCTCCCATTTACCATTTCAGGGAGCTTGGGTGACTAAAATACACATAGCTTGCTTCTTGTTTACTCAAAATATTGTTTGGAGTATGATCTTCTCTTCCCCATTTGTGGGGGCCTGAGAATAAAAAATAAGCATGTTTTTCCTTGATTGATTTTATACTGTGTAGGGTGGACTTCATCACCTTAATGCACGTTCTTAGCTTGTGGTGATTGGGACTTCATTCCCCAATGCACATACCAACCCTATTATCTAATAGGGTATACAATTTGAGGCTACACTCAATAGGTCTTTGACTAAAATGTCCCTCAGAGCTTGACTTTTTTGGTTGCACTTCACTAAAATCCTAAAAATGAAGTGGTTACAAAGGGACAAGACCTTTTGACGAATGTCATGTTAAGTATCAACATACAATTGATGAATTTGTGCCCTTCAAGGACCATCTAGAAATCCAAACAAAAACTTTAGAATAGAAGTCTCTTTTACCACAAAATTCTCATCGATGTAGGGCTGTAAAGTTATCAACCTTCGAAGATTGCCTTTATGTACAGACCTTTAAGAGAGGGGTGAGATTAAAACACCACCGTAATTGCATTTAATTACTTCATGAATTCTTAAATTTTAAAATCCTTTCAAAGGTGAGTATATTGAAAGGATCAATGATTGTGTCATAAACCTATGTCATCTCTTAAAGTATATTCATGATACTTATGTGTTGATGCTTGATCTTGTGTCAAAAACCCATTCAACTTAAAAAACCATATCTAAAAAAACATGTCAAGTTTCAAACCTAAAGTCTAAAATGTGTCTTCACATATTTACACACTAAGGTGTTACACTATCCACATTCCAAACTACCTGTCTCACATTTCATGACATTATACCTTCTAATTGGAACAATTTTTTTTTCATTTGTCACTATTACACTGTCCATTTCTATTTAGGTCCCTAATCATGTTTCTTATGTCAACTAAATTATAAATTCAAAACCAAATCGACCTCATTCCAATTTCAATTCCAAAGATAGAATCAAAGCCAACCAAACTCAAACATTCAAAGGGGGTCAAACACTTCTTATATCCAAGTGTTATTTTAGACATGTCTAAATACACTCGCAATAGGGCCTCTTATGGCCCTGGTTTCAAGGAAGATTTTTTTTATGATCCATTCATGTATCTTATAAATTTTTAAAATAATGAAGATGAGGAAGAACACCCGAACATGTTTGAGGATATTCCTCCCATTGTGGGATCTAGTCAAAACCAATTTGAAAATCAACTCTCAGAAGATAATGATGAAGCCCTTTTAAATTTGCTAGAATTTGGAGCTAAACTCCCACCTAATTTTCCCATGAAATAATTACACAGTCCTACTCAAGTAGAGGAGATACCTCAAGAGGTAACTATTAACCAAAGTTAGCCTCTTACCCAAAGTTCAAAATTGGTTATTGTATCATCTAGTAAAGGGAAAGTCCAACTTGTTGATCTATCCCAACATGGCCAAATTATTGATTCCACAATACAATAGATTAGTCAATGTTACATAGATCATCTTGTAACTGATTTGATGATTTATCTAATTGCAACTTCATTCAATAACTCTTCATTCATAGACTAAAACTAGCCACTCATATAACCACAAGAACCTTTAGCCAATCATACATCTAATGTGGACACATTATCTCCTTTTGAGCATAAAATATCAATGAATGCTTCACAACAAGTTATATTTGATACATAACATACTTTCTTCAGACACCAAGAAGTCCTTTTTAATGCATAACAAGTGCCCAACAATCCACAATAACAAGTTGCAAACACTCCACCACCAGAGCATGTGGTGGGTAATTCACAACACACATTGCCTACCTCTTATAATTTGTAGCAATTTTTTTTTTGGTGAACCAAAAACAAAATCCCTATAATTCATAATAATAGATTCTTTTGAATCAGTAACAATGTCCCTTCATTTCATAACAAGTGCTTGTTCATCAGCAAGATCAACAACACTTGTTAATTCCCATCCCAAGCCAACAACAAGTCTCTTATATGAAATATAGTTCAATTTATAGGTTGAATATACCTAATAGGCTATTCAACAATCTTGAAAATATGGAGGGTCCTAGATAGTCATTTCCCACACAATTTGCTAGATAAATAGTTAGCTAATATTTTTACACAAAACCTAAACGCTGAGGTCGCCTACAATCTAAGACTTCATTATTTGAATACATTTGATGAGATCATCAAAAAGGGAGTGAAAATTAAAAAAAATCTTATTGATAAGGGTATAGTTAAGATATACTCTCAAGCTCAACCACCAGCCTGACCTCAAGTACCAATTCAAGCAAGCACAACTGAAAAACCTAAGACCTTCAATAAAAACAAAAACATGGTTGGTAATGGGGTCATAGAAGTAAGGCACGTGAAAATGGTATAGCCAATGTATCCCGAAAATACCCCACCTAATCCACCTCTCACACTAAAAAAAGCACCCACAGAAAGGGAACAAATTCATAATAGGGTTTTTAGTGATTTAGTTGAGCCCATTGAGGCAGTATTTCAAAAGTTGGTTGTAGATAATATGATTATTTGGATAATCCCAAAGCAATTTTTAGAGGGTCAACCTAATTCAACATGGTATCAAGAGAATGAGTTTTGTGATTATCATCACATCAAAATTCATGCAATTTATAGATGTGTACAACTCTAATGTTTCATTTGGGATATGCTTGAAAATGGAGAAATTGAATTGGAAAATAGTGATGCTAATACCAATCAAAACATGGGTATTTAAAAATACCCCTTCCCAAAACACAAAAATTAGTAGTAAATGAATAATTAGAATCAATTTCAAGGTCATAATCAGAACCAAGCCAATCATATTCAAGATTATGATGCCCAATCCAACCAAATCGGTTATCACAATGTCCCACATAATTATGACAATGTCGTAGAATGTGTTACAAGCAACTACGTTAGTACTATTAATGTCACTCCTCATCCACCATCTAACACTTTTTAGAGTGTAACCCTTCTATTTTAGGACCTCCACCTTCATCTTTAAGTAATTCCCCAATGAGTTGAAGCAACTTAGTTATGCCTCGACCTTCATAAATTACTATTCCTAGACCTACACCCAATTCCTCTAATTTAAGTAACTCCTTCCCAAATTAGAATTATGCAGTCACAACTAGACATCCAAGATTTACTCTCTAAGACCCTTTACCTTCTTCTAATACCAATCTCATTTAAGAATATGCACTTTCTAAATCCAAACCATTTTGCCTTTTATTGAGAATTAGTATTGTTGTCCCCAAAAATATCACTCATTTTTGGGACAACATATGAACTATTTTGGTCCTGCAAGACCAAAATTGTCTCTTCCCTTTTTAAAAATTGTTATGTGCATTCTAATTCTCCATTCTTCAAGCTTTTCATAAATCTACAGACTCTGTAGGCTTGAAACTATGGACTCCGCAAGCTCATTTCTACGGACTCTGCAGGCTTGAATCTACGGACTCTGCAGGCTTGAATCTACGGACTCAGCAGGCTTGAATCTATGAACTCTGCAGGAAGAAAATCTATGGACTCTGTAGGCCAAGTTCTATGGGCTTCACAGGTTGATTTCTACAGACTCTGTAGGAAAGAATCAATCTCTCAACACTTAGGTGATTTCAAAGTTGGTTCAATGACAAGGTTCTACCAAAATGTCCATCGGCAAGCTTCTAAGCAAAGATTGAACCATTGAACCATTGAACCTTAAACCAAAAAGGTTCAAGGGTTCAATGGGTTCAAAGGTTAAATATCATCAACAAGAGTTAAGCAAATTTCTTAAGGTTCAATGTTTCAATCGCTTCAAGGTTCAACGGCTTCAAAACACTTGTCAAAGAGAAGAAGGCTTGAACCATTGAACCGTTGAACCATTTAACCATTTTGGTTCAAAGGTTCAAGCATGGTTGGTTTAAGCAGACAAAAGACTTAGCCAAATAAAGGGATTGAACCGATTGAACCATTGAACCAAAGTTGGTTCAATCGGTAGGTTCAAGGGAGTGCCCTAAAGTGAAAAGACCAAGTGCCCTTGCGGAAGGCAGAGAACATTGGTTCAAAGATCAAAGGAAAGAAGCAATTGAACCAATAAAGCGATCAAAGTAAGAAAGCGATTGAACCAAGGAGATGAGAAGGCTACCCAAACCATTGAAATAGTCAACTAATGATGTCCTGTGGATGTCAAATTTAAGGTAATGAAATTTCTGCTAAGTTTCAAATGTGGCATGAAACCTAAAAACAAACTCAGCGACCAGCTGAAGAAGGAGCTGAAAGAGCTGACAAAGATAAGAATATAGTGTCGAGGGCTTAGATTCTAGGAAAAGACAAAATTAGAAAGGGGAAAAGATAGCTCGAGAGCTTAAATTCTAGGAAGAGACAAAGCTGGAAAGGACAAATTTAGAAAGAGAAGACCATAAATATCTATGCAAAAGTTATTATGGTAGCTAGAACAGTCTGTAGAATAGATTTTTGAGCTTGCAAACATTGAAGGTGTGACCTATTAGTCTCCTTTGGAGTAAAGACAAAATGGATAGCTATGCAAACATCAGAGGGGACAGACCAGATGATCTAGAACCAAGAAAAGACATATTAGATGAATAGACACGCCATAGTTAAGGCAACGCACTGTTCCAGGCATGGTCCCTCTAGACAGAACTGAAGGCACATTGAAGCCATTGACTATAACATGGGCCGTCCCATGGGAGAGAATTCCAAGCCTTGCTTGGTGGCTATATATTGTAATCTCTTTTATTGTTTTAGGGAGATCTTCTTGTTAATAGAAGTGAAACTCTACCTAAATTGAAAGGCATTACTGAGACTTTGAGCTCAGATTGTTGTTCATATTATTTTATCTAAATGAGAAATCAAGTGATTTACAGACTTTGTGCTGTATAGCTTGTATCATTTTAAGAGATTGTTCTTATGTTTGTCTTTTGAATGTGTTCTTTTTTATTTGATCTAACAAGCAGAACTAGTGAAATTAATCAGGAAGATGTCCTGAAGTCAGTTACTTTCAAACTTTGTGCTATTATAGTTGTCTTTAGTGTGTGTTTATTTTCTATTTCTATGTTGAGGATTTTGGGATGACTTTGTGCCCCCATTATCCTTTGTATCTCACTCTTTGGGCAGTTGAAGTGGAGACTTTGTGCTACACTTCATTCTGCCAGTTATTGCACCCTTGGTTACCAGTTACTTGTCACTACCTGAAAGAACTCCTGTTGTTACCTACAAGATCACTTCTGAAAGAAAAGAAGTGCCTTTAGTGTCTTCACCAAGATTTTCTCCTCTATTTGTGAACATCATCTCTGAAAAAAGAGAGATGGATGGTGTATCCTACCCCTATGTGTTATTTTTAGCTTATATATATAGTATATAACCCCCTCATATTTATAGGGAACCTCCCCTTGATGAGAGGAGAGATTTATCTCTTGGTGATGTAGTAAACCTGCACATCTGGCCGACCAATCTCTCTATGCTGTGGTTGAATAGACCTATTTTACTCACTAGTTAGCTAGTCAAAAAAATACTCATCCAATAATTTTTGGCGACTCTACTAGGGATGAATGTGCAGTCTGAAGCCTCAATTTTCAGAATGAAGTAGTTCCTTCCCTTATCCATTATATAGACTTTGGTGACTATGTTCTGTGTCTTACCCATTATCATTATAGCCTTACCATTTTCCTCCATCTCTATTATTTTATCTGGTCTACAAAACTAGAGCTACTGGAAAACGCTGCATAGTTTGAAGCCTCAAGCCTCAAGCTGAAGCAGGGCCAGTTCTTTTCCATTTTTTTTCTGCAATCTGGCCACTGCACCCATATTTGTTATCTCTATTTTTCATAATTAAATCATGGCAGTTCGAGGCCCCTGGGGTAACTCTTTTGGCCCACTCAACTTGACTCCACCTCTGCGTGAACTTCCACGCAGCTTAAGAAAGAACTTCCCCAAATTCTTTGGAGATGGGGGAGTTCACCCTAATGAACACATTGCAACCTTCAACATAGCCTGTGGTGTGATAGAAGTGGAATTTGAAGATGTGGCAGTCAAGCTTTTTAAGGAGACCCTATAAGGTGCTACTGTAGAGTGGTTCTACCATCTGCAGGCTAGATCAGTGACAAACTTGAATACCCTAAAATCCAAGTTTGAAGCAAGGTTCAAGCCCACAGAGGATACCCATTCCTTGCTAGCCCAACTCACCCAGATGAAGAAAGAGCCTCATGAGCCTATGAGGGATTTCATTGCCAAGTTTGACACGCTGAGAAACAAGATTCCTGCAATTGCTCATCTAACACTTGAAAACCTCAAATGCTTCTTCATCAACTCACAGCTACCTCAAGTGAGTTTTCTGCTGAGGCATGTTGGCCACATAGACCTTGCTACTACTTAGGACTTGGCTATTAAGGTTGAAGATGACCTTATCTTGGCAGGGAAGATAAGGAGAGATCTTAATAGAGGTAAACCCTCTTCATCTTCTGAATACTCACCCACAACCACCACTGATCAAATAATTCAAAAGCTGGCAAATGAATTACTAGCCTTGAAAAAGCAAATGGCACAAGGTATGTCTTCTGCTACTTCATACAGAGATGTACCAAGGAGGACATTTCCTAATCAACCATATCAAGGCAACGCTGCCAGAAGTCAAGGGAAACCAAATAGTCTTCCTCCCCCATAGTGGAACCTTGCCCTTGAAGCACCTCCAACTAACTCAGCAGTTGGATATCTGGAAATAGAATATGCTTTCTCTTTCCAACCTGAGTTTGAGCAAGAAAATGACGTTGATCTTTTCACAAAAGATCAAGAAGAATCAGTTGGCGACTCCCACATTGGTTTCCTAAATTACCAGGATGAACCTAGAAGTGAAGATGAAGCAGTCAAAGGATCATACGTAGTATTCACCCGGTCCAAGAATCAGTCAGCCTAGTAGGCTGACAAAGAAAAGACAGAGGAGTGACCCCAACCAACAATTTCAATTATTAAGTAGAGAACCCTTCTTCCTTTTCGGTCAAAGGACCTAGTGATTGCCAAAAAGGTAAGTACATCAAACATTTTTGCACCTTCTACTTCAAATTTGCAGACCAATCCTCCCCCTCCTAAAAACCAAAAGGATGAACTCCCATCCCCTCTTCCAAGTCCATTTTAGTCATCTGATATAATTGATCATGTCAAGAAATCTAAAATTCAAATGACTGAATTTGAATTCCTGCAAGCCAATCCTGAGCAGTTAAACATTGGTGGAGAACTAAGTGTGGGCCTATCTGAGGCAAAAATTGTGATCACCCAAACATCAGCCCCTACAACTCAAATTTTGTTTGAGCCTTTAGGCAGGGGTAATTACTTCTTGACCATAGAGGATGCTCATGTCTCAGCTAATGAAAGTCCCGTAGTTGGCAATCTAAGATTTGATCCAAACAAGGCATCAGAAGAATTGGTAGGGCGCAGTACAAATGAAGAAGGATCTTCCATCTCCAATGAAGAGAAATCTGATAGAAGATCAGCTTCTGATGATGCTTGGATCCTGGAATCCGATGGCAGTGATTCTTTCACTAATGCTAGAGCTGAGATGGTGTTGATATCTCCTTAAGGGGATGTTCTTCCTTCTTCACACGAGTTGTTGTTCATCAACACCAACAACACTGCTGAGTATGAAGGTTACTAAGGATGAAGATGTTAAACTCCTTCATGCAGAACAATCAAAACATGTGCTAAACTGAACTAGCAGAACAACAAGCTATGGTAGTGGACCATACTATTGTACTCCAAAGTTAGCAAAAGGAACTCTTCATAGAGAGAGCAAGGAGTTACGGTTTTCAGAGAGAAGACCACATCTTGCCATGGAGCAAGAGGAGAGAGCCAAAAGGAGTGCATAGAAAATGTGATTCTTGGTGGAGAGTTCCATTCACCCGTCACCGATTCTGGGGATAAAATGGTTTCCTACTGGTTTATCAGGATGGAAGGCCATTTTTATTGTCTCACAATGGGCAGCATCAGAAGCACTTCAATTCTTGAAGTGTCAAATAAGTTCACCTGTACATATGTATATCTGTATAGTCTTTGTTTCTACTTTGTGTTGTTCATTTTCATTTTTTGGAGCCTTTATTTTTGGGTAGCATGACTCCATAGCCCAATGGCATACTTCAAGGCACAAGAGATTCTAGTTTCTACTCCCCTCAGCTGTTCCAAGTTTTAAACTGAAGGAAGTTACCCAAATGGAGCCAGCTATTGTCCCCAAAAATATCACTCATTTTTGGGACAACATATGAACTATTTTGGTCTTGCAAGACCAAAATTGTCTCTTCCCTTTTCAAAAATTGTTCTGTGCATTCTAATTCTCCATTCTTCAAGCTTTTTAAAAATCTATAGACTCTCCAGGCTTAAGACTATGGACTCCGTAGGCTCATTTCTATGGACTCTACAGGCTTGAATCTATGGACTCTGCAAGATTGAATCTACAGACTCTGCAAGAAGAAAATCTATGGACTCTGTAGGCCAAGTTCTACGGTATTCACAGGTTGATTTCTATAGACTCTGTAGGAAAAAAGCAAGCTCTCAACACTTAGGCGATTTAAAATTTGGTTCAACGACAAGGTTCAACCAAAATGTCCATCGGCAAGCTTCTAAGCAAAGATTAAGCCATTGAACCAAAAAGGTTTAAGGGTTCAATGGGTTCACAAGTTCAATGTCATCAGCAAGAGTTAAGCGCATTTGTCAAGGTTCAAAGTTTCAATCACTTCAAGGTTCAACGGCTTCAAAACACTTGTCAAAGAGAAGAAGGCTTGACCCATTGAACCATTTTGGTTCAAAGGTTCAACGGGTTCAATGGTTCAAAGGTTTAATGCATGGTTGGTTCAAACGAACACAGGACTTAGCCAAATAAAGGGATTGAACCGATTGAACCATTGAACCAAAGTTGGTTCAATCGGTCGGTTCAATCGACAGGTTTTAGGGAGTGCCCCAAAGCAAAAAGACCAAGTTCCCTTGTGGAAGGCAAGGAACATTAGTTCAAAGATCAAAGGAAAGAAGCGATTGAACCAATAAAGTGATCAAAGCAAGAAAGCGATTGAACCAGGGAGCCGAGAAGGCCACTCAAATCATTGAAATAGTCAACCAATAACGTCCTTATAGATGTCAAATTTAAGGTGATGAAATATCTACTAAGTTTCAAATGTGGCACGAAACCTAAAAACAAACTCAGCGCCCAGCTAAAGAAGGAGCTGGTACAGATAAGAATATAGCCCTGAGGGCTCAAATTCCAGGAAAAGACAAAATTTAAAAGGGGAAAAGATAGCCCGAGAGCTTAAATTCTAGGAAGAGACAAAGTTGGAAAGGACAAAAGTAGAAAGAGGAGAAGACTAGAAATATCTGTGCAAAAGTTATTCTGATAGCTATAACAGTCTACAGAATAGATTTTTGAGCTTGTAAACATTGAAGGCACGCCCTGTTAGTCTCTTTTGGAGTAAAGAGAAAATGGATCACTGTGTATACGTCAGAGGGGACAGAACAAATGATCTAGACCCAAGAAAAGACATATTGATGAATAGACATGCCATAATTAAGGCAACGCATTATTCCAGGCATGGTCCCTCCAGACAGAACTAAAGGTGCATTGAAGGCGTTGACTACAACTTGGGCCATCCCATGGGAGAGAACACCAAGCCTTGCTTGGTGGCTATATATTGTAATCTCTTTTATTGTTTTAGGGAGATCTTCCCATTTATAGAATCGAAACTCTACCCAAATTGAAAGGCATTACTGAGACTTTGAGTTCAGATTGTTGTTCATATTATTTTATCTGAATGAGAAAGCAAGTGATTTGCAGACTTTGTGCAGTATATCTTGTATCATTTTAAGAGATTGTTCTTATGTCTGTCTTTTGAATGTGTTCTTGTTTATTTTATCTAACAATTAGAACTAGTGAAAGTAATCAGGAAGATGTCCTGAAGTCAGTTACTTTCAGACTTTTTGCTGTTATAGTTGTCTTCAGTGTGTGTTTATTTTCTATTTCTATGTGTGAGGATTCTGGGATGACTTCGTGCCCCCATTATCTTTTGTATCTCACTCTTTAGGCAGTTAAAGTGGAGATTTTATGCTACACTTCATTCTGCTAGTTATTGCACCCTTGGTTACTAGTTACTTGTCACTATCTGAAATAACTCCTGCTGTTACCTGCAAGATCACTTCTGAAAGAAGAGAAGTGCCTTCAGTGTCTTCACCAGGATTTTCTCCTTTGTTTGTGAACATCATCTATGAAAAAAGAGAGATGGATGGTATATCCTACCCTTGTGTGTTATTTTCAGCTTATATATATAGTATATAGCCCCCTCATATTTATAGGGAACCTCCCCTTGATGAGAGGAGAGATTTGTCTCCTGGTGATGTAGTAAACCTACACATCTGGCTAAAAAAATATCCCTATGCTATGGTTGAGGAGACCTATTTTGTTCACCAGTTAGCTGGTCGACAAAATATTCACCCAATAAGTATGATATTGGTGAACAACTAAGCAAAACACCTACATAAATCTCCATCATGGATCTCTTGTGTACATCTGAGGTTCATAGAACAATATTGAATAACCTTATCTAATAGTCCAAGGTAGCTAATGACATTGATCCTGCCCATTTTCAAGAACTTATGGGGAATTTATCTTGAGGTTAATAACTTACATTCGATCAAAGTGATATGTCATCCCTTGGTCCCTTACATAATAATATTTTGTACATTGGAGCCATAATTTACCACACAAAATCAATTAGGTTCTCATAGATAATGGTTTAGGAATGAATATTACTTCCCTAAAATTAATCCAACATTTAGGATACACAACAAAAAATATGCAGCCAGACACTATCACAATCATAGACTACGATAATGTAGAATGAGAGTCAATGGGCATCATTTATTTATTGATTATTATTGGACCTATCACCCATGGCACCCTTTGCCATGTAATTGATATAGAGTTTCCATATAATTTGCTTCTTGGTCATCTTTGGATCCATGAAGTACAAACAATCCCTTCCACACTACACCAATGTATCAAATTACCTCATTCTATAAATTTTCAACCATACTAGTATTATAAAAATCTATAAGCTAAATATGGGAAATATAATTATTGTCCTAGCACTGAGTTTGTTAGAAAAAAAGAACAAACAAGTAGTTATTGGATCTCATAAATCTAATTACATTGACCTGAGTGACCTCACATTGATGCAGGGGCATCCTCTTAGGCCTATAAAACTTTCAATTTTTCCCATTTTTGGTTATGATCATGTTTAGCTAGATTACATTTGTCATTTGAATGTCATTTTCTAGATTTTTGATAGATAATTTGGTGTTTAGGACCTTCTTAAGGGGTTTCCCACCAAAACCTCTAAATTTAAATTTGAATTTAAAAACTAACTGTTAGGTTAGCAAATTCAAATTATAATTGAACTTGGGCACTTTTTGGGGTCTCAATAGACTTAGTATAGAGTTTTTTTAGTTTTGGTTTGGTCTAGCTCCAATTATATGCATGTGAGTTTTTTGGCCTATATGGCTTTATTGGTTTTAAGTCTTATGTAGTTCTTGAATCAAGAATTGGATGACATTTATCCTAATTTATAGGGAGTTCAATAAATTATATCTTGTGGTGTAACAAGGCATTCGAAGATAGAAAAAGATAAATAAAAAAAGAAAAAGGTGCTCCAAGATTTTAAGTTGACAGTGAACCCTACTGTGTAGTGTATGAACCCAAATTTTGTAAGGAACTGAATATACAATATATACAGTGATTATTAGAAAGATATGAGATAAAATAATATAATGGAATGTGATTTTATAGAAATAATATTATTCTTTTTTACTATTGTAATGTTCAACATTTAGTGACTAAGTGGAAATTATGAAAAGAAGCATAAGTTGATCACACAGAAGTTCTGAGTTGGAATCATTGTTGCAAGTTACATTTAGAACCTTTGTCGAGATTTGCTTACTCAGGAATAAGGATGTATTAATGATTTCACATGGTGATTTGTTATTGATCATTACCAAGTAAGTGCTTGTTGAAAACATTCTATTATTTTGGTGACCCTGTTTCAATTATGTTCCTTCATATACATACAATCAGTTAAGAAAGACCAGACAATCTGAGTTTTCTTATATAGTACATCTTGAGGGATTAATAAGATAAATACAGTCATTTATAAGGGTTATATAGCCATGCATAGACCCTATAAATGTGTTTAGGTCCCTTGAAATACTCAAAAACTCAATTTAAGTCTTTTTACTACCTCTTGGGTTACATAGTAGGCCTAGAAACCCTGAATTAGGGTTTTGCTCATTCTAAGAGATTTAACCATTTAAAATTTCCAAATATTTGTAATTTTTATGTTCCCAAGGAGTTATAACTGATTGACAATTTTTTAGGAAGGCACTCTCAAGGACTGTACTATTTTGAACTATAGGTCAATTTTAAAGCCTAATTAGGGGCAGGGCAATGAGAGAAAAGCAATATATAAGATTCATGAGCACTTGAAACTTTAAGAGGTTATGTATGGCCTTATAGTTTATCTCTATTACATTTCATTTTAATTTCAAAGTTATTATTATTATTGATAGGTGGAATTTACTCAAAAAGGGCTACAAGGCCTAATAAGCTTGTGAAGAAGAATTTGCTAGAGATAACCATTTGTGAAAGATTTATTGGATACCTATGTATCAAAATGGTATCAGAGTAGGCTAGACACCTGGTGAAAGAGAGTTAAGTTATAATTATCTAATAAAAAGAGATAATTAGTCTTTTCTTGGTTGGACAAGACAAGTGTAACAAGATGCCATCTAAGAGAAACACAGGAAGTGCAAGGAATCAAGGGAATGAAGATGTAGTATTAGCAAAATTGAGGGACCTTAGAGTCAATTTGGATTCTAGGTTGACTGCAGTAGAACAAAATCAAAGGAGAGGAGTCCTAACAGGCGACTTGAGTGACAAAGAAGATGAGCCACAAGCTCATGAGGAAGAAGAAGAAGAGATAGTTGAAGGACATGAAGAACAAAGTATAGAGAAACTCCTAAAGGTAATCATGGGTCAAGGATCCAAACCAAATGTGGAGTTACCCACCTAAGTAGGTGTTATTTATGGATAAAAACTCATGGATTGGGTGAATAAACTAGACAAGTACTTTTAGTACGAGGAGATACTTGATGAGAAGAAGGTTAAGTTTGTAAGAACCAAATTGAAAGGGCATGATTCATTATGATTGGATTTAACTCAAGATGAGAGAACAAAGAAGGGAAAGAAAAATATAACTTATTGGGATAGGATGGTTTCCAAGCTCAAGGATAAATTCTCGCCAGGTGACTATGAGACAAATCTCTTCAAAAAGTTATAAAACTTGAAGCAAAAATAAATGACTGTAAAATAATATACAAAAGAGTTTTATAAGCTTTCTATCAAATTAGGACATGTTGAAGAAGACAAAGAAAATATTTCAAGGTATTTGAATGGCTCAAGGTAAAATCTACAGGATGAATTAATGTTTGTTTGCCCAAGAACACTAGAGGAGTGTTACTAGTTTACACTCAAGGCCAAAGACAAATTGAATAGAAGAGATAATCAACAAGGTAGAGGAAGGGGCAGACATAATAGGAGAAGAGGTTAGCAAGGAGGTAGACACTTTTCCCAAAGAACTCATTCAGAAGACAATGCATCCCAAGAACAAGCACTTAGTCAAAGAGGTGGATATAGAGGAAGGGGACCTTATTCTAGAGGAGGCTATAGTCAAAGAGGAAGAGGATTAGGTGGGTTCATAGGAAAGTGTTTTAAATGTAACAAAATTTTAGGCCATAGATTTTGGGATTGCCCTAAAGGCAATCCAACTAGAAACCATTGGAGTGAAGGCATAAATCAAGTATTGCAAATAGTAGATGAAGAAACTTGGGCTTCTCCATAACATGTAGAGGAACCAAAAGAAGGAGAGTCTTTGCTCATGAGGAGAGTTCTAATCAAGACCCCTAAGGAGAAAGAACCACCATAAAGGAAAATGCTTTTCAAGACTTCTTGTAAGTGTCAAGGCAAGTGTTGCAAGGTTGTCATAGATTCAGGTAGTACAGATAATTTGGTTTTAACTGAAATGGTGGATAAACTAGGATTAGAAAGGTTGTCTCACCCCACTCCATACAAGGTATCATGGTTGAATAAGGGGAAACAAGTCTTGGTAAATGAATAATGTTGGATTGAGTTTTAGATTGGGAGGTATAAGGACAAGGTCTTTTGTGATGTAATTCCCGTGGAAGTATGTCATAATTCCCATGGAAGTATGTCATTTTCTCCTTGGTAGGCTATGACAGTATGATAGGAAGACAAACCTTGGTGGTATAAAAAATGTATATACTTTGGAGAAGGATGGAGTGAGTCATACTTTTATACCTATGAAAGAAGAGGGTAGTGAACAGTAATTGGATCTAGTGTTATGATAGTGAATGAAAAAGAGTTTCTACATGCAATGGAGGAAGAAGAATTGGGATTTACATTGGTGGTCAAACTTAGGATAGTTTTGATATCTACCAAAGTGGATGACTTACCTCAAAAGGTTCAAGAAATGTTAAAATAGTATGCATATATTATAGTGGATGAGTTACCTAGCAGATTACCACTTATAAGGAGCATTAGCCATCACATTGACTTTGTTCCTGGAACAAGTTTACCCAATAAAGCATCATACAATATGAAACTCAAGGAAAATTCAGAGATCAAGAGTCAAGTACAAATATTTTGAAAGAGGGGCTGATAAAATAAAGTCTTAGCTTATGTGTTATTCCCATAATATTAGCACCCAGGAAGGGAGGTGAGTGGATAATGTGCATAGATTCAAGGGATATTAACAAAATCACAATCATATATAGATTTCCCCTTCCCAGAATAGAAGATTTGATGGATTGCTTGGGTGGAGCAAGCTACTTTTCAAAGATATATCTCAAGAGTGGATATCACCATATTAGGATAAGATAGGGGAATGAGTGGAAGATAACCTTTAAGACTAATGAAGGCTTATATGAGTGGTTCGTTATGCTCTTTGGGCTCACAAATGCACCATGTACATTCATTAGATTGATGAATGAGGTATTGAAGTCATTCATTGGTAAGTTTGTGGTAGTCTACTTAGATGACATACTTATTTTCAGTCATAGTAAAGAGCAACATATTCATCATTTGCATTTATTTTTAAAGAGATTACAAGAAGAAAAAATACTGATAAACTTGAAGAAATGTGTCTTTATGAAGTCAAAGCTATTGTATTTAGGATTTGTGATATCTCATGGAATAATAAATATTATGGATAAGAACAAGGTAAGGGCAATACTAGAATGACCAACTCCAAAATTAGTTGGGGATGTAAGGAGTTTTCATAGACTAGCCAGTTTCTATCGAAAATTCATTAGAAACTTCAGTGGGATATGTGCCCAAATAATAGATGCAATAAGAGGACCTAAGAAAAAGTTTGAATGGATAGATAAGGCAAAAAGAAGCTTTCAATGTTTTAAACAAAGGAGCATAAAACAACCTATTTTAACACTTCTAGACTTTAATGAGGTCTTTCAGGTGGAGTGTGATGCTAGTGGAGTGGAAATAGGTGATGTTTTGAGTCAAGAGGGTAGACAAATAGCCTAATTCATTGAAAAATTTAATGATGCAAAGAAAAGTTACTCTTCTTATGACTTAGAATTCTATGCTATGGTACTAACACTAAGAAAGTGGAGGCAATACCTTATGCCTAGAGAATTTATTATCTATACTGATAACCTTGACCTTTAGTTTATTACTAATAAACATAAGATAAATTAAAGACATGTCAAATGGGTTGAGTACTTGCATAATTTCACTTTCACTATAAAGCATAAGTGATCCGTAAACTCTATACTGATTTAGTGTGTAAAGTTTTTACCTTGGATCCTTTCATCAAATCACACAATTTCCTAAAACATTCAACAAAACAAAACTAAATTTGACCTTTTATCATAGTTTAGATAATTATGCATTAAATAGTGATTAATAAACATGATTAATCAAAATTATGGAAAAATAATGTACAAATAGAATCAACTCACAACAAGCACGTGATAATAGAATTCAACAATGCCTACGTCTCTGAGTTCGCTTATAATATGAACCAATCCATTTCTCTAAAGAGTGAGTACATGATAAATCCTCAAAATTATAAAATTTATACTCTAAGACTACATACAATTTGGCAATAGACCTTTAGAAATCTCTGACATACACAGAGAGACCTTTCACCTTCCTATCGTCAATGCAATCTTGCAATCCTATGGATTTTAGCCAAAAGTCTAAAAAATGGACTTAAAAAATGGATTAAATAAAATCATCATAGGTCTTTTAACATACTATTTTAAATCATCTCCGAGTCTAGGACAATTCCCTAGTTTACATCGATAGCTGAAAATCTCTCTAAGTCCCTCAAAACTTGGGATTTTGCAAACTGGTCTATTATGGGCTATACACAGTTTGATCTATTATTCAATTTGAGGCATTAAAAATTGCATCAAAATTCATCAAATTTAGACACTCAACATATGTTTGGAACTGACTCAGAGTCTAGAACAAATCTCTAGTTCACTTTGATGTTTGGAAATGCCTCCATATACCTCAAAATTGAGGAAACATGCAAACTAGTCCTTATGGCTTAGCTACTTCGGTTAAGAACTTGTGTTTAAATACAATATCACAACACTTTAGATAGCATTTTCATGCATGGGTGTAGAGGTTAAACACTTATAATTTTGCTATAGTGTGCGAGGTTTGAGTCCCTCAGCATTGCATTTGATTTTTATCCATATCAAAATCCCACATTTGGGAGGTGGGAAATGATTTAAGTCTTTTAATAGTTTTGAAAGACTATTTTGAAAATGCTGATAAGGAATTTATCCCACATTTGGCATGGGCTCTCCAACATGAGTCTTTAAGTGGAGTCCCACCTATTGTTGAATTTGGCTTTTGGGCCATGTACAGTGTAGGATATGCCCAAACTTAGGCACACATGAGCCAATGTTGGAAGTGTTGACTGTTGGAACATTGCACGAGTGTGGCATGGGTTTCTTGAGCATTCAAACTTTGCAAACTTGGTGAGTGAGCTCGGTGAGTTGGCATTCATGTTAGTAGTTGAGTTGGTATTTAGGCTCGATACCCCTCTCATCCCTTATTAGACTCTACCATATATTACTTGATGGGCTTGGTAATTCCCTATTCACATGGTGAATAAATAATTACATAGGAATATAGCCAAATTTGACTATGAATTATTACATAGGTAATATAACCAAATTTGACCATGGAATTAAATTGCAAGATAATTAAGTGGTGGTAGGCCATGTGGTGGCTTGAGGACCCACCACGTGGACCACTCCCAATTCAACACATGTCAATATTAAATTGGATGCTTCACTAACTCTATCGGTGGTAGAGTCCCCCTCTGAGACAAAAATGGACTCCACCGACTATAGTCCTTGTAGTCAGCCTTTTATCAGCCGTCAAAGACCAAAGTTGTGCAAACACTTTACAATAACCGACTATCATCAACCTTCCAAGTGTCACCAGATGATTGGTCCACTTAGCATGACACATTACACTGTGTCACATTTTTACCTTGTTGATCTTGAAACTCTAACGCATGATATCTTATGTATACGGGCTCAAAATTGACCTATTCAAATTACATCAGAAAGCTCTCGATGAGCTCTACATTCAGTCATCGATCAATCTACAATTTTATGACTTCTATTTTAGAGTGAATGTGAATCCTCCTAGATTAATCCTCCTTACTAAGAGGGCTTTTGGTCTACCAAAAGTTGGTACCCAACTTGATCCTTTAAAATGCCAGTCAGTTCTGAAGAATTCTAACAGGACTGTGTTTATAATGCTTAGAATAACTAATTGATCACATCTTCTACAAACCCTCTACTATTGTACGACCACCAATAGCCTCTACACAGAACTAGGTTACAATGACTTCCTATGCTGCACAACTTCATAAAATCCTCTGCACAGATAAGCCTAGTGATATGCTTTACTAGCTTTAAATGGTCTTTTACAACATATCAAGTACATATCCCAATCATAACATAGAGATAATAGTGGAAAAATATGATTCATAACTCAAAACTGTAAAAGGCCTAAAATAAGGCATGAGTTACATTGAATCTTGTAACTACCAATAAGGTCACAATATATCAAACTGTCTACCCATTGTCACATCCTATAAGCCGTGAACTGCTAAACACTGAAATAATCACCAATACAATTGTAAGACAAGTTTGTCAATTTAAACAAAATATAATATTGGTTATGACTATGTCATAATAATTTCCCCAATGGGTCTTATTGATGCATCCAATCACACACATGCCATAAATAGATGCATTCAAAATAGCAATTATTCTGAAACAAGTACTATAAGAAAGTTGAATCCTACCTAATAACCTATGTAACTGATGTCAAATCTTGCAAGATGATTAATGTGTTAAATTCCTTAACAATTCAATAGGAAACTCATAAATCTAACACTAGAGATTCCAAAAATAAAGATTTTCAAAACATAAGTGTGAGAATTAACATGATGAACCTGTCTCAAAGTGTTCCCACCATAACAGCTCCAAAATACATATATAAAAGTGTGGGTAAATGTACTTTGTCAACATATAATAGGAATCCCAATAATTCTTTGAAACATTAATCTACTAATCATGAAATCATGAAATTAAGAAACTATTTACTAACCCTCTTTATCAGATTCTCTTGTTTATGGTGTTCAATTTCCTTAGTGGATTTACTAAGATATGCATGGGTGGATTGAACAAAAAATTCATTAATTACCTTATCAACTGGTTTATAGACCATCTTCTTACCATTACTAAGATGGTGGGATGGTTGAAGTTTATAACACTTCTCAACCTAATGTTCACTCACGTGACAATGAGTGCAAACATCCCTCTTCTTAGGTGAGGTCACTTGTTTGCCATTTCTCACTTTGCCAGTATAAGAATGATCTTTAGCACCTGCAAGCTGCTTTAGTAAAGCTTGTCTTTTCCAATAATATATGGCACAATGGTTATTCAATCGACCAAATGTATAAGGAAAAGAATGCAACATCTTCTAAATATCAAAAGCAAATTTCTTATTTATCCGAGCAACAATTTGGGTGACCATTCGGGTGACAGTTAATTCCTCGAGGTGACCATTCAGTGGCAGTTAATTCCTAAAATTTTGTATTGTTTTCATTTTGTATTATCGGTGACAGTTATTTCCTCGAGCTGTTATGTCCTCGAGTATTCCCTCGAGCCATTATGTCCTCGAGCGTTGTATTATTTTAATGCTGGGACATATGTCCTCGAGCGTTGTATGGTTTTAATGCTGGGATGTTAAATCGATAGAATGTTTTACCTGGCAATGCAGTGGAACTCTTGTGGGTGACTTGAATAAGTCATTATATTCTCCTGTGATTCATCCTATCTACTTTTGTTGTGTTGATTGTGTAGTCAAGACTGCAACATCGGCCTCCTTGGATTTCTGTGGTTTGACTACCATGAGAACAAATTGCTTTGTCTTCTCCACCAATATCTTGCATTGCTTAGCACTGATCAGGGAGACAAATGTGGGAGGTGGTACCTCTGGTACCCTATAGCACCGTGTTCCATGAGTGAGGGTGATCCTTTGAGTTTGGGATTCATAGATGCCATGTCGTTCATACATGAACGACTGACCAAGGAGTACATCATAAACATCTAGATTTACCACATCACACAAGACTTCATCTTGGAATGGTTTTGTAGCATATGAAAGGAGTCACTGATGGGTGACACGAAGGTCTCTCCCTGGGCTCAACCACCCAATACTATAGGGCTTTAGATGAATCTTTATTGATAGATCGAGACTTTTCACAACTTTAGCAGAGATTAAATTCTTTTGACTCCCACTATCAAGAATGAAATGTAGAGGCTTACCTTTTACCCATAATTTGGAGTGAAACAATCTTTATTTGTCATCTGGTCTTTCCTCACGGGTATGTGATGAAGTGACGATGGTGTCAGGCTCAGCATCTATGATTTCTTCCTCGTCCTCTTTGACTATGGGTTGTGTATGAGGCAGAGTAGTAGACGTCGAGTATTGTGACTCAGAGAGCAGTGACTTGATGGCTCAACATTCTTCTTTGGAGTGAGTTCCAGTTTTGTGGTAATCACACCATTTTATAGCCTTCCCCTTCTAGGATTTCTTATCCTAAAACTCCTTTTGCTTCCAATTTTGGCCTCTTGTTTGACCTTCCTTGTTACTTTTCCATTTTGAAGGTTGACTCTTTGTATTCTTCCTACCATGTTTCTGTTCAATCTTCACTGCACATTTATATGCCTCACCGAGGGTTTCCAAATTAAAGAGTTCCATTTCCTCCCGTATGTACCATTGTAGTCCACCACGATATTTGAGAGTTTTATGTTTCTCACTTTCTTGAATGCCCAATCTTGCAAATAAAGAATGAAAATTGTCTGTGTAATATTGAACAGATTGGTCCTTGCCTTGGCGAAGTTGTTGCCACTGTATGTACAGATCATCATATGCTCTGATGGGATAATATTCTTCTTTTACTACTTCCATAAAATTGTCCTAGGTAGGTTCCACCCCAAGGCCAATGGTATCCGTACTGAACCTCTTTTTGTACACTTCCCACTAGTTTTTCACGGGCAATGCTGATTTCAAAAGAGCAAAAGTGATATTTTCTCCATCAGTGAACTTATTTATCGAGAAGTAGGAAGACAGTTGATCCAACCAATTTTCCACTGCATCAGCATTGATTTTGCCTTCAAATGTGGGAATATCAAAATTTACCTGAACCTTGAAGGGTATTGGGGCACTGAAAGGAAGTTCCCTCGATGAGGAGCCAGGATGTGTAGCCACGGAGCCAAAATTTCCCATCAAAAGTGTTTAAAGAATTTGAGCAAATTGTTGGAGCATCTGCACTTGTTGCCACTGGAGGGCTTCATTCACCATTTCCTTGAAAGGATCAGATGTCTTAGTGTTGTCTGCCATTTGAAGTCGTTTGGGGCACACAGGTGGAACATTTGGAAGCTCTGTCGCTTCCCACCCAAGTTTCTTGTATCCTGACCTCGTCCTTGGGATCATACACTCTCAAGACAAACTACTCTGATACCCCTGATCTAGAACTTAGAAGTTTTGGTTGGCAAATATTTCAATAGCACAAAAATAACACAATAATAATGAATTCTCTAAGAAGAGACGTTGTATTACTTAACAATTGCAATAAAAATATAGGCTTATCTCTGGGAAGAGATGTATGCCTTCCCATTTCGGGTTATAATGAATTTATACATATTTTTGAAAAAAACATTAAGAGATTGAGTGGGTCAAGGAATTAATGGGTGATGATTCAACATCCCAACATTAAACCATACAACGCTCGAGGACATACGTCCCAGCATTAAAACAATATAATGCTCGAGGACATAATGGCTCGAGGGAATAATTGTCACCGACAATACAAAATGAAAACAATACAAAATTTGAGGAATTAACTGTCACCGAATGGTCACCTCGAGGAATTAACTGTCACCCAAATAGTCACCCAAATTGTTGCCGAGATCACTTATATGGCAAAAGTGGATAAGAATTTTTAGAATTCACATTCCTCTTAGTTCTTTTCTTAGTGTAAGAATGAGGAGGTGGAATCTCAATACCTCTTTTCCCTAATTTCTTACACCACTTATCATTCCTTCACAGGGAGGAATTTTGATCTGCTAGTGGCCTTAGATCTTGGTTGTCAGAAGCTTGTCCTCTTTTAGCAATGGATGAACTCTCTCCTACATCCACTTTCTCACTAGCGTAACCCAATCCTGCATGGTGATGTCTATTATCTACCTGTATTAGGTTAGCAATTCCTTGGCCATTCTTACCAAGGCCCCTTCCATCAAATCCCATTTTAATTAATAGTTTAGATCCAATGCCCTTAGTGTGTTTTTTAGAACTACCAAAAGCAATATCTAAAACATTTGACATTAAAGGGACAACAGTACTACATGATGAACAATTTACAATACAATTATCCATCATAGTACCTACATCTATAGTGGAAGGAATGTGTCTTTATTCATCCTACATCTGTGCCAAGAGCTCATTCTTGACTTGTAGTTTTGATTATAAGTGGGCAATCTCCTCATCCAAAGAGTACAATCGAGCTCTCAGGAAAGCATTATCTTCTTAGATCTACCGATTAATTGCTTCAAGCTCATTAAGCCTCTCTCTTTTCAAGGCTTTGCCCATGGCTTCTTGTTCCCTGTAAATAACCTAATTCCAAAAACTAAACACTACCAATGGAATATTATCAAGGCCAAAAGTATGCAATAATACTAGAAACCAAACTAAACACAACTGATATCAAATCCACATAATCAAATGTTAACCTAGCACACTAACTACTTTGATACCAACTTGATCCATAAGCTCTACTCTAATTTAGTATGCAAAGTGTTTACCTTGGATCCTTTTGGTCAAATCACACAATTTCCTGAGACATTCAAGGAAACAAAACTAAATTTAAACTTTTATCATATTTTAGCTAATTATGCATTCAATAGTGATTAATAAACATGATTAGTCAATTTTATGGAAGAAGAATGCACAAATAGAATCAAATCATAACAAGCACGTGATAACAGAGTTTGGCAATGCCTACGTATCTGGGTTTGCTTATGGTACAAACTGTTCCATTTCTCTAAAGAGTGAGTACATAGCCAACCCTCATAATTATCAAATGGATACTCTAAGATTGCATACAATTTGGCAATAGACCTTCAAAAAACCCTGGCATACACATATGAACCTTCCACCTTCTTATCATCCCTTGGTTGGCTGGGCCATGTGGCAATTGCTAGAGACAGTGTAGGTTATGCCCAAACTTAGGCATACATGAGCCAATGTTCAAAGTGTTGACTATTGGAACATTGCATGAGTGTGGCATGGGTTTCTCAAACATTTGAACTTCTCAAACTCGATAAGTGAGCTCAGTGAGTTAGAATCCATGTTGGTAGTTGAGTTGGTATTTGGGCTTGATACCCCTCTCATCCCTTATTGGACTTTACCATATATCACTTGATGGGCTCGATAATACCCGATTCACATGGTGAATAAATAATTACATAAGAAAATAACTAAATTTGACTATGAATTATTACAAAGGTAATATACCTAAATTTGACTATGGAAATAAATTGCAAAATAATTAAGAGGTGGCAGGCCACATGGTTGCTTGAAGACCCACCATGTGGACCACTCCCAATTTGACACATGTCAATATTAAATTAGATGCTTCACTAACTCCATCAGTGGAAGATTCCCCCTCTAAGACAAAAGTGAACTCCATTGACTACAATCCCTGGAGCTGGCCTTTTATCGATCGTCAAAGACCGGAGGCATGCAAATTTACATGAATTGACTATCATCAGCCTACCATATGTCACCTCATGATTGGTACACTTGGCATGCCACATAACCTTGTGTCACCTTTTTGCCTTGTTGATCTTGAAACTTCAATGCATGATATCTTGAACATACGGGCTAAAAATTGACCCATTCAAATGGCACCAGAAAGATCTCGATGAGCTCTATGTCATGCCATTGATCAATCTACAATTTGATGACTTCTTTTTCAAAGTGAATGTGAATCCTCCTTGATCAATAAGAAAGGAACAAGTAATGAAGTGGCAGATGCCTTGAGTATAAGGACTCTAATGATACAAGAAATTTAGTTATAAAGTGTTAGAATTTACTCTCTCAAAGAGTTGTATGAAGAGGATGTAGATTTTTAAGAAGCTTATAGAGCTTTCAAACATCCAACCATTCAAAAAAATGAACTATGGTTGGATTACTTACTGTAAGATGGTTTACTCTTCAAGGGAGTGAAATTGTGTGTACCTAAAATCTCAATGAGGGAAAATAAGATTAAAGAAAAGCACTGTGGCAGTATGGTAGGGCATTTTGGCCTTGATAAAACCTTAGAACAGCTTGCCAGACATTATTTTTGGCCCAAGATGCAAATAGAGGTGAGGAGGTATGTAGAGAGATGCAAAGTTTGTCAAATGGATAAGGGTAGAAGTACTAATTTAGACTTATATCAACCTCTACCAATCCTAAACATACCTTGGGATTCTATAAGCATAGCCTTTACGATGGTGTTGCACAAGACACAAAGAGGTTTTGATTCAATTTATATTATTGTTGATAGGTTCTAAAAAATGACTCATTTTATCCCTTGTAAAACTACTAATGATGCCACCCATGTGGCTAATTTGTTTTTCAGTAAGGTAGTAATACTCCATGGACTCCCACTTAGTATTATTTTTGACAGGGATACCAAATTCTTAGGTCACTTCTAGAGAAATCTATGGAAGAAGCTTGGAACCAACCTCAGTTTTAGCTAAACCTACCATCCCCAAACAAATGGTTAGACTAAAGTAGTGAACATGAGTTTAAGGGATTTGCTAAGGTGTTTGTCCAAAGATCATCCCAAATAGTGGGATGTTGTTATTCTCCAAGCTGAATTTGCTTATAATGACTCCTCAAACAAGAGTATTGGTATGATCCCTTTTCAATCAGTCTATGGCATGCAACCTAGAGGAACATTTGAGTTGAGATATATAAGCCAAATGAACAAGAGGAGTGTTATAGGTGAGGAGTTTGTTGTTTCCATGCAACAAATACATGATCAAATCAAGAACCATCTTCAAACTATTGTTGCTAAGTACAAAAAATAAGTAGGTTGGTCAAGAAGATAAGTTTGATTTCAGATTGGTGATTTAATATTGGTCCATTTTAAAAATAAAAGGTTTCTCAAGGGCACCTAAAATAAAGTAAAGATGAAGAAAATAGGTCCATGCAAGAATATCAAAAAAATTGACAATAATGCATATGAAGTGGAGTTACCTAGTGGGGTAGGTATTTATCTTATTTTTAATGTTGTAGACCTTTATCCCTATAAGGGATGCCTGAATACTAAGGAAACAATAGGGTAACCTCCTACAATAGTACAAGAGTGGGCAAACTAATTGCCTAAGGCTACAAAGGCTAAGATTAAAGCTATTTTGGATAACAAGGTAATTAAGAAGATAAGGAACAAGGAGTACTACCAGTACTTGATCAAATACAAGCACTATCCAATATAATATGAAAAAATGATGAGTGAATAAGACATCAAACAACATGAAAGTACTTTATCAGACCTCTTGAACAGTAGTACTTGAGGTCTTTTCCTTCTCCCCTTGGGAGTATGATGCAAGGGTATCCTCATAGGCCTATTGAACTTTTATTTTTTCCCATTTTTGGTTATGATCATGTTTATTTATATTATATTTGTCATTTGAATGTCATTTTATAGCTTTTTGATAGATAATTTGGTGTTTAGGACCCTCTTAAGGGGTTTCTTGCCAAAACCTCTAAATTCAAATTCAAATTTGAAAATTAACCATTAGGTTAGAAAATTCTAATTCTAATGGAGTTTTGGGACCTATTGGGGTCGCAATCGAATTATTATATAGTTTTTTATGTTTTGGTTTGGTCTATCTCCAATTATATGCATTTTGGTGTTTTGGCCTATATGTCTTTGTTGGTTTTAAGACTTACGTAGTTGTTGAATCAAGAATTGGTTAACAACTATCCTAATTTATAAGGAGTACAAACCATTGGATCTTGTGTTGTAACAAGACATTTAAAGATATAAAAATATAGAAAAATAAATAAAAATGTGCTCCAAGATTTGAAGTTGATAGTTAACCCTGTTGTGTAGTGCATAAACCTAGATTTTGTAAGGAATTGAATATACAGTGTATACAATGATTGTTAGAAATATAAGAGATAAAGAATAAAATGGAATGTTATTTATATAAATCTTATTATTCCTTTTTATTCTTTTAATTTTTTGTATTTAGTGATTAAGTAGAACTTATGAAAAGAAGCATAAGTTGATTACATAAAAGTTCTGAGTTGGAATCATTGTTGCAAGTTACATTTTGAACCACCATCGAGCTTTATTTACTCAATAATAAGGATGTATTAATACTTTTTCATGGTGATTTGTTATTTATCATTACCAAGTAAGTGCTTATTAAAAACATTCTATTGTTTTGGTGACCATGTCTCAATCGTGTTCCTTTATATACATATAGTTAGTTGAGAAAGACCAAACAGTCTAAGTTTTCTTATATAGTGCATCTCGAGGGATTATTAAGATCAATATAGTAATTTGGAAGGATTATATAACCCTATCAATTTAAATAGGTCCTTTTAAATACTCATAAACTCAATTTAAGTCATTTTACTACCTCTTGCATTAAACAGTAGGCCTATAAACCCTGAATTAGGGTTTTACTCATTTTAAGAGATTTAAACATTTAAAATTTCCTAATCTTTTTAATTTGTATGTTCCAAAGGAGGTATAACTAATTCATAATTTTTTAGGAAGACACTCTTGAGGACCATACTATTTTGAACTATAGGTCAATTTTAAGGCCTAATTAGGGGCAAGACTGTGAGAGAAAACAATCTACAAGATTCATGAGCATTTTAAACTTTAGGAGGTTGTGTATGAACTTAGAGGGTATCTATATTTAATTTCATTTCAATTTGAAAGTTCTTATTATTACTGATAAGTGGAATTTACTCAAAAAATGGGCTACAAGGCCTAGTAAGCTTGTGAAGAAGAATTTGCTAGAGATGACCATTTATGAAAGATTTATTAGATACCTCAGCATCACACATCCACTTCTTCTAATCCACCTCCTCTAACAATTTGATCTCACTTTACCATTGAAGATACATACATTTCCACATATAGCATTGAAGATGCTTTCCATGTTAGCAAACTACGCAAATCACCCAAATCCTATGGAGACAAAACCAATCAAGACCTTTGATAGGCCCAACATGATGTGGAAAAATAAAAATGATTCTCATCAGTAGGGACCATTAGTTTTTGTAAAGTCTACGGCACCAAACCAAGATCGACCTACCAATTCTAAAGGGTTTTGGTTATATGGTGATGGTTTTGATACTTGTTTCTAGATCACTAAATACCCCATCCCTAATAAAATCATGGATAACTATGTTTATAAAGGGAAAGGCCTAGGGGAAAATAACAAGGAAACTTTGAACAAGTTCTTACAATAACCCATATAGGAAATCAAGGTCTTGGATTCACACCACCTGGAAGTGACCCCTTGGATTTCAAGATTGATACCACTTTCACATCTGATAATGAAACTCTTGGAAGTAATACATCATGTAATTATAACATATACGATGAGATTTTTAATACCAAATTATTTGATACCAATGTTATTATCACTATCATAACCCATATTCCCCTTTCCCTCCATTATCCAAACCTAATTTATTGGAATGGATAAGATTATATTATACCATTAGATGAATTTCAAAATGAAGGGTCCATTGCTGAGTTCATGGGTCTCAAAGACAGGTTGCCAATTGGAAATCATAAACGAGGCTTTGAGTTCACATTGGACCCTATTTCCTAATTTTAAGAGTAGGTAAACTTCCTTGGTCACAAAAAACATAAAACATTGATATCCTCTAGTGGAAACCTCTTTTAGGCACCTTTGGATCAAGAAAAAAGTAAAGAAAAAGATAAGTCCATTGGTGAAAACCTATTTTAGACACCCTATGATGGGGAAGTTTGCTTACCTCCTCAAGAAGCTCAATGCCCTCCAATTCCATGTATTATAATTAGTTCTAATATCAGTTCCAAGGAACAAAGAGTTTTTGAGCAACTGGTTCAAGACTTTCCAAAATAGTTTGTTAATTGGCCACTGCCAAACATGGATGATTTTGATTCTTCTTACATGGGTGAGTCTTTGTTAGGAATACAAAACATAGAGCAATATTAATGAAATAAAGATAGAATTAAAATATAGAAAACATAATACAAGATAGATATAGATTTAACATGGTTCACCCAATATGGGTTACATCCACACAGAAACAACCAGTTCTTCTATTTATTCAGTCCAACAAAATGAAGGGATAAAACCTGTAATACATCCACTGCAATCTCTTCTTCACTCACATCCAATGTGTTTCCATAATGATAATGCCCTCATATCAAAGGAGGGTAATATATTAGGGAAAAAATGCACAAACATAATTTATAGCATTAGATCTATGACCGAATAGTGAATGGTCTAGATTTATTATGAAATTATAATATTTTACAATGCATTTTTAACAAAATTTTGCTTCAGGGGTGCTACTTCCAAACCCCCACTAGGGGGGATCCTTAGTAGGTTGTTGCCCCCCTGGATCCCCATGGGACCATAGTGGGGGGGGGGTCAGGGGCATTTCCCCCCATACCCCCTATCGGGAACCAAGCATTATAATAAGATCAGGGTTTACCATCTAATAATCTCCCACTTGGAGACTGATTATTGAAACTCCCTTGCTACAACTCTTCCTTAGACTTTTCTTTGAACTTTGACCCTAACATATTTCTCATCTTCCTTGTTATCCTTGAAGACCTATTGAATCTGAACAACTCTCTGACTTCTCCTTTGTGACTACTTTTGTTATCATATCTGTAAGATTCAGACTTGTATGGATATTTTCCAACTTCAATTGACCATCCTCCAAAACTGAATGAATGAAGTGATACATAAGTTGTATATGTTTGGTTCTTGAGTGGAATATTGAGCTATTTTCTAAATGAATTGCACTCTAGCTATCACTATACAACCTGTAATCTTCTTGATTATGCCTCAACTTTTCCATGAATCATTGCATCCATATAATCTCCTTGTTGGCTTCTATAGTTGCAACATACTCTACCTCTGTAGTTGAAAAAGCAACTATCTTTTGCAATATTAAAATCTAACTAACTGTTGTATCATAAATAGTGAAACATAACCTATTGTTCTCCTTCTTCCATCTAAATCTCAAACCATGTCTACATCAACATATCCTTATAAGGTAACATCTGAACCTTTATAACATAATCATCTATTAGTGGTCCCTCTCAAGTACCTGAGGATCCACTTGACTACATCCCAATGATCTTTTCCTAGATTATGCATAGACCTACTGACAAATCCCATTGCATGAGCAATATCTAATCTCGTGTACACCATCTGACTGCTAAAGCATATGGAACTTTAGACATGTAATTTATTTTTTCTTACATTTTAGGACACTATTCCTTGCTTAATTTGAAGTGCCATCCCAAAGGTGTACTTATAGGTTTTTCATCTTGCATATTGAACCTAACTAACACCTTCTTGATGTACTCTTCTTGAGACAATGTCAATTTTCTATTTTTCCTATCTCTTGTTATTCTCATACCAAGGATTTACTTTGTAGCACCCAATCCTTCATTGCAAATGAATTTGCTCATTTTATTTTGAGATCATTTATATCTTGCATGTTAGACCTTGAAACAAGCATGTCATCTACATATAATAACAAGGTAATATAGCTTCCATGATCTAATCTCTTAAAATAGACATAATGGTCAGAATGACATCTACTATAACCTTGTTCTATCATAAACATGTCAAATTGTAAATACCATTGCCTTGGAGCTTACTTTAGACCATATAAACTCTTCTTCAACCTGCACACCATTTTCTCCTTACCTTTTACTTTGTATCCCTATGGCTTCTCCATATAATTTCCTCCTCCAAATCACCATGAAAGAATCAGTCTCCACATCTAATTGTTCAAGGTGAAAATATTCTACTGCTACTAAGTTTCTTATGAAAGTCATTTTTACAACTAGAGAATATTTCATCAAAATCAATATATTTATTTTTTGCAAACCCATTTACAACAAGTCTAGCCTTGTACCTCTTTTTACCTCCATCTTCTTCCTTCAACTTATAAACCCATTTATTCTACAATGCTCTTTTACTTGCATGCAACTGAACCAAATCCCAAGTTTGGCTATGCATCAAGGAGTCCATCTCCTCTTTCATGCCTTGCTCCCACTTCTTTCTAGTTTATATCTCCATTTCTTCTTCATAGCTGTCTGGCTCACCAACATCAGTCAAAAATAAACAATAAAGTGAAGGATAGTATCATTCATGGAGTCTACTTTAGTAGATATTCTAACTACACTTTTAGGAGTTTGAGGTACTTGTTGTATTTGTTGTACATTCTAATTTTTTGGAACATTTGGAATTTCATTTCCAGTGATTTCATCAAGTATTACATATTCATTATTTGGATTTTCTTGTTTCTTTCCCTGCAACTGATCTTTGTGCATGACCTTCTCATTAAAGATCACATCTCTGTTCCTAATGATTTTACAGCTTTTGAAATCTCATAAACGGTAACCAAAATTATTAACTCCATGTCCAATAAAAGTAAATTTCTTGTATTTTACTTTAATCTTTGTTCTATTATCTTTATCAATATGGACAAATTATTCACAATTGAAAGTCTTTAAAAAAAATCTACATTTTTACTTGTCCATGCTTCTTCTGAAATGCCACCATCCAAAGGACTTGAAGGCCCTTTATTTATTAAGTAACAAAAAGTATCTATAACATCTACCTAAAAATGTAAGGACAACCCTGCATTTAATCTCCTACTCCTTGCACACTCCATGATTGCCCTGTTCATCCTTTCTGACACACCATTTTGTTGTGATGTTCTTGAAATCATCTTCTCTCTATGAATCCCATGGGATGAACAATAATCATCAAATTCTTTGTTGTAGTTTCACCTCCATTATCTGATCTAACACACTTCAACTTATTTCATATCTCATTCTCAACCAAAGCTTTCCTTTTCTTAAAAGTATAAAAAACATTATATTTTTTTCATATGCAATAAACCTAAGTTTTTTAGTTTCATCATTAATAAAAGTAACATAGTAAGAAGATTCACCAAGGGATGATACTTGAACTGATCCCCATACATCTATATGCACGAGCTTTAAATTTTCATCCTTCTTTTTCTTCCCTTCCCAACTCTGAGAAATCTTTCTTCTATTTTCCATAACCACAGTGCTCATAGAAATCCAAATCCACCTTGTTCAAATCTAGCAACAAATTCTTTGAGTGGAGAACTTGCATCCCTTTATCACTCATGTGCCCAAGTCTATTTTGCCATAATTTTGTATCCACTTTTGTAGAAGCTAAAATAATAGAAGAGTCAACATTACCATGAGATAAATATGATGTACCTACCATTTCACCTTTTGCTATTACTAGTGATCATTTATGACCTTCCACAAATTTTTTGTAAATGTAACTGTGCAACCCTCACTTCCCAACTACCCTATTCAAATCAAATTTATTCTTAACTCAAGAACATGTATCACCTCTTTCAACAACCATTTGTTTTCATTCTATAATTTTATCTGTATCTTACCCTTTCCTATAATTTTATAGGGTTCACCATCACCCAAATAAACTTGTCCAAAATCACTTTGAACATAGTCTTAAAAATATTTCTTATGGGGTGTAGCATGAAATGAAGCCCCTGAATCTGACACCCAAGAATCATTATTGTTATCTAAAGAAAGGATTAAAGCATCTTGTAACACATCACCTGATACATTTGCTTCCTAATTTTTATCATGTCATCCATCTCCTTGTTTTCATTTTCAAAACCAAAAATCTTTCTTTAGGTGTCCTTTCTTCCCACAAATCCAGC
Source organism: Torreya grandis (assembly GCA_037957365.1). NCBI lineage: Eukaryota > Viridiplantae > Streptophyta > Pinopsida > Cupressales > Taxaceae > Torreya > Torreya grandis. Next base: position 9,043,360 of record JARHVA010000023.1, read on the forward strand.
ATCCCAACATTCACATGGATTTGGATCTACCCTTATTAGACTTACCACACTTCGCTGGGCCCTTTCCTTTGTCTTTACATCTTCCCCTATTCTCCATAGTCAAAACATTACCTGATGTCTCACATGTGCTTTTTCATTGCATTTCCTCACTAAGAATAACACTAAAAACATCATTAAACTTTAAAATGTTTAAACCAGAGACAAAATTACTCACAAACATCACCACGCCATTTCAAATTTTTTGAAATGAGCACATAATCAAAAGAGCCCTAAAATTATGATGAAAATTTACTCCTACAAATCTTAATTAAGTTGTGACCATGTTAAATTCATTTAAATAATCAGTAACATACCCACCTTCTAACATTTTCATATTAAATAAATACTTTATAAAAAATACCTTATTGGAGGTTGAGGGTTTTTCATACACTTTATCCAATGCCTTTATCACATCTACTATTGTATTTTCTTTTGAAATATATGCTGCTAGGCATATTCATATTATTCGTTGTGCCTTTCTGTCAATAACCTCCTAATTTTCATCTTTCATAGTCGTTAGCTTCTTTGCTATTCGACCCAATGGTAGGAAAGATCCTTCTGATATAGATAGTTTTCCATTTGCATCTTCTATAGCTAGTAATTTTGGCCATTGAAATTCTCAACCTTAAACTTTCCTTCTTCTACCATTGCTCCCACTCGAACCAAGAACCCTCTTTTCCTGTGAGTTTATCTGCCAAATAAACCTTCAGCTCTGATATTAGTTATTAGGAATATAGAACATGGATCAACATTAATGAAATAAAGATAGAATTAAAATGCAAAAAACATAATACAATATAGACACAAATTTAATGTGGTTCACCCAATATGGGCTACATCCACACAAAAATAACCAGTTCTTATCTTTATTCAATCCAACAAAATGAAGGGATAAAACTTGTAATACATCCACTTCAATCTCCTCTTCACTCAAATCCAGCATATCACCATCATTACAAGGCCCTCATATCAAAGGAGGGTTAAAAATTATGGAAACAATACACAAACATAATTTATACCATTAGATATATGACCTAATAATGAATGGTCCAGATTTACTACAAAATTACAATATTTTACTATGCATTTTTAACAAAATTTTGCTTTAGGGGTGCTACCCCCAAACCCCCACAAGGGGGGGCAATGACCATAGTGGGAGGGGGGGCATTACTCCCCCTCACCCCCCTTTCAACAACTGGATATTATAATAAGATCAGGCTCAACCATCCAACATTCTCATGGCTCACAAATGGCTAAAAAGGATCAATTTCATCCATTAACAACTATTTTATAATATGGTTCTACGCTCATCATGGAAGATACCACAAAAGTAAACATTGGCACTTATGATGATCCAAAAAAGATTCAATTAGGCATGTCACTCATTACTAAGGAACACAAATTTATTATTATTATTTTAAAGGAAGGACTTAATTGACATCTCTACATGGTCCTATGTAGATATGCCAGGGCCAAACCCTTCTTGAGTGGTGCATCACCTTGTTGTACATCCTGATGCTAAACCTATCAAGTAGAAGCTATAAAAAATGCATATGTGAATTTTTGTGTTGGTTAATAAAAAATTATAAAAACCATTAGGAATAGGTTTTATCAAGCCATTAGATTATTCAAAATGGACCTCAAACATTATTCCAGTAACAAGAAACCACAAGGCATCTCTTATGTACTTATTTCATAGATATCAACAAGGTTTTCCCTAAGGATGACTTCCCCTTACCAAATATAAACATTATATTTGACTCAATAGTAGGGTATGCGATGTTATCCCTCATGGATGGCTTTTTAGGATATAATCGGATAAAAATTACACCTAAGGACCAACACAAAACAACATTCACAACTCCATAGGGGACATTTTGTTATCAAGTTATGCCATTTGGCTTGAAGAATGCTAGTGCAACTTACCAACGTGCCATGACTATCATCTTCCATGACATGATGCATGATATTGTTGAATACTATGTGGATGACATCCTAGCCAAGTAAAAGACACATTCATGACACCCTAAAGTTATGCAAATAATTTTTGAGAGACTTTATGAATATAAGGGCCCCTCAATCCTAAGAAGTGCATATTTGACATTACTTCTGAAAAATTACTAAGGTCATTATATCGAATAGAGGAGTTTAATTTGATCCCTCTAAGGTTAAAATTGTTGTAGAAATGACTCCTCCCTTTAATATGAAGCAACTCTACAACTTGTAGGGAAAGATCCAGTCCATTCACTAATTCATTTCACAATTGGAAGATAGGTGTGATACTTGTATGCATCTTTTAAATAAAGGTGTCACATTCTAGTGGGATACAGACTATCAACAAGATTTTGAAGAATTGAAGACCTATTTGGTCAATACTGGCTCCATTCACTAGTTTATTTCACAATTGAAGATAGGTGTCATACTTTTACACACCTTTTAAAGAAAGGTGTCACATTCTAGTGGGATACATGCTGTCAACAAGATTTTGAAGAATTAAAGATCTATTTTACCAATACATCAGTATTGACCCCACCTACACCAAGGAAACCTCTACTCCTTTACATATTAGAAACAAAACATGCATTGGGGGAACTTCTGGCTCAACATGATAAATAGGGCAAGAAGCACATAGTTCACTATTCGAGAATGGATCTTATAGCTTATGAGAACAATTATTCACCAATTGAAAAGGCTTGTTTAGCAATGGCGTTTGATTCTTAAAAACTCTAACACTACATGTTAAATAACAAGACCATTATTATAGCCAAGATTAATCTTCTCAAATATCTTTTATCCAAGGTAACTCTAATAATTCGATGGAAAAGTGGGTAATACTGCTAAGTGAGTTTGATGTTGAGTATCCATTGGATGAAAAAAGTGTATGACACTTCAATGCACATGTCATAGTCAATAATATTATAGGATAGAGTTCCTATTCTATTTGTAGGTAAAGCTACATTTATTCAAAAGAAATGAAAAACATAAACCTAACATATTCATGAATGTACATACTAAATTTATTTTGGGGTATTAATGTATGAGAAAGGAAATATAAGAAGGATAGTGAATTCTAGAGAATAGAATTAACTATGAAAATAGAGAAGGAACGTAAATAAGTGAGCGAATGAATATTTCACTTAGATATTACATCCAATAACTTGAAATAAAGTTACCATCAACTGAGACTTTTTTTTAGGAAAAAGTGAATAAAATAATAATTTAAATAATTGTACATTATAACATTCATCCACAAATAAAGATAAGCTCAAAGTCCTAAAATAACTTATATTTATTGATTTCTTTGAAAAACACAAAGTTATTTTCTTATTTTCCTTAAAAAGTTCTCTCTTGCAAAAAGTTACAAACATTGACAGCCATTCAAGAGACATGAAAGCCTCTTAATTTAGGAAATATTAACCCTATATTCTAGGAAATAAACTTTAAAAATAATTTTTAGTTGCATGTTTCAAGGTGAATGTTGACTCATTTAAAATGTATACAAAACTACAAGAACCCTCAAACCAAAACATAGCTCTCAGTCTGTGAAAAAGGTTACGATAGAACACAATTCCAAACTGTAAGTTTGGGAGTCTTCTCTAGTGCATGTTCTTCATCTCCTTCCTCATCATCCATTGTGAAAATTTCTAATCACAAGGTTTGTTTCCATTTATCTTCATTTTTTTCAAACATTTGCAATATATTTTTCAAATTGTTATGATCTGGGCCTTCAGAATGTTGATAGGGAATCTCAGCCTCTACTTGTAGATTTATCATTTATTGAGGAATTATTTTGAAATTATCCAAATCCGTACCCAACCTCTCAAATGAGTTTTGGAAGTGCACATGTCTCTAAATGAATTCATAATTGAATGAAGTGATAAGACTGGTTTCTCAATTGAGTAATTGTTTGAAATCTCCTTGCATATATTATACATAAATTAATTTCCCTCCTTTAAAGAATGGGCACGATATTTTGTCAATTGCTTCATTTATATCAAAAATGGGGTTAGCTCATAAGATCCTTGATTCTTGAAATTTATACAAGGATTATTATATAATATTGATCTTGAATCTTGTTAACCATATAAACTTGACTTTTTCTAAGAAGTCATCTTCTATCAAAACTCCTTCACCAACCAAAATATCCTCATCTGCCCTAGCGAGGGATTACAACCATGGTAACCAATTATTCACTTTACCGAATGCTTCTCTATATTTAACCTCTTTCTTATAAGTGTATTGTCTTTCTTATTTTAGTATAGAGTAGACTTCGATGATTGAGACTTTAATTTTATTTCCTTGTTCCAACAACTTCTTGGACCATTCCTTACTATCTCTCACCATGTTCCTTATTCTCTCAGCTGCTCAGAGAGTTTTGGTATCCAGTGTATAATCTTGAAGTTGTGGTTGCCTTGGGCTAATCATTCTTTGTATTACTAAAGTAAGTTATTTATCTTGTATTTTAATTGATCTTTCATCACTTTATCATGATCAAATATTTTGATTAGTGAACCAATGGCCATATGCACATCTTCCTTCAATCCTTCATGAGTGAACTTACCAAGGTGAACCTGTGAGGTCTGATAATCTACAAAGGTGATCTCATCCTTTTATTTCTTTGGAGGGGAATAACAACTTTAACATACCTCTCATCTTTATCATCCTTCCTAATATAAGAAACCTCTTTGGGTTTCTTTGCAGTTTGAGGATGTGGAGGAATAAGAGTGTTAAAGTCTCTTTCTAAAGATGGAACAATATTCTTCCTTTTTTTGACTATCTTTATCATCCATTGGGATCGTTTGGTGTCCATTTCTCCATATGATAATGTTGATTTAATTTGTGCTTGTTCTTGAATAACAAGATTTTGATCCATCACAAGCTCCATTCTCTCTTCCATTTGTAGAGGAGGTGCATCTTCTGCTTCTAAAGCCTTGTAATGTCTAACTCTTCTTCTTCTTGAATAGTAGGTAAATGTTCCATTGACTTGGAAGAAGTTTCTACCACATATGAAAGATATTTCCCTTATTTAGGGTCTAATTCAATGGTTTCTTTGTCTATGTCCTAAAAATTATCTTATTTTCATTTATCAGAAGGAAGAGGGGTCACTAGTGTTGAAGTATGTCCCTTAGGATCCAATAAGGGAAGATCTACAATCATGAACTACAACATACTATTCTTAATAAACCCTTCTAAATGAACTACATTTTTAGGTGTATCACTCAATAGGTTGATATCTTAGGGGTACCATTCCCACCAATTGAATTTTTGAGTTTAAAATTCAAGGTCCTCTTTTTTGGTTGAGGAGAGGGTTATCCTATCTCCTCTATCACATTAGTGTTTGTTGAATTACCAGAAGGTGGTCCTTGATCTTTTGCATATTTTTGATTTATTAGCTCATGGGTTGGTATATCTATAGCTTTCAAAGGTTGAGGAATTTTGGCATCTTGAACATCCATGCATTTACTTGCAATCCATGCCAAATTTCTTTGAAAGACTCTTTGAGTTCAAATCTCTAATGATGTTCCCTCTCATTGACTCTAGTCAACCCTGGGGATAGGTGCCCTTTTGATGCCCTGTGAAAAGTAGTTTTGGGCCATTCCCATATCGTGTGTCTATATTTTTATACTTTATATCATTGATGCCTTCGAAAGGAATAGAAAGAGAGATCTGCTAATAAAAATGCTTGTGTTGTGTGTAGTTTGATGTCTAGCAAAAACTCACACTATTTACCAACGATGAAAGACTTGACAAACTAGACATGTTTAATGAAAGTGTTGGAGGCCTCAGAGTTCCCCTAGTTTGCTCAGGTCAAGAATGGGTTTTGGGAAAAATGTGGACCAATACTAAATTCCCTCTTTCATGTGATATTAAATCAAAAGGAAGTTGGTCTTGGCCCAAGCACAAGCTCTACCTAGATACAAATAACACCATTCTAGAGATCTATCCTAATTCAAAGTTTTTATTACTCATATATGATTATGCCTAGATTTTTATGTTTATAAGACCCCATGACAAGATTTTTAGACCCAATGGCCTTGCCATAAAATAGACCCATACTATTAGTTTCATGAAGCGGGATTGGTCTCTATTTAGGGAGACGTAACACAAGTCTGGTATGTTTGGGAATAGTACTTTGAATCCAACTAATGTTTATCTTCTTGGTCCATAGATGGGTGGATTGATTCCAAATTTGTATCATATCATATCCTATGAGGAATGTATCAGTTTATGGAGGGTTTATGAGAGTCTAGTAATAGTTGTAAGCTTGACTAATGATGTGGCCCTATTTCAACTCTGCTCTAAAATAGTTTACATGGAGGCAGGTTGGATCCATGAAATGAATATGGTTGGTACTATTCTTGCCTACCAAGGTAAATTCATTTTCTAAGAGCACATCATCCTTGTTGTTAGCTTGTAAATTAGCATCTTGATCCATCATAAGGTTATTGAAGGAACCCCAAAAGGCTATAGGGGATATGGGTGTTTTATGAAATCATTGTGGGCTTTGATAAAGGAAGTTAGAGGATTCCCCATCAAATCATTCAAGATTGGGGTGGATAATAGAGGATTATACCCCTTCCTACACTCGATGGATTTTAGAGGAGTCTAAATTATTGTCTTTATAGGATGGGTGGATATTAGAGGATTTCACCCTTACCTCTTTTGATTCCCAGGGTTTCTCTTAAAACCCCTAGGTATTGTTTCTCAGTCAATGTATCTATTGTTTAATGGTAATCCCAATTATAGGAAGAGGGAAAGAGGTAGATAATTTTCTAAAGGTTTCTTAGCCAAGGTGGATATAAAGATGATTTATTATAGGCTGAAGATCCATGTTCTATTTCAAGTTGATTCTAGATTGATGAAGACAAGGTGGTTATATTTTATTATGATTTAGTTGTTATTTGGGTATGTGGGTAATTTAGTTGTGCTCTATCTATGTAGAGGTTATGTAGTTACATCAAGGAGGTTGAATATTAGCAACAGACTGTCTGCTTCGAGTAGGATTGCATTCATTAGTAGAAGTTTTTGGGAAATGATGCAAAAGTGTCACAACTATAGTTTGCACTTTTTATTTGTTGAGGATTTACCTCCTTTGATGCAAAGTGGGCAAGTAGGCTCACTAGTTGTGCCTTAATTGTGCAAAGGTTATTTGAATGTCTCGAGAAGATAGAAGATTAATAGAAGATAGGTTGTTTTTGGTTGTATTTTATTTTTCTATGGAAGTTTTTGGGAAACTCCATCAAATGGGATAACTCTTTATTATTTTTATGATTGTTGAGGAGTTTTCATGTCTTGATAAGATTGTGTGATCCTTAAAACCCTCTTATCATAGATTTTAAATCTATCAAACCCTTTTGCTATTTTTATTGCCAAGGTTGTGGGATTCTTCAAACCCTCTTATTGTGCATGACATGGTTGTGGGACCCTTAAAATCCTTTTGTTGTGAATTATATTGTTTATGACTTGTCAAAGTTGTGGGATCCTTAAACCCTCTTGGTTGTGGGTCCAACTATCAAAACCCTCGCTTGTCTAGTTCATAACTGTAGTTTCAAAAGCATTTACCCTATCAAATAAAAAATATACCATATTTGAAACATTTAATAAATAACCACACACACACACATGTATATATATTGCAAACTATAACTAATGACATGCTCAGGTCTTGATTCTAGATTTTTAAAATATTTGAATGTTTTTATATTTTTTGGTTATTTGTTTTTTTTATTATAAAAATATTTAAAATTTGGAAAAGCTACCCAATGATGGTATCAATGGAAGGGCTGTGGGGAGTGCCTGTATCAAGTAACAAAAGGGTCATTTATAGTGGATAAGAGTATCAACTCAGGATGGATTGGTATCTTATAAATATTTATGTGGTGTACCATTTCTATCATATCAGTACTCCTAAAACTCAAGGTATGATGAATGGATCAAAAAGGACGAGGGTTATATGATACACATTATGTACTAGGAGGGTTTCTCATTACTTATGTTCATTTTGGAACACATTGAATTACTTACTATGATAATTGAGTATATAATGAAGAAGATGACAACTTTGGTGGTCTCTAAGTAACTCTCTGATGTGATTGAAATTGAATAGATAGTTGTATTGTAAATATGGGTCTTATATATGTGCAACAATCAACTTTATACGTTGATCCTAAGTAGGTATATCAACCCCTATACACAATGATCCTAAAGAGGTGTATCAACCATCTATAAATAATGACCTTGAATATGTGTATCGATCCTTTCTAAAAAATGATACTGAATATCTGTATCAACCCTCTATGAATTATGAACTTGAATATGTGTATCGAGCCTATTTAAATAATGATTGTAAATATGTGTATCAACCAATAAAAGTGGTGGTGGGTGTGGAGGAGAAGATATCATTTGATATAGAGGGTACTCATGTCATATACCTAGGATTGTAACCACTTTGTTTTAGTATATGTATTTTAGGCATTAATGTATTGTAAAGGGAACTATGTGAAGTCTTTGCATCCATTAGTGTACTAACCACATGTTGAATAACACATTACCCTTTAAAACCAAGGATGGTGTGGATAATATGGTTGATCCCACCTAAATAGGCAATAACATGCATAATTTAATATGTATTTATTCATAATTTTTTTTAATTGCTTTCATTGTATCTTCTAAATCCTATCATGTGCACCAAAGAGATTTGAGAAGTGCCATCATGAAAATGTTCTCACTTGAGTATTTTCAATTATAAAAATGTGTATGGGTTGTTCATCAGTGTCGGATCATATGAATAATGCATTAAAAAATTATTCATCATCAATTATCTCACTATCATCAAATGTTATCATGGGTCATTCAGGTGGAATATCGCTAAGAGTCCCATGATAGTACCAAGTGGATGATCATATATCATTGGTGGAGGATGAATGGTGTTGCATAATATACCTCTAAAGTGTTCTTAGTTTTTTTACTCATGTTTATGAAAATAATCTTTAAATATATTCAAATTTTAATTTCCATTGTGTTTCCATCGATATTTCAATGTAGGGGTGCCCAAATCTATAATGTTGTCATCTGAGATACAATATCTTATGTCTTATCTTGAAACATTTTTTTTTGAATGCCCTGTAGTTTTATGATACTCATAATATGTATTTCCTTTATAATTATGTGGTAGAGGTATACTTGGATATATATCTTGTGAAGGAAGGAGTGTTATGAGGTTACACTCAAGTAAATTCTTTTGTAGCATGTGAAGAGGTGATGGGTAATCACGAAAACTACCTCTTTGGTAAAGCTATCAATTATAACTAGTTTGTAGGTTACAACACTATATTGACTTTAATATTTATCTCATTCTTGTTATCACTTTGTTTGACCTTATAATTTGGTTTGTTTTGAAACTTCATTATTTAATTAGTTTTATGAGTTGACGCATGAAACCCTAGGATGCTTCAAAATCCTAGAGCAAATAATGGTTGCATGAGAAGACTCAGGGGTCGGGTTCACCAAAATTTTAACCCTAAATTTAGATATTTGGGAATAAGGTTAAAAATATAGAAATAGTTCACGCACAAGGGTGATAAACTATCTATATCAAGACAATTAATTACAAAATCAAATAAATAAATATTCTAAATTTTAATACTAAAATGTGATAAATATAAAAATTACCAATTTTGAAAGATATCCAATGGATTGCAATACCAAAGAGAATTGATACTTAGTTGGGTTTACAATGTGCAAGTAGATCTAGACTAGAAACAGGTGGAAGGTATACAAGATCAATATTATGGATTAGTCATCACATTTTGGAGATTATACTTCTGTATCCATAGACATCACTATTGGATCTAAATGCTAGTTTCTGATTGTGACATAAGTATGAAATAATGATTGGATCTCGATGTAACCAATTTCATTATTCTAGGTTTTATGTTGAATTTATATTGATATATTCATATGTTGGACATAGGTTGTCACTCTTTACTAATTGATCAAACCCTATATCTTCACCCTTAGAATGAGTTTACTAAAAATGGGTTAGTGGGCTCATGTTGTTGAGTTGAAATCAATGACCCCTCTGTCACTAAGTATTGCCTAGATAGCCAATAATCCAAGGATGGACTTAGACTTATGTGGTTTTCCCCTATGTGTGGGAGTGTGTGTGCACTATGGTGCAATATAATATATGAAGATGCATGTAGTGATGTAGCTTATAATTTGATAAATATATCTCATGGGATACTCTTTGAATGCTTTAAACCTTTTGTATGATTGATCCTATGAATGATAAAGAAATAGGGATGAATATGGAAGAATAACTCAGTTAAGTGATTGATTGAATGAGTTTTTATAGGTGTTCGCTTGGTATTTGCTAAATGAGGATTAAGAAGGCTTAGACTTGATTTATACCACACCTTTTGAAATGTCTCATGGTACATTTCAATAATACAAATATTCTAACCCATAGGTTTCAAAACATTTTAAAATTGGATGAATTTTGGCAACTAGACACTAGATAAGGATCTAGACACTACTGTCGATCGTAATGTCCCTTTGTAGTCGGTAGTGTCTAGAGGGCTAAAAATAGGTATGGATATAAAAATGTGAGTGAAATATTTTTATTAGGTTTTAATATTTTTATGTAGTGTATGATACCTAAGTCATTAGAATGATATGGATCAGAATAAAAGATAAACATTTAGGCATAGTGATATGGCAAATGTGAACCTTTTGGCAGTAGGGAGGTCTAAAACTGAAGGGTAGAGCCATGATTCATATTTATCAAATGTACAAGACTGGGATGATATCAATATTTAGTTTTAATATATATACTCATTTACAACCCATTCAAACAACTTTATAGCTTTGGGATTCATGGTAGGTACTTTGTGCTTTGTTGCTTTGTGATTCTCATCCTCTTCCTTGAGTGTGCTCTCCACTAAGGAGTGTTTATTTTATTCTTTAAGTGCAAAATATATTTACATTATTATGTGCTTTTAGTTATTTCAGACCATGTTTCTCAACAAAATATTCCTAGCCATCTTTATAGCTAACTTCATCAATGTGTACCCTATTTGTATGACACTCATGTTCATAGGGTTGATGAAAAATAACTATTTCCCCTAGGTGGAATCTTCCAAAGGATTCAATCTCACAATCATGGGGAATTAAAACTATGGCTCTTCTAAAAATGTGTCCAAATCAAAGGACATATACTTGTGGGATTATGTTATGTCATGGTTGGGGATCATTGTATTCTACATGGAGAGTTCTTCTTCCTTCAAGCCACTTCAGGCTCTGGCATGGATGGTGTATTCATTTTATTTTATTCATTGGGGGTTATATTCTAGCCACACATGTTTCCCATTATTCTCCTTCTTCACCCTCTTGATGTTAATGTTCATACCCTTTTTCAATGGTTCATCCTCCTTAGGGATATGCTATAGAGTCCATGTCCTTCAAATGTTGGATGACTTAATCGACTCTTTCATTCATTGTTGCCTCCAATTATTTCACGATGTCTATTTATACTTCATGTCCTACTTATACATGCCTTTCTACCTTTGCTTCTTGATCCATTTTAGTGCTATAGGGGGCGCATTGCATTGCCTCTTCTTCTATAGGCCCTTGTGTAGTAACATGTGGGGAATATGGTACTATTTCTTGCTCTCACCCCCTTTCTTATTCTTGCACCTTAAATGGAAAAGACAACCTTATGCCAGTAGGATTTGGATATGTTCCATTTTTTCTTCTTCTTTGGAGGTTCATCATTTGATTTTATCTTCTCCAAGTCCTCTCTTACAAGAAATAGTAACACTGACTTCCACTTATTTATATTTTTCTTTTTGGAGGGTGAGGCATGTGAACTGCTTAGCTTCAATGAAGGAAATAGTTATATATTTTAATTTTGCACCCCTATTCTAATGTTATTTTTCTTGGGATTCAACATAAAATTTAACTTATTGACCCAACCCTTTATGGTAACATTTTATATTGGGTCAATAGTACACCTAATACTATCTTCCTCATCATCTTCTTTTAGAGTAACTTTTTGGTGTGTATATATGTCACACAAATATGTGGACATATGCATCTATTATTTGCACATCTATTGTTATATTTTGGGCATTATAGATGCCACTCACCACATCTACAAAGTAGAATGCTATATAGGCATGTGGGAACTTTATCCAAATTGTCATGTTTCTATCAACCAAATTGATCTGTGCCAACAAGTAGTGTTGCATTATAACAAACTTAGCCTGATACTTCAAAATATCCATCAACAGTCTAGGTACACACCAATTCCCTCCTATGTCATCCTTTAGCCTCACTAACCACCTATCCACTCTAACCTTATATTGTTTTGAGACTACCCCATGGCAAGTTTAAATGTGATACTTCAACATTGGATATTTGTAATGGAGAGGGTATGTCTATTGCCCTTTTTTGGCACCCTCGAGTACACCAATCTCATCAAATAACATGAGCATTAATATTGTGTCATATTTGAACTTCTCCCTAAGTTGGTGTGATATATTTTTGATTTAAATTATGGAGCTTTACAAGAATTTATAAATGTTGATTAACATCCCTTTGGCCATTTCATGTGCAATATAAGGAAAGTTTTTGTTTATTTCTACCCAACACCTTGATCCATGTAACTTGGTACTTAACAAGAGCATTTCTAACCTTTTTGGATTCGTCCTTGATCTTAAAAATTGGGAAGGTGAACCCCCATTTATTTTACTTGAGTTCTTTAGCCATGCACTCGACATCCTTGGTGTTGACCAATTTTTCCTTGATATCCCTACCTAATTGGATTAACCTAAACACTTTTTGAATATGGGTAGGTGTAATCTTCATTATTTGCTTGGTGATGTAGAACATGTCCTCATGCACATGCAAGATAAATAAACACATCAACTCTTCAACCTTAAAAGATTAAGGGAGTTAAATAAATTTGGATAACCCTAATGTTTTCCAATTACTATATGACCGAATTGTCAAATATCACATTTCCATAGAGGGTCTTCCTTCCTATGCTAACCATGTAGTCATTTTATAAATTAGCCTTATTATCTCCATGGTAGTTATAGTCCTACACATTTCACTTATCCAATTTTGGATCCCATTATTTTATGTGCATCACACCCTCAAGGTACTAGATCTCTGCGAAGCTCATCCTTCTCGATCTTGGTTAGATTTTAATATGTGGGGCAACTGGTGTAGCTTTATTTCATTTTCCTTGGGTGTTATTTTATTTTTATTTATCTTGCTTCCATTTTTAGAGATGGTATGGACTTATACTACTCATACTATCTATGTTCCAATTGCACCTTCCTCCATTTCCTCCCTGATAATGGTTGATTTCCCCTTAACCTGCATGTTGCTTGCTTCTTCTTCTACAATGGGTGTTATTGCACATACACTCACATCAATGATGAAGGGTTTATTATTTTATGCCTTCAATTTTGGTTTCATAATTAACTTGAATCTTATTTGGCATACATTCATCTTTCTTACTTGGATGAATCCTCAAATCTTGGTACGCACACATAAACTCTGGGATTGGTATTGTAAGGCTTAGCTCTAAGCTTTCATATTCAATAATGGCAGTTTATGGCTTTTAAAACCTAAAAATTGATGGATTCCTCATTATTCCAAAAAATGCCTCAAGTATTACTACATTCAAGTCATAATTCTTCAAGGGTTTTGTTTCTATCTTACAAATGGCATTTATAAGTCATTTTTGTCTCAAATTCATAGGTGTTTTGTTGTTCTCATTTGTTCAATCTTTTTGGGGGATTTGAATGTTTGTGAAAATGACAAGTAATGAAATTAATTTGCTTAATGAACTTATAACCCCTCAAACAACATCCTTTTGATATGTGATCTTATACGATGAAACACTATTTATATCACTTTAGCATGCATAACATTCAAGTTACTCCTTTAGCTGCCATTGTCAAATTTGTCATAATGCCTCTGTAATAAATGTAGTTGTTTATCCATTATCATCATTAATGCATCACACACCTACATTTATTATGGTTGCTCAATTGTTTCCCACCTTAATGGCTAGTGTGTGAAAGCCAACTATCCATTTTGAATTTTGAAACTTGGGTGATGTCATCCTCATGTAATTTTCCTTTTGGCACAACAATCACTTTACTCCCCTTTACTGAGTTTCTTAGTGTTACATATTCATTAATATTGTATGATTCCTTACCCTACAATTACTTCTCATTAGGTTAAACTCAAATTCATGCTTATCCTTGTTACTCTTTACATCCCATATAACACTTATCTAACTTGTCATTTTATTTTTAACTACTTTTTATCATGCTACCCCACACTAAATCATGTGCCTAATCTTCCACCACTATAAATACTAATATGCATTCAAATAGTGATAAGTTATTTGAATATGTGTTTGAGTAAAACAACATTTAAACTCATAAATATCTTCAGGTCTATCATTGCAATGGTATTCGAGATATGAATTTACTAACTTCATGTCATTGTGCATTCAATAAGTTGCCTAGTCTATCAAACTATAATGTATTAAGAGAGAGGTATTAAAAAAATCATGTAACAACAGTCATAAAAAAACTTATACATATGGCATAAGGCTTCCATAATAAATACCTTCCTTATCTCACCCAAATAGAATTAATAAGTGGTGCATATTATTAGTACTATAACTATGCACAAGTATTGCACTTAGGAACTAGACTACTCTATCTTACCCACACAATAAAAAAAACAAGTGGAATAAGTCTTATTACAACATGGCTCAAGCATATTAGGCACAATATGGCTTGATCTAACTTCCATTAAAATTCCCAAGAAACATTTCACCACCTATAGTGCATAGCTTACATGCACCAATTTCCAAAATGTCATGCATAATGTAGGGCCCTAGCCAATAGATTTGAAGCTTATTTGGATGCTTCAAGTAACTAGAGTCATAGAGTAGGATAAGAGATCCCTCTACCAATATCATTCCATTTATGTTTTAGTCATACCCAAACTTTTATTGGGATTTCTATGTAATATGGATCCATCAAGCCATAACACACCTTTCATCCAATTGGAATAGGTCTTCTAGGTGTGCATTGAATGACTCATTATCCTCTACTTGACCAATGCATGTGATCCACATGGATGTAACTAATAGTTCCAATGAAATAACTACCTCTATATTAAACACAATTTGAAAGGGAGAGTTCTTGTTGAGGTGCTTGTAGTTCATTATGTAGGCCCACAACACTGATGAAAGCTATTCATCCCAATGTTTGCACCCAACATCAAAAATATTGTTCAATGTCTTGGCCAAAATATTGTTTAAGGCCTACATGGTCCCATTTTCCTATGGGTGATACATGATAGTTTTATGTTACATGATAATTAAATTAACCAGTAGGATGCACACAATCCCATTGATGGAATGGGCACCTTGATCATTAGTTAAGATTCAAGGGAACCCAGAGTGGTTGATGATATTTTCCCATAAGAAATGTGTTTTTTGTGTGCAATTATTCATCATTGTGGCCTCAATTGATCAAATGAGATAGTCAATGGCTGTGATAGTATAACACGTTCTAGTCTTATGTATGGCTAAAGAGATCGAACCCACAAAATCAATAACCCATTTTAAAAAAGGTTCCTAGGCTAGGAATGGTATCAAGGGCATTTCTTCTTGTTGGTTGGGTTCCCAACTCATTGGAATACATCATACTTGTGCATATATTCCTTAGAATTATGGAATAAGGTAGGCCACCATAAGCTAGAAAGTAGGATCTTGCATGTTGTTTCTTCTCCATAAAATTCTCCTCTAGTAATGCCCTCATGTCCTTCTTGTATCACTCTTGGATGTTCATGTTCTAAAACATATCTACATAGGATTTATTCATGCCAAATATTGTAAAGATCTCTCCTAATGAGTTAAATTAGGGAAATGTAGACAACCAATTATTTCTTTTCCTTTGTGGAAAAAATTATAAGAGCAATGCCAAATGTAAGGAATGCAACAATATCATCAATATCCTCTAAGATGTATGGAACTACATGTAATTGATAATTTATGAGTAAGTCTTCAATGTTATGTTTATCCTCACCTATATTGATACATAATAGGTGGTCCCAAATTCTGATTTTTAAACTTCACAACCACATAAAATTGGAACTCTTAAAACAACACTACTATCAACAAATCCTTCCATGGAGCATGGACTTGTTTACAAGGTACTTAAGGTCTTCATGATTAGTGAAGAAAATAAATCATGTCTCTAAAATGTATTGATTGAATTTATGTAGCATGTACACCATTGTGAGTGCATGTGTTAAGTGGTTGTATAGTTTTGCTCAACTACTATAAGCTTTCTAATAGTAAATTAGATGGGATGGTCCATATTGTTCTCGCCTAGGTGAACTAGAATTACACCTATTTTTATCCCTGATGCATCATCATATACATGGAAGGGGATAGTCCAATTTATAAATTAGAGTATACATGTACTCATAAGTTTCTTCTTCAATGTATCAAATGCTTCCTCTTACACCTCTCCCCATATGAATGGATCATTCTTGTATAGATGTTATTCTAGTGGTGTGACAATTTCAGCATAGTGATGAATAAAATTTTGATATTAGTCAATATTCCCTAATAACACACACAATTATCTCTATGTGGTGGGTGTCTCTAAATGAAGAATGATGTCCACCTTAATAGGGTCAACAAGGAGGCCATCCTTCCAAATTACATCGCTAAGTAGTGTGCCAAATGGTGTTACAAATATGAAATTATTTAGATTGAGGGACATGTAAAGTTAGTGATAGTGTTATAACATGAGTCATATATTGTCATGGTGATCCTTCACCAACACATAGATTACCTAATTATTCAAATATACATGAAGTATCAATGAATAAACTCTTTGAAGTTTGTTATGATAATTAAAAGAAGATAACAGATGTGTTCTTCTAGCCAAATGGCATGTCATTGTAGGTAATGTAACCCTATTCAGTTGAAAAAGTGGTATTTGGATTGTACTCCTCCCCAATCTACACTTGGTGATAGCCTAAAAATCCATCAATGAAGGTGTAAACCTCACAACCTATTGTTCCTTCAAGAATTTACTTAATGACGGGAGTGGGAAATGGGTCCACGACACATTTCACATTGAGTAAAATGTAATAAATGTATACATAAATGCATTTATACTTCTTGATGTTGATAACTCTTGGGATGACCCACTCAGAGTCCTCAACTAGGTATATGATACTTGCAACCATCTTATCAATCTCTACCTTCACCTTGGAATGTAAGCCCATGTTCATTCGATATGGTCACTTATTCATAGATATTACATCATCCACTAATGTGATATTCATCTATTTCAAATAATAATGTAAATCCCTCATTAACATGTAGCTCTTTGGGAAGAAAACCTAGAATTCATGAAGTAGTTCTATAATTCATGCTAGTTTTGCATTAGACCAATTATTCCCAGTGGTGACTATCTTAGGTCTTTATTCTTAGCCAATATTCACCTTAATTATTTTTAAGGTCTCTCACTATCAGTTGTGATGATCAATTTACACATCCATGATTTCTCACTCTCCTTGGGAAGTCTCAAGCCATAAATGATTAAGGGCTTCTTCTTAAGGTTCCTCCCCTAAGTTGTGCACATTGTTCTACTCTTAGGCCACATACTACCAATTTCATTCCATCTACATTGCATCATTATCATCACTAGAGTTGTTATTTACCCTGAGTCTTTAATGAACTTGGGAAGCACAAATCCCTTCTTGTTACATATATTTTTGACATGTTCTTCAATTATGACATTATTTTCTAGAATGGATCGATGAATACATTACATAAGCTCCACTAGATAAAGATTTGATAAACACAAATAAAATGCATGGATGAAGTTTTCATTTAGAGTTATCTAATTTTTAGTCTCCCATTGTATCTCATTCATGACATGCCACACTTAGACCCAAGTTTTTATTATTTTATAGAATGCATGGACCCATCTCTATTTAGGAAATCAAGGTGTGCACCTTGTCCACTTATCTTCACATTCACAAATATGTACCCACAAATTAGATTCACTACTATATGATGGTAACCCTTTGTAGTCATTTCTATGATCAAATCTAGAGTAGATGGCATATTTAACCTTAGTCCAGGTTGGAATAATTAGCTTGTGTGTATCCCACCAATGTGTAGCTATGATTTTTAAGGTGTACACTAAAGCACCCATGTGATATTTTTCCTTGGGGGCACATGCATCTAAGTCATGTAAAAATGGGTTAGTGCCCATGGAATCATCATAATGGGGTAATGTAGTAAGATATCCCTTTATCATATAGAACACTCTCTTCATGTTGGATTTCGCATGCGACATGTAGATCTTATTTCTACTTGGAGAGATCTTGATGTTGGCTTATAAGGCCTTTCACACACATTTTTGATCACATGAAACACTCATGGTGTGAAAGACAGAATATGTTTCATCTCAACTCAATATGCCTTCCCCACTTGGTTATAGATTCTCCACCCCTTGTAGCATGAGGTTGTATATGTTGTTTTTATCCTCCAAATCAACACTCTCAAAATAGGGAGGCTTGGTCATTTGAAAATGAAATAACCACATGCTATTTTCCATTCTTAAATTTCATGTATTACTTCTTGAAACATTTATCTACTTTGTTAACATAACACCATGATTTAACAAGCAAAGCTACGTAGTTATCCACTTTGGCAAGCTAATCACCTCAAAGTTTGCTAAAAAATTTGTGTCCATTATCTTGATACCAACATTTTATAAAATTCCCATGGGTTGATCTTAGGTTTCATTTTCCTTGAATAAAACATGCAATTAGGGTCATGAGGTAGGGTTTCCCATATTATGCCAAGTATCTCTTATGAGGATATTGACTTTAGTGCATGTGTATACTAGAATGTTGCATAACAAAAATCCATTAATATTTACATCTATGAGTAGTTCCCTATCAAAGCTTACATTATGGGTTATCCTTACTTTGCACCATCAAACTAGATTTGGCATAGGTACTTTAGTTGAATGTTTTCATACATAACTAGATAAAACATTCTTTAGCATTGGGATCATTCTTTTAGATCGAAGGAGAGCTAGTATGTCTATGAGATCATCTCCTTGATTATTAGTCTATACTTAGGGTTGGAATTCCTCTCTTAACTTCTATTCAAAGTCCCAAACATACTAAAGTTCACCCTACAAATTTTGGACAACACCCATAATTTTATGCAGTGCATATTTTTGGCATAAGTTGTCTAGATAAGTTGCTATGTTGGGTTTAGGGTGCATCATTTTAGACCCGAACCTCTTCAGATCATATCCCATCTTATCCTTCTCAATGGGAGCTACTAGTTATATAACCAAAAAAATATGAGTTGTTATCTTAACTTGGGACTAACATCCTTTTTAGTTTGGGTCTTTATAACCCATTATTTTGAGTTGCACTCAAGCTTGATCATGTCAGTTCCTTCTCGAGCCTCTCCTTATGTGTGAGCTTGACATATAAATATAAACGCTCCTAGACCTTATGGTCACATTGATAATACCCACAAGTGAGATACTTGGGGTAGTCATGATGGTAGTGGTCTCATGATCCACATATATAAGAAGTGCATGGGGGAACCTTTCACCTGCACATCTACCATCATGGCCTCTGTAAGCATGCTATTTATTGCAATCACCATAACCCTGGTGATATGGTCCTACATTGTCCTATTGTGCATCATGTTCTCTTACCTTATGGATTTCATCAATCACCATGTAATATTTGGTATTGTGAGTAGAAACATCACAAATATTACAATAGAGAGGGACTTTGGTTTGGGTTATACATTGAATAAGAAGGAAATTATGCACATTATGCCCTCATAGTAGATTTAGTAAGAAATTAACATGGCTCTCACATTTCATCTATGGAAATTTTTCTTTTTGTGCCTTTCAAATTCATGAAATGTTCACCACAACCTAATCCTAGTGTTGTGGGCACTTCTAGTTATAAAATTCTAAAGCTGGTAAGCCATCGAGGTGATCTGCACCTCCATGAATGGGCTAATTCTCATATTTTCACCTCTAATGGATTCAAATCTTAATGTCACTTCTAGGGCCTCTTGAGGCTTGTGAATGTCTTCATCAATAGGGTGCATCAAAGGGGTGCAATTAGCCCTAAAAAAAAACCATTATATGTGTTATACTAAATGAATATGAAAGGAATGTTTGAACATTAGGGTCTTAAACCAAACATCATACACACACACACACACACTCTTCATCAGGTTTTGCTTGATCTCCTTTAGTGCAAAAATACTTTGTTTCTCAAACTCAAGATAGTTAAATTCCTTTGATAATTTGACTTTAGAATTTTGTAATCCACAATGGATTAGTTTGGATTAAACTTTGATACCAAGTATGGGTGTGATCCAATAAAGTTATTGTAAATTAGCTTGCCTTACACTCTAACATTGAAACCACCTTCATGCACCACATGATCTTGCATTTGTGAAAATGATTTATTGTATTCTCCTCTCCATGATATTCATGAAGACTTAAGGAAATTATATGAAAGACTTGGGGAGTAGGTGCGAGAATAGTTGGTGCTTGAGTCACATATTACATTGATGTGTTAGCTAAAGGTGCACCCAAACTCTATCTTCCTTTAGGGATACCTCCCATTTCTCTTGTTGGTTGCACAACACACTGAATTATGCCTCCTATTTCCATTTTAATGGCCTACTGATCATTCACCAATCATAGAGATTCTACTATTTTACCTTGTATTGTACTACTTGTTTATATGGCTATACTTCCTCCTATTAATGACATACCATACATCATTGGGCCCAACATTTGTATGGGCTCTGTGATCATTTTTTAGGTCATTTGGTGATGGATTATCTATTGTAACACACTTCATTCTCCTTCTTGTTCTAAAAATTCCATTATGTCTAAGATGTGGATAACATCTTGGTTGATTTCTTCTGATTATGGGTAAATCACATGAGTGTACACTTTAGGTAAATGGGAAATGGACACTTCCTTAGAAATCTCTCCTTGTATGGCTTTTATGCACTTATGTTCCTAAGATTCTCATTATATAATTTTCTATAACTTTCTAGTGTACACTTCATCACTAGATCACACATCTTTTGCACAAGAATCTCCCCTATACTATTCCCATTCTATGTGGGTCCTCATGACATCTACTAAGTTGAACTCTCTCATCTACCTAGGGTCCTTTTCAGCCATTAATTTCCAATTAAACTCATCATATTTTCACATTCATATCTCATGCTCATCTAGTCCCTTCATGTTGAAGACTTCCTTTTTTTATAACTTATAAAAACCATGCCCTTTAAACATTCTACCTTCTATGCTACTCATGCATGTAGGAACTTAGCATGCCATTATCAAGTTCTCTATTCCACTATCTACCCTTATCTTCTTGATCTCTAATGGAAACTAATATAAATATGAACATCTATGTTCATAAAAAACTGATGTTTGGCATCCTCTAGAAAAGAATACATGGATACAAAAAACTCTAGCACGTAGCTATTCAACACACCATGCCACCAAATGTCAATAACTCTAATCTAGACTATGTTCAGGTTCTTAACATGCTCCATACACTATTCATTCCAAGGTTATTTCTATCCATATGTTATACTCTTATTCATCACATACCTTTCAAGCCATGCATGTGTAAATGTATTGACATCTTTCAAAAGAACACCTCATAGTGTTCATTATGTAGGTTGTCTTCCACCCATTCCCTTAGCTCTTAATTTTCATGGCTAAGATGGTTCATCATGAACTTTTCCTCTAATACTTAATGATATCTAGTGATATCTAATACACCATCTCTACTCACCATTGCATCAACAAAATTTGACTAGCACTGGTAATGAAACCAAATATGTTGGAGTCTATTAGTGACCTATCTGCTAATCCTTGCTTGCATACGAAATTTAATTTTTCTACATCAGTATATCATGCAAGTCATGTTTTTATGCTTACCTAAGGTGTAGAGAGATGTAACAGGGTTGGGTTAGGGTTAATTGGAAATGGCAAAGATAGGCATTATTTTACATTATGCCTTTGCACGCTCAGGAGTTATTATAACTTACTCTATATTTCACTAGCAAAACATCATCAAATACAATAAAATAATTATTCCAATCATAATAACAATACACTTTAGTCATACACAATGATAATATTGCCATTAATAATGATCTTGTCCATTATTTAATATATCATGATTACAATTTGCTCCATGTAACTTAGCAATATCATAAGCTATCTAAAGTTCCTCTCCTTATTCAAAACCCTATCAACATTCTGACAACATTTCTCTACTATTTTTTTTGCACACTTAACCTTCTTATATGTTTGCCTTTTATAGGCTTCTAAAATACTCGATGTGTCATTTAATAACTCAGCTTCCATCAATCATTAGTTAATGTAATAATCATCAATTGGTAATAAATGTGTTGTTCCACTTGAGGTCAATTACCTCACCATGCTTATCTTCTTCCTATCAGAGTCAAGCTGTGACTCATAACGCACATCATGGATCCCTAAAAATAATGTTGATTTAGATAGGTCTAACACTAACATGTGCTCACTTCTATAGTTTTTTGGACTATAATATTGGGTTCAGGCATGTGGGTTTATTTTGTCAGTGCACACTAGTCTTTGGCCACACTTATCATGTGCACATGGATTAGTTTTATTGGTGCATGCCATTATTTATGAATCTAAAGTACTAGCTCATGCTAAACTTGGTTACCAATAGCCAAACTAGCCAAACTTGGGGGTCAAAAACTATAATGTAACTATCTTGATCATTGCTCATAGTATATTTTATAAGATGTGTAACTCTAGATGACATTAAAATTAGTGTATTATATTGTATAATATGATAATTTTTCATTGTGTGTGTTTATTGTGTAACACACTAAGTTGTCTGAAGTAATACCTTAGGACACAATATAGAATATGAATATATCTTTGATCTTTGAATAACTTTTTGATATGTAGCTTGTTGTCTAGGAGGGTATACTACTCTCTTCTAAATGATTGTATATAAATATTTTGCATCGATGCAACAACTATCTTTGTACTATGTTATTAAATAGGTTTAATAACTAATTATGACGGTGGTGGGGGAATATGAGGAGATACATTGATTGTAGAGGGTACTCATATCAAATGCTTGAAACTTTGACCCCTTGATTAAAATGAATATATTCGAGACATCCAGGTATTATGGATGGAATTATATAGGTATTTCATATCCTAGGGCATCCTAATAACATTTAAGAGACCCTTGTGCTTGATAAAACTAAGATTGAAGTATCCATTGTCATTGATCTAACCTTAATAGGTAACACTATATGCCCAATATTATTTTGTATGTGTCCATCAAATGCTTTGATCACTTTTGATGTATCTTCTAAATCATGTTTTATGTACCCAAAAGTGTGAAGAAATATCATTGTACATGTATTTTCACTTGACCCATTATCGATCATGACAATGTGTATGGTTTATTTATTGATATAAACTTGAATTAAGAATGCATTTTTGTTTGAATCATCATTGACAATTTCATTATCATCAAATGTAATCATAGGATATAGTCGTAATGCACCTATAATTATACTGATAATACCATTTATTAGGTGTTCATACGTCAAATGAGGAGGATGCACAATGTATGCATGGTGAATCTCTTATTTATCTACATTTTCTATTGTGCCATGGTTTGGAAATGGATTACTGAAGATTTTCAAATTTGTATTTTCATTTTGCTTTAGTTTAACCTCCTTTGTGGGTGTGCTTATCTCAATAATATTGTCATCAATAAGATCTTGTATATTATGTAGTACCCTGTAACACTTTTATTTAGAATGTCCAATACATATGTGGCAGTCAAAATATGTGTTATTGTTGAATTACTTATGTTGAGGCTTAGTCATATCAACTTTGAGGCTTATTCATATCAATTTCTTATGGTAAAGGGAGAAAAATAATATTGTTGTCAAGTAATTTCTAAAAAAAGGCATGAGGAGCTGATGGTAACTATTAAAATTTCCTCCTCAGTGGCGCTGTCAATTGAAGTTTCTTTGTTGGTTTTAATACTGCATTAACTATTACTTTTGCTTCATTCTTTCTTTCATTAGATTTGACCTTGTAACTTGGTTTGATTTGAAACTTAGTATTTGGGTGGAACTGTCAATTGAAGTTTATTTTTTGGTTGTGATACTACATTAACTATTACTTTTGCTTCATTCTTTGTTTCATTAGATTTGACCTTGTAACTTGGTTTGCTCTGAAACTTAGTATTTGAAGTAGTTAGAGCATTTGGTGTGTACTTCAAAGTTATGAGCTTGAATTCTCATTCTTTGACTGTATGGTATAACTCATCAAAAGATTTGGATTTATCAAACATTATAGACTTGTGATGTGGTGCTAGAAGAATTTGTGTGAATATATGATTTGACTCATTGTCTGCCATAGAATATGTCATCTTAGCTAGCATGGTTTTGTATCAAATAACATAATATAGTTTTTCACTGATGTCAAGAAATAAGTGTGTTAGAAACTAATCTTCCCAAGGGTTGAGTGTTTTAATTGATTGAAGTGAAATATCAAATAACCATCACAAAGCATCTTATTTGAGATTTTGTGTAAATAGTTTGGTTAATAATTTGTCATTATATGCATAATCCAAACATGTTACATGAAATGATCAAAGATGTTGTTCAGGATCATCTTTGCCTTCATAGAGTGAAAGCTTAGGAAATACAAACCCCGCTAGTAATGAGTAAGATACTATATTTATTTCCATAGTATTATGAAGAAAGGTATAGGAATCAATTAATGAATAGCTCTAGAGACACCTTGCCCTAATTACAATACTTTAGTATGCATGACTATAATAATCTACTCAAGGGAATGTGCTAGGCGAGGTTGGTCATGGACCATGCTTAGTAATCAAAGGAGGTGTGTATGATTCATGTGTATAAATATACATATTAATCTATTGTAAACCTTGTAATGCCCCCATACCTAGGGATGATGTCACATATGTAATTTGAGGTGTTAAAATGGGAATAAAAGCAATATTAGAAACTGAAACACTTGAAGTGGGAGTATGGATAACTCTAAAAGGAACCTCTTATTATTTTGCTTTAGAAGTTGCAAGTTTAACTGATGTGTAGTCTTAGATTCTAGGATTAATTTGACAACCTTATTCACATGTTTAGAATATTGATGAAGAACTTGATTAAAATTTGAAAATTATTTAACTTGCTCAAGGTCTACCAGTAAACCATGATTATAAGAGAGAGTTAGTTTATTTTATTAATATTCAAGATAAAACAAATTTACAAAACATAACCTCCCAAACATGATTCCTTGGATTGGGCCATTAGCTAGGTGGCACACATACATGATTATGCCTAGATGTAGAGCTGAAAGTCTTAGTTAATGTTGCAGTGTACAATCCATCAAAATCTCTCCAAACATTATTTGAAATGGTTTTTGGATCAATTAGAAGAAAAGAGGTGAAGTTTTTTATGGATTTTTGTAGACTTTCTTTGCATAAAAAACTTATTGAAAGGTCTATGGCAACCCTTTTATTTATAGGTTTTCCAGATTGATTGTGTCTTTTGGATCAAGATCAAGATGAGTGGATACAATTCGATTAAAATTTTGGATGTTAATGCAATAACTATTTTGGAAATATGTTACATTAATGAGGTATGGTGTGCCTTAATTCTAATATTTGTTTGTATTAATTGCTTAGTGCTTGCTAACTTTTTAGATGATGTCACAATTCAAATAGTCATTGAATATTTGAATATGACATAATTAGCTATTAGCCCATTTCTATGTTATATATACTTATCCATTTATTTTGATTTGTTTAGGCCAATTAATTATAATCAACTTTTGGGTGCTTTATGTAATATCAAAATTTGAATATTCATTCCAGTTAATTTCCCCTGAACATTGGTTGCAAAGTGGAAATTTGAATCACATTGATTTAAATAAAGTTGATAGTTGGTTATGGTGTATTTCCCTAGCTAGGGATAAAACAATATGATTTAGGAATTGCACATGGCATGTACAAATGAATCAAAGTGTTTGAATGATATTTGGTCTAGTTTATGCATTATTACAGGAAGTCATTTGGGCTTGAATTTTGACATATAAGTAGTAAAAATTATATGTCTACATTTTGGCCCTATTTGAAAGGGTGTGGTAAGAAATTAGGTAAAGCAACGTATTTTCAAAGAATAATAAGGTTGCTTAAAATTGATCATAATTAGAATAAATGATTTGATTCCTACTTTTTATTAAATTTGCTTGAGTTGTAGGGAAAAAATTTCACAAGAATTCCCCAAACCAAGTTTGGGAGGCCTATGATTCCCCCTCAAGGGTACGTCCAAGAAGTACATGTGATGGATGGCCCTAAAAAGGAATAAAATGACAAATGTCTTAGCAAAAAAGGCTGAAAAATAGAGAAATTAGAAGAAAATTGGATTAGAAATGGACAAAGTAGCCCAAAAAAAAGCCTCTTGGGAACAAGAATGAAACACAATAAGCGCAGGGTAAAATTAGAAATTCTAGATATAAAACTACTCTTTGGGGGTAAAAAAAACATTTTTACCCTCCCCCTTTGAAACTTAGAGATTTGGATTTTCATGCAAGAGGAGTGAAGAAAATGACTCACATTCCACATCATAGGCATCTTGGTGAGCATGTGTGAGAGTACCAACATCTGGTAGGGAATGGGGCATCAGTTAATGATTTTTTATTTGGTTAAATCCATCATTAATACAATTTAATTCCCCTTGAAAACTCATGGATTGATGAACTCATTATTTAAAAAAATGAAAATGGTGAGGTTGCCTGTGTAAACGATAATATCATTGGTTTAGTGACGAGCTATGATCGATTAAGTGATATCACCAAAATAGTTAGAAATCACTAAATGAAGAGGATACATTTTTATATACACAATCGATACAAATAATGAAAGTGCCAAAAAATAGTGAGATCATCTTTTCAGGTGGAAATTGCCTAAAACAATGAACTAGATAAATAGTGGGATTATCCTACTAAACGACGAGCTCATATGAAAAATGGAAAGATTGCAAATAGACCAAATAAAAAGTGGGAATGTCTTAGAAAAATGTAGGAATGCCCTATGAAATGATGGTATTGCCAATAAATGGTGATATTGCCCAAAAGGCAAATGAAGGCAAGTAGAAGAAAAGGTTAATTAGGCTAGAAGAATAATTTGGTAAGTCTAAAATTAGAAGAACATGGTAAAATCAACCAAGTTGTAGAAATAAATATAAAATGAATTGAATTTGACATGCCTTGTGATATGCAGGTGTGAGTAGAGGTAATGATAACATTCGATTGGTGGTCATGAGTACTACATCATCTTGGCATTATGATCGAGGAGATGGTAGTGTTCTTAGAGATAGTGGGGCTACTTCATGTGGCATGGATATCATTAATTTGAGTTGATAGAGACTTATTGTCAACACTAGCTAAGCATTGGCATTCTAAAACATTTAACTTCCACATTCTAACAAGAGAGGCCTTGGTGACTCTTGAGGATATGTGACATATTCTATGGCTACCAATTTGAGGTCCTAGGATATAATAGATGCAACATGGTAGGCTAGCTGTGTTAGAGGATTTCATTTCTATTATAGACATTATGATTGAGGGTGGGACCATATTTATCGATGCCATAGAGGACTTAGCATTCTCACCAGATGTCATCCGTAGAGGGGGTGGTGATGGAGCATCAACATGAGCCCCAAAAGGGGCTAGAGGATAGGGACAAGAATTAGTGTTAGTATAGGGAAAGGCTCTTCTTCTACCACCATTGCAGGAATCAATGCTTGGAAAGGTGGTGATTTTGATGATGATTATTAGTGGCCTCTTATTTTTTGATAAAACTAGTTGATTATTTTAGATTGGCTTGATAATATTTGAATGAGATATGTTAGATTCAACCACTTATTTTGCATGGCCCCCCATGGTATTGGCTAAACTATATCCTACTAGAGTAGTTAGAGCATTGCGCTAAGTACATTAATATAGGTATTGGCCTAGGAGCACATTACCATTGAGTGGTTGGTTGGTCAAAGGTTATATTGAGGTGCCTAAGACCCATTGGATTTTATTTGGTATCAAATATGAGCTAGCCTCTAAGGCCATAAATGGGATTTATACTATTATCATTTGGCTATAGATGAGATGGTAAACAAGGACTTTATTTGACATTCCTATATGGTAGTATAGTTTGGCTTGGTATAGGATATATTTGTGACTTGGTATATGCTACATCATATGGCATAATGACTTTATATTGGAGTGGTATAGGCCTGATTAGGTGCAATGACATTTCAAGTTCTAAAAAGATGTACATGATGGACCACACTATTTTTCACATGTTACTTGAGAGACTAGGGAGTGGGGTCCACCCTTCCCCAGGATAGAGGCAATTAGGAGCTATATATCCCTACATCCAATAGTATGGGCATACATAAGAGTTGTAGTAAATATGGACATTACATATACTTATGCATCATGGTGGGCAGGGTATAGGCCTACACAATTGACATGACCCTTACATCAGTAGCCAAGACAACACCAGAGGAGGGTTACACAGAGACATATACTAGTAAAGGGTTTATTGATGTGGGTTTTATGCACACCTTATAAATTTAAAATGAGGTAGCCTTTAACATTTTGTGAACTCTATGGAACAAGTTTCCACTCTAGGGTATGATTTGTAGGTATGTGATTAAAATAACTAGGTGATGGAATAATAGGTTGATCTTGTGGGTTGCTTATCTAGGTTTTGTGGATGGATGTGTGGAATCCAATAGAAACAAATTAATAAGTGAGTTGTATGGGTGGAGAATTATTTTAAGATGGTTAGATCTCAAATAAAAACAAAAGGGGAAAGAAGGGTAAGGCAAAAAATAAGGTTATGTGTTCTTAAAAGGTGACTTCTAAGACTATTTATTTCGTGGACAAGTATCTCCAAGACCAATGTTTGCATTGTGTAACTATTGCACACTCATGAACAAGCATGGTTAATAGTCTGGGATAGGAGATATAAGATGCTCAATGATCTCAGTTGAAGATTTCTCTCCCTAGGGTTTTTGTTGTGCACCCTTATCTAAGAGATTACAGTTCAAACCAAAAAGTTGTCTAGGATAGTTATGACTCATGCCTAGATGACTATACCAAAAGAGATACCTCTAAAAACCTTGAATTATCAATTCAACCTATACTAACCACTTAAACCAATGAAATACACCAATACTTAATTAATATTGTACATCTAAGATCAATATTCACTAATTAAAATAATCAGATTCATTCGTAACATTAGCACACTTTAGAATTATCGAATTAATATCGACAAAGAAACTTAAATTCCATTAACACAGAGGAAGAAGAAGAAAGAACAAACACAATTACGTGACAATCAATCTCTTGATATATTCTTGTATATTGATCCAAAACTTTGACCCTTTGAAAAGGGTGTTGTACATGTATATAAAGAACTTGGGGAAGGGGTTGCCTCATCTTTTAAGTATATAAAACTTTTATTACATCTTGAATGACTAGATCATGAGTCTTAGTTGCATGTTATAACTTATAAATATCTCAAACATGCAACATGTGCTTGCTGACAAAAAATAATTTGTTTAATTACAACATGGACATAACTAAAACTTAATTATTTATTTGTAATCATTATATGAAAAATTGTACAAAAATAACCTTTGACTTACACTAAGTCAGCTCCTACTTAACACTTTTTAAAGCTATTTCTAGAACTATAGTTGTGTTTGTTATTGTGTACATGGTGACTAGAATTGTACTTGGGGATGCACCCATTGTTTGGACTAGAGTTACATTTAGAGCTAAACTATGAGGTAGCATTGATGTAGTTGTTATGATAGAAGGGACTGAAGTTAATGATAGTGTTGTAACTTTTATTGTAGGTGGGGTTTGAGGAGTAGAACTAACAAGTGGTACTAACATTGCTTTTTTATTTGTGTCTAAATCTTAATAATACTTGTATGCCTTAGCATGTTGCACATGAATTAAGTTCATATCAAGAATATGAGGTCTAGTTATCTAGCTTGTTTGTTCCATCAATCTTGTATGCTTTGTCTTGGTGGCTCAAAAGCCAACCTAGAAGACCTCTACCTCTATTTTCTTCCTCCTTGTTGTGCTCATTTTTGCCTCAATCTCATCTAGGCCTAGTCCTTGTAAACTCTCTTTGAAATCATCTGAAACTTGTTGAATCATCTGATCAAAATTGGTTTGAGCTACCTACTTCCTTGTGTTATCTTGATCTCCTATTAATTCAATCTCACTTAAAATTGTGCTCCTTGCTTTTTTTATTCTGCAAGCTTATTCACCAAAGCTTTAAAAGTAGACACGTAATGGTAGGACTCCTAAGTTTTGATGATAGCTAAATTCAATGCATTAGCTACCTCTAGAGGGGTCATCAAATCTAGGTGGCTAAATGCCTTATTAGGGGTGTATATTACGAATAAATTTAATTTATTTTCATATTCTCTAAGAAGCTTAAGAAATTTTGTTATTGAATTTACATGTAGAGATAATTAGACTCTCAAATAATGAATTGTATCAAAAATTTCATATAACCTAAGTGCCATATTTTGTACATCCTACTCTATATTAGAGGGAATTCATATCACCTGTTGCTACTCTCTAGAGTTTCCATCTCTTCTTCTAGTTGTTTTTGGCTAGCTCTGTTCCCTCATGGATGGCCAATACTACCTCAATATGAGTCTCCATATAAGACTTGAGGTCTTCAATGTATGGAGACTAACCCTTCTTCCTATCTTGCCTTTTTGAAAGAGAATAAATTTCTTGTCTTTCCTTTAAAATCAAACCTCTTCTACTGCCATCCTCAATTTTTATTTTTATGACTCTCTAGACCAAGGTTGTGGCTTTGTAAAAAAGTGAGTATTATAGCGGGAAGCTTAGTAATCTTCAGATTAGGCCTCTTATAAGCTGAGGCTCCTAACTCCTTGGCCCACTTTGGAAGAGTAAACTTTGAAGGATATAATGGTTGGGATTCTTTTTGCACATGCTCTTTATTCTTAGGTTTAGGCTCAGTGAAAGGTTTGGGCATTGAGGGCCAAATTATTTTAGACCAGTCTATATTCCCAAATTGTGGCATGGGGTGTATAATATAGACTGGTTTCTTTTTTGGGGCCCTCTTAATTATTACCACTATTATAATATGAACTAGTCTTGAAGAAGGTAGTGGTGGACTCAATTGGGTAGAGGAGGCAATTATTTGAGTGATGGGTTGGCTAGTGGCTATGGCAATATAGGTGGAAATTGTAAGAGTAGGATCAGAGGTAACTTGGATGGAAATAAAAATGGTTGAGGGAATAGAGACTAAAAGAGTGGAGACTGTAGGATCAATGGTCAAAGAAGTAAAAGTGACAATTAGATGAGTAAAGGTGGGAAAAATGAAAAAAGGACCAACAAAGAATGATTTCATGAGAATGAAAGTGGAGACAACTAGAAAAAACATGGTAGAAGTAACTGGTAATGACATTAGAGAAGAAAGGCCTAGGGGGAAGTGAATAATTCATCCTTACCAGATTGATCACTACTAAGGGGTGTCTTTACTTTTAGTGCTTGCAAGCTCAAGACCTTGGTTTGCTGTATTTCTTCCTCTTTGACCTTTTGAATTAGTTCACCTTCCACTAAAGGTTGTGCCTCTATTCCAATTACTTCCATGGATGGGGTTTTAGGTCTTTTCCCCCTTGTTTTCCTTTGATAACACTATGCTATTTTCTCGGCTTATGGAGTAGTCACCTATTGGGTAAGAGGAGGGAGATTCATACTGGATGTTAGGGCTATTGAAGACACCATAATAGGTGTCATTTCTTATTCATAAGAATAATCCAAGTAAATTATATCCAAATTTTACCTACCTATGATGTCATTTTCTTGTGTTAACTCCTTTGCTAATTCCTATTTAACTATCCTTAGTTCAATAGTGGATGCTCGAATTGAAGAAGTTTTTTATTCCTCTTCCTATGTAGTAGTTGGTATATCTTCTAACTCTTTCTTTTGTTCTCTAACATCTAGTGTTTCTCCCATCATTTTATCTTACTCTGATTGAGTTATAATCATAATAAATGGTTGTTGGGGATCTTAACCTTGGTTTGTTGGTTATTGGTAAGGACTGCCACTCCATAAGTCAGAGGATATCCATACTCCTGGTAGTGGGATCCTAAATTTGGCTTGACTGAGTGTAAGGGAGGGGTTAACTTGTATCACCCTTAATAAGTCTTTGCTTAAGCCTACTACCACTGC
This sequence comes from Torreya grandis, assembly GCA_037957365.1. Classification (NCBI taxonomy): domain Eukaryota; kingdom Viridiplantae; phylum Streptophyta; class Pinopsida; order Cupressales; family Taxaceae; genus Torreya; species Torreya grandis. Next base: position 9,075,900 of record JARHVA010000023.1, read on the forward strand.
TCTTTCTTTTACTTCCTCATCATCCTTAGTATTAAGGAATATGAAGTCATGGTCAAATTGCTCATGTTTGTATGGGATGTCAAGGCTATGAATCTTTTGTTGTAGTCTACCATGGGGGTCCCAATCCATATGGGGTAGAGAGGCCAATGCATAATCTCTCCTTACATTCCTAGCTTCCCTGAAATGCCTCCTGAAAGTATATTACATCCTGCCAATAGTGATATAGGATTCCTGGAAAGTTCCTTTCTTGTTATTTGTTAGATATTCATATATACCATTCCATATTTAGAAGGTAATTTATTACTTTTCCACTTTTTCAAAGACAAACTTGGGGACTTGAATAGTGTATATCATATGCTTAGTAACCATGATGACCATATAATTAGGGTACATCTAGTAGTCTCCCAAATTAGTGAGTATTTTGGCAATGCTAGGTGAAATCTTGGCTAGAGGCTGGGCATGAATAGCCATCCAAACCTGATGGTAGAGGTATTCTGCTATTCTATAAATGTTCTTAACATATGCATATATGTGGATGAAAGAATAAAAGTCACATATTTTGCTCTTGATAAAATCAGGGTTGGGACTCCATATAACCCCATTATACCTATACACAATTCCCATGACTACATTTAGTAGGTATGACATCATATAAAAATTCCCCCCTTGGGGCTTCTTGTCCTTTTGTAAAATTTATTCATGTAAGTGGGCATTTATGACCTTACCCAATGTATAAGTGCTTTATGAAGTAATGAGCAGGTCCAATAGGGGTACCCATTCTAGATGTAGGAAATAGATGCTTAAGTGGCTGAAGAGTTAGTTCAACAATGCCATGCCTATGTGAATCCCCATCCTAAATTAGGTGATAGGGATGGGATTCTTAGTATGCTCTTTTATAGTGAATGTCTCACCTGGGAGAAGCCACTTCCCTAATGCTCAGTCCACTTTATTACTTTTCTTCCAAATGACTACAGTATGTAAGTTGAATGTAAAATATAGAATAGGGAGACTTAAATACCTCATGAATGCATCTTCAAAGATATATTCCATAATTATGTTGTTATCGATGTAGTGTAAATAACCACTATCTTCAATTCTACCTCTGAAGAATAGGCCTCACAAAAAGTCTATACATGACATGACTTCTGATTTGGCGACTGCATAGTGAAGGCCCTATCACTTGAATGGGAGTATTTCCATTGTAATTTGTTTGTCCTCTACCAAGATTTATTCTTCCAATGCAAATTAATCAATGATATTTATGACCTCCCATAGAACTAAGTAATTAACATATATGCCATCGAGCATAGTTACATCAGAAACCATGTCTAACTATTTAGTGGAGTCTTTGATGGAAAATCTTTACGGTGTTGTGGATCACTTGTATGAATTAGATGAAGATACCATTGTTGTTGATGAATGTTAGTGTGATTTTAGATTTTGAAAATGACAGTGTAAAAATTGAATTATGTGAGTTGCAAGTCATTTTGTTAACAACTAAGGATTTTAAGATTATATAAGGCTAAGTTCACTTGAGCTCTTGAAAATCAAATGAGATGAAATAGTTGGGGGGCTCAATGTTATATATTTTTGCATTCATTCCAGTTCATACACCATTAATCGTTAATGTCTATGAGCTTATCACCCTCATTCAATTCTAACTTGACCACCTATTTTTAGTGTACATGCCATGTAGGTTGCTTTCTCATTAAGGGTGGCACAGTGTTACTTCTTCCTCTTGACACTTATCACAATATGGTTTAGTTGGGGGTCAAACTTTGCCTCAGAGCCTAATGGTATGATATGATGAGCCTATTAGTCCATGAAAAAGACCTCAAAATCAAGATGTTCTTTGGAGAGATTCATTCTAGAAGATTTGTCTGAAAGTCACCAAAGGGAAAGTTCTTGAAGACCAGGTGCTCTTTAGAGAGATTATCATTTAGGAGGAAGTTATCGCATATAAATTTCTTAATTGTAAACCTTTATAATGAAAGATACTAAAGAGAAGGTTGCTAAAGACTAAGTTATCAATTAGAACAAAATGAAATAAAGTTCCCAAGGGATAATTTTATGGAGACCCAAAATGCTATAAACTGAAAGTATCTAAAATGTTGAATAAAAAATTTCTCAAAGACCATAAATGTTTGAATAACTAAAACCTTCTGAAGATAAAATTTTCCAAAGAAAAGTTATCGAAGAGAAAGTTGTCAAAGTCTAAGTTGCTGAACAAAATAAATGATCCAAAGAAAAGTTCCTGAAACAAAGTTCATGAGACCAAGTGCTCTTTAGAGAGATTGTCATTCAAGAGAAAGTTATCACATAGAAATTTCTTGATTGTAAACCTTTATAATGAAAGATACCAAAGAGAAGTTTGCTAGAGAATAAGTTGTCAATCAGAACAAAATGAACTAAAGTTAGCGAGGGAAAATTTTACGGAAACCCAAAATGATAAAAAATGAAAGTATCTGAAATGTTGAATAAAAAATTTCTCAAAGACCATAAATGTTTGAATAACCAAATCCTGCTGAAGATAAATTTTTTGAAAGAAAAGTTATTGAAGAGAAATTTGTTGAAGTCTAAGTTTGAACAAAATAAATGATCCAAAGAAAAGTTCCTGAAGCAAAGTTCATGAACAAATAGTTTCTGAAGACTAAAAGTATCTGAACAAAAGTCTTATAAATAAAAAAAAATTGAATAAGCTAGTTTGAATACCTGTAATACATAACAATTCTTTCTAAATTTCCATTTATATATTGGTTTCAATAAGTCCTTTCAAATGGAAAATAGGTGCATCAAAACATGACTTAATGTCCAAAATATCAATCTCCTTCAAATAATAAGACACATACACACCCAAATAATATATACATCCTCTAAACACAAAGGGGCTACCTACTTTTCAAAGAGAAAATACAAGGCGGGGTGTGTTGAATACAACAAATTGAGACTCACAGGGATGAATACTCTTGATTCCTTAAGAACCCATAATCCATGATTTTGTAATCCGAATATTAGCCATGAACCTCACTAAAAGAAATGATTAAATCAAAAATGGAAAGAAACTCTTAATAATTTTGTGCAACATACTTACTTCCCTTATGCCTTGGACCTATGTATGGGAAAGTGATATTTATTTATTGTCAAAGGGTTTTAGGAAAAGACATGGGGTGAGCCGTAGGTTTCATCTTGATTGGGAATTAGGAGCATAGACATTTCGGGAGCTCGGACATTTCTATGTTGCCAACCAAGTGTTTATAACCTTGACAAAGATACCTTTGATCACCTTTTCTCTTTTCATTTATATTTTCCACAGTGATATTATTTCATCATGTAGTATTCTAATCCTCTTTGATTTTATTTTAGACTTTTGGATTATGACTTTTAATTTTCTTTTCTTTTCTCTTCTTTTTTTTGGCTTTCTAGATGAAAGAGGGAAAAAGGTGACCACCATGAACTAGTATTAGTAAAATTTGATTAATCAAGATGTCACTGTCATATTTTACCCATGTCAATGACTATTAACTCAAACAAGTATTAGCATTTTATGTGTATTTTAACCAAGAAGATAAGGAGATATTTCTATATTTTCGCATAATTATGGGAACACATTTGACATACTTGGTGGAATCACTAGCTTTGTAACATAGTTATGGCTAACTCTCCCATTACTTACCTAAATCAAGGATTATAACATACATGATAAAACACCCATAAATTTGAGTTAGATTCAAATCACACAAGCTATTTTTTTACTATACCAAGAGTGATCAACTAGATTATCAGGAAATCAAAGAGAAACTATCCTAGAAAGCAGGAAAACTACCTGAAATAAACTACTAAACTAAACAAAGAAAAATACTAAAATAAAAAATAGATAATAAAAAAATCAAGAGATAATATAAATAAATAAAATTCCTAAAATCAAGAAACTAACTAATAAAATAAATCTAACTTACTCCTACCTCTACTAAAACATTTGTGGTTACTCAGAGACCTGATGGAATAACAGTGAAGTAATGCTTCAAAAACTATCCATTGAATGGATATGTCAAATCATTACTATTGTCACCAAATATCACACCATATATGAGTTTTTTCAAGCCTAATCTAATATTTTGGAAACATTGGAATACCTCTAGGCTTGTGAGTTGCCTATAGTATATGTAAACCTCTAGGTTTAAGGGATAACTCCCTAGATTGATCCTTAAGTGATTATTACCTAAACTAACTGATTGCTTGGATGAAAAGAGAAAAAAGTAAACATAAAATTAATATAATATAAATGGGTGATATAGTATAAATATATCCATAATATCATCATACTCTTGCACTAAGATACATGACCTACAACACTAGCTTCAAAGTCCTAGAATACTCTAACATTAGTATTTCAAATATGGAGGTGATATTTATGAAACTAATCAAGGTAAGTGAACTATAGGTAATTTTTAGACACTAAGGCTACTTTTACACTTTAAAATAGACCCATACACTTAAAAACACTTCATGTGACCTACTAGAGCGGAACAAATTGCATCAAACATGAAAGGATTGAGAGAAAATAAGGATGGATATCAATCACTTGGATATTCACTATAAATCTCTTCACACACTTTGAAAATATATTTTATGAAATAAAAACTAAATTTAATGTATTATTCAAAGGAAAATTACAACATTAAACTAGTAGGGCTTCACCATACCAGGTGTGGAATTAGAATACAAGAACCAAAATGGCTTGCATTTATAGAATGTATAAGAGGAGAAAGAGAAGTAGATCTCAAGGGTCATGATGCCACTTAATAATGTGGATAATATAGGTCTATAATGTCCTCTTGGACAAATGTCCACCTAAAATATGAAACTCCTCAAAATTGGCATGGAAGTCTTTTAAATGGCTTCTTAAAATTGCCCTTATGATTAGGCATATTTTGGCTACTCTAAACCAGAATAGGGAGAGTTGACACATGTGAAATATAAAGGAGGGTTTAAAATCATGTCATGATAATCATTAGATGTGTCCTTAACCACTAGTCTTCTTCTGGACACTTGTTCTCACCATCTACAGTCACCATCACTAGCTTTATAGGTTTGTCTTCACATTTAGCACCAAAATGGCCTTTAGTTTCTCAATATAATCCATGTAATGGGTTTTATGACACATATAAAGAGTCTCCTTTCCTTCCAATCTATTAGATAGACCTTAAAAGGCTAATTGGACTTATCACTTTCTCACTTGGTAGTCACTCTCCTTTTCTATTGTCTATCACAGACTACTTGAAGTGAATGAATTAGTAGAGGTGTTTTTATGAAATAATAAATGGATATATGGGGTTAGGAAAAGTCTCAATTGACCTCCCCAAATGACACTCATCCCTTAAAACTCCCCTACACTTGTAAAACAATAAAAAATTATCAAAAAACCTTATTTTGTACCTTATTTATACAAGTAGGGTATAGAAAAATCATGTGGGGAAGATAATGGAAGATTAATATACAATTTAAAAATAATTTTCAAATAAAAATATCTCTCCTTCATGCATTTCCATCCATATCCATCCAATCGAGTCTCAAATAAGGGTTTTGGAGGGTTTATAGTGTTTTAGACTCTTAAGGATTGATCATACAATCCTGATATTGAATCCTCAGACCAATTCAAATAAAATAATGTTAGGGACCCTATTAAACATATCATAATTCATTTTATTCTCATTAAATGTGTACTTACTAGTGAGAGCTCTTGAAGCTAGCCTCTTGAGCTTGGGAGTGCATTCTGCACACCTTATGATGGTTTGAGCTAAAATTGACCATTATGTGTTCCTTCCCTACAAACCAAAGGTTAAAAAAACATTATACCTCCAAATTAATGTCATAAAATGTTTTTTAAGGTTAATTTGGCCATGTAAATGAGATTGAGACCCCATTAGGGTTTTAGGCCTAGTCTTGGCCTATTAGGCCTGAGCTGTGTTCATGACCTAAAACCTTCTCTACATGCCTTCTCAGAATTGTGAGGCCTCCATTAAGTTGGTTCATATTAAACACAAATATACACACTTTAATTTTAGTGTTCCAACACACCTATCTCATTTTTTATTACTTACCTGCCCTTGTTTGTAGTTTTGCATCTCTGAGAGTGCCCTCTGTCTAAGATAAAATGGATGAAAATTCCCCTGTCTACTCAAGAAAAATGGGAATATGAAAGGATAAATTAGGTAATAAATAGATTATGTATTTAATCTCATAGTTATATCACACCAATATACCCCTTACTACTCCAAAACTCCAAGATAACCTCTTTAAAGCTAGTGACTTTGCATGGTTTATGTATTGACTATATGTTAAGGCATTAAACTCAATTTATACCTTGTTTATGTATCCTATGAATATGATGAAATGTATATAGACATATTTAAAGTATTATAACATCTAAATTCATCATCATCCATGCTAATCTCCTCAATCCCGCTCTCTCTACTTGACTAGGCTTAATCATGTTTACTATAGCAGATTGTGCTACTTAGGAAAGGGAGATGCCTATACGTGTATTCATACTTTGACATGGAATTTAATACCTTAGGTTATTATTATAATCCTTTAGGTCCTCTCCTAACTATTATATCATGGAATTACACCCCTATGGGAGAGTTTTTTAGGCTCTCCCACTTCCAGTTATAAGCATGGGAATAACCTCAGGATGTGGGTGTCCTATGGTGAGGTTGAGCCTATAAGATTTTTAAAGAGGCTAGTTCCTCTTGGTGGATCACATAAAACTAATGATAAAATAATGATTCATAGGGAAAAGGTTTAGAAGGGATAAAATGGCTCTTAAGAAGGCTAACTAGGTGATGCACCAAAATTAAATGACCACTCATCTATGCTTGAACCCACACTTGATCAGTCATGAGACAATTTGGGATTGCACTAGCTCAGGGTCAAGCTAACACATGTTGGAAGAGGTTCAATCAGAACACTAATTTGGACCTACAAAAATTGAAAATACTTTAAAGAGGCAAGCATCAGGCTAATTGATTAGGAATAAATCACATTCACAAACCCACCAAACAATAAGCATACCAAAGCACTAATTGAAGACAAGAAATAGGCAAGGAAATTGAGTCTCATTACATTAAAGAGGTAGTTCTTACAATACTTTGATAGGGTTTATCCTGGTTGAAGGAGCATGCTTTTGTAAACATCTCAATGGGCATCTGTCTCCCATCAAGATGACAAAAACTCTAAAAATTGAGAACACTTTACAATGGCAAATCATGAGATATATATAAAGGAATAGAGAGAAAAAGGGTTGTGTGAGAAAAAGGGAAGAGGGAAGAAGTCATTGAATCATTGATGACTGGGACTACTATTATTATCCTACTTTAACCATGAGATATGTAGCCCAAGATCATGATCAAATCTCCTTTTGAACTAATAGGGCCATATCGAAGGTAGTTGCATGTTCCTACCTGATGTGAATGAGTCAATCCTTGCATTAAGACTCAATGTGATTCTTTTACTTTTGTATGTCCAACCTGAAAAAAGATGAAGTCTCCATAGATGCCTGCAAGCTGTTGATCTCCTTGCCAGTTGGATTTGCTCATGCCATTTATCACTAACTGATTAGCCCTTTAGATTGTTGACTATTTGATTTAATCTCGTGACCACAAAAACTTGAGTTACTCTTTGTAGTGTAAATTGAGCTTTCTTGACTACTTAACTTATAAGGTTTATAAATTCTTTTTAATTATTTTGGACCTTGGAGAATCCTAAAAACACTATTCAAGACATATATAGGTTTTTCAAGCTCTTTAACTTCAGAGTTACGATTTCTTGTAACTTATAAAACATTTTGAGTAATGTGGCTCAAAAAACCTGAAGTCTACTACCTTGGGAAACCTGATTTACCTTGGCCATGAGTAATTTGAGTTCATAATCCTAGATTACTTATATTTGTAAAAACTTTATAAGTTGAGCTGCTGAGAGACCCTGATTTGCACTAGAAGGAGTAAAAACATAGCTTATTTGAATTGTAAAATTTTTATCCTCTTCTAGATTTGTTCCTACAACTATTACACGTGTAAGATGTGGCACATGGAAAGCACTTTTAAACTCTACTCAGACAATACTTCTTCAAAATGGCTAAACCTTTTCCAATGCTCGTATGTTCTTCTAAACTCATGTTTGAAATGCTTGAACTACCTAGTTTCATCATGAAAACTGCTTAAGAACCTTTTTCTATCCCTTAGAATTTGACAAAATACGCTTTAAGTAATCTTAAAGTGTTTCAAAAGCTTTGTGAGAATTTTAAGATCTCTCTGGTCCTCTAATTTCATTCGAAACATTGTTCATCTACTCATCCATTAGCAACTTGATCCATTTAACGTAGCTTGGTATGTGGGACAAATTTAGCCAACACTAACTATTTGAATTCAAATCTCATGCCTAGATACTTGTGCCAACATCTAAACTACCTATATCTTGGCACTTATCATGAGTTAGCCTGATTATAGGTACCTATCTTAGTTAGGGTTGAAGTTTCTTGTAGGTGATGCATTCATAATTTATCCATGATGTAGAATGCATGAAGATATCCTTCGAGTGTCTGAGCTATCCCCTAATAAAATATATCCATATCATTCCTGGGCTAAAACAATCAGTCAAACTAATAATCTTCATGAACTGTCAACCTACACTGAACCTATAGGTGCCCTTTTGAGAATAAAAAGGACTCTTGTAGGTATTTACTCATGTCAAAACCTTAAATATTAATCCCTTTCAATTTTTATTTGGAATTAGTGTAATTCAACTTGCATAAAAATCTTATGCTTTTAAGGTTTGATTTCATATGTCATATTGCATTATAGGATCACTTAGGCTCCAAGAATATTGTAGATAACACTGATAGTCTACAGTGAGAAGTTGCTTGAGATGAAAAACCTATCTGCTTAACCTCCTCATAGCCAATCAACTAATTTATCATATCAATGCATGGTCATGTGTTTAATATACATGGTGAAAGCATTTTGACTTGTATAAACCTCAAGGCATTTTAATGTAGAACGATCAAAAGTGAGACAAAATCCTTGCTTCAGAGACTTTAAGGTAATATGCCCTTAGAGCAAATCTTCTTGACTGTGAACACAAATTCAAATATGCCTGCTACCTTTTATCTCTAACATTGTTTCTATGATACTCCTTAATGTTTCAAGACCTAAATGAATGTTCAAGAAAGCTTCAAATACCTACATTTAATGCTCTCTCTTTTGTTGCGACCATTTATAGTTGTACATGCAAAAAACTTATATGTGAAGATAGGATATATGATTGTGTGCATGATTAATTTATTTTACAACCAATATTATACCTCCTAATAATCTAAATTGATGTTCTCCACCTTGAAACCTCTATAACATCACCATGACTATGCAAGGCTCCTTCTACCTACATGTAGGTGACTTTTTGCAAAGAAGTCTGACTATGTATACACATGACTATGTTCTTCATTAGTATTAGCCTCTGAGATCAAACCTCCATAAGAGGAGATTAATCACTATGTAGTGAGAGATCAAAAACTAACATATTATCTTGAATTACTATTGTTATGAAGGTCAACACAGGGAGATAAGCTCTGCCATTGGTAAAACTATCTACAGACTGTGACATAGTCTCCCACTAGAAGAATGAAGTACCCGTGCCTTTATCTTTCAATCCATATGTGAAAAATGAGTTATTATCTATGTTATAAGAATGGACATGCCCCTAATATTCATGTATAATAATTGGTTTGTATGGACGAATCCAAATAGATGAGAAACTTGAAGGTGATGGGTATGAGCAAGCAGAAGGTAGTGGAAGACTTATTAACATTAGTTCATAGATCTTGGTAACCAATCCTAGAACTCTTTCCATGAAATTGGAGTGGATGGAGGGTATTGTCTCCCACCAAGTTCATTTAACCTGATTCCTCTCTTGCTGGATGTACTAAACCAAAACTGGTTAGTCATTTTTGCCTACGTAGTAGAGTGATAGAAGAATGAAATAGTTTTATGCCATTTTCAAGTGTTTCAAAGCTAACCAAGTGTAGATGTGAGTTTAGGGGAGATGAAAGGACACTATAAAAGTTTGACACATATGATAGACTCTTACACAACTGTACAACTACCCAAATTTCCTCTTTTTTTAACTATTTTCTTATCTTCAACATAGAAACCTATAATTTTTAGTTAGAGACTACCACCTCTAACAAGATTCTAACATATAGGATGTTGAAAGATACTTTGGAACACTGTTTACAAGTTAAACCATATAAGCTTCATTAAATGGCCCAAAATGATCTGAAATGACACAAGGGACTAAAAATGACTATGTCCAAGGCTAAAAACACATCAAATGAAACTTAGGAGCATGATACACCCTAAAAAACCTTAATAAGCCCCTATATGAGTTTTTAACTATAAGGGGTTTGACCTATTTTGACTTGTGGTCAAAATAGTCAACATTCTTGGTGATTTCCTAGGCATGGCAAGCTAATTATGGCAAAGACTAGTAGCCTATTCCTATCCATTGGGATATGGAGTCACTTATGCATAAGTTTTACACTCAATTGCCTTTGAAACCACACTAAACAACAATAAAAGACACACAAAACAAGACACTAAAGTAAAAACATTTGTTCTCAAGAACAATTATGGAACACACACACACAACAAAAACAAAGACACACCTATCCTAATATTTAAAAGACCTCAAACTTGAGGTGAAGAAAAAATCACCATGCTTCAACTAGGGTAAAAGATGGTTCCTCTTGCATCATTTCTACTCCATGAAATCAATCTAGCATGTGAAGCATGTTTATCAATAAATACTTGCTGATGTTTGTTGTCCCCCAAAAATATCGCTCATTTTTGGGACAACATTTGAACTATTTTGGTCCTACAAACAAAAATCCTCTCTTCCCATTTCAAAAATTGTTCTGAGCATTCAAGTTCTTAATTTTTCAAAGCTTTCTCAGAAATCTATAGAATCTGCAGGCTTGAATCTATGGACTCTGCAGGCCAAATTCTATGGGCTTCGCAGGTTGATTTCTACGAACTCTATGGGAAAGAAGCAAGCTCTCAAAAGAACAAGTTTCCAACACTTAGTCATTCCCAAGATTGGCTCGATACCTTGGTTCAATCAAAATAATTCAATCAGCAAGCTTCTAAGCACCATTGAACCAAAAGGTTCAAGGGTTCAATGGGTTCAAGGTTCAACCTCATCAGCAAGAGTTAAGCACATTTTTCAAGGTTCAAAGTTCAACCGCTTCAAAGTTCAATGGCTTCAAAACACTTATCAAAGAGAAGAAGGCTTGAACCATTGAACCGTTGAACCATTAAACCGTTTTGGTTCAAAGGTTTAACGTGTTCAATGGTTCAATAGCTTGAACGACCAAATGGTTCAACGCATTTGGTTCAAAAAGATCAAAAGGACTTAGCCAAATAAAAAGAATGAACTGATTGAACCATTAAACCTTGAACCAAAAGGTTCAACGAGTTCACAGGTTCAAAGGTTCAACCAGCATGATGAAGATCAAAGAGCTTAGAAAGACCAAGTGACGGACAAAGGATGAACCAATGAACCGATTGAACTTTGAACTGGAAGAGTTCAAAGTTCAATGGTTCATGGGTTCAAAGGTATAATGGCAGCCTTAGTTAAGGAAAGAAGTAGCAAACAAGTGGTTCAATGGATGGTTCAACCAAGGAGTGGGAAAGCAATTGAACTAATAAAGTGACTGATCAAAAAGATAGAATTCCTTTGGATTTGTTCAAAGGCCGATATGAAACATTTCCTTCAAACTTTTTGTTTGAAGGAAATTATTAAGTAAAAGAGCCATTAGAATTATTTTGGAAGTGTTTTCCATGGGAAAATGACTAAGGCAAAAGTCCTTCAGACATTTTGTCTGAAGGAATTCAACCGGGAAGAGAGCTTGAAGAAAGTGAAGGAAAAGCCCGACTGAAGAGAAAAGCCCACAAAAAAATGCTCGATGGAAAAAGACAAAGTGCAGTGGAAGCCACCACATGTCCATTATAAATCAGAGTAGAAGCTGCCACATGTCATCTTTCGTAGGACCCTCAAAAGGTTTTTAAAGCTTCTAAAAGTTAAGTGGAATACGTCACGTGTCCTGTTATGACTTAGTAGAATGTGACAAGTGTTTGCATCCACATTCCCCTTTTGAAGTTGCTCGGGCAAGAGGTGTCATGGATCCCATTTTCTGTAAGTTTCTAATGAGTTTCATAATAGCGGAACTTTCCACTTGTCAAAGACGCAGAAAGGACTCCCCAAAGACTTAGACAAGAAGGGCTAGAAAGGACAAGAAGCAACATGGACAATTCCAAAGGTAAGTTCAATTAAAGCGATGGTTCAACCAGAGAGAAAAGAAGCACTTAAGTAGTGAAGAGAGGAGCAAGACCAAAGGACCAGAAATATCTTCAAAAGAGTTATTTTTAGTGGGTGAAACAGTGGATCAAGTAGACTTTTGAGCACACCAAGTCAAGGATGCAAGCCTATTTTTCTTCCATGAAGTAATGGCAAATTGGATAGTTGTGCATACATCAGGAAAAGGACCAGACAATCCATACTAAGAAGAGACATATTAGAGGAATGGACATGCCATAGTTATGGTAATGCACTGTTCCCAGCATGGTCCCTCCAGACAGAATTGAAGGCGTATTGAAGGCATTCAATTCAGCATGGGCCTTTTTCATGAAAATAAGCACCCAAGTCTTTCTTAGAGCGCTATATATTGTAATCTCTCATTTTTTACAAGGGAGATCTTCTCAATATAAAAGCAAAACTCTACCCAATTGAAAGGTGAATACTGAGACTTTGAGCTCAGATTGTATTTCATTTCATTTTATCTAAATGAGAAAGCAAGTTATTTGCAGACTTTGTGCTGTTTTGGCTTATATCATTTTAGAAGATTATTCTTATGTTTTTCTTTTGAATGTGTTCTTATTTATTTAATTTGGCAAGAAAAATTAGTGAAAGTAACAAGGAAGGTGTCTTGAAGCCAATTGTGGGAAGACTTTGTGCTGCCATAGTTGTCTTTAGTGTGTGCTTATTTTTTGTTTTTGTATAAAGGACCTTGGGATGACTTTGTGCCCTCATTGTCCTTCGTATCTCACTCTTGGGAAGTCAAGGTGGAGACTTTGTGCTACATCTTAGATTGCTGGTTACTATGCCCTTGACACCCTGTTACTTATTCTACTAGAAAGATTCCTATTGTTTGTAAGAACAAGCACTTCTGAAAGAAGAGAAGTGCCTTCTATCACTTCACTAGGATTTCTACTATCTAGGAAGGGATCTGGCTCTTGGCTGAATATTAATTTTGAAAGAAGAGAAGTACCTTCAGTGTTTTCACTAAGATTTTCTCCTTTGTTGGTTAACATCATCTTTGAAAGAAGAGAGATGGATAGTGTGTTCTACCCCTGAGTGTTATTTTCTGTATATATTTATAGTATATAGCGCCTTCATATTTAATAGGGAACCTCCCCTTGATGAGAGGAGAGATTTTTCCCCTTTTGATGTGGTAAGCCTACACATTTGGCCGACCAATCTTCCTGCTATAGTTGATCAGACCTATTTTATTTATCAGTACGCTGATTGACAAAATTTTCACCCAATAATTTTTGGTGACTTTGCTGGGGATGAACGTGCAGTCTGAAGCCTCAAGTTTCAGATTAAAGCAGTCCCTACCGTTATCCATTAAAGACTCTGGCAACTCCATTTTGGGTCTTACCCATTATCCATTTATAGCCTTACCATTTTCCTCCATCTCCATTATTTTATCTGGTCTACAAAACCAGAGCTGCTAGAAAAGAGTGCACAGTCTGAAGCCTCAAGCCTCAAGCTGAAGCAGGGCCAGTTATTTTCCATTTTTATTCTACAATCTGGCCACTCCACCCAGATTTGTTATCCCTATTTTTTATAATCAAATCATGGCTCAAGTCCCCTGGGGTAACTCTTTTGGTCCACTAAATTTAACTCCACCTCTGCATGAACTTCCACGCAGATCAAGAAAGAACTTCCCAAAATTCTTTCGAGATGGGAGAGTTCACCCTAATGAACACATTGCAGCCTTCAGCATAGCCTGTGGTGTGATAGGGGTGGAATTTGAAGATGTGATAGTCAGGCTTTTTGTGGAGACCTTACAAGGTGCTGCTGTAGAGTGGTTCTACCATCTGCAAGCTGGGTCAGTGACTGACTGGGACACACCTAAAGCCAAGTTTGAAGCAAGGTTCAAGCTTGTAGAAGATGCACATGCCTTGCTAGCCTAGCTCACATAGATGATGAAGGAGCCCCATGAACCTATGAGGGACTTCATTGCCAAGTTTTACAAATTGAGGCACAAGATTCCCATGATCGACCAACTGACACCTCAAAATCTCAAGTGTTTTTTCATCAACTCACAGCTGCCTGAAGTGAGTTTCTTGCTGAGATGGGCTAGACACATAGACCTTGCTGCTGCTTAGGACTTGGTTACTGAGGTAGAAGATGACCTTATCCTGGCAGAAAAGATAAGGAGAGACCATAATAGAGGTAAACCCTCTTCATCTTCTGAATACTCACCTACATCCACCACTGACCCAATGGTGAAAAAGCTAGCAAATGAACTGTAAGCCTTGAAAAGACAAATGGCCCAAGTTATGTCTGCTCCTCCTAATCAAGATATGCCAAGGAGGACATTTTAGAATCAGGTGTACCAAGGCAATGTTGCTAGGAATCAAGGGCAGCCAAATCGTCTTCCTCCCCCACAGAGGAACCTTACCCTTGAATCACCTTTAACCAACTCAGTAGTTGGATATCTTGAAACTGAACATGATTTTTCTTTCCAACCTGAGTTTGATCAAGAAAATGATTTTAATTTCTTCATGGAGGGTCAAGAAGAGTCAGTTGTCGACTTCCACATTGGTTTCTTGAATTATCAGGATGAACCCAGAGGTGAAGGTAATGCAACTGAGGGGTCATATGTTGTATTCACCCGGTCGAAGAATCAATTAGCTCAACAAGCTGATAAAGAGAAAGTAGAGGAGTGACCTCAAATAGTAGTTTCAATTGCTAAGTGGGGATCCACTCTTCCTTTCTAGCCAAAGGACCTGGTGATTGCAAGAAAGGTAAGTACCTCAAATGCCCCTACGCCTTCTACTTCAAATTCATAGTCTAGTCCTCCCCCTTATAAAAATCAAAAGGATGAATTCCCATCCTTTGCTCCTAGCTCATTCCAAGCATTTGACATAATTGACCATATAAAGAAAACTAAAATTCAAATGTTTGAATTTGAATTTCTATAGTCTCATCCTGAACAATTAGATAAATTAGTTCAGTGTGTGAAGAACCAAAATGCCCCTGTAGGACAAGCAATTCCCAAGGTGACTCGTGATTCGCCCAAGAATGCACCCACTAAGAACAACCTTGTCATCACTCCCCCTGCTGCTCCTGGCAGGATTGAACCTTTCTATGTCTCATTGCTGATAAATGGACATCAGCTGAACAACTGCATCATCGATTTTGGAGCCTTGAACAATGTTATGCCTGTTAAAGTGGCTGAATCCCTTGGCCTTACACTAACCAAAACCTTTGGTAGATTCTTCTCCATGGAAAAAAAGTAAGTGCCACTACTGGGGCAAATTAAAGATGCCTAATTTGCATTTATTGCCTTTCTAAACAAGTGAATCAAGATGACTGTCCTAGTGGCCGATGTCCTAGCATCATATGGCATCCTTCTTGGGTGGAACTTCTACAAGGATGTTGGAGGGGAATTAAGCATGGACTTGTCTCAAGCAAAAATCCCTGTGAAAGGTGTAATGTAGAGGTTACTTCATGAGAAGGAGGCAAAATGTGTTGTCACTCAGACATCAAGGCCTGGAGCTCAAATTCTATTTGAGTCTTTGAGCAGGGGTAATTATTTTTTGTTTACTGAAGATATTCATGTTTTAGAAGATGAAAATCCTATAGGTGATGATATAAGAATTGGTTCAGATGGAACAACACCAAGTATGCCTAATAGTGCCAATCATTGGTAGGTGTTGAATGGGAACAATCAAATCATATACTGGACTGAACCAAAAGAGCAACCAATTATGGTAATGGACCATGCCACTACGCACTAAAATAAAAAAAAAGAACTCTTTGCCAAGAGAGCAAAAATTTATGGTTTTTGGATTAAAAGTCAAGTCTTACTGTGGGGCAAGAGGAGAAAACCAAAGGGAAGACAAAAAATTGGTTTCCTGGTGGAGAGTTCCATTCACCCATCACTGATTCTGGGGAGAAAATGGCTTTTTGCTGGTTTATCAGGACAGAGTGCCATTTTCACTACCTCTCATGGGGAAGCATCTGAAGTACTTCAATTCTTAAAGTACCAAATAAGTTCATCTGTACATATGTATATTTGTATAGTCTTTAGTTTTATTTTTGTGCTTTTCATTTTCATTTTTGGCACCTTTATTTTTTGGGTAGCATGACTCCATAGCCCAATGGCATACTTCAAGGCACCAAAGATTTTGGTTTCTACTCCCCTCAGCTGTTCCAAGTTTTCAACTGAAGGAATTTCCCCAACTGGAACCAGTTGTTATCCCCCAAAAATGTCACTCATTTTTGGGACAACATTTGAACTATTTTGGTCCTATAGACTAAAATCCTCTCTTTCCATTTCAAAATTGTTCTGAGCATTCAGGTTCTTCATTTTTCAAAGCTTTCTCAAAAATCTATGGACTCTGCAGGCTTGAATCTACGGACTCTATAGGCCAAGTTCTACGCGATTCATAGGCTGATTTCTATGGACTCTGTAGGAAAGAAGCAAGCTCTCAAAAGAACAAGTTTCCAACACTTAGTCATTCCCAGGATTGGCTCGATACCTTGGTTCAATCAAAATAATTCAATCAGTAAGCTTCTAAGTACCGTTGAACCATTGAACCGTTGAACCTTGAACCAAAAGTTTAAAAGGTTCAATGGGTTCAAGGTTCAACCTTGTCAACAAGAGTTAAACACATTTGTCAAGGTTCAAAGTTGAACCGCTTCAAGGTTCAACAACTTCAAAACACTTATCAAAGAGAAGAAGGCTTCAGCCATTGAACCGTTGAACCATTGAACCACTTTGGTTCAAAGGTTCAACGGGTTCAATGGTTCAACAGGTTCAATGACCAAAGGGTTCAACGCGCTTGGTTCAAAAAGATCAAAAGGACTTAGCCAAATAAAAATAATGAACCAATTGAACCATTGACCCTTGAACCAAAAGGTTTAATGAGTTCACAGGTTCAAAGGTTTAACCAATACGATGAAGATCAAAGAGCTTAGAAAGACCAAGTGACAGACAAAGGGTGAACTAATAAATCGATTGAACCTTGAACCGAAAGAGTTCAAAGTTTAATGGTTCATGGGTTCAAAGGTATAAAGGTGGCCTCAGTCAAGGAAAGAAGTAGCAAATAGGTGGTTCAACGGATGATTCAACTAAGGAGTGGGAAAGCGATTGAACCAATAAAGTGACTGACCAAAAATATAGAATTCCTTTGAATTTGTTCAAAGGCCGACAGGGAACATTTCCTTCAGATTTTTTGTTTGAAGGAAATTATTAAGTAAAAGAGCCATTAGAATTCTTTCAGAAGTGTTTTTTGCAGGAAAACAACTAAGGCAAAAATCCTGCAGACATTTTGTCTGAAGGAATTCACCCGGGAAGAGAGCTCGAAGAAAGTGAAGGAAAAGCCCAACTGAAGAGAAAAGCCCACGAAAAAATGCCTGATGGAAAAAGACAAAGTGCAACAGAAGCTGCCACGTGTCCATTATAAAGAAGAGTGGAAGCCACCATGTGTCATCTTTCGAAGGAACCTCAAAAGGTTTTTAAAGCTTCTATAAGTTAAGCAAAATACGTCACGTGTCTTGTTATGACTCAGCAGAACGTGACAAGTGTTTGCATCCATGTTCCCCTTTTGAAGTTGCTCAGGTCAGACGTGTCGTGGATCCCATTTTTCATAAGTTTCTAATGAGTTTCATAACGGTGAAACTTGCCACTTGTCAAAGACGTAGAAAGGACCCCCCAAAGACTTAGACAAGAAGGGCTAGAAAGGACAAGAAGCAACATGGATGATTCTAAAGGCAAGTTTAATTAAAGTGATGGTTCAACCAGAGAGCAAAGAAGCTCTTAAGTAGTGAAGAGAGGAGCGAGACCAAAGGACCAGAAATATTTTCAAAAGAGTTATTTCTAGTAGGTGAAATAGTGGATCAAGTAGACTTTTGAGCACACCAAATCAAGGACACAAGCCTATTTTTCTTCCATGAAGTAATGGCAAATTGGACAGCTGCATAGACATCAAGAAAAGGACCAGATAGTCCATACTAAGAAGAGACATATTAGAGGAATGGACATGACATAACTGTTCCCAGCATGGTCCCTCTAGACAGAACTGAAGGTGCATTGAAGGCATTCAATTTAGCATGGGCCTTTTTGATGAAAACAAGCACCCAAGTCTTTCTTGGAGTGCTATATATTGTAATCTCTCATTTGTTACAAGGGAGATCTTCCCAATATAGAAGTGAAACTATACCCAATTGAAAGGCGAATACTGAGACTTTGAGCTCAAATTATATTTCATTTCATTTTATCTAAATGAGAAATCAAGTTGTTTGCAGACTTTGTGCTATTTTGGCTTGTATCATTTTAGAAGATTATTCTTATGTTTGTCTTCTAAATGTGTTCTTGTTTATTTAATTTGGCAAGAAAAATTAGTGAAAGTAATAAGGAAGGTGTCCTGAAGCCAACTATGGGAAGACTTTGTGCTGACATAGTTGTCTTTAGTGTGTGTTTATTTTCAATTTCTATGTAAAGGACCTTGGGATGACTTTGTGCCCTCATTGTCCTTCGTATGTCACTCTTGGGTAGTCAATGTGGAGACTTTGTGCTACATCTTAGATTGCTGGTTACTACGCCCTTGGCACCTTGTTACTTATCCTACCAGAAAGATTCATGTTGTTTGCAAGAACAAGCACTTCTGAAAGAAGAGAATTGCCTTCTATCACTTCACTAGGATTTATACTATCCAGGAAGGGATCTGGCTCTTGGCTAAATGTTACTTCTGAAAGAAGAGAAGTACCTTCAGTGTTTTCACCAGGATTTTCTCCTTTGTTGGTTAACATCATCTCTGAAAGAAGAGAGATGGATGTTGTATTCTACCCCTGAGTGTTATTTTTTGCATATATTTATAGTATATAGCACCTTCATATTTAATAGGGAACCTCCCCTTGATGAGAGGAGAGATTTTTCCCCTTTTGATGTGGTAAACCTACACATTTGGCTGACCAATCTTCTTGCTATGGTTGATCAGACCTATTTTTTTTATCAGTATGCTGATTGACAAAATATTCACCCAACAATGTTGATGGTCAAAGGACTTACCACCCTCAAATATTCTTCTACCTACAAGTCTACTATTTAGAGATTTCAAAGGCACTCATTCTTTTCCTCTAAAAATATTCCTTGGATTTGCATCTTGATGAACTTCCATCATGTTCACATATCACCTCTCAAACTGAGTGTTAGGAGTTATCCAAGTTGATTCAACATTGTTTTCTTTACTGTGATGATGTTCCTAGAGTATATGGCCATCAAACTTGGCCTTTTTCTACTCTATCACATCAAAAAATGATTCATGTTCATGCTAAGGTCCTGATTATTATTTGAGCACAAACATACTGGCCTTGAATTTATGAGACTCCTCCTTGACTTCAACTCCATGTAAAACACCTTCACCAAGTTTCTTTGTGATTGAAAACTCTTTAAAAATAATTGATTGATGATCATCTTCATTATTGACAAAACACTCAACTTCATGCTTGGTAAGATAGTCAATAACCTACTTATTAGGATTATCAACATACTCATCAGATATACACTTGTTATGAACCCAATTGCTCAAACTCTTGACTTATGACATCAAACCTTTGCCATAGGTCATCTTCCTCCTCATGACTATCATGTTTAAGGATTTCTTGATCAATTGTAAGGATAAGGAAATTGTTCTTCTCACTATATTGATATATCATACTTTTCAAACTATCATCATCATATACATGCATCAAGTAATTGCCTTCAACAACTTGTGAGAAAGAATGCTAAATTCTTACCTCAAATTTCTCATATGCTCCCTCATGGATGATATAGGTGCCAATATCATATGAGAAATTTGAGGTTCAATGTGGAATTTTTATAGTGGTTGAGTTTTGATGGTTACCTTTGATCCATACCTTGTCTTGAAGGCTAACAAGGACCAATCAAATGAGAGTTATCCTCTTATCTTGGTTGTGAGATCTCTTGAGAAGTAGATAACAAAGTGGGTAGGCAAGTCAACAACCATAATGTCCTAGAGAATGGGGAAGCCTGGGCAATCATGGAGGATAAATTTTAAACTCTTGACCAGTCCTACTGACTTTAGAAGGTGTCCCATCAATATTTTGTACCCCCTTACTAAATGGTTCATACTTTAGGCTGAATTTATCAGCTACAACCTTAGGCATCACTAAAGTGTTTGCTCTACTATCAACTATGCAATTATAACTAGTTTGTCCCCCATAATGAGAGTGAGGTATAAGGGTTAAGGATTCTCAGATTTGGTAGAGGGTTATACAATGTTATTAGAAACATTGATAAGAGAAACATTGTTATGACCATGGATTGATGATGGAGGGCTATCATGGATTGTGGAAAACTGCTTTTACAAGAGTTCCTTTTGGCCAGGCATGTGAAGGACATCCTCAAGACAGATAAATGCCTTATCATTCTTTAAATAATATAAAATGTTTAGGGAAGGAATGCTTACCTTTTATTGAGTCCTTGAAGGTAATGAAGTATTTGGAACTTGAGGTATTAAAGTTCTTTAAGTCACTCTCCCAATATTCTGACTTGAAGAAGGTGAAGGAGTTATAGGGATTGGCATGCTTGTAGTCATGCCTTGTTGTCTTGTAGGAGGACTAGTTGAGCTTGTAGGCACACCATTGGTATCTCCTAGATCCTTCCTCTTATCTCTAGTATTTTCTGCAATTAAATTTACTTGGTTAAGAACATAGGTTTCTTCAACTAGGAAGTTAGTGAAACTCACTCCTTGAGGGTGCCACTCTTCATTTGCTTCCATAAGAACTTCATCTTTTATTGATAATTGACGAGTGACTCCTCCTTGAGCAACCAAATATTTCTCTCCACCTTCATTTGAATCCATGAATTAAACTTGTTTCCATTCTTTTTCTTGCATGAAGTTGTTATGAACTGGTACCATTTCACTTATGTTGGAAGTAGAGGCTAGGTTGTATGCATTGGTAGGCCTATTAAAGTTTGGATGACCTTGACCTCTACCTTGCCCATATTTTTGACCATATTGCTAAGGATAGGGATAAGGGTTTTAGTTCACACCTTGTTTGAATTCTTGCATCTTTATCCATGGCATCATCTGCCTTCTTAGGGGCAGTTCTAGGCTTGGTATCGGCATTTAAAATTTGGGAAATACTTGGAGTAGTAGTAAAAGTATTTGGTAATAAAGGCATAAATTTTTTTGGAGGAAAATTACCAAATTATACGAGACCATTCTAAACTTTAATGGAAGGTAAGGTGTATCCACCCAAGGATTGTAACATTATGGCTATGTCAGTACCAATAGCCCTCAAATATGTGAGAAACACAAATCTAGTAGGCAGTCTCATGGGAGGAGGTAACCTATGCCAAGTCCTTTATAATCTCTCAATAAAATCATACATTTTCTCATTGGGACCTCTTTAAATTACATTGAGTTGGTGGATGAGTGATGAGTGATCACTTTTGTCTTCAAACCTTGAAGTTAACAACTCTCCAAAAGCATCCCAAGTTGTGATACATCCACTAGATAAATTCATATACCAATCAAGTGATTTCCCTCTAAGGGGCATGGCGAGGAGTTTAATGGCAATATTGACTTTAGTGACATTTTGAAAACTACAAAAATTTGAGATATCCCTAATGTGCTCACTAGGAGTGACATGACCTTCACCTTTAAATGTAGGAACACTCTTTGTAGCATTAGGGGGAATGCTATCATATGCATCAAAATGAATTGGATTATTAGTGTTAAAGGTTGGGAAGGCATGCTACCTAGCCATGTTTTCTCCAATCTCTTCCTCTTCACTCTCTTGGTCTTCTATACTAGCAAAGTCCTCTTACTCTTCAAAGTGTAGAATAGGCTGAGGATGTTGAGCTTCAATAGGAATTTAAGGTTGAAAAGGTGGGTTGATGGGATTGAAAAATCTAATAGAATATGACCTAGTAAGGACCATGATGTATGAACACAAAAATATGACAAAACAATGGTCTCCAAACAAATTTTACCTTGAATGGAGTTACCAAATGATGAGTAAAACACCATATGCAACTGTGATGTTGCCAAGACCAACATTCACCTTGATAAGTTATATTTAAGACAATGATCCCATCAGGCATTCCAGAACTATTATCACTAAATATCTCATCCTATATGAGTTTTTTCAAGCCTACTCTAAGATTTGTGCAACATTGGAATACCTCTAAGCCCGTGGGTTGCCGATAGTAGAGGTTGACCTCTAGGTTTAAGGGCTAGCTCCCTATATTGATCCTTAAGTGCTTATAACCTACACTAATTGATTACTTGGATGAAAAGGGAAATAATTATACATGAAATTAAGATACTATAAAAGGGTGATACACTAGAATTATTCCATAATATCATCATACTCTTTCACTAAGAGACATGATCTACAACACTAGCTTCAAAGTCTTAGAGTACTCTAACATTAATATTTCAAATATGGAGGTGATATGCATGGAAATACTCAAGGTGAGTGAACTAGAGTTAGTTATAGACACTAAGGATAATTTTACACTTTAAAATAGACCCATACACTTAATAACACTTCATGTGACCTGCTAGAGTGGAACAACTTGCATCAAACATGAAAGGATTGAGATAAAGCAAGGATGAATATCGATCACTTGGATATTCACTATAAATCTCTTCACATACTTTGAAAATATATTTTATGAACTAAAAAATAGATTTAATTTATTATTCAAAGGAAAATTACAACATCAAACCAATAGGGATTCACTATACTAGGTTTGAAATTAGAATACAAGAGCCAAAATGGCTTGCATTTATAGAATGTGTGAGAGGAGAGAGAGAAGTGGATCTCAAGGGTCAAGATGCCATTTATCAAGGCATGAGAAATAGTTACATATTAGAATAATAAGGTGGATAATAGAGGTCTATAAGGTCTTCTTGGATAAATTTCCCCTGGAATATGAAACTCCTCAAAACTGGTGTGGAGGTTTTCGAAATGGCTTCTTGAAACTACCCTCATGATTAGGCATATTTTGGACACTCCAAACTATGCTAGGGAGAACTAACACATGTGAAATATACATAAGGGGTTAAAATCATGCCACAATAATCATTATATGTGTCCCTAATTATTGGTTTTCTTCTGTACACTTGTTCTCACCATCTGCAATCGCCATCACTCTATAGGTTTGTCTTCACATTTGGAACCAAAATGGCCTTTAGTTTCTCAATCCAATCCATGTAAGGGGTTTTATGACACATTAAAGAGTCTCCTTGCATCATAATCCATCACATAGACCTTAAAATTCCTCCTAATTTTCCTTATCACTTTATCATTTGGTAGTCACTCTCCATTTCCATTATCTGTCACAAACTGCCTAAAGTGAATGACTTAACAGAGGTGTTTATGTTCTTTTCTGAGGAAATAAATGAATATAGGGGGTTAATAAAAGTCCCACTTGACCTCCATGAATGATCATCATCCCTCAAAACTCCCCTTCACTTGAAAAATAATCAAAATATATCAATAAAATATATTCTATACCTTGTCCATACAATTAAGGTTCAGTCACATCATTAGGGGAAGCACATGGGAGATTCCTCTACAAGTTTAAAACCATTTCTAGATCAAAATATATCTCCTACATGAATTTACATCCATATCCTTCTAATCGGGTCTTGGATAAGGGTTTTGAGTGGTTATAGTGTTTCAAAATCTTAAAGATTATTCATTTAATATTGACATTGACCTCAGAATAATTACACTAAAATCATGTTAGGGACCCTCTTATACATATCTTTACTCCTTGGTGTCTCATGTAATGTGTCCATACCAGTGGGGTATCTTGAAGTTAGCCTCTCGAGCTTGGAAGTGCATTTTGCACACCTTGTGATAAGTTTGAGCTAAAATTGACCATTATGTGTTCCCTCCCTACAAACCAAAGGTTATAAAAAAATTATACCTCACCCTTAATGTCATAAAATGTGTGATAGGGTTTATTTGGCCCTATAAATGAGATTGAGACCCCATTAGGCTTTTAGGCCTAGTAGGCCTAAAATATGTTTATGACCTAAAACATTCTCTACATTCCTTCTCAGAACTGTGAGGCATCCCTTATGTTGGTTCATGTTCAATACAACTCTCCACACTTTCCTTTTAGTGTTCTAACACACCTATCTCATATCTTTATTACTCACCTACCCTTGTCTGTAGTTTTGTATCTCTATGAGTGCCCTCTATCTAAGAAGAACTAAGGGCACTTCCCCTATCTGCTCAGGTAAAATTGGAATATGGGAGGATCAATTAGGTCATAAATACCTTCTATATGGAATATAATTTGTTATTTTTGAGAATAATGGAGTTTTATTCTTATTTAATAGATGGGTGTGAGTAGGATAAATTAGTAAATAATATTCCTAATTAAAGATACTAATTTATGAAATTAAATTACAATTAGACCTTTTCTAAAAAATAATAGTGAGAGATAAAATCAAACTTAGCTTATTCTAGACTATATAAAACCTATGTTTATATTAAAGGGTTAAGTTATCTAAATTAGTAAAATAAATTACAATAATTAATCACTATTTTTTATAGTATTTGACCTTATTTGAATTTATAAAAATATAAATAAATAGGCATAAATGTAGATCTATCTGAAAAGTGATTGTTACAAATGATCTAGGTTATGAAAGTTGAGTTTTAGATAGTTCTAAGTGTCATCAATAAGATTATTTTGTCTATCTACTCAATAGTAGTGCCATGCTTATGGAGTATCATCAATGTGGCATTAATGTCCCCTTTGCGAGACTATTCATATTTTTTGGGAGTAACTACACCTATGTTTTTAAGTACTATTCTTGCACACATAAAACTTAGATCTCTATGTTGTGCCTATAAAACTTGATTCAGTGTTCAAACCCTAATCTTGTTTACAAGTATGGCATGAAAAATAATTGTGTGTTTCAACTGAGACAGAGTCTAGAAATTTGTGTAAGATTGGGACACTGTCGTAAACAAGATCTTGGACTTCATTTTTTGATTGGATATGAGCACCAATACTAGACACCCTGGGCTCTGACGCTGTAGTCCTTCTTCAATGATGTTATCTTGAGGATTTAAGGTTTCTAGGTTTTGTTTGCCTACTCAGTGTGAGCTCGTGTACTAATTTTTAGGTTCTCATTATCAATAGAGCTTCCTATAGAGCTGATTCTTAATGTACTTGTATCTTATATGAAATTGAAAAAAACTTTGGTAAATGGGGAAAAGGGGTTAGTGTGTGTAAGATGCACTAGATGTGCTTCACACCTCGTTTATGGGCACACTGCCTATATACCAAAATTTTGAGGAGGGATCAATCCATATGTAGTTATTCCTTTAAGAGTGTTTGGTGCAATAGTGAATGAAATGATAGAATTGGGTATGCCTTAGATGACTAGGGACTGGTGTAAGGGCTTGAATTAACTTGAAAGTGTATAAGTTGGCTATATGTAGAGAATAGGGAAGATTGCTTGAGTGGTCTTGCTTGTATTCTTTTTTTCTTGAATGATATTTCCAACCCTTTCCAAATAATCTTTGAATGGGATTTTATATGGATCTATTGGTCATAGGTTAAATGAATTCACATTAGATTGACATGATTAAATACAAGGTTTTGAAAAGAAATTACCATTGGGTCCTAAGATGCACTTGGATAATAGTGCCAAAAGCTAGACACCCTAGGGTCTGGAGCTAGTGTCCAAGTTTGGTGTTATTATCTTGAGCTGATGGGGCTTGGGGGGATGGATTAGTCATGAAGAGAGGGTCCTGGGTTAGCTAGGATCAAGTTTAGAAGGCCATAGATGACTGAAAATCAATGAAAGTAAACTTAAGAGGGTCATGAGAACAAGCAAGAGGGACTTAAGGATTACGTGTCATTAGCCATGCTCTAGTTACTAATTTTTGCATTTTATATGATTACAGTTGGCCTCTTTATTTTAGTGATGTAGCAAAGTAAAATTATAGGATAAAGGAAAATAGAAAGCGTACATGAAATTACATACAAATGTGAATCCCATGAAGCTTGTGTGATGCTGAGTAATGTTGGATAGTGCATAGAGAGCATGTTGTGTAAGTGTGAATCTAAAAAAGGAAAACAAAGAGTAGATTAGTTATTATTATATGCAATATAAAATAAGAACGTACAAAGATGGGTAAGAGAGAGAAACAAAAAATAATGAATACACCTCACTAAGTATGCAAACCAATATAAAACCTATTGTGACACTGAGTAACATTGAGTAATATTGGATGTGTTGGATGATGTTGTACCAAAATTTTTATTATGAATAGAGTTGAGTGCTCAGTTCCCCAAAAATTATCTCAAGAATACAAAGGCTATCCCTTTGGATCCATCATCACCCACTAAGTGAATCTAGATGATCATGCATGTGCTAATTGATGTCTAGACTATGTGTCCAATCCCTCTTAATAGGTGGCTCAAGAATACAAAGGCTGACCCTTTGGCTCCATTGTTTCCTCGTGAAGTCAAGCTATGAACTGATACTGGTATGTATGAAAGTGTATGTCATATGAGATGACTTATAAAGTCCATGAATGCTCTAAAAATATAACAATGTGGCATGGATAGTTGAATGTGTGCTGGAAATTAGGCCAATGTTGGCCAACTCAAAAAAATGGAGATTTGGCTTGTATGAAAGCCACTCCAAAACTAAAAATTTGGCTTATGTGGAAGCTACTCAAGAAATCAATTACTCAAGAATGTGGAGGTTAGTCTTGTATGAAAGCCACTCCAAAATGATGCCAACCACTTATAGTTGGAATAAGGCACGCAATTATTAAGAATGCTTGGGTAATGCTAAAAACTAAAAGAAAAGAATGAAAACTGATATTCAATCTACCCCTAATCATTGGTGTTTGAAACATGGATTCTAATCTAGAAGTGATACCAAATATCATATCTAAAACTAAAAGTGAGAACCAATCATGACACACATGATGGCCTTATGTCTGGATTCTTTGAGAAAACTATACTAAAAAAAAAAGATCTAATTGTGCAAAATTATAGCTGAGCCTACCTTTCTGCTTGCTTATGAAAAACTTAGTTTTTTTACTATTTAGATAGGAGCATCAAAAATGGACACCCTGGTGTCTAATTCTATAGTGCAACCTTGATGCTATTGTCCTAGGCTAAAACTAATCATTGTTCTAGAATATTGATTGTCCGCCTAGTCTATTTTGAGTGGTTTGATGACTATTTACTATTCTGGTTGTTCTAAAACTAGATTTTTTAACTGATATGATTTCTAATCTCTGTAGTAAAACCCCTATTTGTTTCCCCTTCTTTTTAGGGTAGGAATAGGTACCCTAAAATGACTACCCTTAGAAGAAGCCCTATATGTGTGTTAATCTATAAATATGCATGATATAGCAATGATAATCAACAAGATATCTCAAGATATAGCACGGTTTGAATTGAGATATTGTTAGATCAATAGGGGTATTCCTAGATAGATATAACAATGTAATATCATGCACACTATACTATAATTGAATTAAAATTGGAAATGTTAGTTATTAGTTGGAGGGATGGAGCATAATATCCATCATGGCATCTAAGAGAATAAGAATATGCATGATATGGATCATGACATTGAAATAATCAAGAAGCAACTAAGAAATAAGCACACAAAGTAAGAAGCAAGAAGCATACAAGTGTGGTTAAGGGGCCACATAAACAAGGGACATGGATACATGTCACTCAAATTGAAAAGCAAGCATACAAGGCATGTTCAAATGCTACATACACATACAAGTGGAGCAAGCAAAGTTGGCACAAGGGACACAAACACATAAAAGAGTACATGCAAAGGAAATTGGAAAATGTCCTAAGACACACACATTAATAGAAGCAAAGGACATTAATAAATGTCTTAAGGCACATACAAGAGATAATTAGGAACTAGAAATACGATCCAACAATGTACCTAAATAAGAAGAGAAAGTGTGTAATAACTAGAAAGATATAATCACATCTAATTAATCAAAACAAGTGTGAAAGTATGAAAGACATGTTTAGTACAAGACTAGGTATATGCTAAGAGATACACAAGTGCTAGATACTAGTGAAATGTTGATATAGTAATCTGTATAATCTAATAAGTAATGTACATCAACATGATAACTTGGAGTGTGTAGTGTAGGAATGACATAACCTGGATGGTGTAGTCATGTATAAGATTCCCATAGTGGGTATGTATATCAAAGTGTGTCTCGAATGTAGAAGTAGGGTGTCCCCTCAATGGGTAGAGTGAAGAAATTAAGTAGTTGGATGTCACTACACACACTCAAAGAAGATCAAGTAAAGCATGGTAATGTAGATAAATCGACATACAATAGCATGAAATAAAAAATGTAAGTCCTAGCATGATATTAGAAATGTAAAACATGGATGATGCATACAATCAAAATGTTTTTGATGTTTTTGACATATTTTAATGTTTTTGGATTTTTTTTTGAAATGTTATATTGTTTTTGTATTTTGGAATCATTTGAGATATGTACAATCAAGCATAAGAAACTATCTACAATCAATGTTGAGAGGAAATGGTACTAACCGATGAGTCTCATGCAAGACTCCCTATCATACTGTTTTATATCAAGGAGTGGAATCATGCGTGATCATGAAACACGATGAAAATATTGAGACTATGGCTCTGAGAGTTACATATGATCTAAAATATCTGAAGTAAAAACTAATTATGGTGTCCCTCTATAACTACGAGAAGTTGATGCAACTGTAGGGCCCTTAGGGACCCATATGTAAGCAGGAGAAGCTCTCTAAACATGTACTCTATGTGTAGATGCATGAGATCTCAATGAAATTGCTTTAGGTGTGAATATTGTAGCTAGAAGTTTTTTAGAATCCTGAAGCTGTGGAGGTGTATGAATGCTCTGTACTAGTGATGGATGCCTCAACTATGTCTAAATATGATGTGGAATATGAATTAAAACTGGAGGAGAAGTTCAAACTGGTGGCAAAATTGAAACTGGTGATTACAAACTGGTAGATGGCTCTAAAGTGGGGAATGGTAACTCATATGAAACTCCACTAAATGTAACAACCTAATTAACATGAATTAATTTCATGCATATGTGAACTATAGAAGGTACTACTCTGAGTTTTTGAATATATGGTTGACCAAGTAACATATCAAAAAATCCTATGCTAAGAACTATAGTGAATGGTGTGGCCACATGTGTAGGACCAACCTGTAGTGAAATTACTATCTCACCCAATTAACTTTGTATATGCCCACTAAAACCATAGATAACTATGTCTATTGGAGTGATATCATGATCTAAATAACCTAAATGCTATAGTAGTGTCAAGGTGCCATGTTAAGACTGGAGCCATTGTTAATAAGCATACTACAAATAGGTTGATTATGAATATGAGCTCTGATAAAGAGTGCATGATAATCTGAATCATCCTTGATGATCTCCTAAATTGACAAGGAGATAAAAGGTCTAGCTAAAACTCTATAATTATATACATTGATCATGTTGCTCAAAGGATGTAACTCAACTAAAGGTGCCTTGTATGTGTCTGGTGGTGGATATACATGATATGTATGATGAACCCCTGATGTGTCCCCTGTATCCTATTTTGAATGTTGTGGAAATGGATATGATAAGATTTTCAATGCTTTATCCTATGTTTGATTTTCCAGTGGAGGATCAACTGAAGTGCCAAGATCAATAGTGTTTGAATCTATTAGGTCCTATCTCTTGTGCTTTAAACTAATACATCTATTTATCGTATGGCTTAGTTCCCTGTGGTAGTTATAAAATGCCTGTTGATCATATCCATTTAGAAGAGGATTTAGTGGATTAACTTATCGAATATGAACTTCCCAAATAGGAGGGAGATATATGATATTATAATCCAAAATCTATTGTAAAACCCTGGCTGGAGAAATTGGAAGATGTGAAAAAATACCTTGAGGAGGTGCTGACAAAAATATTTACTGAGGAGGCTCTAAAGCTACATTAATTTTAGGCTGATTTTTCCCTTTAGTATCATTGAACTTGACCTTATATGGGACTTTTCTTTTACCCTTATTAGTTGTGTCTGATGTATTAGTGTACTTTAGTTTGCCCATTGAAATTAGTTTGACTTTTCTTTCATTTAATGTGTGACACAATTTATTGAAGGAAGACAATCTTTTGAACATGATTGTTTTATGAAGTGCTAGTAGAAGACTTTGTTCAAAAATTTCTTGTAACTCCTAATTTGCCATGGGGCTAGTCATCTTAGCCAACATGGTCTTATACCAAGGAACATAGTCAGTGAGATAATCATTTGGTCATTGTTTCTATTGAGTAATTTGAGCATATGAAACCTTATCACCAATGTTGATACTAAAGTGTGCTAGGAACATGTTAGATAAAGGATTAAATGCATTGAATAACTAATTTTTTAGACTATAAAACCATTATAAAGCATAGTCCTTTAGATTCCATGTAAACATCTTAGTAAGTATCTAGTCATTTGGTACATAATCCAAGCATGCTGCATGAAAAACTCTCAAATGTGTCTCTATATCACCCTTTCCATCATATAGAGTAAGCTTAGGTTGAACAAAACCTTGTGGCAAGGGTATAAAATCATTGTGATGTGTTAATGGTGTATGTAAAAGAGCAAAAGAATTGAAAGCTTGTGTAGGTCTAGTGGCACCTTACTCAATATGTAAAACCTGGGATTGAAGAGATGTTATATCTTGCACAATGGTTGTCACATCAGGAGATAGGGATGTACTAACTATAATTGGTGGCATATAGGTAGGTTACGCTACTATAAGGGGTTGTTGAGACATAATTTCCCCTATAGTGTCATTTGCAACTGGTTGCTTTGAAGTAATGGAAGACTCAACTTGCTTAGCCTTTTTAATTTCCATGATATATTGCAAGATAAGAGTATGATCTCAGGGCTATTCCTTGAGTCTTTCTCTCAAAATTTTTGAAATAAAATCTTTGTTGAGGATAACTTCATTATCAACAATAGGTGGAAGTGGATCAGTAGTCTAATGTGGTGGAGCATGAGCATCATTGTGTACATCATCATTGTTATTTTCATACTACTCATTATCAGAGTTATCCTCATGAAAATTTGTGTAATATGGATGTGTAAGATTTATAATAGGAACTTGAGGTGGTTGTTTGTCTATGGTGTATGGTCAAATTGACAGAATCTAAGTGAATTCAGGAGGATTTCCACTAAGTCTTGCACTTCATCTTGAAGGAAAAGATGCAAGGAACTTAGGTGGCATAAGGAAAACAAATTAGATAATAGTAAAAAAGATTAAACTGATATAATCTAATAAAGAACTGCAATATGCATAGAAAGGATATGGAGCTCCCAAACATGTAAGGTGATACTTCAAGAAGCAAAATAGGAGCTAGTATATGCAACTAGGGATTTTCAAAAATATTTTTGTAAAATACTATGAATTTTTGAAATTGAAATTGAATTTTTGAGTTAAGTATTCAATAAAAAAATTTAGAAATTTATGGGAAAGTGCTTGATTTAATGGGACCTAGTAGATGCAACTAGGGTTTTGAGATTTTTTTTTTTGAAATTACTATGAATTTTGAAGTGATTTTTTGATTTTTAATATGCAACTAAAAATTTATAAAATGATTGGAAAATTACTAGGAGCTAGTTGATGCAACTAGGGTTTGAAACAAATTTATTTTAAAATTTACTACATAATTTTAAAATTTGAGAGAAATTTTTGATTTTAATATTCAAGGAAAAATTCAAAAATTAATGGGAAAAATCAACTAGGAATTTACCCTAAGGTTTCTAGGGTTTTTATGTGAAATTCAAAGTAAGTCGAGTTCACCAAATGATTTTTTATTTTTAGGAATAATGGAGTTTTATTTCTATTCAATAAATGGGTCTCAATATGAAAAATTAGTAAATGATATTTCTAATTAAATCTACTAATTTGTGAAATTAAATTGTAATTAGACCTTTTCTAAAAAATAACAGTGAGAGAGAGAAAATCAAACTTAGCTTATTCTAGACTATTCTAACTAGGATAGGGTCTAAAAATTTGTGTGCAGGAATAGGACACTATCAGAAATAGGATCCTAGGCTTCATTTTTTGATTAGATAGGAGCGCTAGAATTAGACCCTCTAGGATCTGGAATTGTAATTATTTTTCAATGCTATTGTCCTAAGGATTTAATATTTTTGGGTTTTTTTTGCCTACTCAGTGTGAGCATATGTACCAATTTTTAGATCCTCACTATTAACAAAGCTCCTTATAGAGCTGATTATTCATGTACTTGTATCTTCTATGCAATTAAAAGAAACTTTGGCAAATGGGGAAAAGGGGTTAGTGTGTGTAAGATGCACTGAACATGATTCATACCTCATGTGTGGGCATGTTTCCTACATACCAATATTCTAAAGAGGGATCAATCTATATGTAGTTTTCCCTTTAAGAGTGTTTCGTGCAATAGTGAATGAAATGCAAGAAATGCTAAAACTAGGTGTGCTTGATATGACTAGGGTACTCTTAGAGCACCAATCAAGGGGTATGCAATAGAGCTTAATACACCAATACTATAACTCTTTACATGAACTTGGTTTGGAAAAAGGGTAATATCTTCCACCTAGTGCATTCAATTTGATTCCTCTCCTGCTGGTTGTACTAAACCAAAACTAGTTAGTCATTTCTACCTACCTAGTAGAGCAATGGAAGAATGAAACAATTTTATGCCATTTTCAAGTGTTTCAAAGCTAACGAAGTGTATAAGTGAGTTTAGGGTAGCTTAAGGGACACTTTATAATCTTGTCACATGTGCCACACTCCTGTACAATCGTACAACTACCCAAACTTCCTCCTTTTTCAACTATTTTCTTGTCTTCAATGTAGAAACCTATAATTTTTAGTTAGAAACTACCACCTCTAACAAGATTCTAACATATAAGATGTTGAAATATACTTTGGAACACTTGTATTACATGGTAAACCATACAAGCTTCATTAAATGGCCTAAAATGACCTTAAATGACATGAAATGACACAAAGTTCTAAAAGTGACTATGACCAAGGCTAGAGACACGTCAAATGACATTTCTAGGACCATGATACACCCTATAAGACCCTAAAAATCCTCTATACAAGTTTTAAATTATAAGGGTTGACCTATTTTGAAATTTGGTCAAAATAGTCAACAGTTACCTTGGAGGTCTTTCAAATTAAATGCATTATTACCTAAGATCTTAGAGATTTGATAAGGTCATATCCACAATGAGGTAAAATTATCATGCATTCCTTTTTTTTCAAGGGCTCTATCCCATAGTAGCACCAAGTTAGAGATCTTGAATTCTTTAAACTTTGCTCTCTTATCAAACCATATTTTGACCATGTCTTGATGTTTGCTGAAGTTTTGCAATGCTTCATTCTTGGAGTCTTCCATTTCAATGATAGCCAATAATCTGGACTCTATTTTTTCATTTGGCTTCATTTATTCTTGCATAAATCGATATGTTGCCAACTTTAGCATGATTGGGAACACTAGCTATTTCCCATAAACCAATAGATACGATGAGGCTTTAAGGGCCTATTTGTACCAAGTTTTGTTTACCCAAAGTGTATGTTTCAGGTAATAGATGCCACTCCCTAGGTTTATTTGTGGCTAAAATCTTGATAGTGTCTATGAGGTTCTTATTGGTTGACTCAAACAATCTGCTCCTTTATAGGTAGTGATTGGAGGATGATTTGATTATAATTAGATTATCATGGGCCCATTTGGTGAACTTAGTTGATTGAAACATTGACCCATTGTCACAAACCAAAGAAATATGTGTGCCAAACCTAGTTGTGATATACTCTTCAAGGAAACTAATCACATCTTGAGCTCTTGAGTTCTTGGTGGCTACTGCCTTAGTCGATATAGTATAATAATCTATAGCAATGATCACAAATTTGTGCCCAATTAAGGAATTTAGGTTTATAACACCATTAAAATCCAAGCCCCATTGGGTGAAAGGCCTACCTTCAATCATTGGTTGTAATGACATTATTGTATGTACCTCTCTTTTTACTAGGACATGACATTCATGACATGTCTTGGCATGAAAGTGAGCATACTTAAAGACTATTAGCCAATAATAAACTATTTTGAGTATTTTGTGGTATGTAGTATTGCCAGATGGATGGTCGTTGCCAATCTTATGATGCAAATTTTCTAAGATCTCCTAAGATTCTTGATGTAATACACATCTTAAATATATGCCTTCATAGTTAATCTTGTAGAGGATTCCTTTCCTGATCATATAATGAGCAACTTTGAGTCTTAAGGATCTCTTTTTCTCTCTCTTGAGTTCTTGGGGGCATGTTACAGTGAGTACGAACTGAATAATACCTAAATACCAATCTTATTGGGAAACCCATGTTTGGAAGACCTCCTCAATGGTGATACATGGGTTTGGTTCAGTCATCAAATAAATAATACCTTATCCCCTAATGATCTTGGTAGGGATAATTTCAAAATCAAATTCCTACAATTTTTCCATCCATTTACCTCTACACTCTCCCAATTCATTTTTTCCTAGCATAAGCTTGATGGCAGGGTTTGGTACTATGGTGATGGTGTTGTTTCACAAGATGTACATAAACTTCTTTACTACTTTGATAAGGGTGATGATTTATTTTTTAGTCATGGAGTATCTAAGATTGGCATATTTCAAGTTGGTGCTTACAAAATCAATAGGGTATTTGCTTTTTTCATTCTTCCGCATAAGCATGATAACCTTGGTATACTCTAGAACAAATGAATAAAGAAAACGTCATTAGTGAAATCTAGAATTACCAGTATTGGGGCCTATAAAATAGCCTTTTTTATGTCTTGAAAAGACTTCTTAGCTTCAAGTGACCATTCCACTTTGGCATCCTACTTGAGCATTGTGTTCAGGGGCTTGACAATCTCTGCAAATCTTGATATAAATTTCCTCAAAAAATTTATCTTCCCAAAAAAGGACTTGAGCTCTTTTTTGATATTTAAAAACATTATTTTTTAAATCCCATGAATTCTATCTGGGTCAATGGTGATCCCATCTTTAGTAATAATGTTTCATAATAGTTTACCTTCAGTAATGCCAAATATACTCTTTCTGGGGTTCACTGATATACCAAACTTCCTGCACCTTTCAAAAATGTACTGAAGATGGTCAATATGATTGGCTTTGTTTTTAGAGAAAATAATGAGATCATATATGTATATGATTATACACTTGACTATTAGTCCCAAGAATGTATGATCTATCACTCTTTGAAAAGTATCTCCAACATTGATTAGCCCAAATGACATTCGATTGTATGCATATGTTCCCCATTTTATTATGAATTAAGTTTTCATCTTATCTTCTAATTCTAACAGTACTTGATTATAGCCTAAAAATACATCTAAGAAAGAAATCATTTTAGATCCACTCACAGTTTGCATTACCTCATCTAGGGAGGGTACAGGACAATTGGCCTTTTCATAAGCTTTATTTAGATTCCTGAAGTTGACACATAGTCTTATTTTGCCACTCTTCTTCTTGACCAAAAATAGATTGGCCACCCAATTTGAATGCTTGATGGGAAAAATTGTCTAGGCACTCAATGACTTCTCTACCTCTTTCTAGATCGATGGTTCTAAAATGGGGTTGATAATCTTTTGCCTTTGCCTAAATGGTTTATGATCAAGCTTGAGTAGAATTATATGGGTGATTACTTTAGGATTGAATATCCTTAAGTCATCATAGGTCCATGTAATTACATTTTTATAACTAATAATTAGTCACTTGACCCTCTACATTTCATCTATTGTGTAACTTAAGCCAATATTAGCCAAATGTGCAATCCTCTCATCACCTACATTTTCTGAGCTGAATTCAGATTCATTAACCTTGAGTTGCCTCTATAGTTATGCTTGGGGATCCATGTTAAAGGTCCTTTATAAGGTGCCCATCCCTAATAGGATATGATTCTCCTTTAGCTATATAACATCCTCTTCATCCAATTCTTCATAACAACTATGGATTCTTTCCTCATCATCAATTATCTAAGACTCAAACTGTCCTGAATTTACCAAAAATTGAATGATCTAGTGTTCATCATCAAACACTTGAAAATTTTCAACATTTTTTGATACTAAAGGACAAGGTAACAATTCAATAGAAAAATGCTATGCTTTTAACTCTTGTAGGGGTGCCAAATTTAGTGTTAAGGTAGTTAGTAAATTGATAGCTTGGTTTTGTTCTCTTAGAATTCCCAATATGTTGAAAGCTTCAAATGATTGAATCAGATACCAAGATCTATGATTGTACTTATTTAAATGTGATAATTTACATAGATATCTATTTTTGACTTGGTTAATCACAAGTTTAGAGCCTCCATATACCAACAGTTCTTTGACATTATTCTTGAGGGCAAACTATAATCCCAAAATCAGGGCCTCTACTATGCTCTATTTTTGGTGCATGGGAGTTGGAGTTTGTATGCTACTCATAACTTATTTCCATGTGGATCGACCAGCTTGATACCAGCACCTGATCCTTGATTGGATCTTGCTCCATCAAAATGGAGGGCCCATAATTAGGAAGGGCCCTAAATTACTTCTTGCATTTCATGTCTCATAGTAAATGTATAAATTCCAATACCAAGAGACTTGTAACTTAGTTCTTCATTGAATGTGTTGTACTTTATAATAGGATGTTTCATCCTTTGATCATGATTGATCTTGATCTAGTTATCAATGCCTCTTTAAGGTAGCTAAATATGTGATAAATCCATGTAAAGATATCCATTTAATGTCTTTGACCAATCTCTACTAAAAAATAACCCATATCCTTCTAGAATATCCACTACCAAGATGTCAATAGTCACCTGTACCTTGGGATTTGAAGCAACTTGAATTATTATGTCATTAATTTTTCCCAAAATAGACACTACTATCTTATCTAGTTGTGACACAATCCTCTTGGATGGATTCGGGGTTAAACCAAGCTTCTAACAAATGGAATTTGGCATTACTGTTACTAAATCCCTAAAATATACCAAAGAATTATGTATATTCTTTCCAAATGCCCCAATGGTTAGTAAGAAAGGGGAAGCTCAGGCTTGTTTTTGTATATAATGTTTGTGTTGTTTATTTTGGACTTTTATACAATAGACTTACCAGTGATGGAATTCTACAAGAGCTCCTTCTGTTTTGTGATTTGTGCTAGTTCATGAAGAGTAATATTGGCCTTAATTTTATTCAATCCTCAACAATATTTTATCCTCCTTTATTTTTTTCCTCTCTATGCTGAGGCTGATCATTCCTTTTTGGGGGAGGAAGATTATTATCAACTTTTGGATTTGGAGGAATAACTATATTATTAGAAGTAGAAGTGGTGAGAGGCTACCTATTCCTTAGGTTATAATTGTTCCTATTGAACTGCTAGAACACTTGCACTTCATCAAAATTATCCTCTAGAATATTGTCATCTTCATTAGGGAAGGGAGACTCATAGGTTTCAAAGACCATAGTTGAACTTGAAAGGATAAATTCATGAGGGATATATGAAGGATTCCTCATTTGATCTTGTCTAATAATTTCTCTTTGAAGGATTTCAAAGGTTACACAAAACTCTATACCATCTAATTCTTCATGCTGTGATGTGTTATGAACCCTGCATCAATTAGGCCAATTTAGCTCCATGATGTTGATTTTTGTCAACTTATTAGACTTTTGATATTTTATATCATTGGTGGGCCTATTGAAAGGCTTGTTATATCTTAGAAAGCTAGAATTCTAATTAGTGGTATTACCCATCCTTTTCTACATATTCAAGAAATCATTGCTCAACTTCTATACCATTCTTTGTATATAATTCAATTCAACTACATTAGTGTGAGATTGATGTTTGTTCTATTGATGACCTTTCCTTTGTGCTTGATTATTCAAGAACTGATAATTATGATTTGTTAATTGATATATCATGGGAGGTAGAGTGTACAACTAATTTTGGTTGAATGTAGGGGCATTATGGTTAGCATGTGGTATTGGATTCAAAGATGTGATTCCATTATTGAACATTTAGCCTCTTGAATTCTAAATATTTAGCTACTTGTCGATATTAATAGCTTCTTGGAATGCCAATGATAAAGTATTAATGATGGCATCTCTTCATAAGAACACCACAGTAATGAGATCCAGGGTGTTCTTGTACATTTTGAGCATCAAATTCATGTTTGGCTTATATGTAACATTCAATTGAGTCTACATATTTTGTAGTATTGCATTAAAGACCCAAATTGACTTGTTAGGTTCCCTCTTCATGCTGGTGAAGAGATGGTATACTAGACTTGGATTAGTTACTTACTCAAATTATGAAAGGAATGTATTTTGACACCCGTTTCATGAGGTGATAAAATTTTATTGCAAATTGAGATACTAATCATAAGAATAATCTTACAGAGTAAATGGAAAAATATTGCATGTAACATCCTCATAGATGACATTTATTAAGCTTAGAGTAGTCTTGAAAGATTTGATGTGTTATTCTACCATCATCCCATTTGAGGGGGAGAAGGTAGGTAAATACTTTTTTGAGTTCCTTGGTAGATCATGTCGGTCCCTAGGGATGGCAATAGTGAATCCGACTAACCAAGGTTGAGCCATAGGAGGGTTGATAAGTGGGATGTTTCTTACAGGGGAAGGTATCCTAGCTTGGTGTCTCTCAGGGATGACATGTATGGATCTAGGCCTTATAGTATTTGAAATGGTGAAATAAAAAGGCTAGCTTGAGACCTAGAAATTTTAATCTCCCAAGTGTTTTTAGTGCAACTCTACATATTAACTAACCTCTATTATTGAGAAAACACACAAGTGCGCCCTTCTTCTAGCGTTAAATTTTTATTCTCTATTGATGTGGGTTTTATGCACACCTCATAAATTTCAAATGAGGTAGCCTCTAATATTTTTGGATCTCTATGGAACAAGGTTCCACTCTAGGGCACGAGTTGTAGGTATGCAGTTAAAACAACTAGGTGATGGAATATCAGGTTGACCTTGTGGGTTGTTTAACCATGTTTTGTAGATGGATGTGTGGAATCTAATAGAAATAAATTACTAAGTGAGTTTTATGGGTGGATAATTATTCTAGGATGGATATATCTCAAATTTACTCAAAATGGTAAATAAGGGTAAGGCAAAAAAGAAGGTTTTGTATTATTGAAAGGTGACTTCTAAGACAATTTCTTTGTTTGATGAGTATATCTAAGACCAATGTTTGCAGTTTTTAACTATTTCACACTCATAAAAAAACATGGTTATCAATCTAAGATAGGAGATATAAGATGATCAATTATTCTATATGAAGGTTGCTCTCCTTAGCATTACTATTGCACACCCTTGTCTAAGAGATTACAGTTCAGACCAGAAAGTTGTTTAGGGTAGTTATAACTCATGCCTATATGGCTATACCAAAAGAGATACCTCTGCACACCTTGGATTATCAATTAAACTTGTACTAATTTCTTCAACCAGTGAAATCCACCAATCTTTAATTGATATTTCACATCTAAGATCAATATTCATTAATTGAAACAATCAAATTCATTTATAGCATTAACACACTTTAGAATTATCAAATTAATATAGATAAAGAAAATTAAATTTCATTAACACAAAGGAATAATAAGAAATAACAAACATAGTGTGATAATCAATATCTTGATCTATTCTTGTATATTGATCCAAAACTTTGACCCTTTGAAAAGAAGGTTTTCCATGTATATAAAAAACTTTGGGAAGGGGTCACCTCATCCTCTACGTATAAAAGAATTTCATTACATCCTGAATGACTAGATCATAATTCTTAGTTGTATGTTATAACTTGTAGATATATCAAACATGCAACATGTGCATGATGGCAAAAAATAATTTAGTTAATTACAATATGGATATAACTAAAATTTAAATGTTTGTTTGTAATCATTACATGCAAAATTATACAAAAATAACCTTTAACTTAGGCTAAATTGGATTTGCTTAATGATTTTTAAATTTGTTACTAGAACTATAGTTGTGCTTATTATTGTGGACGTGGTGAATGGAACTATACTTGGTGATGCACCCACCACTTGGACTAGATTTACAGTTGGAGTTAAACTGTGAGGTGACATTGATGTAGTTATTGAGCCAAAAGGGACTAAAGTTGATGATAGTTTTGTAATTGGCACTATAAGTGGGTTTTGAGGAACAAATCTGGTAGGTGGTATTGACGTTCTTTTCTCCTTTATGTCTAACTCACGATAATAATTGTATGCCTTAGTATGTTGTGCATAAATTACGTTCATATCAAGAAGATGAGGTCCGGTTACCCAACCTGTTCATTGCATTAGCCTTATATGCTCCATCTTGGTGGCTCAAAAGCCAACCTAAAAGACCTCTACCTTTGTTTCCTTACTCCTTATTGTGCTTAGTTTTTCCTCAATGTCCTCCACTCTTAGTCCTTGTAAACTCTATTTAAAACCATTTGAAACTTGTTGAATCATCTGATCAAAAGTGGTTTGAGTTGCCAGCTTCCCTATATTATCCCAAACTCCTATTAATTCAAGCTCACCCAAAATTTGTGTTGCTTGATTTTTCTATTTTGTAAGCTTATTCACCAAGCTTTAGAAGTGAACACCCAATCCTAGTTCTCCTAAGTTTTGATGATAGCTAAATTCAATACATTAACTACCTCTAATGGGGTCATAAGATCTAGGAGGCTGAATTCATTATTAGGGATGTTTATTACCAAGAAATTTAATTTATTTTCATATTCTATAAGAAGCTTAAATAATTTTTTATTAAATTTACATGCAGAGCCCATTAAACTCTTGAAGAAGAATTGTATCCAAAATTTCATACTACCTAAGTGCCACATTTTTTACATCATTCTTTATATTAGAAGGAACTTGTATCACCTACTGAT
Organism: Torreya grandis; assembly: GCA_037957365.1. Classification (NCBI taxonomy): domain Eukaryota; kingdom Viridiplantae; phylum Streptophyta; class Pinopsida; order Cupressales; family Taxaceae; genus Torreya; species Torreya grandis. Next base: position 9,117,289 of record JARHVA010000023.1, read on the forward strand.
GCTCTATGAGAGTTTCCAACTCTTCTTATAGTTATTTTTTAACTAGCTTTATTCCCTCATGGATGGAAAATATTTCCTCAGTATGGGTCTCCATATAGAACTTGAGGTCCTCAATGTCTGGGGACTGACCCTTCTTCCCATTCTACCTTGTTGAAAAGGAATAAATTTCTTCTCTTTCCTCCAAAACAAACCCTCTTCTAGTGCTATCCTTGATTTTTATTTTTTAGATCTAGATCGACATTTTGGATTTGTCAAAAAGTGATCTTATAGTAGGAAGCTTAGTAATCTTCAAATTAGGCCTCTTAGAAGTTGAGGCTCCTAATTCCTTGGTCCAGTCAAGAAGAGTGAGCTTTGAAGGATCTAATGGTTGGGATTATTTTTGTGCATGTTCCTTAGGCTCAAGTTTAGGCTCAGTAGAGGGTTTGGGAATTGATGGCCAAATTATTTTAGACCAGTCCATGTTCCCAAATTGTGGCATGGGGTACACAACATAGTTTGGTTTCATTTTTAGGGCCCTCTTAGTTGTTACCACTATTATGGTCTAAATTGGTCTTGAAGAAGGAAATGGTGAACTCAATTTGGTGGAGGAGGCAAGTATTCAAGTGATGGGTTGTATGGTGTATATGGAAATAAAGGCGGAGATTGAAAGAGTGGGAGCAGAGGTAGTTGGGATGGAAAGAACAATGGTTTAATGAATAGAGACTGAAGGAGTGAAGACTGTAAGGGTAATGTCTAGAGAAGTAGAAGTTACAATTAGATAAGTAGAGGTGGGAAAAATGAAAATAAGACCAATAAAGAGTGATTTCATAAGAATGAAAGTGGAGATAATGGGAAAAGTCATGATAAAATCAACTTATAATGAAATTAGAGAAAAAATTCTTAGGGGGTAGTGAAGAGAGCACCCTTACTAGATTGATCAATTCTGAGGGGTGGCTTTACTTTTAGTGCTTACAAGCTCAAGACCTTGGCTTGCTATAGATATTACTCATCCACCTTTTGACTTGGCTCACCTTCTACTAAAGTTTGTGCCTCTCTATCAGTTACTTCCATGATGGGATTTAAGGTCTTCCCCCCCTTGGTTTCCTTTTATAAACACAAAGGGGGTCCCCACTTTTCAAAGAGAAAATACAAGGTGAGGTGTGTTGAATATAACAAGGTTTTTCATAGTTATATGCATAGGTACAAGTATAGGCCCCTGTGCAATAAGTTAAACCATAAGTTCATCCATAATATATTATACATGTTATTTTGTAGTAGATTACACCATAGACATTACATATCCTTATGTACTAGGTTACATAACATGTATTATAGACCCCATGTACAAATTTTACACCTCTAGTGTTATATTCTATGTCAGATACTAAGGATATTCAGGATGGGGCTATAAATAGAGATGGAAGATAGGGTCCTCCCCTAGATACATAAATGATAGAGGCTACCATGAATGGTTCTAGGTATGGTAAATATGAGGTAGGGCCTTTAGGGATCACTAAATCAATGGAGGATCAGGTCCTCATAGATAGATTATAGTGAGAGATTACTACTAGATTAACATGGATTGTAGGCCTTGAGTCAGATGTGATAGGGCTACGAGTTAAGCAATGATAACCCAAGGGAGACTATGAGGATGTAGAGTATCATCACAACCTATGACATGGATATTATAACATTGAGAGGGTAGGTCGCTCAAATGACAACTCTTTAGGGAAAACTCATGATGTGAAATGTAGAGCTTGTGATAATGATTAGTGAGAAGGATAGGGATCATACTGAGTGAGATAAAGCTTGTGTAAATGTTCAAAGGCTCTATGGGGGGTGAGATGAGGTATGAGAGATTGTGTCTAATGAGGGCTTGGTGAAGTCACTAGATAATGTGGTACAAGCCAAGGATGACACTCTACACTTGAAGGATGAGGTGGCTTATTTTCAAAGTTTATATGAGTCAATCATGTTAGCAGACGGCAAGGCTCCTTATTTTAGAGAATACACATGAAGCCAAAGGACCAGTCAAACTTTTAGATCATGCCATATGATTGTTGCAGAGAGACCAGTGACATAAACCACACCACAATAGAGAGCTATGGGGATGCCACCATAATATCCACTAGCACCAGGTACAAAGTAGATTTTCAACCAGAGTCCTAGAGATGGATAGATTTAGAGATAATATTTTGGTTGTATCTCCACATTTTTTACATACATAAGATGTATATAGTCTCACAATGTATCAAATTATGATTTTGAGATATTTATGACATTAATTTTTTACATACCTATACATGGACTCTAATATTCTTTTGCTATACATGATGCTACTATTGCTCTGATGAGATGCTAGATGTATAATATGGATATTGATGTTTATTAATTTGCCTTAATTTTGTTATTCTTTTTTTTATTTAGATATTGTACTTATGTTGGTTTTTATATAGCAAATGTGAATGAATGGAATACTGATATAGCATTTGTTTCATGTATGTGAGATGTAGTATGAATAGTTGGTACATGATTATTTAGGAGATGCACATCCTTAGTGAGCATAGGGATAGCCATGTTGATCCAAATTTTGTCATGTGATGTGATTGTCAAAAATTTAATGACACCTTGATTATGCATGCGATAGATAGATCGTGCCTAGAGAGATGTTCTTAGCATAACATTGGTATATAAAACTTGAGCGCTTAGTTTTAAATTTTGCATATGATGATATGCATCATAAGTATGAATGCATTATGATAACAATGTATGTCAATTGCATACAGACTAGTCTAGGCGTAAATATTTAGAACTTAAGATCATGCTACAGAACATCAAGACCCAAGTTTAAAACATAATGCATTAAACAAAGATATACCAAAAATAGTATAATTATAAGTGTAAACAACTTAAGGCCAAGCTATGAAAAATCAAGACTTCAGTGTAAATTTTTTTATATTAAACACAAACAATAAAACAAGAAAACTTTTAAACAATCATACAACCAACCATATAAATTACACACATGAAAACATAATATAAAAAGATAAAACATAACCAAGTAATAAAAAATTATGCATGTGTGGTTAGGGAAGGCGTTACATTAGGACATTTCCCCCTTAAGTCAAGGGGATAATGGATAGGCTGAGGTGATGATTAGGCCACATAAATGGGACATAGAAGAATAAATAAGGGGTGGCCAAGTGGACTTTAGATGCCCCATGCAAATGGATACTGCCTACATCGTATGTATGGACCTCAAGCCAAATGTAATTATCATAAGAATTAGGAAAGAAGAAAAGTGAGGACAAAGAGAGAAAAATGATTTGTAAAGGAAAAATAGGAATGGCTTGAAGAAATGAGAGCATAGGAAAATGGTTATTCATACAATGGTGAGAGTGTAGGACAAAATTTGCTCATAAAATGATAAGATCATAAGATAATGGTTTCTTGTAAAACAATGAGAGCATAGGACAATGGTTGTTCACCAAATAGATAGAACATAAGATAATGGTTACTTGTAAAATGATAGCGTAAGACAAAGATAAGAAATGAGAATGATAATGACTAAGCTGACCTAAGATTCCCCATGCATCCAAGCATTGCCTACAGAGTCTGTATTAAGCTTAGGGTAATGTAGTTCTCCCAAAAAATGGGAGGATAATAAAGAAATGGCTAAGACAAGTGAAAATGATTGTGATTTGATAAGAGGTTCCTGTTGACCAAATTTTGACCTCAAGTCAAAATGGGTCAACCCCCTATAAATTAAAACTTTCATAGGACTATCAAAAATTATATATGGTCTTGTCATAGTCTTGAATGGTATTAAAGAGTTTCATATGGTCATATTGGTTCTTGTCTAGCATTGTCCAAGGTTTGGTCTCATATGTACTTGTCTAGTCCTAGGGGTAATTTATGAGGTATTGCTGTTGTCAAGGGTTTGATATGGTTTATAGTTAATTATAAAAGGTCATTTATATTTCATTAAGGTCATAGTATATTGAATTAAGCTCAAAAAGGCAAACTTGAAGTGGATGGTATAACTAGGAGAGAGAGCTAGGAGCTAAAAATTTGGCCATTATTAGGGGTCCCAATAATATTGAAATTAGTGATATTGGTTTGAATATTCATGACCCCTTATTTATGAACAATCACTAAGAGTGACAGTAGGTCACTATGTCATATCCATCCAAGCAGGGTCTATTCTTTCATATATTTCTCCACTTTAGAATTTGATGGAGAATAATGGTTTTGATGGATGTTTTAATAGTTTAAAGATATAATTTTCATGGTGGTTTTACTATCTAAATCATCCCCATGAAGTGTCTTCAATAGGAGGAAAAGTGTTTGATAAATAGAGTGTTCAGTCATTTCTATTGCAAGTTTTGGTTGTCTAAGATGTTGGTCACTTTCAAAAGTTTCCAAAACTCCATTGATCATGAAAATTATCCTCACCCTCCCATAGTTCATGTGTCCTCTCTTGAGAAGCATCTCCTTGCAAATAGTTCTCCAAGAAGCATCATGCCTTGCTCTTTGAAAAACATGGTACAATATTAATGGTCTTACACAGGTATGAGTGTCATGTTTGATTTGGATGATAATAAATAACTATTATTTTATCTATATTAGGATATTTAAGGTTTAAGTGTTGAAATAAATAGTCAAAACATACTCTCAAATGTCATTGAAGTGTGTTCTAGTCACCTACAGGTCTGTAGACATGTAGGTGAACATCTATGAAGTATACATCATATGAGAAGTATGTTTGGGAAGTGTGAAGGGTGATACAAATCCTTATACAATTATTTTATCCTGGAAAAAACTCCACTATACCATCAAAGGGACATGAACCTTGTGGGGACTCCAATCCTCAACACACAAGTTGATTATTTATATAGTCTATACATACCAGATAAGTAGGTTCAAGATGATATGATACTTGGCCAGGAAATTATATAAGCTCATTGAGGAAGTATAATGAACATTGATATGAGTTGATTTAAAATTCTCAGCAAGGAACTCAACAGGTTATCCTAGCAGTATTTGTAAGCAAATGAGATCTATAGGCCCTAAACCTATAGGTCCTCATTTTGGACACAATCTTCCAAACAAGAAAGGTCAGGCAGGAGTATAACTCAATGTATATGAGAAAATAGGCACATACTAATGAGGACATCTTGATAAGTGACTAGCCAAACAGGGGTTGAGGTGACAAGAGTTAAAACATATAAGAAATCTGTAGACCTAGTACCTCTATAAAGGGCTAGGTTTGAAGAAGCAAGCTTTGGTATGTGAAGATATATGAAAAATATGAATTGAGACTTGTATCAAGTGAAAATTATTCCTCAATTAGGTTTGGATAGTGTAAGAGTCATAGTGGAATTAAGGAAGGTCAAGCTCAAGATTTCATGCCCAAATTCTCTTTAAATTGACACCTACAACCACCAAAAACTTGGTAACCTAGAGAAAGAGTATGATTGGAAAAGATATAAGGTTTAGACAACATAAAAAGAATTGGAAACCCTTAGTAGGGTGGTATTAATATTTAAATTCCTTGCAACAACTTTGTGACCCTAAAATATAGTCAAAGCTCTCAAAAAGGATACCTATAGCTAGGGTAATTCAAGAGTGAGAAAGGTATTGTGTGTGATGAGATTATGGTTTCTTAAAAGTGAAAATTTAGAAATTTAAAAACTCTTAATAATATTACAAAGTCATGGAGGTTTTTATTGAGTGGCACTGGAGGTCCTACAAGCCCTTAAACACACTCAAACCTCTCTAATAAAGACCTACAGGTCTATTAGGGTAAACAGGTTAGTTTTTAAACTTAAGGAAAAGGCAAAATATATAGTCAATAATACAGGAGTTTGGGGAAATAGAACTACATTTCATAGGTTAGATGAATATAAAAAGAAGGTATTCCCAATGAGTTTAGTCAAAATAGATCCATAAACCCTACTCATCTAGAATAGAAACAAGCTTGCTGCCTCATGAAAAATAATTATTTGAGACATTCAAGGGTATATAGGAGGACTGAGGGAGAGTAAGATAGTTGAATATGATTGATATGGTGAGAAAATAGCTCCATCATAGCTTCAGACTCAAGCAAAAAATTATGGAAATCATGACAAACCCTGTTCAGGCCCGAAAGGCATAATTGAATGCACATACCTATATGGGCAACCAATTGAGAGGTGATAAGTTGGAGTTGAATTGGGAAGTTTAAAAAAATTTAGGGGATTATGAAATTATATAAAAACATTTCATGAGAATATAGATCCCTAATGGTGGGAGAAAAAAGGTAAATACAGTTAGCTATGGTATTTTGTGCAAGATGGGTTAAGAACCCTATATATCAACTAATGGTGTGAGCAGAGAGTTTGAAGAATAAATGTAACAAGATAATAATGGTAGAGAGTAAATGTGGATGTCATGGACCTATGGAGTTCATTATAATCCCAAATTCAAACTCAGAGCATCACATACATGCCACATTTCTCTAGACCTCTCAAACACATAACCTACTAGCTAAGGGTCTCCTAAACTTGTTCATATATCACATTAAAAGATGCATGGTGGAAAAATGAGTTTGGGGGTGTTATATAGGTTCATAAAATTCAATTTTTGGGCATGATTTCTTGAGTTGGTGGACTGTACTGTATGAACCATGGTTAAGGTTAAGACCTTAAGGCATTCACAGACTACACAAAAAGACTAGTTCTGACCTGAGGAAAGAGAAGTAGATTTTTATGCCTCCAAAAGAGTTAAGTGACATATAAAATAACTTTAATCATGTCTATTACTCCCTTGATAATCACCCCATTCCATTGGTTTGTACTTGTAGGTATATAAATATACAAAATAGGCCAAAAAAGTCTATTTTTAGCTATTTGGGAGCTCCATACAAGCTGTAATAACTTCAAAATTGACATGAAAAATGGATAGGAGGTCATTGAAGTGAATCAAATTTTTTTTGGGGTTTAAAACGTGTGTTAATTTATAGGATCCAAATTTTAGTCTCTAGATAAGGAGGCCTAATTGGAACCTAAAAAATTTCATAGAGATATAAGGCCATACTGGGTCTTATAATATAATTTCATATTTTCATTACCATCCATACAAATCTCTAAATAATGAAGTTTTCATGCTTTTAGGGCTACAAAGAATGAAGCCAATTTGGAGCTTTTGGTGTAGAACAAATTCTTAGGGATAGTTTGAGGCCTCAAAATGAATTTTTGTAGGTTTGGTATGATGTGAATAGCAATGCATGATGATAGGATGAGATGAAGAAGATGAATTCAAGTTTTGACAATTGTATGCAAGATTGGCCTAAGGAGATGAAGAGTCTTTTATACACGTAGTAAGAGAATGAAGTGATGTGTCTAAGAGAACTTAAAGAGGTAATTTGAAAGGTGTCAAGAGTAGATAAAAGGTGTAATTCAACATGATCTGAACATCAATAAGGCCACTTGTAATATAATAAGCCAAAGTAAAGGGTAGTTTTGGAGAGCTAGTCAAGGTGTTAGAAAACATTCTAACTCCTATGCCACTTGGAGTAAGGGAGAATATTCAGAGGATCAACACATGAAATTTAGGACCTATTACGGTATTTTCATAACTCCTCTCTTGTTTGTAACTCACGAGACACTTCTCATCTCTCTATTTCATATGCCCTTCTCTCTTCTCTCTCACTTCTATTATATATTTAGCCTTAATTGGAAAGGATTGTATCCTCCACCTGGGTATTGTGAAGCCATAACCATTTTTAGCCTTTGATTATTGAGTAAAAACTTGGTTTTTCCTTCTTTATGGACTATTTCAATGTGTATATTAGACTAGTAGATCTTGATAAGTGATAGGTTTACTTGGCATATTATCTTTGTTTAACATTCATATTCAGTTTAAAAGTCTTTCTATATGTCTCTTAAAGTTTTCAAATGGAGTGTGTAGTGGTTTATCAAGTTGTATTTTCACTAGTGTCGTGTCATGACCTCTTGAATAGTCCTCCTAGCTCAAACTTGATTTATGAACCTTCATGAGAAGTACTAATGTAGAGAGGAAGATTTGGATTAGTGTCAAATGTAGGTTAGGCTCTTGTTTGAAGTTCAATTATAGTTGGTTGTTAGTGATCATTTCATATTTTGTATATCACCTCTATTAGAGTAGGTTTCTCTCCCTTTTCCTATCAAGTGTTAGAGTAGTGTTTGAGTCTAAGTGATTCATCAATGGGAGCTAACCCTTTAATCTAGAGATTCACCTCTCTAATAGGGTACCCAAAACCTTGATGTGCTTCCATGTTATTTCAAATTTGGAAGGATTAAACTACCTTATAAAGGGGGAAAATTTGATGCATAATAGTTTTGGCACGCTTGATGGGACTAAGGTCCAAAGTTGTGGAAGAATTCTTTGTGTGTTTTTCTACCCATTAGCCTTTGGAGGCATTCAAAAAACACCAATGGTGACTTCAAATGCAATCAATTCGTTTTATTAGCCTAAGTACTTATTTTGAAAAGTATTTGATAATATTTTGTGTTTGACTTTGACTCATGAAGTTGGGATGGTTGGGTATGAAGATAACTTCTATTTTATACCTCCTTATTAGCCTTGTTATGACCCCAATTGTGCCCCAATAGCCTTATCAATATTTTTACCCTCCTTATGAGTCATGTTAGTCCTATGGATAACCTACTTTCCCTCTGCATTGTTGGGGATCAACCAACAATATGATTACACTTATGAAAGCAATAAATCACGGAATTAAATTAGATAGATAAGTAACTAGAATCAGATAATAGCAAAGAACAAGAGATACAAGAAACCACCCTGAAAACTTGCATTAAACTCTTTACAAAAGGAATACAATTGAAGAAACTTCTTTCTTCCACACCTCTTTCAGATGCACAAGATCTCTCTCTAGATCTCTATCCCTCAAGAGCTCTCTCTCTCAAGTACAATCAACTCCAACAACCTAGATTGATACAACTCTATACTGTTCTTCAACATTCAAACACAATGAACTACTACAACCACACTAAGCTAAGAAGATCTAATTCTACATATAGAATTAGGAGACTTGAGCATGCAGTTACACGCAACAGTTAAGCCTCTTGAACAAGGGCTCTAAAAACAATCTTACTAATAATAGAGACGTGAACTTAAGACTAAGATTTAAACTCATCATGCAAACACTCGGTTCTGTCCTCAAAAATAGCATTCTGGATGCACAGGTAACCGAAGCTAGTTCCTGCTTGCTTGTCTATGACCGACGTCGATCGATCCTCTGTCGACACCGGCGTCTCTTCAACTGCACCTGATCGACGTCGATCGCTCCTGACCGACGCCGGTGACTGTGTAAACTTGCAACTTTGGTAATGCACTCATATGTGAAGCTTTTAGGCTCCACACCTTAACGTGCATGACCATGATGTTGTATATGAGCAACCTTCTCAAGCTCAAGATGTCCCTAATTACTCTTCAAACCAATCCATTTCAAGTTTGAATTAATTTCTCTTAGGCTATGAGATATACATGTTATACCTTCATACCCAAAGAGAATATGGTCAAGATATCCTTGATCACCTCATTCATGTCAGGAGAGATTAATTTTAGCTATTGAAGGAATAATGGACACCTATTGAGAGAGAAAATTGGCAAATCCTCTCAAGTGAAATGTTGGATGTAAGTTTCCTCATTCAAAAAGTAGGAGATATGCTAAGAGTTCATGAAGGACAATAGGTCAAATTATATCATCCCTATGTGTCTTATTACACTCCATCTCACCTCTCATATATGCCACCCATTCTTCCCTAAGATACATCTCCAAGTGAGCTTCCAAGTGTTTCGATCCCTTCATGTGTTCCTAAAACTTTTATTTCTTGGAATTCCATCTAAGAGAGCATTAAAAAGAAAGAGGAGACTATTTTTCAACAACCCATTATTGAGAACCAAAATACCACTTCTCTTTCTCAATAACCCCATAATAAGTCTTTCAAGATTACAAGCTGGAACCAAGTGGTGAATTCATGGAGTGGTCAAGGTGAAACAAGTATAGATTGGGGAGTTGAAGTTAAACAATAATATGAACCTATGCAAGTATCTCTCATCCATCGTAAAGAGTCCTCTTATACCTCATATTATCCCTCTTGTGTCCCTTCATAAATACACTAACCACCTTCAAGAGAAGCTATTCCAAGAGAGTATAGATAAGCAAATCAAAGAGTTAGACTTGAAGATGAAAGGACTTGAAGAGAGCCAAAATCAAGTGGTTGAAGACAAAGAGAGCCTTATACCTAATGAAGCCCCATTTTCCTCTCCCCAAGAACCTATATCTAGTCTATCTTGGAAGTCTATCCAAGAATGAATTCAAAATAAGAATGGAGATATATTTGAGAAGGTTGAAGATCAGTTTTTAGATGTTGAAGAGTGTCAAAAAGACCATGAGAAAAATGAGGTTCTTGTTTAAGAAAATGTCTCTCCCATTGCCCAAATTAATTTTCTATCTCTCCAAGAGTTCCTTCAAGAATCCTAGATTCCCAATGTTTCAATCTACAAAATTAATCCATCCATTCCCAAACCTATCTATGAGCCATCCACCATACCTCATACTCCTTCTCCAACTCATGAACTTAACCATCACCCTCCCACAACATATCTTCTTGAAGAAGAACCTATCTTATGGGAGATAAGTGAAGAGGATCAAGATATAGTTACAACTAAAGAAGATGACTCAAGTGTCTATGGTGAAGAGTTCGCTATTGTTACTCCTCTTAGTGATGACAAAAATAAATCAATATTATTGATGAAAAAAGAGTTGATCTTGATGAGGTTGCAGCTGCCCATGAAAAGAGTGTCAAGATTGATACTTAGGCCAATGAAGAGGTTGATCAAGATATGGAAGAAAAATATTTTGAGAAGAACATCATAACGGCTAATTTTGTTAAGTCTCATGAGCAGGTTCAAAGAGAGGTGAAGGACATGTGGTAGACCTATTTGCACATGTTTAATGAGTATGAAAGTTTTGAGAAGAGAGTACCTATAGAAGAGTAAAATTAGATTATTGATGAGGATTGTAAGACTCTTATTGAGCAAACATGCCTTGAATAACATAACAAGAGTTTTAAGTCCATGATGGGGTAACCTATGATGATGATGGACCTCTTGAAGATGATCAAGAGATTGAATTTAAAAAACTAATAGATGTTGAAGATATTTATAACTCCATAGACTAAGATGATATGTGGCTAAAGTTAAAGGAGATTTGCAATGAGTTTGAGGCTCTTCCAGAGCTTACAACCCCTTTTGGATAGGTTGAAGATGATTTGCTTCTTAAAGGACAATATGACAACCTCTAAGGTACCATGTTTGAGGCTGCTCCTATAAGCCAAGAGATAGCCATGTTTGAGATAGACGTAAGTATCAAGAGAGGTTATGAGAAGGTTTTTGAAACACAAGATGAATTCACCTTTATAAGTGATTGGTTTATAGCTTCCATTATTTCATTTGAGAACATGCTAAGAAGGTTGGAAAGCAAGAAGATGAAGACAATAAGAGCAAGTATCAAGAGCCAACTTGTTTCATTCCATCCTTAATTTTATAGAGCAAGAGATAGTAATAGCTTCCCCTTTGATCCAAGAGGAAGAAGTTATTTTTAGGTTGGTTGTATATAGTTAATTTGCTGATGTTATTTGTTGTGTTCCCTAAGTGCTTGATGGCACATGTATAAGTCTTGTTACTTTTCTTTATGTGTGTTGTCTTTTTTTTGGTGTGTTTTGAAGGTAAAATCGTTTTTACTTATCATGGTAAAGGTCTAGTCAAGTATGAAACTAAGTGAAAATGAATCTGTTGCCCAACGGAAGGATAAGACTACTAGTCTATTTAGTATTGCAGGCATGATACCCCTGTGAATCACTAATTTGTTGACTAAATTTTGACCTCAAGTAAAAATGGGTCAACCCCCTCTAAATTGAAACTTTCATGGGAATATCAAAACTTGTATATGGTCCTTTCATGGTATTAAATGGTCTTAAAGAGTTTCATATGGTCATATTGGTCCTTGTTTAGCATTATCCAATGTTTGGTATCATGTGTACTTGTCTAGTCTTAGGGGTCATTTATGAGGTATTGTTGTTGTCAAACATGGTTAAATGGTTTTATATGGTTTATATTTAATTATAAAATGTAATTTATATTTCATTAAGGTCATAGTATCATGCATTAACCTTTTATTATGTTTTATTATGCTAAAAAGATAATTTGGCCACCTTTTACCCCATGTAGAGGATTTTTACAAGTTATATTCAAATTAAAATATTTAAACAAGGTTAATAAATGTAAATAATGTCAATTAATAGTCAATAATGGTTATAGACTGACAAAACTACAAGTTCAATTCCTAAACTAAGCAAAATGAAACTTTATAAGCACTTTTGGGCACTTGTACGACCTTACAACATCATATTTAGTTGATAATAGTTTAAAAGTGTCCCTTGAGATCCTTAAAATAATTTTAAAGCTTTGGAACAAGTATATGTTAATATAACACTTCAAACATTCTCTCTCCTCCATCATTACCTTCATAAGCTTAGAAAGGTAAAATTGAAGTGGATGGTACAACTATGAGAGAGAGACTTAGGAGTTGAAAATTTGGAAATTATTAGGGGTAATAGTAAGATTTAGATTAGTGGAATTGGTTTGTAGATTCATATCCCCTTATTTATGAAAAATATCTAAGAGTGACATCAGGTCACTATGTCCTATCCATCCAAGTAGGGTATGTTCTTGCATCTGTTTCTAAACTTTAGAATTTGATGGATAAGAATTTATTTGAAGGATATTTTGAGGTAAAATATATCATTTTCATGGTGGTTTCATCAGCTAAATCATCTCTATGATGTGTCTTTAATAGGAGGAAAAGTGTCTTGATATATAGAGTGTTTCAGTCATTCATATTGCAAGTTTTGGTTATCTAAGATGTTTGTCACTTTCAGAGGTTTTTAAAAATACATTGATCATGAAAATTATCCTCACCCTCCCATATTTCATTTTTCCTCTTTTAAGAAGTATATCTTTGTAAATAGTCCTCTAAGAGGCATCATGCCTTGCTCTTTGAAAAGCATGGTGCAATATCAATGGTATTCCACAGGTTTGAGTGTCGTGTTGATATAAATGATAATAATAAACTAATATTTTATCTATCTATGGATATTTGAGGTTTAATTGTTGAAATAGATAGTCAAAAAACACTCTCAAACATCATTAAAGTGTGTTCTAGTCACCTACAGGTCTATAGACTTGTAGGTGAACATCTATGGAGTCTCAGTCCTATGAGAAGTATGTTTGGGAAGTGTGAATGGTGATCCATATCCATAGACAAATACTTGACCCTTGAAAAAATTCTAATTTACCATTATAGGGACATGAAACTTGTGGAAGAATCTAATCCTCAACACATAAGTTGACTATGTATACAGTCCATGTAGACCAGATAAATAGGTTTAAGATGATATGACAATTGGTCATGAAATTTTATAAGCTCATTGAGAAAGTGGCATGAACATTAATATGAGTTGAATTCAAATTATAAGTAAGGGACTCAATAGGTTATCCTAGAATTTTGTGTAAGTAAATGAGACCCACATGCACTAAACCTATAGGTCCTCATTTTGGACACAATCTTTCAAACAAGAAAGGTCAAGCAAGAATCTAACTCAATGAATATGAGAAAAGAGGCATAGACTAATGAGGACATCTTGATGAGTGACCATCCAAACAAGGGTTGAGGCGATAAGGGTAAAAACATATAAGAAGTGTGCAGACCTAGTACCTATACACATGCCTAAATTTGAATAAACAAGCAGGAGTATGTGGGGAGATATGAAAAATACCAATTGAATCTTGTAGAAAGTGAAAATGATTCCTCAATTAAGTTTGGATTCTTAGGAGTCATCATGGAAATAAGGAAGGCAAAACTCAATACTTAATGCCTAAATTCTCTTAAAATTAACACCTAAACCACCAAAAACTTGGCATCCTAGAGAAAGAGTATGCGTGGAAAACATATAAGGGTTAGACAACTTCAAAAGACTTGAGAATCATTAGTAGGGTGGTATTCTTTAAATGCCTTGTAATAAATTTCTAACCCTAAAACATAGTCAAAGCTCTCAAAAATGATACCTACAACCAGGATAATTCAAGAGTGAGAAAGGTATTATGTGTGATGAGGTTATGGTGTATTAAAAGTGAAAATTCAAAAACTTCCAAACTCTCAATAAAAAGACAAAGTCATGAAGGTGTTTAGTGAGTGTCAACGGAGGTCCTACAGCCCTTAAATGTACTCAAACCTCTCTAATAAAGACCTACATGTCTTTTAGGGTTAAAAAATTAGTTTCAAAAGTTGAGGAAAAGGTAGAGTCTATAGTCAAGAATATGGGAGTTTAGGGAAAGAGAAATACAATGCATAGGTTAGATGAAGAGCAAAAGAAGGTATGGCCAATGAGATTAGTCAAAATGGAGCCATAAACCCTGCTCAACTAGGCAAGAAATAGGTCTACTACCTCATGAGAAGTATTTGTTGTTTGAGAGGTTTAAGGGTATATAAGAGGATTGAAGAAGATTAATATAGTTGAATATGATTGATATGGTGAGAACATAGTTCCATCAGAGCTTCAGATTAAAGCAAGAAATAATGGAAATCATGACAAGCCATGTTCAGGCCTAACATGCCTCATTAAATGCACATACCTATATGGGAAAAAAATTAAGAGGTGGTAAGTTGGAGTTTAATTTAGAAGTTTAGAGACCCTGAGGGGATGATGAAAGTATATACAAACATTTCATGAGAATCTAGATCCCTGACAATGGGAGAAAATAGGTAAATACAATTAGCTAGGGTATTTTGTGCAAGATGACTTAAGAACCATAGGTATCAATTAGTGGTGTGATCAGAGAGTTTGAAGAAGATATGTAATAAGATAATCATGAGAGAGATTAAATGTGGATTTCATGGACCTATGGAGGTCATTGGAAACCAAAATTCAAACTTAGAGCATCACGTATAGGCCACATCTCTCTCTAGACCTCTCAAACACACAACCTACTAGCTAAGGGGCTCCTAAATATGTTCATATCTCTCATAAAAATATGTATGGTGTAAAAAAGAGTTTGGGGGTGTTAGATAGGTTAATAAAATTCCATATTTGGGAATTATTTCTTGAGTTTTTGGACAATATTATATGAACCATTATTAAGACGTTGAGGCACTCACAGGCTACCCAAAAAGACCAATTTTGACTCAATGAGAGAGAAGTGGATTTATATCACTATAAATGAGTTGAGTGATATATGAAATTACCTAAATAATTTCTAATAATCCCTTGAGAATCACCCCATTCCATTGGTTTGTACTTGTAGGTACAAAATTATACAAAATAGGCCAAAAAAACTATTTTTAGCTATTTGGGAGGTCCATACAAGGTGTCAGAACTTCAAAATTGACATGGAGAGTGGGTAGGAGGTCCTTAAAGTGAATAAAACATTTATTTTGGGGTTAAAATATATGGGAATCTTGATTATCCAAATTTTAGTCTCTATATAGGGAGGCCTAATTAAGACCTAGTTAGGAGAGGAAAATAACAGAAAATGACACCTCCACTCACTTTCTGATCCTAAAAATTTTCATGGAGATGTAAGGACATATTGGGTCCTATAACATAATTTTATATTATCATTAAAATCCATAAAAATCTATATATAATGAGGTTTACATGTTTTTAGGGCTACAAGGAATGAAGCCGATTTGGGGCTTTTGGTGTAGAATGATTTCTTGGGGATATTTAAGGCCTCAAAATGAATTGTTATAGGTAAATTATGATGTGAATAGGCAATACATGAAGATATGATGAGATGAATAATATGAATTCAAGTTCTGACATTTGTATGAAAGATTGACCTAAGGAGATGAAGAGTCTTCTAGACACCTAGCAAGAGAATGAAGTTATGTGTCAAAGAGAACCTAAATAGGTTAGTTGAAAGGTTTATAGAGTAGTGAAAAGGTGTAAATAAACATGATATTACCATAAATAATTCCACTTTTCATTTAATAATCCAAAGCAAAGGGTAGTTTTGGAGAGCTAGTCAAGGTGTCACGCAAGCATTCTAACTCCTATGCCACTTGGAGTAAGGGAACATATTCAAAGGAGCTACACATGGTGTTTAGAACATGTTGAATAATTTTCATAACTCCTATATATTTTTTATCTCATTATATACTTGTCATTTCTCTCTCTCCTATGCCCTTCTCTTTTCTTTCACTTGTACTATATATTGAGCCTTAATTGGCTAAGATTGTATCCTTCACTTGGGTATGGAAAATTCCTACCCATTTTTAGCCTTTGATAAATGAAGAACAACATATTTTTATCTTATCCATAGATTATTTCAATGTGCATATTAAACTAGTTGATCTTGCTAAGTGATAGATTTACTTCCTTGACATATTCTCCTTGTTTAACATTCATATTCAGTTTGAAAGTATTTTTATAGGTCTCTTAAAGTGTTCAAATGGAGTGTGTAGTGGTTTAGTGAGTTGTATTTTCACTAGTGTCATGTCATGACCTCTTGACTAGTCCTCCTAGCTCAAATTTGCTTCACAAACCCTCATGAGAAATACTAATGTAGATTGGCATATTTGAATTAGTGTCATGTGTAGGTTAGGCTCTTGTTTTAAATGCATTTGAATTTGGTTGGTAGTAATCAGTTCATGTTTGGTGCATCACCTCTATTAGAGTAAGTTTATCTCCCTTTTCTTAGAAAGTGTTAGAGTAGTGTTTGAGCCTAAGTGATTCATCAAGGGGAGATAGCCCTTTAACCTAGAGATTCACCTCTCCAATAGGGTACCCAAAACCTTGACGCGTTTCCATGTTACATTGAATTTAGAAGGATTGAACTACATTCCAAATGGTGAAAATTTGATGCATGATATATCCCACCTAAAATACAACCAAGAGCCATCGACGAACATGATGACAAAAGGTTCCAAGAATTTGTGTCTTTATATATCTTTTTGGAGATTTTAAGCCTTTTTATGAAGTTTTGATTTTTAGGATTTTTGGGTCTTTTCAATGTTTTGAGATTTTTGGAATAATAAAAGCAAGGGAATATTCACAAATATACAAAGAATCTTCTATCAAAGGAAAATAAATCTTAAGTAGGGGTTCAAACATTAACTAAAATGGTTACAATAGTAGGTCACCATTAACCAAAAATATAACCTGAGGTAAAGAGAAATATTTCACAAAATAAATAAGAATAAGAAGGCATGCAATGGGGAAATAATATAGGGAATGGTAATTAGAAGAACTAGGGAATCTATCTCAAGGAACTGCCAAGCATGTAAAACACATATTGACATACTCTGATACACTTGTCTATAAAGAGGTGGTTGATGCCACTTAATTTGAAATACTTTTAGAAACACTCTTTGAATCTACATGTAACACCTATTTGTCATAATCACAATCATAATGGTAATATGAAATAGGATGAAGGATAAGAACAACCCAAGGGAATTAAAAGTAAAGGGACATGAGTGAATGCAAAATGGATGACCCTAAGTATAGGCTCTCATAGATAATGGTTCAATATAGTCAAGCATATAAATGCTTGAGATTCAAAATTATTCATAAGCTCTAATATCTCTTGTCCATCTAGTGGAGCCAACTTGTATTCCCCAGATCTGTAATTTGTAGTAATAACATATGAACCCAACCAATTGGCCTCAAACTTTCCATCTTTTACACTCAACTTTGGTATTATTCTGATTCCCTTTCATGACTAAATCACCAGCTTCAAAATCTCTATAAATAATATGTTTTTCATAACTACAACATAGCTAATTTTGATAAGCTGTCAAATGGTTTACTATGGCTAGCCATTTTTCATCTAGGAGCTCCAGTTCTTACAATCTAGTGAGTCAATAGTCTTCATCATCAATTATATTATACATGGAGAATCATAGAGAGAGAAACTTGACCTCTATAGGGATGATGGTCTTAGAGCCAAAAAGTATAGAATATGGTGTGTCACCGATAGGGGTATAGGTACTAGTATGATAAACCCATAAGGCTATGAATAATTGTAAGTGCCAATCACAGCTAGTGTCATTGACAATATTCTTAAGAACCTTAAAAATAGTTTTATTTGATGCCTCAACTTGGCCATTACCTTGAGGGAAATAAGGTGTGGACCTTTTATGCTTAATATTGAAATGGGTACATAGGGGTTTTACATCTTTATTTTTAAATGATCCACCATTATAAAATATAATGGTGGTAGAAATACCATAGTAGTAGATGAGGTGATGGTAGATGAATTTGGAAATATGATTATCAGTTACATAAGTGAGAGGAATGGCCTCAATCCACTTAGTAAATTATTTCATAACAATGATGATATGTTTATGGCCATAGAAAGAAGAGGGGTTTATTTTCCATATGATATGAAGTCCCCATGTTTAAAATGGCAAATTGGTTATGATCGATTGAAGCATTGTGAAGGATCATGGATTAAATAACCATGTTTTTGATAGGCCATGCATTTATTGAGATACTTGTAGGCATCTATCTCCATTATTATTCAATATTACCCTATTTGAAGGAGTTTCTTAGCTAGGACCATACCATCAGTGTGGGCCCCATATACCCCTTTATGTAAATCGTTAATAAATAATTTGGATTCTCCTAAAGTTAAACAATGAAGCAATGTACCATCATAGCCTCTATGATAGAGTGTGTTACCAAGTAGGGTATAACAAGAAGCATTATAAAGTATTTGTGTTGGTTCTAAGATAATTTAGTAGGGAGAATTTGGTATTGGAGATAGGCATATAGGTCTCGGTACTAAGGAAAGTTGGGACCAAAAAATTGCATACCATCTCAAAATATGACTATACATAAGCTAGTCAAAGAAGGTTATCAATAAGAAATTGATACTCTTTGACATTATCTTCCACTGCTATCATGGACCCAATGGTTGCCATTACATCTGCTAATGAATTTTTTACACTCAATTATGATCAAATTGAATATATTTAAAATGTTGTTTTAGGTTGTCAACTATATCTTTGTAAGGTACTAGATTCTCATCTCTGGTTTGGTATTGGTATGTATCTTGATTAGTGATCAATTAAGAATACCTATATTCCATCAACTGTTGAATGTTATACTGTATAGTGAGATGGAGTCCTGCAATGAGTACTTCATATTTTTTCATGTTGTTGGTGCAATGAAAACCAATGTGAAATGCCTTGGGAATAAGATCCCTTGGTGACATGATGAATAAAATGTCAGCTCTAGATCCACAAGATGTGAATGAATTATCAAAGTAAAGTTTCCATTATTTGGATTCAATAGCCACTTATTCTAGGGTCAAGATCGACTCTTCTAGGAAATCAAAGTTGAGGAGCTTGGTCTCTAATAAATGAGATTCAACAAGTTGATCTATAAGGACTTACCCCTTAATGGCTTTCTAGTTCTAATATTATTATCCCTTGAATTCCATAGATGAAATTTGGGGTACCCCCATTAAAATTCCCTAAAAAATCTTAAAAAATTGAAAGAGTGTTTGGGAAAAATAATTAGTTATTTTCTACTTTGTCAAGGTTGGGGTTCTGAGACTACAATTTAATCATCGAACCCCAACAACTATATGTAGTCATCGATCCCTGATGGCTACAAAATAACTCTCAATACCTAACTCAACCTTCATTAATAAGGGTTGAGTCTTTTGTGTGTAGGTGTCTTATCGACCCTTACTATTTAATTAGTCTTTCCTATCATCTTGTATCACTTAAATGATAGGATTCCAAGATTTTCAATCACATTTTTCCATTCATAAGGATATTTAGTCATTTATAGGCATTTGTAAGTCATTTTTATTATGATTTCCTCTATTTTACTCTACAACAACAACATCTAGGGTTTTGAGTTGGTTTTATTGAAGTTTTTCCTTGTAGGTAGCACGCCTTCCTTTTTTTCTCAACACTCACTTGCTACTTCCATTTGATACCTATTACTTCATTAGGTTCTCATTAAAAATACTTGGGAAGCCTTTACATCTTCACCTTTTCACATTGGATTTCTCCACCTAATGTGTACCACTAAACCCCCAATGTCAAAGTTCTTTGTCTCCTCCACATCAAAGTTATTCACTTGTAGTGCAACCTCAAACCCTCTATATAATATTTTTCAACACTCTATGTATCAAAGTTTTTCACTTACAAAGTAGCCTCAAACCCCCGATGTTGGAGTTTTCCACTTACCTTACATCAAGGTTTTTCAATTGTTGTGCATCCCTAAAATCTTGACATTGGACTTTCCCACTCTCCCCACATAAGAACCTCATGACTACATTACAACCTCCTACTTTTACCTCCCCTCCCCCCACCTCTCTTTTACCATTTTCTTATTACCATTTGTACTCTGTTTCCTTGATTCCTAATTTCTCATCCTTGTTTATATTAGAAAATGTCTAGAATGCCTAAGAAGAAAGGAAAGGAAAAATCTAAGGAGATGAAGTACCAGTTTTAAGGGGTCACCCCTCCTCTAATATTGATTCCAACATCAACCAGGTCACTGATACAAATTTGGGGCACATTGATATAGAGGATTTATGGAGAAGATTAAATGCCTCTTTTAAGAAATATTGGACACAAAGAATTTATGATAGTGGATTTCCTTTAGTTACTACATTTTTGACCTCTGTGTAGTTCCCATAACTTGTCATTACCCTGTAAAGTCAATATGACAAGATTGAAGAGATGTTCATACTCTTAGGGAAAGAGTTATCCTGAGACTTAGTCCTAACTACAATAAAGAGATGTTGAAGATACTGGATCATGAGTTTTTTGTGGAAATCACTCAAAAATTAGCCCAATAATTTCATGATGAAAATAAAGATGATTGTCTTAGATCCTTAAATAAACACTAGCTTGCTAAGCCAAAAGCCTCAGTATCTAGGGTTCCCAAGGTGATTGCTTGACAAGATTTCAAGCTTGAAATTAATAACATTTTTACTCTTCTAAATAGGGTGGTGGGAAATCCTATGATAAGATATTACAATGAATGTATGTTTCAATATATATATGATTCATGCAAAGAATAAGTAAATCATTTAGGTCAAGTTGATTATTGATTCAATTCACAAACAATTACATGAAGTAATTGTTAACCAAATTTTGAACTCAAGTCAAAATTGGTCACCCCTCTAGGTTTAAAATTAAAAAGGTTGTAAAAAACTTGTATATGGTCTTAAATGGTCCTATATAGTTTCATTTTATCATATTTGTCCTTGTTTGACCTTGTCCAAGGTTTGGTCTCATGTATACTGTCTAGTCCTAGGGGTCAATTAATAGGACTTGATGTTGTCAAACATGTTAAAATGTTTGGTAGGGTTTAAATTCATTATACAAGGTTATTTATATGTCATTAAATTCATATTATCATGTATTAAGCTTTTACTATGTCATATTGTGCTAAAATGATAATTTGGCCATCTTTTGGCTTATTTGGAGGAGTTACACATACCATGTTCAAATATAAACATTTAAATAACAATAATAATGTACATATTGTTATAAATGGGTCAAATAGTGTTCAAGGATAGTCATAAACTGATAACATCTATATTTCAATGCCTAAACTAAGAAAAATGACACTTTACAAGCACTTTTGGGCACTTGTGTGGCCTTTCAAGATCAAATTTTTGTTGGAAATGATTTAAAAGTGTCCCTTTGGATACATAATATAATTTTACAGCTTTTCACCAAGTTTCAAGTCAAAAATTTGCTTCAAGCATTCTCTCTCCTTCATCATTGCCTTCACAAGCTCAAAAAGGCAAATTTGAAGTGAATGGTACGACCAAGAGAGAGAGAGAGTTAGGATTTGAAAATTTGGCCATTATTAAGGGTCATATTAATATTTGGATTAGTGTAATTTGTATATATATTTATGTCCTCTCCTTTATGAACAATAACTAAGAGTGACAACATGTCACTATGACTTATCTATCTAAGCAGGGTCTATTCTTGCATTTCTTTCTCCACTTCAAAATATGATGGAGAAGAATGATTTTAATGGATGTTTATAAAGTTAAAATATCTCCTTTTAATGTTTGTTTCATCATTTAATTCATCTTGATGAAGTGTCTTCTATTGGAGGAAAAGTGTCTTGATATATAGAGTGTTTCACTCACCCCTATAAAAAGTTTTTTTTGTCTAAGGTGTTGGTCAATTTTAGGGTTTTATAAAAATCCATTTATCATTAAAAATATCCTCACTCTCTCATAGTTCATTTGTCCTCTCTTGAGAAGCATATCCTTGCAAATAGTCCTTAAATAAACATCTTGGTTACACCTATTGATATCATGGTTTGTGTTCATGGGTAACCTTCTCTAGGTTTGAATGAAAATTTGAGTTTGAATGGTAACGAGAAATTATTTTTGTACATGAAAAATCACTTTTGAATACTAGAATTTAAATAAAGTGAGAGTGGATGTCCATATTTGTACTCTCAAGTAAAGTTCACAAGTGTTCCATTCACCCACATGAACATGCCTGTGAGTGAGCATTTATAAGCTTAGATTTATGTTCAAGAGGTCAAGACAATGGGAGAGGCACCAAAAACTCATATACCTACGTTTCACCATGACAAGATCCTCATTATTATCACCGAAAGCATGGTGAAGTGACCAAACCTCTATACATAGTCAACAACCCATACACATGCCTGTATAGACTACAAATATAAATGGAAGATGCCATCATGCTGGGAGAAGGCATAATCTAATTATAAGGTGATATGGATTATTAAATTCATGATAAAGTTGAAAAGTATCAAAGTATTGACAGGTTTAGAACTCAATAAGTGGTTTTTATGGCCTTAAACAAGCAGATATAGACCTACATGCCCTAAGCTTGTAGGTCCTCACTTTGGACCAAATCAACATTTTTATCAAGAAAAGCAAAGCCAAAATAGAAAGACCTAACTTCAAGACATATGAAGATATGACACAAACCATTGAAGGATATATATACCATTTGCAAATCATGAGACTTAGTTCACAATCCTAAAAGGTTACCTATAAGAATGTGTATGGAAATGGGAAGGTAGGGGTCTAAAAATATATTTAAATGACTAAATAACCCTATGAAAAGAATTATAAATGACTCTTAATAAGTTTTACTATTGTTTAACTACCTTGACAAAGTTCAATATGTGCACTCAAGTTGCAATGCCCAAATTCTCTTCAAATTAACACCTATAGTCAAGCTAATTTAAGAGGGAGAAAGGTACTATGTGTGATGAAGTTTGGTGCCTTCAAAATAAAAATTTAAAATTTTCTAGACTCTCAATGAAAATACAAAGCCATGTATATGCTCATTATATTGGCAATGTAGGTTCTCAACATAATAATGCACTCAAATTTCTTCAATCACCATCTACAGGTTTGCTAGGTCAAGCAACTAGTTCCAACCCTAAAGAAGAGGGCAAAGTGTGTAAAATAGAATTGGGCCCTGACTGAGGTCACCAAAAAATTTCATGAAATCTATTGAATTTAAATCAAGTACAGAGGAAATCAATGAGAATTGATTGTACATAAGACCCTCTTTAAACCTCTACATCATAGTCATTGCATATATAGACCTGCTCACTTGATAAGTTAAAGCTGATAGATAGGATGAAAGAAGGGGTCTGAGGAGGAGGTAAAACCATTTGAGGGTGTTTTCATGATGATGGATAACTCCATTAGGCCTCATAACCATTATGAGACAAAGATAAAATCCCACTACATTCTACCTAGACCCTATTCAAACCTAATTGTATACACAGATCTCTAGGGAATATAGATGAAAATGGTCAATTTGAATTGATTTTGAGACCATAGAGACCATAAAGAAATGGTGAAAATCATGTTCAAACATTTCATGAGGTTCTAGATCCCTGACAGTTGGAGAAAAGAGAAAATACAGGCAGCTAGGTTATTTGGTGCAAGATGGCTCAAGAACCTTAGGCTTGACTAAAGAGAGTGAAATAAACCTAAGGGAGATAAAAAGGGTTGGAGAAACATGGAAAAAATTAAATGAGGTTATCATTAACCTTATTTAAGTGTTCATGGGAATAGTCAAACTCAAAATATGCACCTACAAACCTCAATCCTTCTTAGACCTCATAAAACACCTACTAGTAGTCCGAGAGGTTATCTTCCTTTATTCAGTATAATAAAGAGGTGTTGCATGGGAAATTATGATCCTATGGAAGTTTAGATACCTTAATTTAATTTTAATTTGTGTAATTGGTTGGTTGATTCATGCCCCAAGCTTTATGAATCATCTTTAAGACCTTAAGGCACTTTCAAGCTGCTTAGGAGAGCTAGAATGATCCAATGAGAGATAAGTGGATTTAGATTCCTCCAAATGAATTGGGTAAACATATAAATGACCTAAAACATGTCCATAACTCTCCTAAACATCACCCCATACCACTGGTTTGTACTTGTAGGTATAGAACTATATGGAATATGCCAAAAAGTGTCATTTTATGTTATTTAGGAGGTCCGTACAAGGTATCAAAAATTCAAAATTGACCTTGATAATATTCAAGGTGGAACCTAACTAAATAAAAAATTAATTTAAGGTTTTTCACATGTGGGTATCCTATATAATAAAATTTTAGTCTTTAGGTAGGGAGGCCTAATTGAGACCTAGTTAGGAGAGAGAAGCAACAAAAAAGTACACTTCCACTCACTTTTTGATCCTAAAACTTTTCATGGAGTTGTAAGGACATATTTTGTACTAAAATATGCCTTTATTTTCTCAATATAATTCATAAAAATCTCTACACAAGGAGGTTTTCATGATTTTAGGGCTATAAGGAATGAGGCCTAATTGGAGCTTTTAGTAGAGAACGAATTCTTTGGGTTAGTTTGAGACCTCAAAATGAATTTTTCTAGGTCCAATATGAATTGAATAAGTCATACATGAAGATAAGACAAGCTGAAGAATATGAATTCATGTTTTGAAACTTGTATGCAAGATTGGCCTAAGGAGATGAAGAGTCTTCTAAACACTTAGCAAAAATAGGAAGTGATGTGTCAAAAAGAACCTGAATAGATCAATTGAGAGGTGTCAAAATTAGGGAAAATATGTAACTCAATCTGATTTGACCGTCAAAAAGGCCACTTGTCATTTAATAAGCCAAAGTAAAGGGTAATTTTAGAGAGCTAGTCAAGATGTCAAGCAATCATTCTAATTTATACGCCACTTGGATCAAGGAAACAACTTTAGAGGAGCTACACATGGAATTTAGGACCTATTGAGTTAATTTCATAACTCCTCTCTTTTTTGTAACTTATAAAACACTTGTCACCTCTCTCTCTCCTACACCCTTCTCTTCTTCTCTCTCACTTATGCTATATATTGAGCCAAAATTGGCTAAGTTTGTATCCTCCACATGGGTATGGTGAAGCCCTACCCATTTGTAGCCTTTGATAAATGAATAAAAACTTGGTTTTACCTTCTCCATGGACTATTTCAATGTTCATGTTAGACTAGTTGATCTTACTAAGTTATAGATTTAATTCCTTGGCATGTTGCCCTTGTTTAGCATTCATATTCAAATTGAAAGTATTTTTTCAAGTCTCTTAAAGTGTTCAAATAGAGTGTTTAGTGGTTTAGTGAGTTGTATTTTCACTAGTGTCATGTCATGACCTCTTGACTAGTCCTCCTAGCTCAAGCTTTTTTCACAAACCTCCATGATAAATATTGATGTAGAGAGGCATATTTGGATTAGTGTCACGAGTAGGTTAGGCTCTTGTTTGAAGTAAAATTATAGTTAGTTGGTATTTATCAGTTCATATTTAGTGCATTACCTCCATTAGAGTAGGTTTCTCTCCCTTTTCCTATCAAGTGTTAGAGTAGTGTTTGATCTTAAGTGGTTCATCAAGGGGAACTAGCCCTTTAATCTAGAGATTCACCTCTCCAATAGGTTACCCATAACCTTGAGGTGTTTCCATGTTACATCAAGTTTGGAAGGATTGAACTACCTTCCAAAGGGTGAAAATTTGATGCATAATAGTAATCACCACCCATAAGTTATATATGATGCCATATCTCATTTATGTTATTATATGGAGGAGATTTTATAGTGGATTGTCCAAAATAGGTATAATGTATGCCTCTCAAATATATGAATATTATCCTCAATTGACAATAAGTGAAAGAGCTAAACATTTTTTCATGTCAATGATGCTTTTCTTCACTTTGTCATTCAAATGTTCAAGGTAGAGCCTTATAATCATGCTTCTCTATTGGTGCCTCTAAAAATATTTTGAGATGGGGTGGTTGGTTCATATATTTCCCTATATTTTCCTACATCAGGGCATGTGGGTGTGATTTTGCCCCTTATATGATTCCAAGGTTTGTAGATGATAGATGGGCACTCATGTAACTAGTGTGCCAATTGATGGAGACACATAATATTTTGGTTTATAAACATAAATCTACCAAAGCTCATTTTCCAATTATTATTGGTAGGTACACATGTGCCATATTACATAAGGCTAAATCAATAGAAGTAGACATGACTTGGGTCACTCTCTAATAATTTCATAGTCACCCCTCTTTTAATATAATGGGAATAATAGAGCATGCTTTGAGTGGGTCATTTAAACACATCCTTTATTATGAGGAATTTTAGATGGATTGTGATGAGGAGAGGGAATTTAGACTACTTGACTCTGCTCGCTTCACACTAGATCAAGTAATTAGGTTCAATATTTTAGATATTCTTAATGATTCAAATATTGAAGAGGATGATGAAGTGATAGATGAGAACTAGGTAGTGCCAAGGGAGAACCAAATAGACACCATTTATGTAATAAAATTTGTATGAACCACCCCACAACCTATCCTTCAGATCTGGATTAGGATCATCCTCCCCCCAGTTCTATTTAGAGGACTCCCACACATGACCCAAATTCAAATTCCCTTTGTCACTCCTCTCTACCATCTAAAGTTTATGTATTCATTGATTTTAAGAAATACATGTTACACATTATTTACATACACACATACATTTCATAATATATGATTACTATTAATGACAAAGATGTTACACATGGACATAAATATGTTGGTCTTAACCTAGTGACCATGTAGATACTAGGGGCATTTTTTTATAAAGGTTTCACTAATACAAGTTATACCTTTTTATGACCTCTATACCATGTTGAGATACCTATATTTCTTACACATGCCTTACTAGTTACTCATTTATTACATAATGATAAATGATATATAATTACATTGTGATGTGACATAGATACATATGGATGGTGTAGACTAGTTCCTTATTCTATGCTCCATTATTGTTGTTACTCTTTTACATGATAGGTTGTTTTGTATTCACCATTGTGTGCAACCTTTGGCCTTGTTTTATGTGATGGTGGACCAAATTTGACCCTAGGTCAAGTTTATTCAACCCCTTATATAATCAAACTTCCTATAGGATCTTGTTAGGTCATAAATGGTCACATGGTCATGTTTAGGGTCACTTAATATGTTTACCTTAGTCTTTTGTGTCATTTGTCTTAAAATTCACTTATGTCACCTTTTTGGCCTTTCTAATGAACTTTTACATAACTTTCATGAAAGGGCAAATGTAAAACTATTTTCCAATGTACAAGGTGTTAGTTCAGTGTTAGATGGCAATTTGATAATTGACAAATATAGGTTCAACGTGGAAAGGAGGAGATAAAAATAGATTCAAGCAGTTTAAAGTTAATTTTATGGTCAAGCTAAATTAATTGGCATGTGAGATGGATGCAGGATGGTATATTTATATTACCACATGTGTTTTCTAAGATTGATAATCTTTAACATGTTTAAAATGACAAAAATTGCTTTATCTCTCTTATCACTCTCCTAGATAAGGTCATATAGGTCAATCGATCCCTCTTGGTACAGATAATATAGGAGGAATTGAGTTGAATGCATTATATGAGTGAAATTAGCCTCAATTCAATTCCTTTTCATGTAAAAATTTATAGGTTTAGTGTACTATACTCTATGAACCATCACTAAGAAGGTTGATGACTCAAAACTACCTACTCATCCCAATAGCCTTTAAGGTAAGAAAACCCACTGATGAATCAAATGGAATACATTTCTATAAGATAAACATCAATCTTTACTGAAACACCCACTTCACATGGAGCACCAACCCCAACTCGCTCAACACCAACTCAACTAGGCTTTAACAAGCACCCACTTGTAAGGAGGAACCAACCTCCTATGTGACTCAACACCAATTTATCTAATTGATACACTTGATCACATTCATAAGCCCTTGTTTCTCATAAAATAGATGATGATCTTCTTTCTCAGCTCTTCACTCATTTATGTCCCTCTCAAACTGGCCTTTCACCTTCTTTGCTCAACTAACCCTCTTCATGGCTTGATTAGGTTTTTTGAACTTGATCCTCATATGAATAACCTATATTATATATTCATGACACTTATATAATTTTTCTCATGACCTCTTTCTACTCACCAATGATCTATATCATTAGCTTGTTCTCCACTCTCTTAGCACACATAAATAGGCCCAAAATGCCTTGCTTTTATACAAGTCACTTGATCATATCCTTCTTAGTTAGTCACACATTATTATCTTCTTACGACATACATATAATAGGTATTATAATAATAAAATAATATTCATTAATCATAAATCAATCAATACATTAGGTCGGTCATAGCTCAATTAGCCCTTACTCCTCTTTTAGGCTTTATGGAGACCTAATAGGCCTTCTTAGCAAGACGTTACCCTTTGATATTTATTAAAGCATATTAAAACACATCACATTATACAAAAACATCATATTACACTTTAATAGACCTTATATAACTTCACTTTGGGTCCATAACACCTTTTAGGTCTAACCATCATTTAAACCCTTTCTCAAATCACTATTTATAAAAGCCCTGTGTATACACAGAAAATTTGTCTTGAAAAACTAAGGAAAACACTCAATTTTTCAAAGAAAATTGGAAAAAATTAAATATTTAGAAACCTCATAGCGTCATAATCATCTCAAAATTTATAAGATGCTTCAACGCAGAGTATACTGGCTTAAACTCTTCTCTGCAAGATGCTCACTCAGAACTATCAAATGTCTTCAAAACCTAGTCAGGGAAACATGAAATTATATCACTTGATTGAAAATATTAAAGGGATTTAAATGCATGAACAAAATATTATAAAATCCTTAGAGAAAACTCCATCAAATATATCATAAGCTCTAATAAAAACTATTGGTCTTATAGACTAATTTGTTGACCTTCTCTCTCACAGACTCCACTCAGCCAGATAAGTCATTTTGGATTCAATGTTCTACCTCTTACACTGAATTCCAAGATTATTTAAATCATGGATATATTATTCAAGTCCAAAAAACTATCATCAAATAGTTTAATCTATCACTCTTATATGAAAACACATCAAAAATCATCTTCTCACTTCTACCTGATTTTCTTACTGTCTGCACTTCTAGGTCTATTAGCAACTAGCCAAATTGGATCACTAAATTTTCACTCTTGAGATATATAAACCTATCCAAAAACCTTCATGAATAATAACTACAAGTCTCACACTTTGACTTTCATCCACTGAAAAACTTTGACTCGCTCAACTTTGCTCGCTACAACATATCTTTGAAAGGTAAACACTTTCTTATAGGGTCTACTTACTCACCTGAGAAACCAATCACACCAAGAAATACCTGGGAGAGTTGACTTTAACCTCCAATTACTTAATTGGCCATATCAAACCATTTTGATCTCTCTAGAACAAGATCTTCAATAGTAAGTCATTATTGGGGTTATTTAAGGGTTTAGACAATTTTTAGTATTAACAATCATTCATAAAACTTAGATCCTCCTTAGAGAAACCAATGTTTGGAACTTTGAACTAGAACCCTTCCTTATCTACCATGAATAATTTAGGTTCTCATATAGATGCTATACATGCTAATGAGCACTCGAAAAACCTTTTCAAGTTGACAACTCTTCATTTTATGCACTTGAGTAACCTTGAAACACTTTTTCAAGATTTTATTGTAAACCTTTAGGTCCATAACACCTTTTAGATCCAACCACCATTTGAACCCTTTCTAAAATCATTATTTATAAAAGACCTGTGTATACATAAAAAATATGACTTGAACAACTAAGGCAAACACTCAATTTTTCCAAAAAAATATGGGAAAAAATTAAATATTTAGAAACCTCATAACCTCAGGGTCATCTCAAACTTCATCATTAATTTAGAGTATATAGGCTCAAAATCTTCTCTACTAGATTCTCACTCAGAACTATCAAATGTCTTCAAAACATAGTCAAGGAAAAATGAAATTTTGTCACTTGATTGAATATATTTAAGGGATTTAAATTCATGAAAAAGATCTTATAAGATCCTCAAAATTTTTTCCATCAAATATATTAGAAGCTCTAATGGAAACTATTTGTCTTATAGATCAATCTGTTGACCTTCTCTCTCACAGACTCTACTCAGCCAAATAAGCCATTTTGGCTTCAATGTTACAACTTCTTACATTGACTTCTAAGGTTATTTAAAGCATGGATATATTATTCAAATCCCAAAAAACATCATCAAATACTTCAATTTATCACTCTTATATGAAAACACATCAGAAATCATCTTCTCACTTTTACCTAATTTTCTTACTATCTGTACTACTAGGTCTATTAACGACTGGCCAAATTGGATCACTAACTTTTTACTCTTGAAACTTGGAACATGCCCAAAAACCATCATGAATAATAATTACAAGTCTCAGACTTTGAATTTCATCCACTGACTAACTTTGACTCGCTCAACTCTGCCTGCTATAACATATCTTTAAAAGGTAAGCACTTTCTTGTAGGGTCT
Organism: Torreya grandis; assembly: GCA_037957365.1. Taxonomy (NCBI): domain Eukaryota; kingdom Viridiplantae; phylum Streptophyta; class Pinopsida; order Cupressales; family Taxaceae; genus Torreya; species Torreya grandis. Next base: position 9,148,269 of record JARHVA010000023.1, read on the forward strand.
GCTTATTCACCTAAGAAACCAATCACACCAATAAATACTTGGGAGAGTTGAATTCAACCTCAAATTACTTAATTGGACATATAAAATGATTTAATATTTCTAAAATAAGATCTTCAACATTGGGTCATTATTGGGGTTCTTTGTGGGTTTAGACAACTTTCAGTATTAACAATCATTCATATAACTTAGATCCTCTTTCTAGAAACCAATGCTTGGAACTTTGAACTATAACCCTTCCTTATCTACCATGAATAGTTTAGGTTCTCATGCGGATGCTATACATGCTTATGATCACTTGAAAAACCTTCTCAGGTTGACAACTCTTCATTTTGTGCACTTGAGTAACCTTGAAACACTTTTTCAAGATTTTATTGTAAACCTTTAGGTCCATAACACCATTTAGGTCCAACCACTATTCAAACCCTTTCTCAAATCACTATTTATAAAAGACCTATATATGCACAAAAAATTTGTCTTGAACAACTGAGGCAAAAACTCAATTTTTATAAACAAATATAGAAAAAAACTAAATATTTAGAAATATCATAACCTCAAGGTCATCTCAAACTTCATTAGATGCTTTAACTCAGAGTATACAAGCTCAAACACTTCTCTATAAGATGCTCACTCAGAACTATCAAATGTCTTCAAAACATAGTCAGGGAAACATGAACCTTGATCACCTGATTGAACATATTCAAGGGATTTAAATGCATGAAAAAAATCTTATAACATCTTGAGAGCAACCTCCATTAGATATATCATAAGATCTAATGGAAACTATTGGTCTTACAAACCAATCTGTTGACCTTCTCTCTCACAGACTCCACTTGGCCAGATAAGCCATTTTGGATTCAATGTTACAACCTCTTACACTAACTTAAAAACTTCTTCAAAGCATGGATATATTATTCAATTCCCAAAAAACATCATCAAATAGTTCAATCTATCACTCTTATATGAAAACACATCAAAAATTATCTTCTCACTTTTGCCTAATTTTCTTACTATCTGCACTACTAGGTCTATTAGCGATTGGCCAAATTGGATCACTAACTATTCACTCTTGAAATATAGAACCTATCCGAAAAACTTCATGAATAATAACTTCAAGTCTCACACTTTGAATTTCATCCACTGAGCAACTTTGATTTTCTCAACTCTACCTGTTACAACATATCTTCGAAAGGTAAGCACTTTATTGTAGGGTCTACTTACTCACCTAAGAAACCAATCACACCAAGAAGTACCTAGGAGCATTGAATTCACCCTATAATTACTTAATTGTCCATATCAAACCATTATGATCTCTCTAAAACAAGATCTTCAACATTGGGTCATTATTGGGGTTCTTTGAGGGTTTAGACAACTTTCAGTATTAACAATCATTCATAAAACTTAGATCCTCTTTCTAGAAACCAATGCTTGAAACTTTGAACTAGAACCCTTCCTGATCTACTATGAATAGTTTAGGTTCTCATGTAGATGCTATATATGCTAATGAGCACTTGAAAACCTTCTCGGGTTGACAACTCTTCATTTTGTGCACTTGAGTAACCTTAAAACACTTTTTTGAGATTTTATTGTAAACCTTTAGGTCCTTAACACCATTTAGGTCACTATTTGAACCCTTTCTCAAATCACTATTTATAAAATCCATGTGTATGCACAAAAAATTATCTTGAACAATTGAGGTAAACACTCAATTTTTCAAACAAATTGTAGAGTTATAAATTACTCTACATTTCATCTTATTTTTTTTCAGCTGCACACTGCCAATTTTGTCCTCACATTCATTGGAAAAAAAATTAAATATTTATAAACCTCATAACCTTAAGTTCATCTCAAACTTCATTAGATGCTTCAACTCAGGGTATACAGGCTCAAAATCTTCTTTACAAGATGCTCACTCAGAATTGTCAACTAACTTCAAAACATAGTTAGGGAAACATGAACTTTTGTCACCTGATTAAATATATTAAATGTATTTAAATGCATGAAAAATATCTTATAACATATTGAGATCAACCTCCATCAAATAGATTATAATCTCTAATGTAAACTATTGGTCTTACAAACCAATCTGTTGACCTTCTCTCTCACAGACTCCACTCAACCAGATAAACCATTTTGGATTCAATGTTTTAACCTATTATACTAACTTAAAAACTTATTAAAAGCATGGATATATTATTCAAGTCCCAAAAAACATCATCTAATACTTTAATCTATCACTCTTATATGAAAACACATTAAAAATCATCTTCTCACATTTGCCTAATTTTCTTATTGTTTGCACTACTAGGTCTATTAGCAACTGGCCAAATTGGATCACTAAATTTACACTATTGAGATATGGAACCTATCCAAAAACCTTCATGAATAATAACTACAAGTCTCACACTTTGACTTTCATTCACTGAGAAACTTTGACTCAGTCAACTCTAACTACTACAATATATCTATGAAAGACAAACACTTTCATGTAGGGTCTGATCACTCACTTAAGAAACCAATCACACCAAGAAATACCTATAATATTTAAATTCAACCTAAAATTAATTAAATGGCCATACCAAACCATTTTTATCTCTATAGAATAATATATTCAACATCGAGTCATTTTTAGGGTTCTTTGAGGGTTTAGACCAACTTCTAGTCTTAACAATCATTCATAAAACTTATCTCCTCTTTCCAAAAATGAATGCTTGGAAATTTGAGCTATAAACCTTCATTATATACCATGAATAACTTAGGTTGTCATGTAGATTCTATACATGCCAATGAGAACTTTAAAAACCTTCTTGGATAGACAACTCTTCATTCTGTGCACTTGAGTAACCTTGAAACAATTTTTCAATCTTTTCTTGTAAACCATGATCTGAATCTTTATGCACATACTTAAAAAAACTTAACTCACCTTTTTCAATGTTTACCTACTCACCCATGTCTTATAAACTGATCCTTATGCCTCATCTAGCCACCATCTCTCTATTACTTTCTAGGCCTTGACCTACAAGTCTCATTAGGCCTTGAATCTGACCTTCTATCCACCTTGTAGGCCTCACCTTGAAACTTTATTGTGTTACAATGCCTTTTATGTATTATCAATAAACCTCACACACTCACTCTTATTTAGAGATACAATAGATCATCTTTGTGGCTCATTCAGTGCATCTTCAGAGCTATTTACAGATCTTCAAATCTTGACTAAAGATCTTTGTATCATCTTCAGAGCTGCATACATAGAAAAGATAACCTTTTAATCATTTTCAAGGTCTTCAATGCCTCATGTACAAAATCAAATAATATTTTTTATGTTCAAACACTATCAAGAATTCTTCAGAGCATTATCATCTTTATATTTCATTTAGAGCATTCTCAGAACTGCTTACACAGATCTTTGGAGCATATATTTTCTTCTTTGTAACTCACTCATTTCATCATGATACCTAAACATACCTTACCACAAGGTCTAGACAAAGCTTTGAAAGATATTTTGACACTTAAAAATACTTATCTATACTTACTTATGGTGATCCTAATGATATTTCACAAGATGACATAAGAACATTCTTCAAAGAGTACTCTCACATTATTGCTTTCATACAACAACAATACTAACTATGTTGGAAAAATAACTTATCATACACATACCTCAAGGCTTACTTGACAATTCATCTTCATAAGATCCTTTGACATCAATACATTAATGAAATAACCATGCACCTTCAAAAGAACCTTTGGCATCAATGACAACATTAAATACCAAAGCTCAACACTCAATGATAATTATCAACATGAAGGTCTTAATTATTTGAAACTAGGTGGAGTTGAAGATGGTTCATATACATCATCATACTTTAATACAATATCAACCTACAAGACTATGTAAGACGTCTGAGCTAAAGTGTTGAAAATTCTCTAGAGGTGTATAAGTCTAATTGAAGCTTTCAACTAGGTTTGAGAACATAAAGGAAGTCATTGTATGAATAATAAGGAAAATACACATAGCCAGATTCAAATCCATGTTCACAGGGTTAAAATGAGACTTATTACCTTAATATATATGAAAAGGGATTTTTCCCTGTATATTGCCATCTTGTGATGAGAATATATGAGGTTTGAGTGAGTCTTGTATCTCCATCCTTATAGCTTGGACATGGTAGTAATGTGTAAACATGATAGGGGGTGAATATAGTAAATAAGAGATAATGAAAAAGAGTTTAAAATTTCATCAAGTTTACACTAAAGGCATTAAATAAACACAGTGATAAAAAGCACAATGAAACTTGAACTTACATACTTGTAGTATGTGGATGAAAAAGTGATGAGAACATGGTCTCAAGACAAAAATTGAGTCCATAAAAGTGTGAAATAGTGTCAATGACCTCAGGGGGAACTAAAAATTATGAAGGGCAATGTTCAAATCTATGTAGTCACCTACAACATATTCATTATTCCCTAAATGAGTCCCTACAATCTGACATATTGACAAGTTAGTTCATGCTAGTGGAAGATGTAAGCTAGAACATGGTTAGACATATGAAATGAATGAAGATGTATAATCACTTGTAGAATTGTGCGTACTTACATATGTCCCTCATATAATCATCAACACTTATAGGAATCCCATGATTCCCTAAAATGAACACCTATAGTTTGGTCTATATTGTAGACTAGTCTAGGTGTATGAGGTATGCAAGTTGGTTTGGTATGCAGTGATAGAAATGGATGATCATGTTTAAAACATACGTAGTGTAATGATATACTTCCATGTGACTTTAATGGATAGGATTAATAGATTAAAGACCAGGTTTTCAACCTTAGTCTGGAATTAACCAAATCTTGCATAATACACAAACCTAGTGAGCCTCTCTTGAAGAATTAAAAGTTTGAGGGGTCTATGGGTGTGATCTAACTATAAAAATTGGTAAAAACATAATCATGAGTTTTTAAATTCCTCCATAGTCTCAATTTTGTCAATAAAATAGGGGAGATGTCCTCCATTTTGTCTCAAACAAAGGGCACTCCACAAGCAACCCAAACACCAGGTTTGGTATTTGAAGAGTGGAGGAGTTGAAGGGGAGAGTTTTGGACAATTGTGGAAGGTGTATGATATTTAAATAAATGTGAAAAAATACATAAAGGGAATTATAACCATTATAAACCCCCATAAGGGTCAAACACATAGTCAACATGGTCTAGGCATATTAGGCCTATAACTAAGCCTAAACCCTACAGATTTCTAAAATTGATTCACATGACATGAGAACCTTACAATCACTTTAGGACCTTCAAGGGAAATTGAAAGACTATTGGGAGCCATTTTTTTACATAGAGCATCACCAAGTTGGTCAATTTGTCCTAATTCTCTTACAAACCTACTCAGAATGCACACAATGAGCTTGAGGGTCACTTTCATCTACTCATATCAGTACAAACCTTATGATGAGACCTTAATAACTTGGGGAGAGTTGAAGGGGGTCCTATACCAAAAATTTATGAAATTTGTTCCAAGTTTGGACATCAATATTTTATGAACAATCATTAACAATCCAAACCTCTTAAAACCCTCTCAAAACCCTAGTTCAAACCCAATGGGAAAGATATGGTGGGAAATGATTCCAAGAGGGATAAAATGGCCATGAAATTACCTTAGAATTTATGAAAATCTCCTAAGCTCCATGACATACACTTTGGTTGTATTGTCATCTATATAGATAGGGCTAATACTGAGTTTCTTGTAGGATTTGAGCTATTTTATAGGTGCAAAGGAGGATAGATAGGTGAGACCCATTATGGTAGGTCTTTAGAGACTTATCCTAAATTCTAAAAGTCATTTCTCACCTTGGTTAAATATGAAAATAGATCTGCTATCTCATTCATCATAAGCAGTCTAAATATACAATGAGAAGGTAAGATGACTATAAATTGATGGAAGTGAGAAGTGTTCTATGAGTTTCATTGAGGTATATTTGATAGAATAGAGGATAAATGAGGTTTATTCAAGATGCATAACACATATTTAATGCATTTATTTGATCAACTTCAAGTAAATTTGAGTGATAAATGTGAGGACATACCTTAAGGACTAATGATGAATGACTATAAGTAGTGAATGACAGGTGACATGGATGAATGCATCAATTAGGGAGGCATAAATGAAGTGTAATGACTGATTCTCTACCTTCTCATGTCATATCATATGTGCCAATGTTTCCTATGGTAGTTTTTGATAATCAAGTGAACCCCTCATCACCATAAATGCAATTTCAAGTAAGACAATGAAGGGTCTACACCAACTCGAGGAAGGTGGTCTGTTTGAGATTAACACATGTTCATAACAACCTCCTGAATTATTTTTTAGTTCATTCCATGGTATTGTAACTAGATTATGAAGTTTGACACCTAGTCTTGTGACCCTTGAGCTTCACTCCTCTCTCCTCTTCTAAGTTTTATATATTCAAGCCTTTTTGGCTTTGTAATAAATCCATAATTGGTATGGTAAAGACCTACTAGTTTTGAATCCTCATTTGCCTTTTTATAATTTTATTTCATTCTCTAAAATATCTTGCCTAAGTGAGTTAAGTGGTTTTTGTGGTTGACAAGTGATGAACATGCTCTCCTTGCTTCCATTTCTACTCTTGCATATCTTGTGTAATTGATCTTATAACATGTTTCATAAATTGTATAGTTTGTTAAGTGTGTCATGAAGTGTGAGAGGGATTAATAGTGTCTTGTATCAGAGCTTTTTTTCACCCACCTCTAGATAGGAATATAAATATACCTCTATGATAAATACTAATGATAGAAGGACATATAGTTAGGGTTAGTTTAGTGGTTTTCTTTCTTGGTATAGATGCAGAGTCTGTTGTGTGCAGTTATCTTAGTGTATCATCTCATTAGCATAGGTTTATTTTATGTTTAATTATTCTATTTTCACCCCTAATAGTTATTAGTCTAGTGTATTGGGAGCTTGGAAGATAAATCAAGAGAGCTATCCCTTTCAAACCTAGATATATATCTCTTGTAGTGGCTTGTCTATGAAGGGAGATAGTTCCATGTTTTCGTAAACTTGAGAAAGTCTTATTGACTTATCTAGGGTGAAATTTTAGGATACAATAGTTTTGGCATGCCTGGTGGAATATGAAGTCCATGAAGTTTGTTGAAGGTAGATGCTATCTTTGACAATAAGGAGTTGTAATAGTCCATTTTTTACAACATTTGGCAACTCCAACATTTCAATCTTAGTTTCAGACTAGTGAAATATTTCGTGCCTAAGGTAAACACAAGGTCTCTCACCAAAGGCATACCTTTTGAATTTCAAGAGCTTCCTCCTTACTCTTAAAAAATAAGTAGATTTAAAAACACTCATCCCTATCCAAAGAGGTCATATCTTACTCATAATCCCATAAGAAAGTTATTGATTTCCCCATTCTTGTAAAGTCCTAAGGTCACCATGTCAAGGAACCATCCTTTTCTTTCCTTCAATGTCTATATCCCTCTAGACTTGATCAATATGATGATATCCCCATATTTTTCCTCAAAAGTTTTCCATCATACACTAGTGAGTCTTACATCACACTTATTGAGCATATAATAAATATTGATAACTTCTATAATATCCATCACATCATAGAGGAGAACATTGCCATTAGGTTGTTGAATATCTCTTTCAAAGGTAAAGCTCTTGATTGGTATGGAACATTGGCACCTGAATCAATCACAACTTGGGATGAGCTAAGAGATGTACTGAGAAGAAGATTTGAAGACAAGAGTGACAACTTGTCACTAATGGAGAAGATAACCACCATTAAGATAACACCTCTATAAGTCATTCATGACTTTAAAAAAAGATTTTAGAAGACATGGGATAATATCCCAATCTTGGTAAGTCTAATAACTCACCATGCTTTTGTACATTACCTTAAATCATTTGATAGTGACATTTCAATGATGATACAATCTATGGGAGGTGACACTCTACCTAATACATATGAGGTGGCCATTAAGGTAGAGAATTGTTTGATTCAGGATGGAAAGATTGATCCAAGACATCCCATACCTCTATTCCTGACTTATAAACTCCTACACTTGATTTTGATCCTATTCCTACACCTAAAAATACGTCTATTGCCCCTAGTCAACCAAACAAACCTAATGAGGTAGAAAGGATGAGAGCTATGGAGTAAGAGATCTTAGGTCTAAAGAGTATCATTTAATAACAGTAAGTTAAGTCATTCTAAATTCAATACCAACCCAATCAATCCTACCCTAACTATCAAGGTAATATACCTCCTTTCTAAGGTTATCCATAAGCTCAAGGATAACTGGTCCAATCAAATACATATGGTGGATATAACCCCAACACTCTTTCTACCTCAAGGACACTAGTGCCTACTCAAAATAATCCTACCCAAGATCATAATAGTCAAACTTCATTGGATCAATCTTATAATCCATCTCCCTATGTTAATGAGTCATTAAATCAAGCCTTTAGGAAAAATTTGGGGACTATGTCAGCTATGAATCAAGATGAAGTATAAAATGGAGGAGTGACTGATGGAAACGGTGCTTAAATGGGTTATGTAATGGGAAATTAGTAGCAAGATAGATCGTGTGTAGTTAATCATCAAGCATAGTCAAGCATAGATGTGAATTCTATAGATGCAAACACATGGAGTGAGAGGAAGGCAATTGAGGAAGTTCAAGGGGACACTAATGGTTATCTAATGAATGTTAAAATAAGTATAAGACCAGGTATGTATAATTTCATTCTAAATGCACAAGTAACTCAAAGAGTTCAAAATGTTATAATTGATTTCATACCTAGACAAGTAAACCTATTTCAAGAGGAGCTGTCAAAGCTTAGTTTGACATCCAAAAAACCTAGCCAAAGAGAGGGAGCCTTGATAAACACTATGAAGGGAAGTGAAGGTCAATCAAGCAAGGTTAAAAAGGTATAAAAACCTCTTCCATTCTATCTATACATAATTATTGGAGATTATTTGGTGCACAATTTTCTCATTGATATTGGATCTAACACTTATGTCATGCTCAAGTTAGTATCTAATAAATTGAATTGAAAGTATGAGACTCATGCTAAAGGAGTGCTACAATTGGATGGATTAGTTTTCAAGACCATTGGTATAATCAGAAGTTTGCAAATCATTCTCCATGATTTTCCTACCTTCACCATTTTTTAAGATGTTATAGTGGTAGATGTGCCTCCTCATTTTTCACTTCATTTATCTATAGAGTTCACTAATAAAATTAGAGGTTATTTGACCTCAGACTAGTCTTACATGGGTTTTAGGACTAGATATGGTACAAAAGTGACAATTAAGTTTGAACTTCTTTCTAGTTTTAATGTTGAACCTTATGTGCCTTATAATTTTAACATGAATTACAATGTGATTGAAGAAGATGATCGCCCTAGTGATCAAGAAACTCTAACTCTCCTTGATGGCATATCTGATTTGTATCTTGATGAGTGGGGTACTAAGCAAGGTGATTTTGAGGAAACTGGTCTTGGAACTTACATTCTTCATGAGCATATTAATGGATTCCTTGAGGTATATCATGATAACATCTTATAATAAGTTACATTGGGAAACTATCTTATACATGTGGATGGTGATGTGAATATCCCAGCTATGTCAAAATATGGCTATCCTAGTGAGCATCCCATTCTGCCTACAAAAGGAGAAAACATTTTTGAACCTGAACCTCAAGAGGAAGTTGATGACATTAGGAAAAAATACTATGCCATTGTTCAGGAATTTGAGAAATTTAGTAGACCTCCAGTCCTTCAAGATGAATGTAGACCTGATGTTAAGGTCAATCATGTTCTCAATAATCATAAAGAAGAGATTGAGATCTCTATCAAGAAAGAAACAACCTTGACAAAACATGATGTGATTGATGAGCATAATGAATAGTTGGAGGTCTCAAATGAGAAAGAAACACGCTTGGTAGAATATGAAGTGTTCAATGAACATAAGGAGGATAGTCTTGATGACTTACAATAAGAAGCATGCCATACTTCAAAGACACTTGAGGTTGAGAACTCTTTGATGACTCACATGATTCAATTTTAGGAGTGTCACTTAAACATGACAGAGGTCAAGCTAGATATATATACAAATAAGTACCTTAGTGATCTAGGTGGAGTATTCTTGAGTATTCCAAATGGAAAACTTGCAGTTAGAAAAGGAACTAAACATGGTAAGCCACTTGACTATCTTCACAAAAAAGTATTCATTTACAAGTATTCATAATATGAGGATTTGTTTTCTTGGAATAACAACAATGCAAAAGACATTGTCTTTGACCTTGATTGAAGAAGTGAAGAAGATGATTTTCACATCAAGTTCCTTGAGGTATTGTACATATTAAGATAAGTGTATTTCCTTTCAGTTGGTTTGTGTTTTCCATAAATGTTCATGTTAAACACAAGTGTGAGTTTGTTTCTTATCTTGTTGCTTATTTAATTATTGTGTCTAGTGTGTTTGGTGTCCTTTCAAATGTTTATCAATGTCAAGAACAATGTATAGGTGACCCCATAGCCTAATGGATAGGAGAAGGCTACTAGTCTTTGGTATAATAAGCTTGTCACCCCTAGGAAATCACCAAAATGTTGACCAAATTTGACCCTAGGTCAAAAATAATCAACCCCCTATATTTTAAAACTTCCTATATGGTCTGGCTAGGTCATAAAATGGTCATGTGGTCACGTTTAGGGTCACTTAATATGTTTACCTTAGTCTTTTGTGTCATTTATCTTAACATTCCCTTGTGTCACCTTTTTGGCCTTTCTAATGAACTTGTAGGTAACTTAATGAAAGGAAAAATGTCAAAAAAAATTCCAATGTCTAAGGTGTTAGTTGAGTGTCAGATAATAGTTTTTTAACTGATAAATGCAGGTTCAACATGGAAAGGAGATAACAACAGTTTTAAGTAGTTAAAAGGTAGTTGTACAATCAAGTACAAATACTTGGCACATGGGATGGATGTAAGGTCTCTTAAAATTACCACATTTATTTTAAAATATTAAGAATATTTAACAAGTTCAAATATGAAAAAAAATGCTCCATATTTCATATCTCTCTGTTAGACAAGGTCATATAGGTAAACTTGTCCACTCTTGGTAGAGATAGTACAAGAGGAATTGAGATGAATGCATTTTACGAGTGATATTAGCCTTCATAAAATTCATTTTCATGGCAATATTTGTAGGTTTGGTGTAAAATTCTATACAAACCATCACTAATAAGGTTGATGAATCAAAATTGCCTGCTCATCCCCATGGTCTCTTGTTTTCTTATATTTTTGGAGTTGTCTAATGATTTCAAGTATTGTAGGTGTCTGTACTGAGTTTTTTATTCCTTTTCATGTTGTTCTCATATATGTTAGCATGTTTTAATATGAATCTATATGCAATATCACTTTATTATGATAAAGATGCATAAATATCAATGGTCTACAGATGTTTTTTTTAGGTGTAGTGCTTTGTCCTCTCATATTGGTTTTAGGTTAAAGGTAATATACTAAGCTAACATTCTATTTGAACATGGTGATGGTATAGGCAATTTTGATAGAGTTATGTAGGTATTAAGGCTTTGAAACCAGGTGGAGTTGAAGATGGTTCATATACTCAATCATAATTCAATACAATAACAACCTACATGATTGTGTAGGAGGTCTAAAGTAGAGTAATGAAAATGCTCTAGAGGTGTTTAAGTCCAATTAAAGCTTTCAACTAGGACTAAGAACATAAAATAAGTCATTATACGAATGATAAGGCTTATACACATAGCCAAATATAAATCCATGTTCACAAGGTTAAAATGAGACTCATTACCTTAATATATCTAAAAAGGGATTTTTCCCTATTTATTACCATCTTGTGATGAGAATCTATGAGGTCTGAGTGAGTCTTGTGTCTCCATCCTTGCAACCTAGACATGGTAGTAATGTGTGAACATTATAGGAGGTGAATTTAGTCAAGAATAAGAGTTTAAAATTTCATCAAGTTTCCACTAAAGGCATTCAGTAAACACAGTGATAAAAAGCAAAATGAAACTTGAACTTGAAGACATATAGTATATGGATAGCGAAGTGATGAGAACATGGTCTCAAAAAAAAAGTTGAGTCTATGAAAGTGTGAAATGGTGTCAATGACCTCAATGGGAACTCAAAATTATGAAGGGAAATGTTTAAATCTATGCATCCACCCATAATAGATTCTTTATTCCCTAAATGAGGCCCTATAATATGGCATATTCACAAGTTAGTTCATGCTAGTGGAAGATGTAAGCTAGAACATGGTTAGACACATGAAATGAATGAAGATGCATAATCACTTATAGAATGGTGCATAATTATATATGGCCCTTAGATAATCATAAACACCTACATGAATCTCATGATTCCCTAAAATGAACACCTACAATTTGGTCTATATTGCAGACTAGCCTAGGCATATAAACTATGCAAGTTGGTTTGGTATGTAGTGATAAAAGTGGATGATAATGTTTAAAAAATCACAAAATTAATGATATCCTTCCATGTGACTTTCATGGAATAGTATAAATAGATTAAATACCTCAATCTACAGTCATCCAAATCGTACACAATTCATAGACCTAGTGAGCTAGTCTTGAAGAATTAAAGGTTTGAGGGGTCTATGGGTGTGATCTAACTCTCGAAATTGGTAAAAAAAATACTAATGAGTTAGTAAATGCCTCAATAGTCTCAATTTTACATGAAAATATGGGATATGTTCTCTATTTTGTCTTAGATAGAGGGCACTCCACAAGCAACCCAAACTGTAGGTTTGGTATTTAAAGAGTGGAAGAGTTGAAGAGGAGAGTTTTGGATAATTTTGGAAGGTGTAGAATCTTGAAATAAATGTATTAAAAGACATCAAGGGCCTTATAACCATTGTCAACCCTTAGAAGGGTCAAACACATAGTCAACATAGTTTAGGCTTATTAGTTCTAGAAATAGGCCTAAACCCTATATATGTCTAAACTTGATTCACATGACATGAAAACCTTTCAATCACTTTGAGGACCTTTAGGGGAAAGTGGAAGACTAATGGTATCCATTTTTTTTGTAGAGAACATCACCAAGTTGGTCAATTTGGCTTGATTCCCTTACAGACCTACTCAAAATGCACATAAAGATCTTAAGGGTCACTTTCATCTACTCATATTAGTATGGGCCTTGTGCATGAGACCTCAAGCACATGCGAAGAGTTGAAGGGAGTCTTATACCCAAAATACTTATGCTAGAAGGACATAGAGTTAGGGTCAATTTGGTGGTTTTCTTTCTTGGTGCAGGTGCATAATGTGTTGTGTGGAGTTATCTTGGTGTATCACCTTATTAGCATATGTTTATTTTTTGTTTCCTTATTCCTTTTTCACCCCCAATAGTGAGAAGTCTAGTGTAGTGTGAGCCTAGAAGATAAATTAAGGGAGCTATCCCTTTCAAACCTAGAGATCTATCTCTTGTAGTGGCTTGTATATGAAGGGTGATAGTTCCATGTTGTCCTAAACTTGATAAGGTCTTATTAAATTCTTGATGTTACAAGTTTAGGCTATAATAGTTTTGGTGTGCCTGATGGGATATGAATTCCATGAAGTTTGTTCAAATTATATGTTATCTTTGACAATAATAAGTTGTAGTAGTCCACTTATTACAATATTTGATGACTCTAACATTTCAATCTAGGTTTCATACTATTGCACTCTTTCATGCCTAAGGTAAACACAAGGTCTCTCACCAAAGGCATTCCTCTCAAATTTCAAGAGTTTTTTCCTTACTCTTAGAAAGTAAGTAGATTTGAAAACAATCATCTCTATCCAAGAAGGTTTTATATTGCTTATAAGCCCGCAAGAAAGTTCTTGATTCCGCTATTCTTGTAAAGTCCTCATGGGAAGTGACACTCTATCTAATGCCTATGAGGTTGTCATTAAAGTAGAGAATTATTTGATTTAGGTTGGAAATATTTCTCCAAGACCTCCCATGCCTCTATTTCTTGGCTTTTAAACTTTTACACCTACTTTTGTTCCTATTCCTACACTTAAAAAAAAGTCTATTTCCCCTAGTCAGCCAAACAAACCTAATGAGACAGAAAGGATGAGAGCTATGGAGCAATAGATATTAGGTCTAAAGAGGATCATTAAACAATAATAAGTTAAGCCCTTAAGAATTCAATACTAACTCAATCAGTCCTACCCCAACTATCAAGATAATAGACATCCTTTTCGAGGTCATCCATAAGGTCAAGGACAATTGGTCCAATAAAAGCCATATGGTGGATATAACCCCAAAAATATTTATACCTCAAGGACACTAGTGCCTACTAAAAAAAATCTTTCCCAAGATCATAATAGTCAACCTTCATTGGATCAACATTATTATCCATCTCCCTATGTTAATGAGTCTTTTAATCAAGCCTTTATGGAAAATTTGGGGATTATACTAGCTAGGACTCAAGATGAAGTATCAAATGGAGAAGTAACTAATGGAAAGGGTGCTAAAATGGGGTTTGTATTGGGCCATTGTAAATAAGATGACTCATGTGCAATTAATCATTAAGGTTAGTCAAGCATAGATGTGAATTTTATAGCTATAAACACATGTGCGAGATGAAGGCAGTTGAAGAAGTTGAAGGGGATGCTAATGGTTCTATAATGAATGTTCAAACAAGTATAAGACTAGATATGTCTAATGTCATTCCAAATGTATAAGTAAATCAAAGAGATCAGAATGTTAGATGTGCTTTCATACCGCAAAATTCTCAAGGTATAGGCAACATGATTTCTATTGGTGTACAAGAAAAATTTAGTGGTCCTTTCACTAACATTGTGGATCAAATGAAGAGGTATCAAGTGAATTTATCCATGTGGGATACCTTGGATATACCTAGAAAAATAGACCTACTTAAATAGGATATGTCCAAGTTAATTTTGACATCTAAATAGCCTAGCCAAAGAGAGGTGACCTTGATAAACACCATGAATACAAGTGAAGGTCAATCAAGCAAAGTTGAAAAGGTATAGAAACTCCTCTATTATATCTATCCATAATTATTGGATATTATTTGTTGCATAATTGTCTTATTGATAGTGGAACTAGTACTTATGTCATGCCCAAGTTAGTATCAGACAAATTAAACTTAAATTATGAGCCTCATGCTAAAGGAGTGATACAATTGGATGGGTCAGCTACCAAGACCATTGGTATAATTAGAGGTTTGAAAATAATTCTCCATGCTTGTCCTAAATTCACCATTTATCATGATGTTGTAGTGGTAGATGTGCCTCCTCATTTTGCACTTTGTTTGTCTAGAGAGTTCACTAATAAAATTGGGGGTTATTTGACTTTAGACTGGTCCTACATAGGTTTTAGGACTAGATATGGTACAAAAGTTACAATAAATTCTCAACCTCTTTTTAGTTTTCATGTTGAAAATTATGTGCCTTATACTTATAACATGAATTGTAATGTGATTGAAGAAGATGATCACCCTAGTGAACAATAAACTCTAACTCTCCTTGATGATATATCTAATTTGTATCTTGATGAATGGGGAATTGAGCAAGGTGGTTTTGAGGAAACTAGTCTTGGAACTTACATTCTTCATGAGGATATTGGTGGAGTCCTTAAGGCAAATCATGATAACATCCTAAAATAAGTTGCATTAGGAAACTATCTTGTACATGTGGATGGTAATTTAAAAATCCTAGCTATGTAAAAATATGACTATCCTAATAAGCATCCCATTCTGCTTGCAAATGAAGAAAACATTCTTGAACCTAAACCTCAAGAGGAAGTGGATGACATGTGGTATCAATACTATGACATTTTTTAGGAATTTGAGGAGGTTAGCAAACCTCTAGTCCTTCAAGATGAATGTAGACCTGATGCTAAGGTTAATCATGTTCTTAATGAGCACAAAGAGGAGATTGAGATCCCTATCAAGAAAGAAGAAACCTTGATAGAACATGATGTGATTGATGAGCATAAGGAAGAGTTAGAGGTCTTAACTGAGGAAGAAACACCCTTGGTATAATATGAAGTGTTTAATGAACATAAGGAGGATAGTCTTGATGACTTACAATAATAAGCATGTCATACTTAAAAGAGACTTGAGGTTGAGAACTCTTTGATGATTGACAAGATTCAATTTGAGGAGTGTCACTTGAATATGATAGAGGTCAAGGTAGTTGCAAAGACAAAAAAATAACTAGTGAGCTAGGTAGAGTGTTATTAAGTACTCCAAATGAAAAACTTGTAGTCAATATAAGACCTAAACATGGTAAGTCACTTGATTATCTTCACAAACAAGTATTCATTGATAAGTGTGCATCATATGAAGATATATTTTCTTAGAATAGTAGTGATGAAAGAGGCATTGTATTTGAACCTATTTGAATTAATTCAAAAGAGGAATTTCACTTCAAGTGCCCTGAGGTATTGATCTTATCAAGATAGGTGTATTTCCTTTTAGTTGGTTTGTGTTTTCTCAAAGTGTTCATGAGAACATAAGTGTGAGTTTATTTCTTGTATTTTTTCTTGTTTCATTATTGTGTTTGGTATGTTTTTTGTCCTTTCAAATGTTTATCAGTGTCAATAATAGTGTATAGTTGACCCTTAGCCTAATGGATAGGAGAAGGCTATTGGTCTTTAGCATAACATGCTTTCCACCCTTATAAAATCACTAAAATGTTGACTAAATTTAACCCTAAGTAAAATTTAATCAACCCCCTATATATTAAAACTTCTTATAGGGTCTTTCTAGGTCATAAAATGGTCACATGGTCATGTGTAAGATCACTTAATATATTCACCTTAGTCTTTTGTGTCATTTGTCTTAACATTCCCTTATGTCACCTTTTTGAAATTTCTAATGAATATCTACATAAATTTCATGAAAGGATAAATGTAAAAATATTTTCCAATGTAAAATTTGTTAGTTTAGTGTCAAATGGTAGTTTGGTAACTAAAAAATGTAGGTTCAATGTGGAAAAGAGGAGATAGTATCAGTTTCAAGTAGTTCAAAGGTAGTTGTATGATCAAGTCCAACTACTTGGCACATGAGATGGATGTAGGAGGGTATTTTTAGATTCTAACATGTATTTTTCAAGCTTGAGAAGATTTAACAAGTTCAAAAATGATAGAAACTACTCCATCTCCCTTATTGTTATCCTAGACAAGGTCATACAAGTTAACTGATCCATTCTTGGTATGGATAGTACAGGAATAATTGAGATTAATTCATTTTATGAGTGATATTATCCTTCATTAAATTCATTTTCATGGATAGAGTTCCAAGTTTGGTGTACTATTATATATGAACCATAACTAAGAAGGTTGATGAGTCAAAATTGCCTGCTCATCCCCATGGCCTCTTGTTTTCTTATCTATTTGTATTTGTCTAATGATTTCAATAATTATAGGTGTATTTATAGATTTTTATCTTAATTTTATTATTGTTATAATGTATGTTATCACGTGTGAATATGAATCTATATGAAATATCATGATAGAGATGCATAAATATCAATGGTCTACATATGTTTTTAGGTGTAGTGCTTTATCTTCTCATAGTTATTTCAGGTTAAAGGTAATACACTTGGATGACATCCTATTCAAGAATGGTGATGGTATAATCAAGTTAAATAAACCTATAAAGGTCTTAAGTCTTTGAAACCTGGTGGAGTTGAAGGTGGTTTGTATACTCAGTCATACTTCAATATAATAGCAACCTATAGGACTATGTAGGAGGTGTGAAACAGAGTGTTGAAAATGCTCTAGAGGTGTTTGTGTCCAATTTAAGATTTAAACCAAGATTGAAAACATAAAATAAGTAATTTTATGAATGATAAGGTTGATACACATAACTAGATCCAAATCCATATTCACAGGGTTAAAATGAGACTCATTACCTTAATATCTCTGAAAAGGGATTTTGCCTTGTATATTGTCATCTTGTGATGAGAATCTATGAGGTCTGAGTGAGTCTTGTGTCTCCATACTTGTAGTCTAGACATGGTAGTAACATGTAAACATGATAGGAGGTGAATTTATTGAAAAATAGATATTGAAAAGGAGTTTCAAATTTCATCAAGTTTTCACTGAAGGCATTCAGTAAACACAATGGCAAAAAGAAAAATGAAACTTGAACTTGCAGACCTTTAGTATGTGGATAACAAAGTGATGAGAACATGGTCTCATGAAAAATTTTGAGTATATGAAAGTGTGAAATGTTTTCAATGACGTTAGGGGGAACTCAAAAGTATGAAGGGAAATGTTTAAATCTGTGTAGTCACCTACAACAGATTCTGTATTCCCCAAATAAGTCCCTATAGTCTAACATATTCACAAGTTAGTTCATGCTAGTGTAAGATGTAAGCAAGAACATGGTTAGACACATGAAATGAATGAAAATGTATAATCAATTACATAATGGTGCATACATACATATGGCCCTTAGATAGGCATCAACACTAACATGAATCCCATGATTCCCTAAAATGAACACATATAGTGTGGTCTATATTACAGACTAGTCTAGGCATTAGAGCTATGTAGGTTGGTTTGGCAAGCAGTGATACAAGTGGATGATCATATTTAAAACATCCTCAAAGTAATGATATCCTTCCATGTGACTTTCATGGATAGGATAAATAGAGTAAAGACTAGGTTTCCAACCTCGATCTATAATCAACTAAATCCTGCATAATACATAAACATAATGAGTTAGTCTTAAAGAATTAAAGGTTTGAGGGGTCTATGGGTGTGATATAACTCTCAAAATTGGTAAAAAACATCCTAATAATTTGGGAAATTCCTCCATAGTCTCAATTTTGTTAGTAAAATAGGGGATATGTCCTCTATTTTTCCTCAGACATACTCCACAAGCAACCCAAACTACAGGTTTGGTATTTGATAGGAGGTTTTGGATTTGTAATAAATCCACAATTGGTATGGTGAATCCTTAATGGTTTTGACACATCATTTTAATTTTAATAAAGTTTTATAAGTTGATTTAATTCCTTTAAATCTCTTTCCTAAGTGTGTTACGTGGTTTTTTTGGTTGACAAGTGATGAACATGCTCTCCTTGCTTCCATTTTTGCTCTTGCATATCTTGTGTGATTGATCTTCTAACAGGTTTTAGAAAGTGTATTGTTTGTTAATTGTGTATTTAAGTGTGAGATATATTATTAGTGTCTTGTATCAATCCTTATTTTTACCCACCTCTAGATAGGCATATAAATCTACCTCTATGAGAAATACTTATGCTAGAAGGACATAGAGTTAGGGTCAGTTTAGTGGTTTTATTTATTAGTGAAGATGATTAGTTTATTATGTGGAGTTATCTTAGTTTATCAACTCATTATAATAGGTTTATTTTATGTTTACTTCTTCCCTTTTCAACCCGAATAGTGATTAGTCTAGTGTAGTGCAAGCCTAGAAGATAAATCAAGGGAGCTAGCCCTTTCAAACCTAGAGACATATCTCTTGTAGTGGATTATCTATAAAGGGAGAGAGTTCCATGTTTTCCTAAACTTTATAAGGTATTATTGACTTATCTATGGTTAAATTTTAGGATACAATAGTTTTGGCATGCCCGATGGGATATGAAGTCCATGAAGGTTGTTCAAGGTAGATGTTGGCTTTGACAATAAGGAGTTGTAATAGTCCACTTCTTACAACATTTGGAGACTCCAAAATTTCAATCTTTGGTTATATACTAGTGAAATATTTCATTCCTTAGGTAAACATAAGGTATCTCAACAAAGGCATACATTTTGAATTTCAAGAGATTCTTCCTTACTCTTATAAATCAAGTAGATTTGAAAACATTCATTCCTATCCAAAGAGGTCCTATCTTGCTCATAAGGCCATAATAAAGTTCTTAATTCCACCATTCTTGAAAAGTCCTAAGGTCACCATTTTAAGGAACCATCATTTATTACTTTCAATGGCTATATCACTTTAATACTTGCTCAGTATGATGATATCCACATATTTTCCCTCAAAAGTGTTCTATCATACACTGATGAGTCTTACATCACACCTATTGAGCATATAAGAAATATTACTAACTTCTACAATATCCATCACATCATAGAGGAGAACATTGTAATTAAGTTATTTACTATCTCTTTCAAAGGTAAATCTCTTGACCTGTTGGAACATTGGCACCTGAATCAATCACAACTTAGGATGAGTTAGGAGATGTATTGAGAAGAAGATTTGAGGATAAGAGTGAAAAATTATCACTAAAAAATAAGATAACTACCATTAATATACCACCTATATAAGTCATTCAAGATTTCAGCATGAGATTTCAAAAGACATGGGATAGGATCCCAATCTTGGTAAGGCCAACAACTCACCATGCTTTCCTATATTACCTTAAAGCATTTGATAGTGACATTTCAATGATGATACAATCTATGGGAGGTGAAACTTTTCCTAATGCCTACGAGGTGGCCATTAAGGTAGATAATTGTTTTATTTAGGATGGAAAGATTACTCTAAGACCTCCCATGCCTCTATTTCCTGACTTGCAAACTCCTATAATTGATTTTACTCCTATTCCTACACCTAAATATAAGTTTTCTACCCATAGTAAACCAAACAAACCTAATGAGGAAAAAATGATGAGAGCTATGGAACAAGATATCCTAGGTCTAAATAGGATCATTCAATAATAACAAGTTAATCCCTTCCAAAGTCAATACCAATCGAATCAGTCCTACCCCAACTATAAAGGTAATAGACCTCCTTTCTAAGGTCATCCATAAGGTCAAGAACAATTGGTCCAATCAAATATATATGGTGTATATAACCCCAATACTCTTTTTACCTTAAGGACACTATTTCCTACTAAATATAATCTTTCCCAAGATCATAATATTCAACCTTCATTGGATCAATAGTATGATCCATCCCTCTATGTTAATGAGTCATTCAATCAAGACTTTATGGAAAATTTGGGGACATGTCAGCTATGAATCAAGATGAAGTATCAAATGGAGGAGTGATTGATGGAAAGGGTGTTCAAATGGGGTATTTATTAGGAAATTGGTAGCAACATGGATCATGTGAAATTAATCATCAAGGGTAATCAAGCATAGTTGTGAATTATATAGATACAAACACAAGAAGCAAGAAGAACGTAGTTGAGGAAGTTCAAGGGGTTGCTAATGGTTATTTAATGACAATTCAAACAAGTACAAGACCAAGTATGTCTAATGTCATTCCAAATGAACAAAAAACTCAAAGAGATAATAATGTTAGGAAGTGATTTAATACCTCAAAATTTGCAAGGTATAGGCAACATGATTTCTACTAGTGGACAAAAAAATTTAGAGGTCCTTTTAAAAACATTGTGGAGCAAATGAAGAGGTCTCAAGTGAACATATCCATGTGGGATACCTTGTCTATACCTATAAAAGCAAAGCTACTTCAAGAGGAGCTATCCAAGCTCAATTTGACATCCAAACAACCTAGCCAAAGAGAGGAAACCTTTATAAACACCATGAATCCAAGTGAAGTTCAATCAAGCAAAGTTGAAAAGGTATAAAAACCTCCTCCATTATATCTATCCATCATTATTGGAGATTATTTATTACACAATTGTCTTATTTATATTGGAACTAGCACTTGTTCCATGCCAATGTTAGTAGTTGATAAATTTAACTTAAAGTATGAGCCTCATGCTAAAAGAGTACTATAATTAGATGGGTTAGTTTCCAAGACCATTGGTATAATTAGAGGTTTACAAATCATTATCTATGCTTGTCCTACCTTCACCATTTCTTAGGATGTTGTAACGATAAATGTGCTTCCTCATTTTACATTTTGTTTGTCTAGAGATTTCATTGATAAAATTAGAGGTTATCTGACTTTAGACTGGTCCTTCATGGGTTTTAGGACTAGATATGGTACAAAAGTGAAAATCAAGTTTGAACCTCTTTCTAGTTTTCATATTAAATCTTATGTGCCTTATACTTATAACATGAATTATAATGTGATTGAAGAAGATGATCACACTAGTGATCAATAAACTCTAACTCTCCTTGATGTCATATCTGATTTGTATCTTGATGAGTGGGGCACTAATCAAGATGGTTTTGAGGAAACTAGTCTTAGAAATTACATTCTTCATGAGGATATTGATGGAGTCCTTGAGGTAGATCATGATAACATCCTAGAACAAGTTGCATTGGGAAAATATATTATACATGTTGATGGTGATGTGAATATCCCAGCTATGTCAAAATATGATTGTCGTAGTGAGCATCCCATTTTACCTACAAAATAAGAAAACATTTTTGAACCTAAACCTCAAGAGGAAGTGGATGACATGTGGCAGCAATACTATGCCATTGTTTAGGAATTTGAGGAGGTTAGCAGACCTCTAGTCCTTCAAAATGAATGTAAACCTAATGGTAAGCTCAATCATGTTCTCAATGAGCACAAAGAGGATCTTGAGATCTCTATCAAGCAAGAATTAACCTTGACAAAACATGATTTGATTGATGAGCATAAGGAAAAGTTAGAGGTCTCAGCTAAGCAAAAAACACCCTTGGTAGAATATGAAATGTTCAATGAACATAAAGAGGATAATCTTGATGACTTACAACAAGAATCATGTCATTATTCAAAGACACTTGAGGTTGATAACTCTTTGATGACTCAAAAGATGCAATTTGAGGAGTAGCACTTGAACATGATAGAGGATAAGCCAACTGCAAATACAAACAAGTACCTTAGTGAGCTAGGTGGAGTGTTCTTGAGTACTCTAAATGAAAAAATTGTAATCAACAATGGACCTAAACATGGTAAGTCACTTGACTATCTTCATAAATAAGTTTTTATTAACAAGTATGCATCATATAAGGATATATTTTCTTGGAATAGTAGTGATGTAAGAGGCATTATCTTTGACCCTAGTTGAAGTAATGCATAAGATAATTTTGATTTCAAGTGCCTTGAGGTATTTTACATATTAGGATAGGTGTATTTCCTTTCAGTTGGTTTGTGTTTTCCCTAAGTGTTCATGAGAACATAATTGTGAGTTTATTTATTATCTTGTTGCTTGTTTCCTTGTTGTGTTTTATTGTGTTTGGTGTCCTTTCAAATGTTTATCAATGTCAAGAATAGTGTATAGGTAACCCCATATCCCAATGGATAGGAGAAGTCTACTAGTCTTTGGTATACCAGGCTTGCCACCCCTAGGAAATTGCCAAAATATTGACCAAATTTGACCCTAGGTCAAATTTAATCTACCCCCTATATAGGTAAACTTCTTATAGGGTCTTTCAAGGTCATAAAATGGTCACATGGTCATGTTTAGGATCACTTAATATGTTCAGCTTGGTATTTTGTGTCATTTGTCTTAGCATTCCCTTATGTCACCTTTTTGACCTTTATAATGAACTTGTACATAACTTTCATGAAAGGACAAATGTGTCCAATATATAAGGTGTCAGTTGAGTGTCAGATGGTAGTTTGGTAACTGATAAATGTAGGTTTAACATGGAAAGGAGAATGTAGTAGTTTCAAGGTAGTTGTATCATCAAGTACAACTACTTGACACATTGGATAGATGTAGGAGGGTCTATTTATTTTCCCACATGTATTTTACAAGCTTGAGAAGCTTTAATAGGTTCAAAAATAACAAAAACCACTCCATCTCTCCTATCACTCTCCTAGATAAGGTCATAGACGTCAACCGGTCCACTCTTGGTATTTATAGTATAGGAGGAATTAACCTGAATGCATTTGTTAAGTGATAGTATCATTCATTTACTTCTTTTTTTTGGAAAGAGAAATAGGTTTGGTGTAGTTGTAGGTTTGGTATAGTGTGCCTAAAAATGGTAGTAACATGTAAACATGATAGGAGGTGAGTTTAGACAAGAAGGGTTACTAAAAAGGAGTTTCAAATTACATCAAATTTCCACCGAAGGCATTCAGTAAACATAGTGACAAACATAAAAATGAAACTTGAACTTGAAAACCTGTAGTATGTGGATAGCAAAGTAATGAGAACATGGTCTCAATAAAAAATTTGAGTCTAGGAAAGTGTGAAATGGTTTCAATGACCTTAGGGGGAACTCAAAAGTATGAAGGGAATGTGAAAATCTTTGTATTCACCTATAATAGATTCTTTATTCCCTAAATGAGTCCCTACTGTCTGGCATATTCATAAGTTAGTTCATGCTAGTGGAAGATGTAAGCTAGAACATGGTTAGACACATGAAATGAATGAATATGTATAATCACATATATAATGGTGCATACTTACATATGGCCCTCAAATAAGCATTAACACCTACATGAATCCCATGATTCCCTAAAACGAACACCTATAATTTGGTCTATATTGTAGACTAGTCTAGGCATATGAGGTATGCAAGTTGGTTTGGTATGCAGTGATACAAGTGGATGATTATGTTTAAAACATCCTCAAAGTAATGATATAATTACATGTGACTTTCATGGAATATGATAAATAGAGTAAAGGCTAGGTTTCCAACCTCAGTCTACACTCAACCAAATCCTGCATAATACACAGACCTAATGAGCCAATCTTTAAGAATTGAAGGTTTAAGGGGTATATGGGGGTGATATAAATATAAAAATTGGTAGAAAACTTCATAATGAGTTTGGAAAGGCCTCCATAGTCTCAATTTGGTCAATAAAATAGGGGAGATGTCCTCTATTTTATCTTAGACATAGGGTACTCCACAAGCAACCCAAACTACAAGTTTGGTATTTGAAGAGTGGTAGGGTTGAAGGGGAGAGTTTTGGAAAATTGTGGAAGGTGTAGAATATTTAACTAAATGTGAACAAAGACATCAAGGGACTTATAACCATTGGAAACCATAAAAAGGGTCAAACACATAGTTAACACAATCTAGGCCTAAACCCTATAGATGCCTAAATTGTATTCACATGACATGAGAACCTTATAATTAATTTAATGACCTTTATTGGAAAGTGGAAGACTATTGAGATCCATTTATTTGTAGAGAGCATCACCAAGTTAGTCAATTTGGCGTGATTCACTAACAAACTTACTCAGAATGCACATAAAGAGTTCAAGGGTCACATTCATCTACTCATATCAGTATGGAACTTGTGCATGAGACCTCAATTACATGGGGAGAGTTAAAGGGGGTCACATAACCCAGATTTTTGAAATTGGTTATAAGTTCGGATGTCAGGATTTTATGAACAATCCTGAACAGTCTAAACCTCCTAAAACCCTCTCAAAACCCTGATTTGAACCTAATGGAAATATATGGTGGGAAATGATTCTAAGAGGGATAAAATAGACATGAAATTACATTATACATGTCTAAAAATTTCCTAGGCTCCATGACATACACTTTGGTCATACTGTCATATGTACAGATAGGGCAAATAATGAGTTTCTTGCAGGATTTGAGTTGTTTTGTAGGTACAAAGGAGGATAGACAAGTGAGGACCATTATGGGAGGTATTTAGAGACTTACCCTAAAATTTTAAACTTGTTTCTCTCCTTTGTTGAACATGAAAAGACATCTGATATCTCATTCATCACAAGCAGTCTAAATGGATAGTGAAAAGGCAAAATGACTATCAAGTGATGAAAGTGAGAAGTGTTCTATGAGTTTAATTGGGGTATATTTGATAGACTAGGGTATAAATCATTTATATTTGAGATTCCTAACACCTCTTTAATGCATTTATTTGAGAAACTACAAGTCACTTTGAGTGACAAATGTGAGGAGAAACCTAGAAGACTAATGATGAATGACTGCAAGCAGTGAATGATAGGTGACACAGATGAATGCATCAATTAGGGAGGCATAGATGACATGCACTAACCTCTTATATAACTTCTCATGTAATATCATACATGGAAATGTTTCCTATGGTATTTTGTGATAATCAAGTGAACCCCTCAACATCATGAAGGAAATTTCAAGCAAGACAATGAACGGTCTACACCAACTTGAGGAAGGTGCTCTGTTTGAGACTGACACATGCTCATAATAGCCTCCTAAATTTTTTTCCACTTCATTCCATGTAATTTTAATTGGTTTCTAAAGTTTGACACCTAGTCTTGTGACCCTTGAGCTTCACTCCTTCTCTCTCCTCTTCTAAGTTCTATAGATTCAAGCCATTTTATCTTTATAATAAATCCACAATTGGTATGGTAAAGCCCTATTGGTTTTGATACCTCATTTTCCTTTGAATAAAATTTTCTAAGTTTATTTCATTATTTTCAATATCTAGCCTAAGTGTGTTAAGTGGTTTGTGTGGTTGACAAGTGATGAACATGCTCTCCTTACTTCTATTTCTGCTCTTGCATATCTTGTGTGATTGATCTTCTAATAGGTTTCATAAAGTGTATTATTTGTTAAGTGTGTCTTGAAGTGTGAGAGGGATTAGTAGTGTATTTTATCAGACCTTTCTTTCACCCACCTCTAGATAGGCATAACAATCTACCTCTATGAGAAATACTTATGCTAGAAGGATATAGAGTTAGGGTCAATTTGGTGGTTTTCTTTCTTAGTGCAGGTGCATAATGTGTTGTGTGGAGTTATCTTGGTGTATCACCTTATTAGAAAAGGTTTATTTTCTATGTCCTTATTCCTTTTTCACCCCAAATAGTGAGTAGTCTAGTGTAGTGTGATCCTAGAAGATAAATTAAGGGAGCTATCCCTTTCAAACCTAGATATCTATCTCTTGTAGTGGCTTGTCTATGAAGGGAGATAGTTCCCTGTTGTCCTAAACTTGATAAGGTCTCATTGAATTCTCTATGTTTCAATTTTGGGCTAAAATAGTTTTGGTATGCCTAGTGGGATATGAATTCCATGAAGGTTGTTCAAAGTAGATGCTAGCTTTGACAATAAGAAGATGTAATAGTCCACTCATAATATTGCACTCTTTCATGCCTAAGGTAAACACCAGGTCTCTCACCAAAGGCATTCCTTTCAAATTTAAAGATTTTTTTCCTTACTCTTACAAAGTAAGTAGATTTGAAAACACTCACCCTTATCCAAAGAGGTCCTATCTTGCTCATAAGCCCATAAGAAATTTATTGATTCCCCCATTCTTGCAAATTCCTAAGGTCGCCATGTCAAGTAACCATCCTTTTATTGCCTTAAATGGATATAGCCCTCCAAGACTTGCTCAATATGATGGTATCCCCATATTTTCCCTCAAAAGTGTTCCATCATACACTGATGAGTCTTCCGTTACACCTATTGAGAATATAATAAATATTGATAACTTCCACAATATCCATCACTTCATAGAGGAAAACATTGAAATTAGGTTGTTGACTATCTCTTTCAGAGGTAAATCTCTTGATTGGTATGGAACATTGGCACCTGAATTAATCATAACTTGGGATGAGTTAGGATATGTATTTAGAAGAAGATTTGAGGATAAGAGTGACAATTTGTAACTAATGAAAAAACTAACCACCATTAGGAGAGCACTTCTAGAAGTCATTCAAGACTTCAACATGAGATTTTAGAAGACATGGGATAGGATCCCAATATTATTAAGGCCAACAAATCAACATGCTTTCCTATATTACATTAAAACATTTTCTAGTTATATTTTAATGATGATACAATATATGGGAGGTGACATTATACTTATTGCCTATAAGGTGGCCATTAAGGTAGATAATTATTTGATTCAGGATGGAAATATTACTTCAAGACCTCCCATGCCTCTATTTCCTAACTTTCAAACTCTTACACTTGATTTTTCTCATATTTATACACCTAAAAATAAGTTTGCTTCCGTTAGTCAACCAAAAAAATCTAATGAGATAGAAAGGATGAGAGCTATGGAGTAAGAGATCCTAGATCTAAAGAGGATCATTTAAAAAAAACAAGTTAAGCCCTTCCAAAGTCAATACCAACCCAATTGGTCCTACCCTAAATATTAAGGTAATATATTTCCTTTCCAATGTCATCCATAAGGTCAAGGACAACTAGTTCAATCAAAGCCATATGGTGGATATAACCCCAACACTCTTTCTACCTCAAGGACACTAGTGCATACTTAAATTAATCTTGCCCAAGATCATAATAGTCAACCTTTATTGGATCAATCTTATGATCCATCTCCCTATATTAATGAGTCATTCAATCAAACCTTTATCAAAAATTTTGGGGATTATGTCAATTATGACTCAATATGAAGTATCAAATGTAGGAGTGACTAATAGAAAAGATGCTCAAATGGGGTTGGTATTAGAAAATTGGTAGTGAGATGGCTCATGTGAAATTATCATCAAGGGAAGTCAAACAAAGATGTGAATTCTATATCAACAAACACAAGGAGCGAGATGAAGGTAGTTGAGGAAGCTTAAGGGGATACTAATGGTTCTATAATAAATGTTCAAACAAGTACAAGACTAGGTATGTCTAATGTCATTCCAAATGCACAATCAACTCAAAGAGATTAGAATTTTAGAAGTGATTTCATACCTACAAATTCTCAAGGTATAGGCATCATTATTTATACTAGTGGACAAGAAAAAGTTAATGGTCCTTTCACTAACATTATGGATAAAATTAAGAGGTATCAAGTGAATATATCCATATGGGATACCTTGTATATACCTAGACAAGCAACTACTTCAAGAGGAGATGTCCAAGCTTAGTTTAACATCCAAACATCCTAGCCAAAGAGATGCAGCCTTGAAAAACACCATGAATCCAAGTAAAGGTCAATCAAGAAAAGTTAAAAAGGTATAAAAACCTCCTCCATTATATCTATCCATAATTATTGGAGATTATTTAGTGCACAATTATCTTATTGATATTAGATCTATCACTTGTGTCATGCCCAATTTAGTAGCTAACAAATTGAACTTAAAGTATGAGCCTCATGCTAAAGGAGTACTACAATTGGATGGATTAATTGCCAAGACTATTGGTATAATTAGAGGTTTGAAAATAATTCTCCATGCTTGTCCTACCTTCACCATTTCTCATGATGTTGTAGTGGTACATGTGCCTCCTCATTTTGCACTTTGTTTGTTTAGAGAGTTCATTGATAAAATTAGAGGTTATCTGACTTTAGACTATTCCAACAAGGGTTTTAGGATTAGATATGGTAAAAAAGTGATAATCAAGTCTAAACCACTTTCTATTTTTCATGTTGAAACTTATGTGCCTTATAATTATAACATAAATTTCAATGTGATTGAAGAAGATGATCACCCTAGTAATCAAGAAAATCTAACTCTTCTTGATGGCATATATGATTTATATCTTGATGAGTGGGGTGCTGAGCAAGGTGATTTTAATGAAACTAGTCTTCAAACTTACATTCTTCATGAGGATATTGATGTATTACTTGAGTTAGATCATGATAAAATCCTAGAATAAGTTGCATTGGGAAACTATCTTGTACATGTGGATGGTCATATGAATATCCCAACTATGTCAAAATATGACTGTGCTAGTGAGCATCCCATTCTGATTATAAAAGAAGAAAACATTCTTAAACCTAAACCTCAAGAGGAAGTGGATGACATGTGACAACAATAATATGCCATTTTTCAATAATTTCAGGGGGTTAGAATACCTCAAGTCCTTAAAGATGAATGTAGACCTGATGCTAAGGTCAATCATGTTTTCAATGAGCACAAAGAGGAGCTTGAGATCTTTATCAAGCAAGAAGAAACCTTGACGGAACATGATATGATTGATGAGCATAAGGAAAAGTTGAAGATCTTAGATGAGCAAGAAATACCCTTGGAAAAATATAAAGTGTTAAATAAACATAAGGAGGACAATATTGATGACTTACAACAAGAAGCATGTCATACATCAAAGACACTTGAGGTTGAAAACTCTTTGATGACTCACAAGATTCAATTTAAAGAGTGTCACTTGAACATGATAGAGGTCAAGTCATCTAAAAAGACAAACAAGTAACTTAGAGGGATAGGTGGAGTGTTATTGAGTACTCCAAATGATAAAATTGCAGTCAACAGAGGACCTAAACATGGTAAGTCACTTGACTATCTTCACAAACAAGTATTCATTGACAAGTATGCATCATATGAGGATTAGTTTTCTTGGAATAATAGTGATTCAAGAGGCATTGTATTTGACCCTAGTTGAAAAAATGTAGAATATTATTTTCACCTCAAGTTCCTTGAGGTATTTTACATATTAGGATAGGTGTATTTCCTTTTAGTTGGTTTATGTTTTCCCTAAGTGTTCATGAGAACACAAACATGGGTTTGTTTCTTATCTTGTTTATTGTTTAATTGTTGTGTCTGATGTGTTTGGTGTCCTTTAAAAGGTTCATAAATGTTAATAATAGTGTATAGGTGACCCCATAGCCCAATGGATAGGATAAGGCTATTGGTCTTTGGTACAACATGCTTGCCACCCCTAGGAAATTGCCAAAATGTTGACCAAATTTGACCCTAGGCCAAATTTAATCAATCCCCTATATAGTCAAACTTATTATAGGGTATTTATAGGTCATAAAATGGTCACATGGTCATGTTTAGGGTCACTTAATATGTTTACCTTAGTCTTTTGTGTCATTTGTTTTATCATTCCCTTATGTCACCTTTTTGGCCTTTATAACGAACTTGTATGTAAATTTCATGAAAGAAAAAATGTTAAAATGTTTTCCAATGTATAAGGTGTCAGTTTAGTGTCAGATGGTAGTTTGGTAACTAACAAATGTAGGTTCAATGTGGAATGGAGATAACAATTATTTCAAGCAGTTTAAAGGTAGTTGTATGATCACGTATAACTACTTGGCACATGGGATGGATACAGGAGGGTATATTAAGATTCTCACATGTATTTTCAAAGATTTAGAATCTTTAATAGGTTCAAAAATGACAAAAACCACTCTATCTCTCCTATCACTCTCCTAGACAAGGTCTTACACCTCAACCGATCCACTCTTGGTACAGACAGTATAGGGGGAATTGAGTTGAATGCATTTTATGAGTGATAATAGCCTTCATTCAATTCATTTTCATGGAAAGAGTTTTAGTTGTGGTGTAATATTATCTATGAAACATCACTAAGAAGGTTGATGGCTCAAAACTACCTGCTCATCCCCATGGCCTTTAATTTCTTTATCCGTTTGTAGTTGTCTGATGATTTAAAGTATTGTAGGTGTATTTACAGATTTTTATCTTCCTTTTCATGTTATTATCATCTATGTTAGCACATGTGAATATGAATCTATATGAAATATCACTTCATTGTGATAGAGATGCATAAATATGAATGGTCTATACATGTTATTTTTAGGTGCAGTGCTTTGTCCTCTCACAGTGGTTTCAAGCTAAATGTAATACACTTGGCTGGTATCCTCTTAGAGCATGGTGATGGTCTAGGAAATATCAATAGACCTATCAAGGTCTTAAGGTTTTGAATCTAGGTGGAGTTGAAGATGGTTCATATACATAGTCATACTTCAATACAATAACAACCTATAGGACTGTATAGGAGGTTTGAGGTAGAGTGTTTAAAATGATCTAGAGGTGTTTAAGTCCAATTGAAGCTTTCAATCAGGGTTGAGAACATAAAGGAAGTCATTGTATGAATGTTAAGGGTAATACATATATATAGATCCAAATCCATGTTCATAGGGTTAAAATGAGACTCATTACCTTAATATCTTTGAAAAAGGATTTTGCCTTGTATATTACCATCTTGTGATGAGAATATATGAGGTTTAAGTGAGTCGTGTGTCTCCATCCTTGTAACCTTGAAATGTTAGTAACGTGTAAAAATGATAGGATGTGAATTTAGTCCAAAAGAGATACTGAAAAAGAGTTTTAAATTTCATCAACTTTCCACTGAAGGCATTCGATAAATAGAGTGACAAAAATAAAAATGAAACTTGAACTTGAAGACCTTTAGTATGTGGATAACAAAGTGATGAGAACATGGTCTCAAGAAAAAAGTTGAGACTATGCAAGTGTCAGGATCCTACTCCTTATGAGAACAATTGATTACTATTGTATAAACAACTAAACACAGAATTAAACCAAAAGTAATATGTAACTAGAATTCAAAAATAACACAGAATATGAGAGACAATACAATCTATGTATTAACACTCTTCTAGAAGGAAATACAATGAAGAAATCACACTCTTCCCACACCTCTTGGGTGTACAATAATTCTCCCTCATGAGTTCTTTCTCTCAACCAATTACAACCATAACTCAATAACTGAGTTGTTCCCTCCACCAATAAGTGACAATCAACTCAACTATTGTTGCCTACTTCCAGTCCACCAAGTAGATCTCCCTGATCTTGCACACCTACAAATCAACTGATCTTACTTACCATGTAGATCTCCCCTGATCTTGCTACCTACAGATCAACTAATCTTACACACCTAAAAGAACCCTTGTCCTTATCCTTGACAAGTCCTTTTGATCCTTCGATCCTTTGATTACAATACAACCCCATGGGTCTCTTAAATAGATTCCATACAAACAATAATTAGACTTCCCAATTAAAATAATTAGAAACATAGACTCAAGACTAAAATTAGTCTTTACATGCAAACTAATTGTCCATCTAAAATTAGACTAGTTCTAGAATGCACAGACGACTAATGTCAGTCTCTGTCTGTCTGGAGATGACCGACGTCGATTCTTGTCTGACTGATGTTGGTTAACGCTTAATCGATGCCGATTGCTCTATAACTGGATATGAATGACGTTAGTTGATCAGACCGATGTCAGTTATTATAACACTCAACAACCTCCTCCATTTGCATTAGTGAAGCTTTTAGCTCCATAACCTAACAATCTCCCACTTGGAGATAAATAGTTACACCTATACATGTACCTGTATATCCTCTAATTTTGTTTCCTAGCTTGTATCCCTCTTCAAGATCAATCTTGAAGACCAACAAAAGTTGAATGAAGATTCAACTTCTCCTTTGTTCTCGACTTTGTTAGCATACCTGTAGGGTTCTTATCTGTATGGATCTTTTCCAGCTTCAACTGTCCATCCTCCAATACCTGTCTAATGAAGTGGTACCTAAGATGTATATATTTGGTTCTTGAATGAAAGGCTGAATCTTTTTCCAAATGAATTGATTTTTGACTATCACTGTACAATCTGCAACTCTCTAGCTCCTTTCCCAACTCTTCCATGAACCAAGTTATCCATATCATTTCCTTGCTAGCCATTGTGACTGCAACAAACTTTTGCAACTCTAAAATATAGCTAACCACCGTTCCACCAATAGTGAACACATATCCTATGGTGCTTCTCCTGTCATCCAAGTCACCTGCCATATCTGAATCGACATACCCATGTAGAGAAGTGCTTGACCCTGCATAGCATGAATACCTGCTGCTAGTCCCTCTCAGATATCTAAGAATCCACTGAACTACTTTCCAGTGCTTCTTTCTCGAATTGGCCATAAACTTGATGACAACTCCCACTGCTTGGGCAATATCAGGTCTAGCACTCATGTACTCAACCTCATCATGTGATTTAGGACACTATTATGTGAACTGTCCAACCATAGGTGTGCTAACCGGTTCTGCATCTTGTATATTGAACCTCTCCACTACCTTATTCACATAATCCTCTGGAGACAAAATCAACTTGTGACTTTCCCTGTCTCTAGAAATACTCATGCCAAAGAATTTATTTGCTACTTCCAAATCCTTCATGGCATACATGTGAGCTAATTTTACCTTTAGCTCAGCAATTCACTGCATGTGTGACCCTACAACAAGCATATACACTACATATAGTAATAGGATAATGTAGCTAATATTATCCAACCTAGTAAAGTAAACACAATGGTCACATTGACATTGACTAAAGCCATGCTTTGTCATACACCTGTCAAACCTTAAACACCATTACCCTGCAGCTTGCTCAAGACCATATAACCTAGCCTTCTATCTCACCTGTCCATTCTCTCCTTTCTTTAACCTGTGAATCCATTCATCTTTCAGTGCTTTCATCTCAGCTGGCAACTCTACCAAATCCCTTATTTGGTTCTTTCCCAAGGAATCAATTTCCTCATTCATGCCATGCTCCCACTGTTTCCTGGATTCTACCTGCATTGCCTCTTCAAAAATTCCTAGTTCTTGACCATCAGTGAGAAAAAAATAGTATAAAGAAGGGGAATAATGAATTTGAGGCTTACTTACCCTTTCAAACCTCCACATGGGCATTTGAGACTCCTTGACAGCTTGCTGTCCACCCAAATTTCATTTTGTCAGTGACCGATCCCAGTCATCTCTCAGTCTGCATCTGACCAATGTCAGTTCCATGTGACCAACCTGACTGATGTCAATTCTTACCTAACTGACATCAATTTTCACCTACTCACTGACATCGATTCCCTGACTGATGTTAGTATCCACCTGCCTGACATCACTGACTTTGGTCTGCACATGACCGACGTTGGTTCCTGCCTGTTCGATGTTGATTCTCACCTGACTGACGTTGATAACTGTGTTTTCCTATGAGTGATGATTTTTAATTATGAGCTCATTTTGGATCATAAACTTGCCCAAATCAACACTGCCCTACTCAGACTTATTCAGCCTCTTGAGCTGATCTCTGTCCATCATCTTCTCCTTGAAAACCAAGGCTTTCCAGTTATTCAATGTGTCAAAAACATTAGATTTTCTCTTTATGCAATAAACCCAATCCTTTCTTGTAGCATCAAAAACATAATACCGTGATCCTCCAATAGAAGCTCCTTGAGGTGGTCTCCACACACTTGCATGAACAAGCTCTAACCTATGCTTCTTCTTTGTTGATCCAATTTTTAGAAACCTCACTTTCTCCTGTTTCCCAAACATACAATGCTCACAGAAATCTTGGTCTATCAAATTTGAAATCTTACCATTTGACTTAAGAACATCCATTCCCTTCTCACTTATGTGAACAAGCCTATAGAGCCACATCTTTGCATCTAAAACTGAAGTAGATAAAATAGAAGGAGAATCAGTAATACAAGTAGATAGATAAAGTGTACCTATTTTCTTACCTCCAGCTAAAACAAGTGCACCCTTGGAAACTTTCCAAGATTCCACTATGAGAGTAACTGTGCAACCCTCATCACCCAAATTTTTTGTAGAAATTAGACTCCTCTTCAGGATGGGAACATGCATGACATCCTTCAACACCCATGTGTTGCCATTCTGCAATTTCAGCTGCACTTTTCCTTTGCCAATAATTTGACAAGGCTTACCATCCCCTGAATAAACTTTTCCAAAGTCTCCATGGACATAATCATGAACAAATTCTCTATTTGGGGTTGCATGGAAAGAAGCACCAGAATCTAAAACCCATGATTCTACCTGACTATCCAAAGAAACTATTAGAGCATCCTGTGCAACAATACCTACAACATTTGCTTCTTTATTACCTTCATGCTAATTTTCTTTGTTATCCTTCAACCAACAGTCTTTCTTTGCATGCCCTTTCTTTCCATAATTCCAGCAGATTATACTGCCATACCTGGATTTGGATCCACTACCTATCTTTGACCTTGATTTCCCTTGGTCGACCTTCTCTCTTTGCTTTCCCCTGCTTTCAACACTCAAAGCATTACCTGATGATTTCCTTGGGCTTTTTTTGTGATTTTTTTCATTCAAGATTACACTAACAACATCATCAAATTTCAAGATATTTAAAGAAGACATAGTATTGCTTACTTCCATTACCAAGCTATGCCAACTGTTAGGTAAAGAGCATAAGATTAAGAGAGCCTTAATTTCATCATCAAAAATCATATTGACTAAATTTAATTGGTTTACCAAACCATGGAAATCACTAAGATGACTACATACCGATCCACCTTCCAACATTTGCAAATTAAATAACTGCTTCATAAGAAATACCTTATTTGAAGTTGAGGGTTTTTTCATATAAATTTGCCAAAGATTCCATTAACTCTACCGTTGTCCTTGTCTGAGATAAGTTGGAAACCAGAGAAGCTGCCAAGGTCAGCCTTATAGCTCCTAGAGCCTTTCTGTCAAGAACCTTCCATTCTTCATCTTGCAGACATGTGGGCTTACTCCCACCCAATTGTAAGTATAGATCTCTTTGATACAGATAATCCTCTATCTGCATCCTCCATAATTGATAATTTTTGCCATTGAATTTCTCCATTCTTAACATACTTTCTTCTGCCATTGCTATACTATCACTCAAACAGAAACCCCTGTGAATGACCTGTAATCAACAAACACTTAACACACTCTAAAACCAAGGTGTTAGTGAACCAAGCTCTGATGAACCTACTTTGATACCAATTGTCAGGATCCTACTCCTTATGAGCATAATTGATTACCTTTTTATAAGCAACTAAACACAGAATTAAACCAGAAGTAATATGTAACTATAATTCAGAAACAACATAGAATATGAGAGACAATACAATCTTGTATTAACACTCTTCCAGAAGTAAATAGAATGAAGAAATCACACTCTTCCCACACCTCTTGGGCGTACAGTAATTCTCCCTCAAGAGTTCTTTCTCTCAATTAATTACAACCACAACTCAATAATTGAGTTGTTCCCTCCACCAGTAAGTGACAATTAACTCAATCGTTGTTGCCTACTTCCAGTCCACCAAGTACTCAAAGTACTCCAAGTAGATCTCCCTGATCTTGCACACCTACAAATCAACTGATCTTACTTACCATGTAGATCTCCCTTGATCTTGCTACCTGCAGATCAACTGATCTTACACACCTGGAAGAACCCTTGTCCTTGTCCTTGACAAGTCCTTTTGATCCTTCGATCCTTTGATTACAATATAGCCCCATGGGTCTCTTAAATAGATCCCATACAAACAATAATTAGACTTCCCAATTACAATAATTAGAAATGCAGACTCAAGACTCAAATTAGTCTTTACATGCAAATTGACTGTCTGTCTAAAATTAGACCAGTTTTGGAATGCACAGACGACCGACATCAGTCTCTGTCTATCTAGAGATGACTGACATTAGTTCTTGTCTGACCGATGCTAGCTAATGCCTAACTGATTCCAATTGCTCTGTAACTAGATATGACCGACGTCGGTTGATCAGACCGATGTTGGTTACTGTAACACTCAGCAACCTCCTCCATTTGCATCAGTGAAGCTTTTAGCTCCACAACCTAACATCAAGTGTGAAATAGTGTCAATTTCCTTAGGGGAAACTAAAAATTATGAAGGGAAATGTTCAAATCTATGTAGTCACCTACAATAGATTCTTAATTCCCCAAATGAATCCCTATAGTCTAGCATATTCATAGGTTAGTTCATGCTAGTGGAAGATGTATGCTAGAACATGGTCAAACACATGAAATGAATGAAGATATATAATCACTTGAATAATGGTGTATACTTACATATGGCCCTCAGATAAGCATCAACACTTACATGAATCCCATGATTCCCTAAAATGAACACCTACAGTTTGATCTATATTACATACTACTCTAGGCATATCAGGTATGCAGGTTGGTTCGATATGAAGTGATACAATTGGATGATTATGTTTAAAACATCCTCATAGTAATGATATCATTACATGTGAATTTCTTGGAATAAGAGAAAAAGATTAAATACTAGGTTTCTAACCTTAGTCTATAATCAACCAAATCCTACACAATACATAGACCTAGTGAGCTAGTCTTGAAGAATTGAAGGTTTGAGGGGTCTATGCATGTGATATAACTCTAAAAATTGGTAAAAAATATCCTAATGAGTTGGGAAAGTCCTCCATGGTATCAATTTTGTTATTAAAATAGGGGAGATGTCCTCTATTTTGTCTCAAATAGAGGGCACTCCACAAGCAACCCAAACTATAGGTTTGGTATTTGAAGAGTGGTAGAGTTGAAGGGGAGAGTTTTCAATAATTTTGGAATGTGTAGAATATTGAAATAAATGTGAATATAGACATAAAGGGATTTATAACCATTGGAAACCATCAAAAGGGTCAAATACATAGTCAACACAATCTAGGCCTATTAGGCCTAGAACTAGGCCTAAACCCTATAGATGCCTAAACTTGATTCACATGACATGAGAACCTTCTAATAACTTTAATGACCTTTAGGGGAAAGTGGAAGAATAGTGGGATCCATTTTTTTGTAGATATCATCACCAAGTTGGTCAATTTAACCTGATTCATTGACATACTTACTCAGAATGCACATAAGGATCTCAAGGGTCACTTTCATTTACTCATATCAGTATGAACCTTATCCATGAGACCTAAATCACATGGGGAGAGTTTAAGGGGTTCTTATACCCCAAATTTTTTAAATTGGTTTGAAGGTTAGATTTCAAGATTTTATGAATAATCCTTAACAGTCCAAACCTCCTAAAACCCTCTCAAAACCCTAGTTTGAACTTGATGGGAAAGATATGGTGGGAAATGATTATAAGAGGGATAAAATAGACATGAAATTACCTTATACAAGTCTGAAACTCTCCTAGGCTCCATGACATACACTTTGGTCGTACTGTCATATGTACAGATAGGGCAAATAACAAGTTTCTTATAGGATTTGAGTTGCTTTCCAAGTACAGAGGAGGATGGAAAAGTGAGGACCATTATAGGATGTATTTAGAGAGTTATCCTAACTTTTGAAACTCATTTATCTCCTTGGTTGAACATGAAAAGACATTTGATATCTCATTCATCACAAGCTATCTAAACAAATAATGAGAAGGCAAGATGACTAGCAAGTGATGGGAGTGAGAAGTGTTATATGAGTTTAATTTGGGCATATTTGATAGACTAGGGTATAAAGGAGGTCTATTTGAGCTGCCTAACATGTGTACCCCTTACTTGCTCTTAAATTTTTTTCAATTTTCAATTTTTGATTTCACTTATGTCTATACATTGACTATGCATTTATTGTAGGTTTACATGGAATAAAGTTGTAAATTGAAGCCATCTCCTAAAATAAAAAGTGTGTTGTATACACTCAAGTACATTTTATCTTTTTAATATAGTAATTAAATTACTAGAACAAAAGGGGGGGCATTCTTAGAAACTAAAATTTGGTCTTTACCATGAATTTACCATGCATGACTTGAACACTCAAATAAGGTTCTAATCTACCATCCTTTGATAATTGCATGTTATCTTATGAGTCAAACTTTTCATTCGACTATTATTTGCTTACATGAACTTCATTATCTATTTAAAAAATGTTAAGTATCTTGTGTATACATCTATAGACTCTTAGTTTAGTCCACTTGTACAAAGGGTAGTTTCACTAGACCTAGTTAGTATCACAAGTCAATATTGATCAATCTAGTTGGAAAACCTATACAAAGGGTAGTTCCACTAGACCAACTCACTCCTAACAATGACTATTTTATAAAATCAAACCCATCCTTTGGGTCAACACATTAGCCTAACATGTTTGTGGCATGATTAATTATTCAATTAGATCCATTTATAAACAAATTAAAGTCTCATTCAAAAGGGACTTGGCACTTATCCATTATACATCTATAAACTATTGCACACTAATAAAATCTACCATATTCTTCCCAAATTGAAAACCTATCACAAGATTAGTTACAAGCCAAGTTTTAATTAGTCAAAATATAAATCAAAGAAACAATTATCAAGTATCAAGGTCACATCATTAGTTGCATACATATAGCAAAGGAAAATAATTTCATAATCACACTAGGTGTGAGAATTACATGTGGCTTGATTTCCCTCCTTTAATTACTATATACATATAAAGTGGTCAATAATTAAATGGGGGTGATTTAGGTCAGCTCAACCCAATAAAACTTCCCTCATTTTTGTAGGTATTTATTCCTCAAGAGCATATCTAGGGTTTCAAGGCAAAAGAGGCTAGTTTATAGATTTATACATGTCATCAAGGTTTAGGATCACAAACACAAAGTAAGCAAAGGTAGTTACAAGTGACCCTATAGTCATTATTACTTACTGTAGATTAGGTGAGTCCTGACTAGTAGGTAAGTATAGATTGATTATACTGACCCATCTCATACAATGAATGAGTTTCATAACTAAATGAACCACAATCTTGCTTATACCTGATCCTCACTTCTAAAATATAGTCATAGTCAAAAAATAAACCAAAAAAGCTAAGTATTTTGAACTCTTTATTACTTTATATATTTAGCATATGCCCTTGTCAAATTAGAAGAATCACTCTCAATCTCTTACATTCAAATACATGTTTAAATGCCATATCTATTGATCTCAATTACATTTCAATATTACATCTTAAATTAGATTAATATCACCCATTGATCCAAATTAGGGTAAAACATGGGGAGATCAAATGTTTGAACCCCAAAATATTATTTTACTTTAAAAAGACTTGAAAGGGCACTTTTTGATTTTTGAAGATTGACAGGTGGGCCATAGTCTAACAAGAGGTGAGACCTCCCCAACATAAAACATATTTTTGTAATTTACACATAATTACACCCACTTGCATTTTTTGGCTTTCATTATTGTGTGTTCATATTTTTATGGACCCCCCCTCTAGTGAGCATTTTTATAGACACATTTGTCCCTTTTTGCTCCTATTTTTAGCATCAAATGGAGTCAAGAGGTGATTCTTGTTATGTTGCAAAGCTGGATCTAACCTATTCTAAAAAGTATATTCATTAACTTGTTTATTTACTTTAAAGTTTGAAATGTTTTTAGATTTATAGAGGCCTTATTTATAGTTGAACATCACTTAAATTTTGAGCACTTTTATCCACAATATGCACACCTTTTGCAAGATTTTTTTTAAAAAGTGCATTTTTTCCCCACAATCTAAATTTGTAACTAAAATTGAGTTACATTGTACAAAAATGGATTTTTTTTAATTTCCCATTTTTAACTCAATTTGTAATAGGGTGATTGTTTTTGTAAACTACACCATTAAAGTAATTAGAGGGTGTTATTTTATCATTGCACACCTTATTAAGTTCTAACAACTCAGTTTGGATGTAAACACTTATTTACAACATTTATTGAAGATTGTGCCTTGTACTATTTTTGACACACTTATGGTTTATGTCATGTCCTTATGTTTGAAAATTTATATTTTCCCCACACTAATGGTTTGTGCCATGTCTCCTTCAAGGTCCCTTTCTTGATGCTTTGCCTTTTTCTTTAGAGACTCCTTTAAGGCCCCTTTATTAGTGCCTTATAATTATTTTTTTAGTTACTATTAGTGTAGGTTTTTATTTTTCCCTATTTTTTAATTAGGGAAATTGTATTTCTTGTGCATACATGGAGTTTTCCTACATTTGTGGGATAGGCTAGCTTATGTGGAGGTGTGTGTCATAAATGTGTCATAGGTGTCATAAGAATGTCATAAGTAACTCCCTTGATGGGAGTTACTTCTCTATTCTTAGCACCTTGTCACCACCTTTCATGGAGGAGTTACAGTCTATTCTTGGGGTGCCTTGTCCACCTTATGTGGAGGAGTTACATACGTACTCTCCTATATGTATTCCTCACTTTGGTCATCTCATGTTAATCAGATTTTGGTTTTCTCCATTTTGTCTTGTGCAATTTATCTTCTTGTGTTATTTTCAAATTGCTTTAGCATCTATGTGGTGTGCACTTGCTTTATCTCATGTGATCACATCTCCATTGCACTCGCATTATCTGGATTCTGGCAACAACTCTGATATGGTATTAGATCAAACCCGGCAATCATGTGTCTGGTTATGCTTTTAGTTTATTTTGAAATCAAGAGGAGTGGAGTTCTCTTTATTCTTTTTTATTTCTAGATCTGATCTAAAATTTAAAAAAAAAGCTTTTAATATCATTTCTGGTATCTTTTCCTTGGGATCCTTGGCCTTTGGGTGTCTTGGTCGTCTTCACTTTAGGTGCTGGTTTTGTTTCTATTCTTGGGTGCCATTTTTGTGTGAAGCAGCAGAGGGAGGAACAACACTCAGCAATAGTCTAGGTGCAACACTCAACAATAGTCCAGGCACAACACTCAGCAGTAGTCAGCACTCCACACAGTCAACAAGGCATCTTCAACAATGCATACAGTTCTGCCACATCACAGTCCTTTTAGCAAGGCACCAAGCAGGCTGTATAGCTTCCAGTAGGTCTGCATATTTCTATTTTGTCTTTTCTGCAAGTAAAATTCTAGACTGTGCTTTTTTGGTGCCCCTTCCTTGCTTGGCGTCCCATGTGGGCCCTTGGACACGTGGCATCCATCAATTTTGTCTTTGCTTCATTTTTTTCAGTTAAAAATTGACTTTTAAAACAAAAATTAGTCAATTTGACTGAATATTTAGTTTTTTAGACAGTTTGGTAATTTGGGGGTTTTCATTTAAAACTTGTATCTTCAACCTACGAAGATGAAGGGTGAGGCCCAGGTTGGAGGGAGGTGAATTCCCCCTCACACAAACCTCCTTTAGATTCCTCGTTCTATGTCGAATCCAATGAGTGGTTGGAAGGCCATTTTCTCTCTCATAACAGGTATTTTTTTAATGTTTTAGTGCTTTTTTTGCAAAAACACTAGTTTACAAGAAAATTGAACCTTTAATATCTTGCAAATGGTAGCTCGAATTTTGGTGCCATTTTTTGAAAAAATGTTTGTAATTCAATTCTCCACAGTGTAGGCTTGTTATTTATTAAAAATGCACTAGTTTATAAAGTTCCAAAAATTTGGGTCTCTTGGGACGCATTTTTGACTGAGTCCGACGTCTTGTTTGTTTTAGTCTTGCAGTGATTGCTCTAAGACGCATTCTCGGCTGAGCCCGACGTCTTTTGAGCATGCACTTACATATTTGGGGGGGTTCAATATTTTGGGGTGGTGTGATTGCTTTTCACAACTTGCAAATCTTTGCTTTCA
Source organism: Torreya grandis (assembly GCA_037957365.1). NCBI lineage: Eukaryota > Viridiplantae > Streptophyta > Pinopsida > Cupressales > Taxaceae > Torreya > Torreya grandis. The sequence goes on from JARHVA010000023.1 coordinate 9,191,168, forward strand.
TTCTCTTTTTTGCATAAATTCACAACTTGCAATCAACACAACTTCACCTAAATTCATCTTAAAATAGATTCTTTTCAACTTAAACCCCTAACACCCTTCAACTATCATGAATGGAAGGTTAAAATGTCAATCATTCTTAGAAGCAAAGGGTTGTATAGGGTCACCATGGGTACTGAAGTAGAACCCAACACTGATGCTAAAAAGGTCAAGTGGTACAACTGTAGTGATGAAGCCTATGGATTACTGAGCTTTTCTGTGTCTCCAAAACTTCTCTTCCATTTAGAATCCTCCAAGACTCCCAATGACATAAGGGACACCTTAGAAAACTTATTTGGGAAGCTTGGTGAGATGAGAGGTCATGAGCTCGAAAATGAACTCATAAGTCTAAGTCCTAGAAACTTTGACACCCTACAGGACTTCTTCACTAGTTTAAGGCCCTTAGATTGCAATTGATAGAATACGAGATAGAGAAGAAAGATGATCAACTCATCCTTTCTATTCTCGCAAAGTTAGGTCTAAGCTATTCAGTCTTTGTCTCCACTTTCCATGCCACAAAAAGTGCCCTTGGCACTACATGGAAAATGCCTTCTTTGGATTCATTCATTGCTGACTTGACTAGGGAGCAAGATAAGCTAATTCAAATGGGCACAATTAAGTCCACTCAACCCCAAGCTTTGATAGCTGGAAATGGTAAGGATAAGACTTCAATAAAGGAGAAGAAGAAAAAGAACAAGGACCAGGAGAAGAAGAAAGAAAACAACAATCTTGCCAAAAAAACACTGAGACTTCCTCTTCCAATGCTAAACCTAATAAGGAGAAGGTTAAGTTTGCCTATTGTAAAAAGATAGGGCATGATGAACACAAATGCATGAAGAAATAAATAGATCACCTAACTCATCTTCTAGATAAGAACAACATAGGTGTTCTAGAGTTCATCAAGCAGAATTCATCTACCCAAGATTCTACCAAGGCAAAAGGCAAGGGTAAGGAAAAAGAAAAGGGCAAGGCCCTTGTAGCTACAACAACTTTTACATCATCATGGGTCATCGACTCAGGTGCTTCTCACCACATGGGCTCTTCACTAGTTGAGTTTTCATCTTTAGAGACTTGTAGCATGACTTCAATTAGTTTGGGTGATGACACATCAGTTTCCATTGCAGGGAGAGGGTCAGTTGAAATGGAAGGGGGAACATTCAATAATGTTCTAAGTGTTCCTTCTCTTTCAACCAATCTCCTATCAGTGTACCAAATCACTCACATTGGTCAGGGCATGAGAGTTGAGTTTTCACAATATTCAGTGGCTATCAGGGAGTTGTATAGTGATATTATAGTGGCAGTGGGTAGGGTAGATCACCAAGCAAGGTTATACACCTCACATTTTGCATCAGATTCTTTTCCAATAGCATTGATGACTCATTCAGATGGAGTTAGCAAATTATGGCATGAGCGGTTTGGCCACCTTAACTACCACTACCTTGAACAAATTTGCAAACATGACATGGTCATTGGATTGCCTCGTGTCCAATTCTCAAAAGGACTTTGCGAGGGGTGCTCCCTTGGGAAGCATCCCAAAGCAAAATTTGACAAAGGCAAAGCTTAGAGGGCTTCACAACCTTTGGAGTTAGTCCACAGTGATGTATCAGGACCCTTTCCCAAACCATCTTTCACAAGAGCCAAGTACATCCTCACTTTCATTGATGATTTCTCTAGGTACACTTGTATATATTTTCTCAAACAAAAGTCTGAAGTGTTTGAAGTTTTTCTAGACTTCAAGGCTCTTGTTGAGAAATAGAGTGAGAAATCCATCAAGGTTCTTCGAACTGATAATGGAGGGGAGTATGTCAGCATTAGGTTTGAGCAATTTTGCACCATAAAGGGGATTGATTTGTAGCGTGTAGTCACTTATAGTCCTTCACAAAATGGGGTTGCAGAATGTAAGAATAGGTTCTTGAAAGAGATGGGTAGCTGTATTATTCACTCCAAATCCTTATCACCATAGTACTGGGCCGAAGCCATCAATTATGCTTGCTACATTCAAAACATGGTTCCTCACAAAGTTTTGAAAGGGATAACACCCTTTAAAGCTTGGCATAAAAGGAAACCTGATGTTGAGCACCTTAGGGTTTTTGGATCCCCAGCCATGGCCCGCATTCTAAAGAAGAAACACAAAGTTATGGAATGTCAGTCTAAGCCTTGCATCTTTGTAGGATATTTGGATGGTATTAAGGGGTATCACCTTCTAGATCCAGTCACTCATGAGTTGTTCATCGAGAAAAGTGTCCATTTTTAGGAGAGTTCTAGAGACTCAACACTTGACACTTCTTCTCCCTCATCGGATCTACTTCTTCATGATGATTCCTCATCAGATTCAGATCAACTACAGTAGGTTCTTGAGCTAGAGACATCTTCTTCTTCTTTGAGTTTAGACAGTGATGCAGAGTCATCCACCTCTAGTCAGTTAGAAGATGAGGAGTTAGCACCTGACTCACCCACTTTCGAGCCACTTTGGGCCAAACAGACACTTGAGAGTGCTGGAACTTGGGCAAGAGATCCCGCAAATGACAGACGTACTAGGAGAGATTTTTAGATAGATCCACATGCCTTCTTTGCTTTAATTTTAGATCCACAAACTTTTCGAGAGGCATCTATGGTATCTGAGTGGGATAGTGCTATGGAGGAAGAATATTCTTTCTTAATCAAAAATCACACTTGGGATTTGGCTTCACTTCCTAAGGGAAGAAAGATGGTTCGATGTAGGTGCATATATTAGACCAAGTTTGTAGCAGATGGGTCGGTTGATAAGTACAAGGCGCGATTGGTCACCAAGGGTTTCTCACAGGTGGCAGACATTGACTACTCAAAGACCTTTACACCTGTTGCAAAGATGACTTCTATCTGACTTACCTTGGCTATTGCCACAACACATGGTTGGGATGTGCATCAGATGGATGTGAAGAGTGCCTTTCTTCACGGAGACCTAGAGGAGGAGATCTACATGGAGCAGCTGCCAGAATTTGTTTAGGATTTTTCCTTAGTATGCAGACTTAAGAAATCTATCTATGGCCTCAAACATGCCCCTTAGGCTTGGTATGCCAAGATGGATTCCTTCTTTCTCACAACGGATTTCACTAGGTGCCATTCTAATCCCAATGTCTACTTCTTGTGGCAGGATGATTTGCTCTTGATTTTGGTTCTATATGTTGATGACCTTTTAATCACCGAGAGTTCTTCATTGGATATTACAGTGGTGAAGGCATATCTCTAGGATAGATTTGACATGATAGACTTGGGTTTGTTGCACTAATTCCTTGGCATCGAGATCTCACAGTCAGATTTAGGGATTTCTCTTGCACAGCCTAAGTATGCTCTTGACTTATTGGCTCAGTTTCACATGGCTAATTGCAAGCCATCTCTGACTCCCTTTCTATCAAGAGTCAAGCTTTAGGCTGATTGTTCTTCACCATTGGTTGATGCCACTCGGTATCAACAACTTGTTGGTAGTTTCATCTACTTGACTCACACTAGGCCCGATATATCATATACAGTGGGTCTTGTCTCTAGATTCATGCAGGAACCTCATGAGCTGCATTGGAAAGTAGCTAAGAGGATCTTGAATTACGTACAAGGTTCACATAGATATGAGATTCATTATAGATTTGGCATAGAGGTTGACTTGGTTGGATATACAGATTCAGACTGGGCTGGTGATTCACAAACTCGCAAGTCCACTTCTGGTTATAGTTTCTCTCTAGGTTCAGGTCCTATCAATTGGTCTAGCAAGAAGCATAATGCTATTGCTATATCATCCATAGAGGCAAAGTATAGGGGAGATGTTAATGCAGCTACTGAGGCTATTTGGCTTTAGGGGATTCTTTTTGAGTTTGGAATTCCTATCAGGCAGCCCACCATCATTTATTGTGACAACCAAATTACCATTTAGATTTGCAAGAATCCAGTTCAATATTAGCAGACCAAGCACATAGAGATTCACATGCATTTCATTTGGGAGCTTATTCATATTCAAGTCATTGACTTGATATTTTGCCAGTCTTTAGAGTAGGTTGCAGACATCTTCACCAAACCTTTCATCGAGAGCAAGTTCATTCATCTATGAGCTCTTCTTGGGGTACGGTCTACATTTGCAGTAGCATTATCTTCGAGGGGGGTCCACTAGCCTCTTCTTTCTTTTATGTCTCTCTTTTGGGGGGGAGTTTTTTCCTACGGGTTTTCTCCTTTTATCTATCTTATGGGAGATTGCATTTGTACATGGGTAGCTCATCAGGCCTAGTTGCCAGGACCCATTTTATATTTCCACACTACCCACCTTAAGCTGCGCTTATGGGGGGGTATTAGTGTAGGTTTTTATTTTTCCCTATTTTTTAAATTAAGGAAATTGTATTTCTTGTGCATACATGGAGTTTTCCTACATTCGTGGGATAGGCTAGCTTATGTGGAGGTGTGTGTCATAGATGTGTCATAAGAATGTCATAAGTAACTCCCTTGATGGGAGTTACTTTTCTATTATTAACACCTTATCACCACCTTTCATGGAGGAGTTACAATCTATTCTTGGGGTGCCTTGTCCACCTTTTGTGGAGGATTTACGTACTCTCCTATATGTATTCCTCACTTTGGCCATCTCATTTTAATCAGATTTTGGTTTTCTCCATTTTGTCTTGTGCAATTTATCTTCTTGTGTTATTTTCAAATTGCTTTAGCATCTATGTGGTGTGCATTTGCTTCATCTCGTGTGATCACGTCTCCATTGCACTCGTAATATCTAGATTCTGGCAATAACTCTAATAGTTACAATAGTTTTGAGCCTTAATTTAGATACACTAATGCAAGTAACTAATGACTTGTAGGTCGAGAGTGATATGCTATTCTTTGAGATTTATTCACTTCAGGAAGACATTTTTTAGTTTATCAATGAAAACAAATCCCTCAAAACATAAAATGTGCACATCACAAAACTTTTAGAACATGAGTCACTCATTTTTACTTTGCAAGTAAGTATTACACTCTTGTAACACCAATCAAATCATGTAAAACCCATAGCTACTGCACGTGTTCCAAATTAAATACCTATTTATGACTCTAGCATGTATCCCTTGGATTTTCTTTTAGATTGTGATCTATCAAATCTAGACATCAGATTCCTAACACTATTTGTGTTAAAATTGTCAATATTACTCGATTTACACTCAAATGCGAAATTTAGGTTAAAATCACTAAAAACACACTAAATAATTCAAGCTTGTCATATACAAGTGCTGATTTAGGCCAATGTATCCCTAAATGGGGCAACAATGCATTTTATATGATTCCTAACTTTGATCAATTTATTTTGAGTTAAAATGATGATTTTGCCTTTTTGTGCTCTGGATCACTCTTTGTTTCTAATTCATTAGTACATGTCACATACCTTTGTTATTTTGTGTTGGCAACATCCTATATGGTATAAAGTTACAAATACATCTAAAATCACCTTCCAATTCTTCTTGAGTCAAATTACGACTCAATAATATGACTTTCTGACCATTTTGATTGATTGTGCACCATTTTCCAAAGAATTTCACTAAAATTGATTAATCTTGTTTAAGATAATTAATTCAAATCAAGAGTTTAAGTGGATTTTACATGAAGGTTATTGATTATTTCATTATTGGAATTTTATTATCAATATCTACATCACCTAGTGACATGATCTATGAGGTGGCATCCATAAGCCATAAATGCAACAAATATCAAGTTTATGGACACCCATGCCTAATTAATACCCCTTCCTCCCAAATCATTATGAGGATATTTATGGATTTAATTATAAATATTAGATTAATTCATGGTCACACATCTCAATCTTAAGATGGATGGTCATGGTTGATCTTGACCCATTTGAAAAATATATAAATAGAAGGGCATAGAACATCATTTTAAAGCTAAAATTATTGTAAACTTATAATGCAAAATTGTCTCCACAACTTTTTGTGTTGATCATTGTGTTTTATTTGCAAGTTTCATTTGATAGACATATTAAATTTATTATCTTGAGCCTAAGTTATGCATAGTGGTCTTAAGGTAATGGAAGATCTTGGCATCCATTGTTGACAAAGATAAGAATACTAGATCAAGGGGGAAAACATGCTTGGAGAGGCTTTTGGATGGTGGACTCACTTGGGAAGGTAATATGAGTATGTGATTTATTTAAATTGTTTTTTCTTATCATTTGCAAACCCGATTAGAATGGGTTGGATTAGTTTGTTAAGTCCTTTATGCATTTTTCATGGATTTATTGACTAACCAACTTTGTAATCCAATCCTACATCAAAAACTGAGTTGTATTATGTTCTTTCTATGCCTATATTTGCCTTTATCACAACATACATTTCTATGGATCAAAATGTTGATGTGTTTACCTCCTTTTAGAAACACACTATGGTTTTAGTTCCCATATTCTTTGTACATTTGTTTATTATTGTAGAGGTATTGGAAAGCATAAATAGGGTGTTGTGTCACCCATACAACCTATTTTATGGATTTCTCATCATGGCATTAACTATTAATCATGTGCTTCCACTTATTATTTAGGACCATTCTATATGAGCTTTGAACCAATTTCTATTCACTCTACACTGCAAGAGGACATTGAATGACATAAATCTAATGTATCTGAGCATTCTTCAAACACTTCAAATAGGAATGAGTGTCTTGATTCATATTCAAATTTTGTTAGGCATGAAAGACCTAATTCTTCACTCAAGTATGTGAGATCTGATCTTGTTTCTATAAGGCTTATGAGACCTTGCCCTTCACTTAGGCATGATATATATGAGCTTCATTCTATTAGGTATGACATTACTAAGACATCATTAGATTCACATAGGTTTATGATTCCTAAATCTGATCCAAACATTTCCATTTATGTACATATCATCGAAACACTTGAAGGCATATTCTTCCACCATCCATATTTATTTAGGATGGATTGATGATCAATCATGATGATGTCATCAACACTCCTTGTGTGGACTCTATTGACATGGTTCTTCCACTGTTCAACTGCATCTTCTACACACCATTCATATTGCCTAGTAATACTCTTTATTTAGGAAATTTTTAGGGCTTGTGGTGACTTCTTTGATAGGTAGGTTTCTCCTTGTGGTGAGAATTTTTTTGTGCACCCAACATCTATTTCATTCATTGGTGTTATTTTTAGATTCATGTGATAGATTTATTAGTACCAATAGTGAGATTCTTATGGTGTAAATCATATTTTCATGCTATCATGTTGTTCTTGAGATTTTTCATCCACCTCATGCAATTTAACATTAAGGGGAGTATTGTGTATCACTTTTTTGGGTGATATTCTTGAGATGTATCTCACTATTTTTTGGGTTATTATTCTATGTTGTTATACTACTTTCTAGGTGAGATCCTTGTGGAAATATCATTTCTAGAGTAGTATTTTACTTTAATTATACATGGGTACCTCATCAATCCTAGTGTTGGGACCCATTTTAGAGGTTTAGCCTAAGTTTTTATACACACTCCCTAAGTTTCACTTAAGGGGGTGTGTTTGTGTAAATTTCAATTTACACCTTAAACTTACTTAGTAAGTAATTATCTCATGATTTATTATTTTCTTATTTAGACATGGAAAAATTGTACTAAAGTCCAAGTCCCTTGACATTATCATGTCTCATACTAGCATGTTTGCATTTTTTGGACCCCCCTTCCATGGAGCATTTTACAAATATACATGTGCCATTTTTATCATATCTTGAGTGTCACTTAGAGCAAAGAGGTGATTATTATTGTGTTGTGAATTTAGTTCCATCCTCCTCTATGTAGTGTAGCATAGGATTATAAAGGATATTGTTATCTTTCTCTTGTTAGTGTAATTACAAAAACCCAATATCAAAAAACTCAATGAAAGTAACAACTAATTGCCTAAGTACTTGGGTGAGGAAAAATGTAACTAAACATAAATTCAACTAAGAAATAAAGAAAACAAACTAACTTTACCTCCCTTGTCAAATGATGTTTGTTTGTTGGCATGTAAGTGTGTTCATACTTTGATTTTATGTTCAATGGAGTCCTTTGTCAATACATTTGCCTTGTGGGAAACACCTCTCCTTGTCCACTTGTGGCTTGGATTATCAAAATGAAGCTTTTCATAATCAATCTAACATTAAAACACTACATAAAGAAGCTTCTTAAACAATGGCCTTGGCACTTGTATTTATAGGTTCTCAAACTAACCCTAACTTAAGTGAAATTAGGTTAGATTTAACTGTGGTTAGGGTTGGATTATATTTAGTTTTTAATGTTTGTAGTTTATTGGTTTGATTTATTAAATAAGTTGGTAATTCATGGGAAAAGTTAGTTTTCTCCCGTAACCACCCATAAAAGCTTTTACTCTTCATTATAAAAATGATTCGAAATAATACAATATTATTCTTGGTGTGAAAATATTTTGACATAATGTAATTTCTTCATTGTTTCCATTGGAATCTGGGCCAAAATTGGTATCAGAGCTTGGCATATTAAGGAGTAAAAAGAATTTTGCAGATCCTTATTTTGAAGAAATAACATGAAGAAGAGAGAATATTAGTGACCCAGATAATAAATCACAGTGACCTATGTGGTGTTGAAGCATACATCAATTTTGACGTTGAAGTTATAAGAAATCAACAACAAGATAATTCAGATTTTATTTGCCTGGATCCCTCCACAATATTTCCACAAAAAGCAAGGAGTTTAATTTTCCAAAACTTAGATCATCAGATTGGAATGATTGAAGTTGTTCAAAATGTTGTAAATAGACCTATAAATCATTTGAAAGTAGATGGCATAGTTGTTACAAATAGAAAAGTGAAAGGGCATATATTAATTTGGTTTATCTGATTTAATTTTATACAATAGTGAATTGGAGCTTACATTGAAATATGGTGCAAAAGTAAGATATACAATGCATAAGATTTATTTCTAATTTATTTCAATAGGTTTTGAATAATATTTATTGGCTTGGAACCCACAAAAGGAAGAAATAGGCAAGATTTTACATGCAAGTAATGGTAGTAAAAAAAATGGGGGCTTTCACATGCAAACACATTCTGACATGTGAAAATATAATTATTACATACTTTGTATAAATTACGCATTGTAATGAAATCGGGTGCATTTTCAGTGGAATTTGGCACCCCAATTTTTTTTCAAATAGTAAAAATGTGTTGTATACATAAAATAAATATTGTAATGATGTGTCCCACCACTTATGTTATCAGTGATGATGGTATTACATTTCAACATTTACAAGTCCCTAAGGATCTAATAGGCTAAACAAAGCAAATTGGAGGTTGGAGGATCATGGAGGTTGGAGGATATTTTCCCTTATCCAGTTCCCTATTCACTTAGAGTATGGGTTCACTACTGGGATAGCAATTTTTGGTTTGTATACTTTGCTTTCATAGATGTAGTGATGGTATGATCTTTGATGTGGAGCATTTCAGTGATTTGTACTTGGTTTATTTGTTGCACGACTTCTCGCCTCTCACCTGATAGGGGGATATGATATTACATATTAGTTTTTTGATCAATCATTAGTGATGTGTGGTACGAGTTAGCATTGTGTTGCTAGCATTGTTAGTGCTGAGCAAAGGCCTGTAGGAGATGTTGGTGATTGTTGAGCATTAGTTTAGATGTGCCATACATAGTACAGAGGGTAGTCACTTGTTGGATAGATTATATATGAGGATAAATGTAGTTGGATAGTGCGTGATAATTTTATACTATAATGTAGGGATGATCAGGATGTGATCATAATAGGATGCATAGTGTACCAATTGTAGTTGCGGTAGAGTCTACTTGGATGACTCATAGTTCTTTGCTTTAGTCTTTCTATACCCCTTTGGATCAAGGAGTTTGTTAGATTATTTTTAATTATCCAAAGTATTTTAATGTTTTTATTTTATTAGTTTGATTTATTAAATAAGCTGGTAATTCATGAGAAAAGTTAGTTTTCTCCCATAACCACTCATAAAACTTTTACTCTTCATTGTAAAAATGATTCAAAATAATACAATATTATTTTTGGTGTGAAAATATTTTGACATAATGTAATTTATTCATTGTTTCCATTGGAATCTGGGCCAAAAAATATTTAGGATAGAGATCCCATTTATTAAGCATGGCTATCCATTTCTAAATTTAAGGCTTATTATAAAGATATTTCTAATTCCTTGACTTTGAGGATGATGACATCATCATGATCTCATTTTTATTGAAATTTCCTTTTTAGAAAATTGATATTCACTAATTGTGCATGGAATTTTCACTTTAATAGTTAATTGTATTTACTTAATTAAATTATTCTACTTAGGGTTTTGAAATTTTAGGAATTGGTTAAGTGCCTCATTTAATGGGTTAAAAGGTTAATTTATGAATTTAGTAGGTCGTAATTTGATTGGGGATGAATCTGTAAGAGGTTATTATTGTGTACAAGATAATACCTTAAATTATGGGCACTAACATCCAATATATGGATGAAATTAGGACATTCAGTGATTCTTAGGCTTAATTCACATTATTTGGTAAAAATCAATTTGAAGTTCGGTTGAAACATGGTTGTGGACAAACGAGGTGTCTATAGTTTGTCCATATTTAAAAAGGTGTTTCAAGACACAAGCACAATAACATCTTCTCAAATAAAGAAAATAAAAATAAATGCCTTATCTAATGTCCCAAAGGGCAATTGATGAGCCTTGGATGCCCCTTTGAGGGATCCAGAGGCAAATAGTGTCATCAAACATTCTTCCTTTGAAAAGAAGAAAATGAAATGATCAAGAGGTAACAAGGGTAGGAATACTAATTTGCCCAAATGTAGTTATAATCAATAACACATTGCTTTTCCCTAGTAGAGTAGATAGAGTGGGACTAATGATTTGCCTAAAGATGATTATAATCATAAGCACAACAAAAATTCCCTAGTAGGGAGGATAGGTCAAAAAATAATGATTTTACCAAAGGTAATTATAATCATTGGCACAATGGATTTTCCCTAGTAAAGTTAATTATTTTAGGATAAAATAAAAATTTCCCCAATAGGGTAGGATACAATGGTAATTAGTCAAAATAATTTTTTGCATTTGGGCAAATTGGCAAAGGGAGCTCATGTAGTAAATCTGTAAATAAAGTGAAAATGAGTTGGCACAAAATAATAATATAAATCTAGAGAATCAATTAATACAAGGATATAGATTCAAATTAGCACATGACTAGTCCAAAAAATAGTGATGTTAAATGGGACTCTAAAAGGCCTAATAACATAGTCATTTTGAAAAATAGTGAATGTAGAATCAAACGACACAAAAACTAGACCACATAGTCAAAAATAAGGGATCCTAGAATGAACGGTAAGAAACCTTAGGCCATGGGGTGAAAAACTAATTTTCCAAGCTATATATTCACCCCATGGGATGAAATTTTCTCATTTTCACCCAAACCCTTTAAAAATTTGGAGATCTGACCTTGAGAGAAAAAGTGATGAGAAATAGCATGTGGATGAGGATAGAGGCATGTGAGCAATTGAGTGATGGAGAAAGGGTGGATACCACATGATGGACCTTTGGTAAATGATCTCACTTTAGCCTTTAAGTTCATTTATTACTAGTTTTAGGACTCAAACTTGAAAAGTCACCATTTTTATAGAATGGAAAATGATGGCTTTATAGAGAAAATTGATGACTTCATACGAAGTCATCATTTATGAAAATAGTGATATTTCCAACAAACACTAGAAAACACCAAAATAAATATTCACCCATTTTAAGGTGATGTCACCATTTTCATAAAAAATAAAAATGGCAGTTTCACCCAAAAATGATAGAAAATGCCAAAATAGTGAATTCATCATTTGGAAAAATGGTGAATTCACCCTAAAAGGCAAAAATAGATTATTTTAAGGACCTAAAATGGGTCCAACCTCTAGGATAGAGGGGAAAATAGGTCTAGTAGAGTAGGCATACACTAGATGATAGCATATACATAGCCTAATGCTAATCTTTCTATGATTGTAAGTATGGATTGCAGTACTAATGGCATGGGGGAATTATTCTCATTATTTAAAAATGCCATATATATGGACAGTGAAGATGGTTGTATTATTATAGGCCCTAGATTTATATGATGTTGTATGAATGCTTGTGATCTATGTAGACCAAGTGTACTTGAGTCTACTAGCAGAGTTATGGCACTCAGAGACTTATACATTCTACTTGTTGATATGGGAGGCCATAGTGATGATTGAGGATACCTATTAGATCCTCAAGCTACCCATGAGAGGCCAAAGGTTATTTTGGATAGATATAATATGATAACAAGTGATGATAGATGATTTGATAGGATTCTTGTATACTCCCATGGTACATGGGAAGGTTAACATTAATATTTTAGAGACATATATAGACTTGCAATCGAATAACCTAGCTCTAGGTGACTCCCCACCACCAACATTGATAGATAAGAAGGTTATTGTACTAATATCCATTATCAATGGTATATTACTACTTGACAAGAACATTTACTTCTTTCACATGGTTTTGGGTGGAGTCATCTAATCGATGATGGATGATGTGATGAGATTTACTTGGGGGCCAATAGTTTTACCTGAGTTGTATAGAGACTTACACATGGTGGCCTACTAATGAGGTCAGAGCATTGGAGCTTCTACACAAATACATATTCGGGGCTAGGAGCACATAACCATAGAGAACCCAGTCAGTCAGAGACATGCCAAAAACCTTGAGGATCTATTAAATTATGGCTGGGTTCATATAGGAGTAAACTATAGGGGACATCATGGTGAGATATACCACTACCAGTGGATGTTTGATGAATTGACGGTCAAGTTCTTCATTTGGTAGCCTTATCTTCCATACCAGCTTTAGTGGCTATGGGATAGATGGTACACTAGATTTATGACTACTAGATACCATGTAGTAAGATTATGGGATGTGTTAGTCCATGCGTCAGTCAAGAAAACATATATAAAGAAGCATATAGAAACCAAAACATCAAGATTAATCCCTCAAGGGGTGTTACTACTAAATTCTAAGAGTTATTCAAGAAAGGAACACCATCAAACCTTCCAAATAACATCCCTCATTATAAGAGTGGCCAAAAAGCATGATTTCTGCAATTTTGGTGCTCTAAATCTATGTCAATGAAGATTAGCATGTTCCTCCATCATTTCCTAGTGCACCAATTACTTACGCTCACAAAATTTGTCGATTTGTGCAAACAGGTGATACTTTTCTATTACAATTTCTGCATAGTAAGTTTGTATAACTGAAGCTTAAAAATGGTGGTCTTAGATCACTTATTTATGGCTTTTAAAGATTGATCAAAATCAACCATGACCATCCATCTTGAGAATAAGATTTGTGGCCATGGATTAATTCAATTTTGGAGGGACAAACCATAAATATGCCCATTAATATTTGTAAGAATTGGGCATTGATGAGGCATGGGAGGGCTTAATCTTGATATTTATTCCATTAATAGCCTTAGGATTACACCCCCTTGATGATGTCATGGGATAATGCAAATTTGAACAATGAATTTTTAATAAATATATTTTTAATAACTTTCATGTTATTTTTACTTAGGCTCTTGATTTGGTTTAATTTACCTAAGTGGCTTTGATTAATTTGTTGCATGCTTAATCAACCTAGTAAAAAATGTTATTTTACTGAGTCGTAATTTGACTAGAGTATAATTAGAAGAAGGTGTCAATTGTGTATGAAATAATACCCGAGTTAAGGTATTATGGATGTGAAATAACATATATACATGATGTGTGTTATCAAATTAGAAGAATTCAGTGGTCCAGGGTGTCATTTTGTGTGGTCACAATTTGATTTGAAGTGTTTTAAGAAAAGATAATAATCACATAAAATGCATTTACCCATTCAGGATACATTAGCCTCAATTGGCACCTATACATGACAATTTTGATCAATTTAGTGGATTTTAGTGATTTTGGCCTAGAATGTGTATTATCATAGGATATTGCTTAGATTGATAATTACAACACAATAGTGATAGGAATTGGATGTCTATATTTTACCCTATTTGAGAAGGTGTGGTGAGACATTAGATCAAAGTAACATCTTTTCAAAGAATGAAAAGATCAATATAGTTAGAAAAAATAAACTTCATTATGGAGAAATAGGGTTTAAAAATGCCTTAAACATCATTTGGGTGGCCCATGATTCCCCCTCAAGGGGAAGATGGAAAATTTTAAAATATTTGATGGGTTGGGCCCTTAATCAAAAGAAATAATAATCACGTAAATTTAAGTAAAAAAGGCTAAAAAATAGAGTACTTAAAAGAAAATGGGAGGAAAAATAGATAAGAGGGGCTAAAATAGTATCCCAAGAGAGATAAATTTTTTGTCATTTTCCCAATTTGGAAAATGATGAGTTCACCCATGAAAATCGCAGAATCACCATGAGATCAATGATTTCATCAACCTTTTGGTAGGATCGTGGGTCAAAATGATGAGGTCTCTAGGACATCGGTGATTTCAATTTTTTGGGTAGAAATCACCCTTGTAAATGGGGAATTCACAAAGGTTAGTGAGATTACCCTATCATTTGGCAAGAATGACTTGTTAGATGGCAAATTTGCTTATTTTAATGGGATCACCCTGCAAAGGAGTGAGAATGACTTGCTAAATGATGGGATTGCCAAAATAATAGAGAGAATTCCAAAAGAAGATATAATGGAACCCATAGGAGATTTTTTTAGGCCCAAAATTAGAAGAAGAGAGAGAGAGACCCATAGAGAATTAGTCCAGTCCTCAAAATTATAATAAATGTGTGAAGGAAAGAAAAAATAATTGATTGGATTCCTTATGTTTGATTTTTAGGAGTGATTTGGAGTCATCACATCATGGAGTGATGCTCCTAAGTTTTACAGTGATAGGGGCTCATGATGGATGATCTTGTGGGCATCTTGGTGGTAGTAGACTTATATCACCTAGAATGATTGGTAATGATTTAGATAGATAGGGAATAGTTATTAACACTTATCAAGACATGGCACTCAGAGACTACTACATTTCATTTGCTAACTAGGGATGTTATAGTGACATTAGAGGATGTACACCACATTCTATAGGTGTTGATGCGAGGACCCATGATTACTTGGATGTTGGTTAGATGATGGGCTGTGTTAGATGATTTGATTGAAGTAGACCTAGAGATTATGGATACATGAATACATTTATATTCACTAGAGGATCTAACTTAGCCACTTGAGGATAGAGTAGGATAGGGGATAATTCCCCTAGAGGTGGTAGTTTTGATAGCTGTTGTCAACAACCTTATTCTACTATATAAGAGTGTATAGTTCTTCCCTCTAGGTTTGATTGGCATTCTGTAAGAGATTTTTAATGAGCTAACAAATTTTTTTTGGGGACCATTTATCTTAGCCCAACTATATAGAGACCTACATATGATAGCATATCAAGGAGGGTGCAACATAAGTTACAACACACTGCTGCAAGAATGGACATGGGAGCACATAGCCATTATATAGCTAATGGGGTCAAGATACTAGAGGGGACTAAAAGATCCTTTGAGATGGGGATGGTGCATACTAGGTATGTATGGATACTTGGGGGACTTGCCTTATTATTGGTAATCTATAGATGAGATGGAGGATAAAAACTTTATTTGACGCCCCTATTTAGGGACATAGTAGCTTTAGGTGGAGAAATTCTTCATGATTGACTATATGATTATGCCATGTTATATCATAGGTCACGATGACTATGTGGTAGATAGGTATAGGCTAGATTGAGTCTAATGGTAGTTCAACATGCATCAAGATGTCTTAAAGGGTCCACACTACTTTGTTTATGTGACTAGGGAGATTAGGGAGTGGGGACCATTAGTAACTAGGGCTGAAGTAGTTATAGACTATGATAGGGTGGACCACATACTATGGGATTATGTTGGAGGGGTTCTAGATGTAGGGGTGATCGATGCTTATGTCACATGGTGGACTAGGGTGAGATGGATTTGATTGATGAGGCTATTACCTCAACAAATAGTCCTACATTAGAGGTGGGTCAAGATGAGGAGAGATTGGGTAAAGACCCCAATATAGTGATAGGGTTAGGTGCCTGTATAACCAGTGATCCCATATGTTATACCATTGCAATTAGTACAACCTCAGGCACAATAGGATCTGGGATATGATATACAAATAAATGAGATAGGTGAGTAAGATATGGATATAGGGGATGCCCCAAGTGGCAATGGGGGCCACAAGATAGTTACAAGAGAGGCAGGTCCATCCAAGATAGGTACAAGTACAAGTTTAGGAGAGGTAGGGTCTTCTGGCATAAGAAGATCCATGAAGGACTAGGATTTGATTAATAGACTCTAGAAGGATATTATTACATGCCTCTCCAAGATTGTTAGATTATAGATCACTATGGTTGGGTTGTAGGCATAATTGACAAATACTTAGGGAGAGACCACTAAGATATAGGGTCTCATTATAGATAGATATGTAGAGAGTACCACTCTCAAAGGATAGATGGCATCGTTGATAAGGGTTTAGGCCTAGTTAGCCATGTGAAACCTGGAGCTATTGACAATAGTTGGGGAGTGAGACTATGCTCAAGTGGATAGGGAGATATTGACATCATAGGTGGAGATGATTATAGAGGAATGAGATGAGGATTGCCTAGCTGGGATAGACATAGGTTTAAGCACAACTCGAGCCTTAACTAATGTGATTTTAGCTAAGGATGATGCCTTGTGAATGAAGTATAATTTTCTACATGCCAATAATGAGATATACTACTGGAGGTGGGAATATGAGGTGGTAGTTCCTATGAATAAAATATTGGCTTCTTATAGGGAGTATACGAGATCACAATGAACTAACCAGACCTCTATGTCCAAGTAGGAAACTGAGTCAGAGTAGTCAGTGACACAACATGTAATCATGGGGCCTCCACCATCATGTCCACTAGTAGTACCCATGTTAGGGATGGGTCATATCCTCCAACAAAGTCCCCTAGAGATGACCATGATTAGAGCTAATTTTTTAGCTCTTCTTTTTTGTATTATGAGATGTATAGATATTATCACAATGTATAAAACATGATTTTGAGAGATATACATGACATTAATTTTTGGCTTATTACTACTTGTACATGGAATCTTAATATTCTTTTATTGTCACATGATGTTTACATTTATATTTCTCTTATTATGATATGTTTGGATATGCTAGTTTCAGGAGATGCACGTCCTTAGTTAGCGTGTGGATGTTGATGTATTTTTATTATTCTACATCATGTATGACTAGATGCTAAAGGATAATTTAGGTGATGCACGCCCCAAAATAATCATAAAAATAGCTAATTAGCTCACAATGTATGTCAAGAGATGCACATCTTGCATAGAGTCTTGTTTGTTTCCAAAGTTGGCCTAGGATAGATCTTGTGCTAGGTATTGGGTATGGCATGTTCAAAAATGATCTTCTGCATCACATTGACTTTTGGACTTGGAGTACTTGATGTTTATTGTAGCAAATTGAAATTATGCATCATAACTATAAGTAACTTATAATAACATTGTATTTTGGTTTGTACTTTGATTGGTTTAAATGTGAATATTTATAGCTAAGAATAATGATACAATTTACCAAAACCAAAGTTACAACTATTTACATTTAAACAAAAACAAAGAGAAAAAATAACAAATACAAAAATGCAACCTAACTTAAAATCAAGATATGAACAATCAAGACTTAAGTAGGAACAATAATGTATATAAAAATAAAATAATAATAAATTTTTAAACATGAAATCAAGATGTGAGTAATCAAGATCCATGTATATTAATAATGTACACTTGAAAAACAAATAATAACATAATTTAAATACAAATGTAAACAAGTCAATCCCAAGTTAACGCTAGAATCAAAATGTTTACCAGATGTATTCAAACATAATAGAAAAAACAATATAATAATTTAAAAAAATAGTAAAACAAAAGCCAAAAAAAAACACAAAAAAACACCAAGAAACAAATAACAAAACACTAATAAAAATGAACGAATAACAAAACAACATTAGATAAAATAACAAATCAACAAAATAATAATGGGAAACACAATAAAACAACAACAACAACAAACAAAATAAAGCGACAACATAATGTAAATACAAACTAACGAATGAATATCAAAACACCAACAAAAATAAATGGAGAGATAGCAAACATAACAAAATAATAATAAAAATCAAATAAACACACACAATCAATGGTTAATCACAATGTTCGTGCAAACAAAAAATAAATTGTTCGTACATGTGTAATAGAGGTGTTACGCTCTGCAATAGGGTGGCCCCTAAGCTAAGAAATAATGATACTAATACAATGAGACAAGAAAAATGGATACAAAGTTACCCCCAGGTGATATGGAAACAATAATGCAAAATAAAATGGGGGAAAATAAAAGAAAAGGAAGGGGTAGCCGAGCTAACTCTAAATACATGAGGCAAGTGGACACTACCTACATAGTTCCATGGACTAAGATCTAATATGAACTTTAGGCCAAATGCAGTTCATCTAGGATATGGGATAGAAGAAAATGATGTTAATGGAACATGATTAAGGTGTTGTATAGGAATAAGGGAATGGGCTCACAAAATGACAACTATATGAGAAAAAGAGGGTATGGTTTTTGGTTAAAACCACACTAAAGACAAGGGATGGGTAGGCACATAGGAACTAAATTGGAAATTCAAATGGCCTACTGCATCTAAGGTTGAGAAAGAGAAAAGGCTTGCAAAATGGTGAGATCATAAGAAAATCCAAGGGTGCAATAATGGATTATGTTCAAACAAACAATGCACATAAGGGTCTCACAAAATGATGAGAGCATGGGAAAAGGTTACTCACAATACAATAAGATCATAAAGAAATCTAAGTGGGCATTAGTGTATCTAGTTCATAAATGTAATTCACATAATATAAATTCACAAAATGTTGAAAGCTTAAAGAAAATCCAAGAGGGCACTAGTATATCTAAGTGAAACACATAATGCACATAATAAAAACTTGTAAAATGGTGAGAGCATAAGTCTTAAATCCAAAAAGGATGGGTAAACTAAATGACAAGTGGTTACTCATCAAATATCCAAGTTTCCTAGGATCCTTAAGGCAAACAAATTGTTGACAAAGAAAAGAAAGTGTGAGCTAACCTGAGATACCCCATGTATCCAAGTGCTACCTACATATTCTGTGTGGACCTCAGACTAATGGATTTTTCCCAAAAATGGGAGGAACAAGATCTAGGTGGTATAAAAATAGACTGAACAAATAGGATAACCCCACCCAAAAATTTTGATGACTTTATATCTCACATGGAAATCCTAAGTCAATTTTCATGATTTTATGTTTTATAGGGTTTTTTGAGAATGTGTACAAATGTTTAGGGGTTTTCTAAGTGTCTCAACTCGATTGAGAATTATGAGAAACTAATTAGTCCAACTTGTAAAATGGTGAGAGTGTGGTTCAAGTTGCTCTCAAAATAATAAGAGTACTCAGGATATGAATAAACAAAGGTTTAAAGCAATGTTTTTGTTCCTTTGTCATATCAGTTTCTATTGTTTTTTGTTTTTGGGATAATCAACAGAAATAAAATATTAACAAAAGGCACAATGAACTACCTAATTTGGTAGATGTACTTTCACAAGTAAGAGTTCAAACAATGGCTAAATCAACTACAATGGGGGTCAAATATATAAACAATGGCACATAAAACCACTTAGTTGAGTAGCTACATGTCCAAAGGTGAGGAAATAGTTAAAATGGATGTAATGGTACCTATGATCCTATCAAGGCAAAAATGCCTACCAAACATTAGCAAAATAATAATAGAACAACATACAGTGTTGAATAAATATGAGGAACCATTCAACATGCAAAAACCATCTGCTAACATATCCTTGTACACTTGTCTATAAAAAGAACTACAAAATACTATTTAGGCTGATTTGCTTTGTAGAACGGGTACTAAATGTGTCTAGAATACCTAAGAATCATGATCATGATCATAATTGGTTATAAAATATAACAATCTAGGTTACAATGGTCCAAAGTGGAAGGAAAATGAGTTCAGTTTAATATAAATGATCCAAGTGACAATGGTCTAGGGGTACAACGGTCAAGACTCAAATGGTATAAGGTAATGTAGTTATAATGGTCTAGAGTAGTAAAAGAATATTGTTCAAAGTAAAATAGTCTAGGATAGAATGATATAGAATAAAAATGGTCTAGAATAGGATGGTCTAAAGTATAATGGTGGAGTAAGTGACTTCAACACAAGTTGCCCCTAAGTAAAGGCTATTGTAGACAATGGTTCAAAAAAGGATGTCAAGAGTAGAAATGCTTGAGATGTATAATATTCATGGGTTTAGGGAGCTCTTCTCCATTTGGACTAGCCAATCAGTATGCCCCCAATCCATAATTTATTGTGACTACATATGGACTCAGCCAATTAGGTTGAAACTTACCCTTCTTCTTGTGTTTAACATTTGTGGTCTTTTTATTCTCTTTCAAGACCAAGTCACCAAATTCAAAATCCTTAGGGAGAATATACTTATTATATATTCTACACAATCTATTTAGATATGCTTGTAAGTTGTCCAAGGTAGCTAAATGCTTGCCATCAAGGAGTTTAAGATCTTACAACCTAGAAACTCTATAATCTTTATCATCCACAATGTTCTCCAAGGATACCTATAGTGAAGGTAGCTCAATCTCAATCAAGATGATAAATTCTATGCCATAAATAAGGGAGTGTGGAGTGGCTCCTGTAGGGGTTCCATGATTAGAAAAATAAGCTTACATGGTAGGAAATAATTTTAAGTGCCAATTATGGTCAGCGTTATTGATAATAGTCTTTAGGATTGCGATAAGGGTTTTGTTAGATGCCTCAAATTGATCATTACCTTATGGGTTATATGACGTGGATCTCTTATATTTGATTTTGAACATGTTGAAAAGAGATTTAACATCTTGATTTACAAATGATCCACCATTATCAGATATAATACGGGTTGGGATACGATATTAATAAATGATATGGTAATGGATAAATTTGGTAATCTACTTCTCGATGATGTAAGTGAGAGAAATGGACTCAATCCACTTATTAAAATACTCAGTAGCAATTAGAATGTGCTTGTGGCCATCAAAAGAGGTTGGTTTTATTTTATCGATGAGATCAAGGCCCCATGTAGGGAATGACCATGGTTTAGTGATTAGTTGGAGTGGAAAGGAAGGTGAATATATCAAATTACCATGTTGTCAAGAAACACACTTCCTGATGTGATCATAAGTGTCTGTCTCTAATCTGGGCCAATTACATCCTATTTTGAAGAGTTTCTTGGCTAAGACTACAACATCAATGTGGGCCCCACACATTCTTTCGTGAACCTACATAATCACTAACTTGGATTATCTCAAAGATAAATAATGAAAAAGCATTTCATCATAGCCCTTATGATAAAGCATATTTCCAAAGAGGGTATAATGGGCTATCGGATGAAGGAAATTATTTTAGCGATTATGTGAAAAGTCAAGAGGAAAGACTTGGTCATGGAAATAGTTATAAATGTCTTGAAACCAAGGTAATTTACGTGGGGGATTGGGAATAGTAATGGTGCATACCCTCTCTGAATCTGGCAATACATGAGCAGGCTATAAAATATTTTCAATGAGGAATTGATACTCTTTAACATTATTGGAAATTTGTATGATGGACCCAATTATTGCCATTCATCAACTGATCTATTATTGGCCCATGGTACCTATTCAAATTATAGGTATTTGAATTGATAATTGAGATTATCCACAATATTTTTGTAGGGTAAAATCTTTTCATCTCAATTTTGATATTAATTTTTGGTCTGATTAATAATCAATTGAGAATCCTGATAAATCATTAATCACTGGATATCCTATTATATTGCAAGATGAAGTCTTAAAATAAGGGATTCATACTCAAACATATTGTTGGTATAATTAAAGTCAATATGGAAATCTTTGGGGATTATATCCCTCTATAGTTTAATTAATAAAATATCAGCCCCAGATCCACAGGATGTAAAGGAAACATTAAAGTATAATTTACACTATTCAAGTTCATGTAACACTTCTTCTATTATCATAATAGACTCATCTAAAAATTCAAATATGAGTGATTGAGTATCTATAATAGGATCTTATGCAAGTTGATCTATAATGACTTACCCCTTGATAGCCTTTTGGTTCTGGTACTAAATATCGAATTCACTTAAGAACATGAACCATTTAGCCATGTGACCTATAAGAGTTGTTTTGGATAATAAATATTTGAGAGGGTCTGCTTTAACATTAATAATAGTCTTATTATTCAACATGTAGTGTTGTAACTTTTGGGAGGAAAACACCATTGCTAAAGAAGCCTTATCAATAGGCATATAATTATGTTCATACACCAAAAGTGTGTGGCTCAAATAGTAGACCATGTGTTCCTTTTATTGTTCATCATGTTGGGCCAAGAGTGCCCCAAGTGCATGTTCTATATATAAAATGTAAAGAATTAACGGTTGTCTAGGTGTTGGTGGTCTCAAAACTAGCGAGTTGGTGAAGTATGTTGTGAGATTTGCAAATGCTAGTTGACATTCAATATCCCATTGAAAACTGACTCCTTTCTTCAAAAGGTGTGTGAAAGGATGACACTTATCTACCAGTTATGAAATGAACCTATGAATAGATTGAATCTTTCCTTGTAGGCTAAAAAACTATTTTATATTAGAAGGTGGAGGCATTTCCATGATGGATTTGATAATAATAGGATCTAATTCAATCCCTCTTTATGACATAATGAATCCAAAAAACTTTTCCAAAGTGATTCCAAAGACACACTTCTTAGGATTAAGGTGAACCTTGTACTTCTGAAGTCTCTCAAATATTCTTTGTAAAACATTAGGATGCCTAGCACATGTTCTTGATTTTGATAAGATGTCATCAACATAGTCCTAGAAATATCATGCATCATGTCATGGAAGATGATATTTATAACATATTGATAGGTGGAACCAATCTTATTCATGCCACAAGGCATGACTTGGTAATGGAATGTTCCCCATAGTGTGGTGAATGCAGTTTTATGTTGGTCCTCTTAAGATATCTTAATCTAATTGTATCTTGAGAAACCATCCATGAGGGACAACATCTCATGTCAAAGTTAGGTAGAGGAAAATCATCTTTGGGACACACTTTATTGATATCTCTAAAATTAGTATAAGTGCATATATCCTATGGTTTTTTGCTTACTAGGACTATATTTGATATCCATTCAGAATAGTCTAGTGGTATGATGAAGCTAGCTCCCAATAGTTTCTCCAGCACTATTTTTATTAAAAGAGTGATGCGTGGATGCATCTTTCTTGATTTATACTTGATTATATTAGCATCTATATGTACAATAAGGTAATGCACAACCAAGGCAGGGTCTAGGTCTGGCATGTTAGAATAAGTCCATGAAAAGATATCAACAAAATCCATTAGACTGGTGATAATATAGTCACACTCTTCATTGGTGAGGGAGGTTTTGAGATAATTTTTTTTTGGACATTAATAAGTTCCTAGGTTCACATCAATGGTGTTTTATAAGAGGAACATAGAACCATCTTCTAAACTAGTGGGCAATGTTTGATCTTGATCCACCTCTTCTACTAATTCTACTTCTAGTTGTTCCTCCCAAAGCCCCAAATAATGAGATGAATTTGAGTCTATTGGTTCAGCTAGTGGGCAACTAGAAAATATCTCTGGAAAGTCTAGAGTAAGGTGCTTAAAGACTATAATTTGTTCAGATGTGATACTGACACTGACTATAGAGCTAGGACTTGGTGGACACTTCACTTCCTTTGGAGATGAGCAAACTCCTCATCCAAGAGTACTTGAAACAAGTTTTCACTCAAGGGCTTGTCTTTTTCTTTAATTTTTCCCTGATCAATGAGTGTCTTAAAGAGGTTTTCACTTGAATATCTTGATGTTTTATCTTTTTTCTGACTAAGAAAGTTTGTTTGTTCTCCAAAGTAGTTGGCAAATTCTAAGGAGAAGTCAAACCCTTACTTGTGATTGCCAATTGGCAATCCATCTCTTAGGCCCATGTACTTGGAAATAGATTCCTCTTATAGAATTCATCGAGGGGTATAAGAGAATTTTGTTGGCCCAAGTTAATGAGGTCAAGATGGCAAAGGCAAAGGGGATAATGGGATGTGATAGTTATAATAGAATTAGAATTAAATAGGTGAGTATCATCAAGCTCATTGTAAAGATTATAATGGGATACTACATCATTTTTAGGAGTCTCATTACTAGTTGATTTATAAAAATCACTATCAAAATACATGAGGTTACCCCTAGGTAGTATAAATTTGAGACCTTGATTCATATTAGGCTTCCATCTGATAATGGTTCTAGGATTCCTTGTTCTCATGGCCCTAGGCCTTTACCTATATAATCCAAGTTGTCCATAATCTGATTAGGGATATGGTACTTGGGATTTTGAAAATAATTAGCAAGGCTATTAGAATATAACCAATATCCTTCAATAAAAGCTTCCTGATCTTGATTTGGTGAAGTTTTTGGTATAAATACCATTAGTGGTTTTTGTGTGTCCTTATTCTCTTGCCAAATCATGTTGGGCCTATAAGGGATTTGGGAAGGCTTGGGTTTGCTGAAAGACTTAGGAGACTTGGGTAGCTTTGAAATGTGAAAGGCATCTTTAAAATGGTATGTGGAAATCCCTGAGTCCTCAATAGTGACTTGTTGTATAAGTGTTGTAAGGAATGGATCAACCAAAGTGGAAGCAAGATCACTTGGGTTGATATAATTGGACTTGGGTGGTTGTAAAAATATTTCTTTATTTTTCTTTAATATGAATTCAAAACCAAGACAATAGTTGCAATTGTGAAATTTAGCCTCTAGGTGTTTGCAATATTGGTAGGGATGCAAATCAACATGAATGGTAACCTCAATTATAGCATGGGGTAACTTGAGGCACTGGTGTAAGGTGGATGGGACAAATTTTACTTCATAGATCCAAATATGACCAAGAAGTATATTGTATGACAATTCAATGTCCATGAGATGGCACATAGCATTATTGGATATAGACCAACAATGAACAGCAAATAGATAGCCCTAGAATATTCCCTTTTGGCATTATGATATGCCTTTATCATGATTATCTTAGGATAGATTCTTTGAAAGTATAACCCAATCATTGTACTAACTTGAATGACACTATGTTCAACCCTGAACCATTATCTATAAGAACTCGCTTGATTTTATGATTTTCTATAATGACCTCAATATACAAGGGATTATTATGACTAGGACCAAGAGTAGATAAATCCCTCTAATCAAATTTAACTTGTTGGATAGGAGATAAATGCCCTATAAGTATCTAAAAATTTTCAAGGTTGATGTCCTAGGTAATAGTGGAACATTAAAGGAAGTTGTTTAAAATAGTTCCGTAGAATTTTGACATACACAAAAGATCTAGGATATACATTTGTGTATGGGTTTTACTTAGTTGGTTTGAGATGCTATAAAAAATTTTAATAGAAGAATGAGAAGGTTTGGCTTTGAATATCTCAATGTTTAGTTTAGGATCCAAAGGTACAGTGTTCAGGTTTGGTCTAGTGTTGGAAGAAGGCAAAGGGCCTTCGAGGGTGACTCATGAGCGTCTAGTTACGATTATGAAATCTAGAGTTCACAAGGAGCCATGATAATTAAAATAATAGGGAAAAGGGCCTTGGATGGTGACTCATGAGTGCCTAGTTGTGTTTTTAAAATTTTGAGCTAGCAAGAAGTCATTATAATTAGAAGAAGGGGTGGTGGTCTAGAAATAGTAACCCATGAAAATTGAGGTGCAATGGAATTGATTGAAACTAGTATAGTGTTACTTGAGGAAGAGGGTGTTGACCCTATAATGGGGGTATATTACTTTGAGAAGTAATGGATGGATCACAAGCTTTTATTGTGATAGTGGTAACATGATTTGAAAAAATATGTCCCACAGTGCTATTACAATCATATTGCATGTTGTTGTAACCTAGGTTATTGGCATGAGTATTATGATCTTGATTATGATTATGTTGATTATGATTTTGGCCATGAGCTTATTGGTGTTGGCCCTAACCTTGATTCTGATTGTTCCTTGGTGGCTATTAGTTATGTTTAGGAAATGGGTCCCTGTAAATAACCATGACCTTATTTTTTTTATGTCATGCATTTTATTTCAATTTCACCACTTTTGATCAAGTCCTCAATAAGATCCCTTGATTGAACACATCAGTAAATGACATGGATAATGACATAAATGAAATTACAAAACTCATCTTCCCAATACCAATTAGGTTTAGGTTGATCCTTAAATAATGACCTTGGTATGGGCCACATAATTAGATTGGCTATCACAAGCTTTTAGAACATGGCCTCAATAGACTTTCCTAGTTTGTTAAATACCCTATATTTATTAAATGCCCTTCGAGGAAGAGCCTTTTGCAAAGTGGTAGATGGATTAGGTGGGGATAGTTGTATGTTTGGAGCCAACAAAGCCTACATTGTTTGCACGTGTCTAGATTCTATTACTCCATTTCCCACCATGTTCTTGTTCTTGTTGAAACCCTTAGGTTTCTATTCAGTAATAGCTTGATTAGGTAGTTAGGTATGATTAGACATTTGACCCTTGAATACATGTTTACAAGGCCCTTAGTAATGAGTGCATTCTAAATATGTACACCCTTCTCTATGATCTCCTTGAACGTGTTGTCCAAGTGAGACATAAATTATGATCCACCTCAGGGTTTAGGTTTTATGTAAAAATATCATCCAACTATTTATCTAGCAAGTTATGTTGAAAACATCCAGCTAATGCTCTCCATCACTGTAGGTATGTTATGAAGCTTTATCCATCTGATTATTTTACTTTACACAAGCCAACTAATGTTAACTCATGCTCAATGTTATAAGATAAATGGTTGACAAATTTCTCAGATAAATCATTCTAATCTGCCATTGATCCCTTAAGTAATTTGAGGAGCCAATCTAAAGTTTGTCCAACCAAACTATGTGGTAACAAGTAAAGTAAATAAAATTTTTATATACTACCTCTTGACATAGTATGAAAAAGGGTTGGTTATGTTCTCGATGGTAACCCTTCCCTTTGTAT
Organism: Torreya grandis; assembly: GCA_037957365.1. Taxonomy (NCBI): domain Eukaryota; kingdom Viridiplantae; phylum Streptophyta; class Pinopsida; order Cupressales; family Taxaceae; genus Torreya; species Torreya grandis. The sequence continues at coordinate 9,218,495 of JARHVA010000023.1, forward strand.
TTGTAAAATTTTGGTGACTCAAAATGAGGTGGAAAGGGGACTTACAGAATACTTAAGTCAAATAAATATGGACATATCTCATCAAATTTATACTTCTTAACTTGGTTTTTTGTCTCCAATCTTGATACTATTTCTTTCATCAAATTCCACTCCTACATGTTTAGTTGGTGGGTGAAATATAACTTTTTTGGGGTGGTATGTGCCCCTATTGTGTAGTTGTTTTAGGGATAAAAACCCTAGGATAAATTTTTTTATTCTAGTTTACTCCTTGATTTGAGTTGGTCGGCCATTGGTTTCTAAGTGGTTGATAAACAGTTCTTCGAATATGCCATTGTGAACTATAAGTATACTACTAGTTTTGAGGAGTCTACAGTCGGTTCACCAAAGGACATGATGATTGGGATGAATTTTCTAAAGTGTTTTGCACAATACCCCTAGTATGTGTTGACTTTTTCATCCCTTGGGTTTATGAAGGGACAAGAGTCTCCTGGTGATTGAAGAATGAATGTTTTGTATCCAATGAAACATGTTGCAAAGCATACCTAGGTTTGTTTTGTTTAAAGGAAATCACAAGGGCTATCATAGATGTAGGCTCTACTAGGGTATGTTGCCTTAATCTATCACATTTTCTTTCTCTTTATAAGCATTATTATTGGTCAAAATTATAGCCAAAGAGTCTGTTAAATATGTGATAAGCTAATATACATATCATTAACTAATTTTCTTGATCTTGGTAACAAGATCATGATCATTGGGAGTAGAATCTACAAATGTTTCTTTTCCCTTGATAGAAGAAGTGATATTGGATTTTGTGATGCAGGTGAGAGATTTCTCTTATTGTTACTCTCCTACTCTATCAAGTGTGTGCAATTATTCCATTGGGAAATCTAGTCGTAATCTAACACTTGATTTTATCAACCTTAAAAGGGATTCATCTTTGTCTTCTAAAGGTTGATGCTCATAATAATATTCTTCATATCTTATAATTGGTTGGATATCTTTGAACATGATTAAGTTATCATATTCATCATAACAATGCTCTTCCTCATAACTAGGGCTTTAAGAGACCCCCTTATGAGTATATCTTTGGGTCATAATTGAAGATGGTTTTTATATGTTTGATAATATGTGAAATGTGGTTTACAAACATTTTTAAAAAAGTTATTTGGATTTATTCAAACAAAATACAAGCTAAGACGAGACTATAATAAAAGGAAGTGGTGTAATACCACACAATTAAAAGAAAGTGGTTACAAATTTACTCAACCTTGGTAGGCTAAAATCATCAATTTAGAAGAGGGTAAGACAATTTTAGAACCTAAAGTACAAGCTAGTATAATAAACTTAGGTCAAAAATACATCAATATAATAAAAATCTAGATACAACTATGGTGAGTCACAACTAGAGAAACTAGATGAGGGTCTTTTTGATCAAGGAGATAAAAATACAAACTAACAATCCCAAAATGTGAATCAACATAATAAATCCTACGTATAAAGCCAAAAATAATTGGGTAGCCCAATAGAGCCATGTGGTAAAAAGATATATAATGGTCCAGGAACTTAGAGCATGAACGAACACAAGATAATATAAGTCCATAATGAGAATAAAATGAGGATGAGTCTAGGTAACAATCTTCAATTCAAATGAGAAATCATACCCAAGTTACTCAAACCAAGTGTAAAAGGTTAAATTGATAGCACCTTAGATAATAACTTAAGAAGATAAGATTTTGAATTTTAGACAAAAATGAAGGACTTTGATATTTTTCAAAATGGACGAGTGGTCTAGACTCAAACGAACAACACAACAACATTGTTAATAAAATACAAACATAAGGTTTTGAATGAAGACTTGAATAAGGCAAGAAGTGATTTGGATTTGACCAACATAATGCCTCTTTATTTAAACAAAATGTTGTAAAAAGAGAGTTTAGTTTCTTGACATGTTTTTGACTTCACACAAATAGTTTCAGACTCAAAAAGACCATATAAGTAAAGGATAAAATGACAAAAACACCTAAATGTAATGACCTAGATACTAAGATTGATAAGGTTGCATTGTATTGTCAAATTTCATCTATATACATGCTCTAAAGATTATTTTAATTTGTTAATTTGGAAAGTAAACTCACATCAAAAGTAGGGTTTTTATGCCCCCTCTTCTCTCAAGATTTTGTACAATGACATGGAACTTCGTGGTAGTCTCCTTGCATCAATAGTATGTCTATAAAAAATGGAGTTTTTCTAAAACTAAATTTTCACATGTCTAGATGGTCTCAAGTGTGTCTAATACTAGATATGAAATCACATCATTTGGATCCACATCAACTAGATTATTGTGAAAAGGTCTTATTCTTTTCACAACCACTCCATCTATAAACTATTCAGTGTACTGTGATGTCTGAGTTTCCCCTATGGTCTAAGGCTGAGTATAACTAACGAAGCTTATTTTAACCACTCAAAACAAGTATCCTAGTGGATCACCCTCAATATACATAGCCCACCATGGAGTGGGGTTAAAATGATGCTGGGAGATGAATTATTGGGTCAATGCTTCCTTAGAGAACCTATGAGAAGGCAATGAACTCCCACTCACAAGCTAAAATGCATAAAATAAAGATAAGGGAAAAGACTTTAGGGTCATTTTGGGGTCACCCAAATCATATGGATTTGGTGAGGGCCTTTAGCTACTTTCTTTCTATGCCTTTGGACAAGGCAATAAATGGCATTTTTTATCACTCGAATTCCCTAAAGGTGACGAGGGGAGAACATACATGCAATACTCATCTTGCTAAAATAAACACTTCAACAAATAAGCATAAAAAAATGGAACTCTTATGAGTGATTTAACTAAGGTTTGTGTTTATTTTAGAGGACCAAAATGAATTATGTAATGAATTTTTACTTTGATTTGTCATGAAATGGAGACTAAATGACTTTAAATCATATAAACAAGGTGTTAAAGTCTAAAACCAAGCTGTGAGATTGTTAGATAAACTTGTAACTGACTGTTTTAGGTCTATTTTTATATGTAGGTTGATTTCATCATTCCACAGAGTGATCTCACCATTCCATAATGCCTCTCTACCATTTCATAGTTTGATTCCATTGAAAGATAAGGATAGAGAAGACACTATTTTGCGATCCCATTGATTACAAAATGATATCGTTGATTAGCAAGCCATTTCAACCAAAGTGATAAAAATGATAAAAATAAAAGAAACAATAGTTACCTACCAATTTTTAATCCAAGATGATCTCATTTTTCTATAGTGTGATCCCGCCATTCCATAGAGCAATACCATCATTTGACAGAGTGATCTACCAATTGACAAAATAATTCTGCCATTTTTGATAGACACATAAGTAGACATAGAGCAGATAAAATGATTTCATTACTCATAAATGTGATTTTATCTTTTAATAGGGCATTATCACTGATGTTTAGGTCAATTTTATCAACTTCTAGAGTGATTATGTCATTTTACAAGTTGAATCCATCATTTTTCTCAGAAGCCACAAAAATGTAAAATGAGAGAAAAAGAAGTGAAAAATAGCCTCCAAAGAGGGTCTGAATGCAAAATTAGAAGGCATAAAGATTTGTGTGAGGTGTGAGTCCCATCGAGCATGCCAAAATGTAGATTAATATTACAAGATGCATTAGTCCATGTGTTAGTCAAGAAAACATCTATAAATAAGTATATAGAAACCAAAACATCAAGCTTACTCCCTCAAGGGGTGTTACTAGTAAATTTTAAGAGATATTTAAGAAAGGAATACTATCAAACCTTCTAAATAACATCCTTCCATCTAAGAGTGGTAAAAAAGTGTGTTTTTCCCTGGATATGGTACTCCAAGTTTACGTTAATGAAGAGTAGCATGTTCCTCCATCATTTCCAAGTGCACTAATGGCTTAGGCTCAAAAGATTTATCAATTTATGCAAATAGGTGAAGATTTTCTACTGTAATTTTTACATAGTAAGTTTATATAATTGAAGCTTAAAAATTGTGGTCTTGGCTCACTTATTTATAACTTTTCTAGATTGTTCAAAATCAACCATGACCATCCATCTTAAGATCAAGATGTGTGTCCATGGATTAATTCAATTTTGGAGGGACAAGCCATATATATGTCCATTAATATTTGAAGAATAGGGCATTGATGAGGCATGGGAGGGCTTATTCCCAATATTTATTCCATTAATGCTCTATGGATGCCACCCCATTGCTGATGTCATGGGATGATGTAGATTTGAACAATGTATTTACAATAAATAGATTTTCAATAACTTACATGAAAATTTTACTTAGGCTCTTGATTTGGTTTAATTTGCTTAAGTGGCTTTGATTAATTTTATATAATTCTCTGGAAATCTATTACATGTTTAAATAACTTGGTCATAAATTTCATTTTACTTTGTTGTAATTTGATTGGAGTATAATTATAAGAAGGTGTCAATTACATATAAAAAAATACCTTGGTTAGGGTAATTTGGATTTGAAATAACACATGCACGTGACATGTGCTGTCCAATTAGAAGAATTCAGTGGTCTAGGGTGTCATTTTTCATGGTTGTAATTTGACTCAAAGTGTTTTAAGAAAAGATAATAATCACATAAAATATAATTCCCCATTTAAGGATACATTAGCCTAAATTAGCACCTATACATGACAAGTTTGAATGATTTTGTGAATTTTAGTGATTTTGGCCCATATTGTGCTTTGTCATAGGATATGTCTTAGATTGAAAATTACAACACAATAGTGATAGGGATAGGATGTCTACATATACTTCCTCATAGGGAGACAAACTCATATTATTGAAGAGTATTATCTAGATTGAGTATTATGGTAGTTTGGCATGTTACATGATGTTTCAGAGGAGCTAGAGTGGTTTGCACATGATACTCAAGATATTAGCCACACTACACTATTAATTCCTAAGAGTATAACTGATATCAGTAATGGGACAATACCATGGTTCCTTGGGCCTATGCAAGAGGCCCTACAAGTGTAAGTGTGACACCAGAATATGTACATTTGTGGGTACAAGTGTGTCTATTGATATTGATAAATCCTAGATAGGTAGTTGGATAGGGTGGATAGGTATAGGGTCAGGGGCCAATGGATGTGTACAAGGCTTAGGTTAAGATGAGTAGTAGGGCTAGTAACATCAAAAATAGTTTGCACAATAGAGGGTTAAGGGTGGTGATGATGAGGGGGATGATAGAGGGGATGACACCCAGTTTATGATGGTGGATTTGAGATCTATGGGTATAGTAGGTATATATGTTGATCTAGGGTAATCAAGTCCATCAAGTAAATCAAGAGAAACTAGGGACAAGGTTATTCTAAAGGAGGAGATTATGGCATGGATAAGTGAGATCTAAGGCTTAGAGAGGAAAGTGGAAAATTCAAAGGTTATATTGGATATCAGGGATGAGGACATGACTGCCCTTTAGTCAAAGATTACCTAGTTAAAGGTAAAGGTGGCATGGATGGTGCAGGTATAGGCATAAATATAGGTAGAGTGGGATCAGGGTATATCAGATAGGGATTAAGCCCTATCAGATGTATAGAGGATCCAATATGAGTGAGATGAGGCTTGGAGAGCTAACACATAGGTAGGATTCTCATAGATGATACTTGAGAACCTTTGGGATAAGGATAAGGCCTCTTATTATTGTAGGACATATGAAACTATCATCCCTGGGGATCAGTATACAACTATGTTTGAGGTATGGGACACACAAGGGGCTAGCAATAGGTCATATTAGTCTAGGACCAAGAGACATGGGATAGTAGCCTCAATTCAGGTAGTTCAATAGCCATGACCACCACCACCACTATAAAAACCTCCTACAAGACCACCAAAACCACCCCCTATAGGACCTATGGGCTCGTAAAGTCATAGTTGATTATTAGGGATATTTGGCATATTTATATTTTGACACTATGATATGTATATATTTGTAATTTATATGACATTATTTGGCATATTTATATTTTGACACTCATATATGGTCCTTATAGGTATTTGTACATGGACTATTATTCTTTTCATATATGAAATACTTTATTAATGATCATGTTTATCTCATTCTTAACTATGATGATTTAACATTGTGGATGCTTATTTTCATTTAATCATGTATGCTCTTTCATTTATTGTATTGCCATGTATCAGAGATATTTCACTATTTTTATCTTCTTATGTTACATGACTTATATATATGCTTATTTTAGAGACGCACATCTATATTAGCACATAATATAATCATGGTTATTTGGTTATGTATGGTTTTTGGATTTGTTTGGAATATGACAATTATGAATAAAGAAAAGTACTACCCAATGCATTGCTTGATAGATCCATTGGCCTAATTTTTGTTATAGATTATGATATTATGCATCATATTTATAGACAATTATACTAATAATGTATAACCTAAGCATGGAAAAAATAAATTTAAATGTAAATATAAACAACTTAGAATTAAGATATGAATAATCAAATTCCAAATGTAAATATAAGACAAATAAACCAAGTGTAGTAATAATTACAAACATTCACAGCTTAAGTAAATGATATGGTTGATCCAGACTCAAGTGTAAATAAAATGTCATAAACCTATGACAACTAAGAAATTAAAGGCACAAAAAATTAAGTTTGTCAACAACTAATTAAAATAAACAAATAAACAAAGAAAGAAATAATAAACAAACAACCTAAGAAAAATAACCAAAGCACTAACTGAAATTAAAAATGTTAGTCATCAACCAATTAAGATTAAAAAAACTAATAAATAAACAAACATACACAAAAAATAATCCAAGATCAAAATTAAGACATCAACCAAAAGGAAAATGAAGCTAACAACAAAACCAAGGCAAAATAACTTAAACAAACAAGTTTAAACAATGCAATAAACAACTAAGTTCATGTGAGAGTAATAGACAACCTAAGTTAAGGCATAATGAACAAATAATTAATCTAAATCAAACAATTAATCTAAATTAAACAAAAGAACTAACTGCCAACCTAAAGAAAACAAACAAACAATTAATCTAATTAAAATGAACAAATAACTAATCTAAAGCACTGCAAAACAAACAACTAATAGAAGTGTTATGCTTGACAAAGGTTGATCCTAGGCTATAGAGAACAATGGTAAAAGTAGGATGACAAAGGATACCCATAGGCCATAGGGAAAATTGACATTAGAATGGTTAGGGGGTGGATAGAAGAAATAAGAAGGGGTGGTTGAGCTGACTCTAGATGCACTAGGCAAGTGGATGTTGCCTACATAATCCCATGGACACGAGGTCCAAAATGTACTTTAGGACAAATGTAATTCTCCAAATATATGGGATATAATAAAAATGATGATAAGCAATAGACCTTGCTCATAGAATAAAGTAGGTATGGCCTCTAAAAATAATGAGAGCATAAAATAAGAGGGTTTGGAGCTTGTAATCATGAAAGCGTCAAACATAGAAAATTCACGAAACTATGAGAGCATGATTTATGCTAAAACCTCATTAAAAGATAAGAGATGAACACTCAAAAATGAACTTGGTTCATAATGTTTACTACATTTAAGGCTGAAGATGAGAATAAGATCATAAAATGATGAGAGCATAAGAGGTCTATGGCTCATAAAATGGCAAGAGCATAAACTAAGGGTGGTTGACACTCACAATTATGAGAACACTAGGCATAGGAAGTCACAAAATTGTGAGAGTGTGGTTTAGGTTAAAACCACACTAAAATACAAGAGATGAGTACTCATAAATAAACTTGGTTCATTATGTTTACTACATCCAAGGCTTAGAATAATTATCTCATAAAATGGTGAGAGTGTAAATAACTCATAAAATGGTGAGAGAATTTTGGAGATGAACCAATAGGAAAGAATGATTCAAGAGAACGGTGAATGAAATCAATAATTGAAACTAGCCAAAAAGACTCTAAATACACTAAGAAATTAGATGTTGCCTACATAATCCCATAGACACAAGGTCCAACATGGACTTCAGGCCAAATGTAGTTCTCCCAAAAATGGGATGAAACATTATCAAAAAATGTAATAGGCAAATGGAAATGGTCATGATAGAATCCATGTGGATATTTTAGTTATACCTGCTGACTAGGAGATGTACATCCTAAGTGGCATGGATACAATCTAAATGGCCTAATGTTGAAGGAATTTTTAGGAGTTTTGTAGCATATATCCATGTTTTTGGGTTTTTCTAGGCATCTCAACTCAATGGATAATTATGAGACACATAATGGGATAACTCAAAAAATGATGAGAGTGTGGCTTAGGTTGCTTGAAAAATGGTGAGAACACTACTTAAATTTCTCACAAAATGACAAGAGCATTAGAAAAATGGTTCATTAATGAATTTATTTCAAATACACAATGCACATAAAAGTGACTCATAAAATGGTAAGAGTGTCACTAAAATTTCTTATAAAACAATGAGACCAGGGGAAAAGGGATGACCAAGCTGACCTTAATGTAAATTGAGCACTACCTACATAGTCTCAAAGGATCTCAAGTCAATGTAGTTCTTCCTTATAACAGAGGATCCAACTAGGTAAAAACAAGTTTGTGAATAGGTAGATGGAAATGTATGGAATAGTGATACATTAATGTGGGTAAAAAGGGTTGCTCCTAGGCTATAGTAAACAATGGTAAGGGTATGTGATACTAATTTTCCCTAAGGTAGTTATAATTATTATCATAGGTAATGAGATAAAATGTGATAACAATGAAGGATGCAACTGCCAAACCACTATCATACTTCCCAAAGATACCATCCCTTTCTAAAAGAATGTGATCAATGAATCACAATATTGAATCAACCACTAAAAATTCATCTGAATCCAATCACTAAAGTCACCCAAAGTACCAATGGATTAGAACCAAGGTCAAAAAGGGTGGGTAGGAGAGGGTAAACATCTTTAGCCAATAGGGAAGGTACGGGATGAATGATACATGGTATGGTACAAATAAGGTGATATTACGGTATAATTCAAATGATCCTCATAGACAATACCTTGGGTATCTCAAGAAAAATAATGCTTGAGATGTATTATTTTCATGGTTTCATTAAGTTCATATCATTTTAGTGTAGCCAACCTATATGCTCTAGATCCATAGTTAACAATAACGACATAAGATACTATCCAATTGAGATTGAAGTTGCCTTTATTTTTTTCTTAATATTGGTGTTCTTTTGGTTTTATTTTAGTACAATATCCAAAAACTTAAACTCTATGTGTTTGACACACCTATTATATTGACTATTTAACCATTTTTGGTATGCTCAAAGACTATTTACAGTGGCCACACATTTTTCATCCAGTAGTTTTAACTCTTACAGATGAGTTACTCTATAATCCTCATCATCAAAGATATGTTTCAATGAAATGCACAGACAAGGAAACATAACCTCAATGGGAAGAATAACTTTAGTGCCATAAATAAGGGAGTATGGTGTGGCTCTTATTAGAGTGAGATAATTAGTACAATAAGCCTAGCAGGTGCAAAAGATTTATAAGTGCCAATCATGAACAGCATCATTGATGATCTTATTAATAATATTCAAAATGGTCTTGTTAGATGCCTCTACTTGGCCATTAACTTGCAGGTAGTGTGCAGTTGAAAAAAATTAGGTAATATTAAACTTGACATAGAGTGCTTTGACATCCTTGTTTTTAAACAAACCAACATTATCAGATATAATGTCAGATGGGATACCATAATGGTAAATGAGATGGTTGAATATCAATTTGAAAATTTGTTTGCATATCATGTAAGTGAGAAGTATATATTCAACCCACTTAGTGAAGTACTCAATGGCAGTAAGGATATGTTTATAGCCATTTGAGGAGGTAGAGTTAATCTTCCTTATGAGGTCAAGTCCCCACATTAAAAATGACCATGGCATGGTCACCGTCTTGAGTGTTTATGATGGAAAATGGATGAAATTTGTATGTCTTTGACATTGTTTACACCTTTTAACATAAGTATTTACATCTTCTTCCATGGTTGTCCAATAATAACCTATATGTAGGAAATTTTTGGCAAGGATAGCCATGCTAGTGTGGGCCCCATAAAATCCTTCATGAAATTTGCTCAATATTAATACATATTCTATCAAAGTTAAACAATGAAGAAGAGTTCCATCAAAACTTCTTTGGCAAAGTGTAGGTCCAATTAAGGTATAGAGAGATGCTTGATGCATGAAGGACTTTTGTTCCTTATGAGAAAGGTCTAGTGGAATGACTTGGTTGTGGAGGTAATTATATAATTCATAACACTAGGTAGAACTAAGATGAACAATATCATAAATCATTTTGATGATCAAGGGTTTATGAGTAGGTGCTAGAAGATGTTTAAAGAGGAATTGATAGTCTCTTGCCTTGTCTATGTTATATATCAAAGAACCAATTATAGATATGGCATCTATCATCTTGTTATTGGCCCAAGGAATGTGTTCAAACTCAGTGTGATAAATAAATTGCTTGAGAGTGTATACCATGGCTTTATAAGGTACCAACTTATCATCTTTGGTCTGGAATTAGTTTGTAACTTTATTAATGATAAGTTGTGAATTAACATAAACTAGTAGATATTGAATGTTCCATTGTACCACTAGGCAAAGCCCTGTAATGAGTGTTTCATACTCAACCATGTTATTGGTATAAAAAAATCTAATATGAAATGATTTAGGAATTAGATCCTCCTATGGTGTTATGAATAACAATCCTAATCTTGACCCATGCATCATGAAGGAATCATCAAAATATAGTTTCCATGGCTAATTTTTTAGAGGTATTTTTACTATGGTCATAATGGACTCATTTATAAATTCAAAATTAAGTGGTCAAGTATCCGATATGTGAGCTTTGGAAAGCTAGTATATAAGTATATGTCACTTAATGGACTTTTGATTGACATATTCAATCTCAAATTCACTCAAAAACATGATCCACGTAGCCATGTGGCCCTGTAGAGTTGTCTTTGATAGTAGATACTTGAGTGGATCTACTTTGATAATGATTATGGTCTTGTTATTGAGCATGTAGTGATGTAAATTTTGGGCTATAAATACCATAGTTAAATAAGCTTTTTCAATTGGTGTATAATTGTGTTCATATGCTACCAATGTATGACTTAGATAATACATTGCATGTTATCTCTTATACTCATCATTTTGGGCCAAAAGTGCTCCTAGGGCATTTTTAGTGGTAGATAGGTAATGTAAGAATGACTTTCCCGATGTAGGTGGTATCATAACATGTGAATTGGCCAAGTATTCTTTGAGGTTCTCAAAGGCCTTCTAGCAGTCTTCATTCCATGAAAACATAGTGAATTTATTCAACAAATGAGTGAATGGGTGGCATTTATCAACCAACTATGAAAAGAAGTGTTTAATAGACTGTATTTTGCTTACAAACTATAGATCTGCTTCAAAGTAGAAGATGGCATCATCTTATTGATGGCATGAACCTTGGTAGGATAAACTTTTAATGCCTTAGTGAGAGACAATAAAGCCTAATAATTTGCCCGTAGTAACACCAAAGATGCACTTATTAGGATTAAGTATAAACTTTTACTCATGAAGCCTTTCAAATATTTTCTATAGTATGGATGGATAATTAGCACAGGTCTTAAATTTACCCAATATATAATCAACATAGTACTCAAAAATATCATGGAATATAATAGTCATGGCCCTTTGGTATGTTGCCCCTACATTCTTGAGGCCGAACAACATGACTTAATAGCAAAATGTTCCCCAAGGAATAGTGAACACTATTTTGTGTTGGTTCTCTAGTGTAATCTTGATCTGGTTATATCCTGAAGAGTCATCCATGAGGTAAAGCATTTTATACCCAACTATGGAGTCAATAATCATGTTGATGTTTGGTAGAAGAAAGTCATCCTTTGGGTAGGCCTTGTTAATGTCTCATAAATTAGTGCACAATATAATACCTTATGGATTTTTATTGACTAACACAATATTGGAGATCCACTCTGAATATGCAATAGGTCTAATACATCTTGCATCTAAGAGTTTCTCTAGTTATATCTTGACTAAGATGGTAATGTAAGGATGCATTTTACTCAATTTTTACTTGATTGACTCAGAATTTTTATGAAATACAAGATGGTGTATAACCAATGATGAATCTAAACCTGACATATCAGAGTAAGCCCATGTAAAAATGTCTATGAACTCTCTTAGAAGAGATATAATAACTTCACTTTCCTCATCAATGAGGGACGTGCCTAGTTTTATCCACTTGGAATCATCTGGAATCCCAATGTTGACTTCTAAAGTATCCTATACAAGGAGAGTAGATTTGTCTTCTAGAATAGTCAAAAAAGATGTAAATTGGCTAGGAATGGAAAAGTCTTCTGGTCAAACTGGTTCATCAAGTTTTCCCAGACAAGATGAATCTAAATATCCTAATGGTGGAAAGGGCCATGTAATAAATACTTCAAGACACTCTCAAATAATTTTATCAAATGCATGTTGATCCTCTATTCTAAGTTCAAACCTGAAGGCAATTTCATTGTTGTTGGTCTGTCTATCTTCGTTCGAGGAAGGGTGATCCTCGTCTAATGGTGCCTAAAATAGGTTTTCACCAAGAGACTAGCTCTTTTCTTTACTTTTTCCTTGGTCCAAAAGTGCCTCAAATAAGTTTTCCCTTTGGGAAATTAATGTTTTTTTTTTTTTGGATAAGGGTGTTCGCCTGCTCTCTGAAATAGGTAATGAGATCCAATTTGATATAGCTTCTTTGTTTATGATCTCCCAACAAAATAGTCTCTTAGGCCCAAAAAATCACAAAAGGCCTCATCATTTTTGAACTCATCTTGAGGTATTATGGGTTCTTTTTGGTCCCAGTCTATGAGTTTAGGGTGATAAAGGGTAAGTGGGGAATGATGGATTACTGGCATAATGGTTAAAATGGTGTAAGGGTCAAACAAGTTGGTATTAGATATATTTTCATATATGTTATGATTAGACTTTGATTCACTACCAACATCATCATCACTAGTCATCATTGTAGGAACTCGAATAATGTATGTGGTGTCACCCCCAGGTGGTTTAAATCCAATACCATGAGTTCTTTCGTACTTGGTTATAGATAAAGGCTCAATAGTCCCCTGTTGGTTTTACCTTAGGCCTCTATCTTCAAAACATTGGTTATCAATAATCTTGTTAGGGATGGGATACCTTTTACTTTGGTATCAATCAACCAAATTATCATTTTATAACTAGGAATTATCTTAGATAAGTGGGTCTTTATCTTGGCTAGTGGTAAAGGTGAAAATAATAGGCACTAAACTATGAAGTTTTCATTTTTCATTTCATTGCCATTCTATGCAAATGGCTTAGATTTGGGCCTTCCATAAGTCTTAGGGTTTTTTGGAATCTTGGATAAATGGAGGATATTATGGGTAGGGTATTCTCCTGGACCATTATCCAAAATAGTAAAATTATTGGAAATTTCAATAAGAGGCATATGGGAAGTTGAGGCAAGGTTGTCAGGGTCTATGCAATTAGTCTTTGATAATTCAAAAAATATATCTTTGTCTTTGTCCTTCTTTAGTATAGGGTCTAGGCCAAAATAGTAATTGCAACTCTCATACCCAATCTCCAAATGTTTGTAGTACTGATATGGATATAAATCTCCATGAATAGTTACCTTCATGACATAATGAGGAAACTTGATACACTGGTACAAGGTTGAAGGCATTGTATGGATTTCATGTATCCATAGTCTACCTAGAATCAAATTGTATGATAGATATAGATCTAAGATGTGGAAAAGTGAGTTATGGGTTAAAGGCCCAATGACCACTGGGAAACATATGGTTCCCTATGATTCATGCTCTTCATTATCATATGCCTTGATTGAAATGGTCTCTAAATGAAGGTTAGCTAATGTATATTTCATATAATTGATTAAATTTAGAGACACAAAATTAAGACCTAATCCATTGTCTATAAGGGCATGCTTGACTTTATTCCACATTATAACAACTTCAATGTACAATGGGTTATTGTGGAGAGGGCCTAGGGATGGCATATCACTTTGGTAGAAAGTAAGTTGTTATCTTGGGGCTGGGTATCCAACCAATGTTTGAAATTTGTCTAGCTTAATGTCATTAGGTACTTGGGACTAGCTCAGGAGTTTGGTAAGTATATTTTTTTAAATGGTAGATATGCACAACAAATCTAGAATATAAATTTTTGTAGGCATCTTTTGTAGTCGTTCCACAATATAATATGTTTTTCCTTAACAATGATAATTGGATTACTCCTAGCTAGTATAGTGGATTGAATTGGATCATTGGTAGAAGGTGGTTGTTGGCCTAGAATGGTAACTTTAATCTATCAAGTTGTGATTACATAACCCGAATTAGGTAAAGGACCATTGTAACTAGAAGAAGGTGAAGGGCCTATGGTGGTAATTTTTTATTTTTGATGCACTTGGTTATAGTCACTAGTCAAAGAAGGGTTATTTTTGTTATAAAATTTAGGTCAAGAGGTTGGCTTAGTTAGGTCTTGACTTCTTACACTCAAGCACAAACTTGGGATTGTCTTTCTACACTCAACATTTTACACTCAACTACATCGACATCAATTTAGATAAGGCACATGCCTTATGTCCTCACTCAAAGTGTAGTAGAGAAAGAACCAGGGCCTGCATTGGGATATTTATGCTATGGCACATATTTCACTTGTGGAACTTGGTCAAATCAAAATAAGGCTTAAGTAGATCCCTCAACACAAGTCTTTCATGGACTAGGCTTGGTGGTCTATAGGTGCAAGCCTATTTTTGGGACTAGTTCTAGCATCATTCAGGAACAAGCCTTGGCTAAGATAAGCCTAGCATCATATAGGCACTAGACAGGTCAAGGGGATGCTTCAGTTCAAGTGCTCATACTAGGCTCACACTTTATACAAGTATATCAATGCTTGGCATGGGATCTATACTTAGTTGATATATAAGATATGTTGGCATCATCAATGAACACAGGGACACCATTAATGATATAAACCAAAAGCTCACTTGAATTTTACATAACATGAATGAATTTTAACTTATAACATTGCACTCATTACACAATTCAATAGCAAAGTGAAAGACATTGAAACTAGAAACACCCTATTTTACTGCAACCATTATTATTCCTTGATTAAAGCTCAAATAAAAAGAGTATATAATTCATGGTGATAAAAATAGAGTAAATACTTAGCTAAAACTGATTAATGACCCAAAGGTTCACAAGCAAGCTTGGGTGATTAGGAATGGAGCCTTCATGGTGTCCATATCACTTCTAAGTATAAATGAGACTATAGTAATGTTTATCGAGCATTCATAATTTTTATAGAGCTTTGATGCACCAATTCATATCTCTTGTTGCACTGGTTCAAGATCTTTTTATAACTCTACAAGAACATCTCTACTAGGGTGGAGTTCACATGTGAAGTGATGAGTTAGATCCCTTGTGATGATTTTGTTAGCTCCATCACCTTACAGCCTTCATGCTACAATCACCATGTATAATCTAACTTGGAAGACACCCCAAAAATCCTAGAATTGTTTAGCCACCTACCAACTGGTGCAATGTGTGTACTGATTCCTCTAACTAGTGCCAAGATATCAAAACATCATCATTAAAAATTATGCCTCACATCAAAGTGTTTGTCATGTTGGCATGAAACCTTACATACTAAAATAAGGGGCCCAACATTACCACATATAAAACTTTTAGTTCATCCTCGAACTAGGCTATCAAAGTCTTTGGTGTGCAGAACTTAAGTGCACTTTCCTTGAGCTCAGTGTTGAAGTCCTCAATACCCTTTATGGCAAGTTTGATTTCTTAAAAAACACTATCTATTTTGGGGGAGGTCATATTAAGCACAAGCACATCAGTCTTGTCCAGTTCCTTCCTAAAGGCCTCTAAATTTTCCTTAGTCGTAATCACTCCACCATCCAAGATTGTTCCTTGCTCATAAGCCTTAGACTATAAAGTACAAAAGAGTGATTTTAGGTTCTATTTTGGTCCTTTATCTAAGTTATTATTGTATTGACCTTCCCCATGATTTGTACACACTCTAACCTACTCACAGAGTACACCTATGCCATCAAATCCTTCTCCTCCTTTTCTTGTTTGAGGTGCATGTCTATGATTGATGCCTAGTTAGAGAAGCTCAAGAATATTGAATCAAATACATTTGTGTCCTCCTATAGCTTCACAAATATTCCCTCCACCTCTTCAAGCTTAGCAACAATCTCATTCTATATCACAATTCATGGATCTTCTTCTTCTTAAATCAGCTCTAGTTTCATCCTTGGGAGCATCTGCTCCACTAGCACACATATTTTATCAACTTTATAGAGGTTTTAAGTATCCATGCCAAATAGAATGGATGCTTTGGCCATCCTATGTGCTCATATACCTATTTTAGCTTGAATTTTGTGGCCTATGCTTCATCTTTACATAGTTTATTCCATTTTTATGTTCTACCATCATTGATGATATTTATGGATACCACTTAAGTTACCATTCTAATAAGAACATTCCCAAATCAAACTAGGTTCATGGCATATAGGTTTATGAGGAGGAAGTCCTTCCCCTCCTCAAGCTCTTATGCACCCAATATTGCCTTTTGAGATGCCTTAAAGTGAGGCTCATCCATGTAGTGATCAAACACAAATGCAAGTTATTTTCAAATCCTGGTTGTGGAATATTTGGGGGGCATAGTGATAAACATGTATGGGTCCTCATCCTCCAACCCCTTCTACACATTTTCTCTTACACTCAATTTTATGTCATCCTTCTTGATGATAGACACCTATGTTTGATCTTCCTCCTCTTCATTATCACCATCACTTTCTTCAGTGTTTTCCTTAGAGAACTCATCTTATTGTTCCTTAAGGGGTTCTTCCTTGGGCTTCTCCCCTTCATTCACTTCTTCCTCCTATGGTTTATCAATGCTCACTTCTAGGTTTAATCTTTGGTACCAACATCACCTTATTCTTATTAGGGTTCCTCTTCAGTCTCCTTTTGCTATTTTAAGGTGTTGGTATCACCTTCATTTTCTTTAGGTTCCCTTTCACTACTTGGGCATGCCTATTGTGCAGCTTGATCTAATTTCCTAGTGGGGGCACTAGGTGCCTTTTTGGATTTATCAAAGGCTGGTCCCATGCTTATGAGAACCTTCTTCATCTTCTTCTCTTTCTTGGTCTTCTCATCCTTATCCTTCTCTTCCTCGGCCTCATCCTTCTTAATATCCATGTCACTTAGGCCCATTTCCTTCCAAGCCTTCCTCTTCTTTTCAAGCACCAGTGCCATCTCAATTTCTTCCTCATGATGACCCATTTTCTTCCACAACCTTGTCTTATATTCTTCTATTCATGAAAGTTATGTGGATGGTTCTTCTCTAGATGAGGAGATTATTTGATTCTCTAATTCTTTAAGTGTGGTAATTATGCCACTTTAGAGGTCTTCCTATACATTCTTGGTGTTAGGCTCCTCCTCTTCTTTGACCTTCACACTATAGGTCTTTATTCCTTATTCTTTTGTCTCTTCCTCTAGTTTATGCTTGAAGGTCTCTTCCTTCTCCATTTCCACCAATGTTATTGTAGATGTAGCTTGTTTATCATAGGTGAACCTTAAATTGATGTGTTCCTTGATTTCCTTAAGTGTCTTTCCCTGATTCTTTTGGGGAAACTTTTGTTACATCTTTGGCACTAAATTTCCTTCATCATCAATCAAGAGGGGGTGATCGTCATTTTTCTTAGGGTTGGTTCCCTTCTTCTATGGCTTCATCTCATAATACATATTGAATATGCATCAATTGTAATTTACCTCTAGAGGGGATGGAGGTATGTTTGGTTGGATTCATCCTCCCCATCCTTTGTGGCCTTTTCTCTTGGGCATACATATTGGTTCCTCAACCTTCTCCTTTCTTGGTCCACGGCCTTCATCAGGATATCTAGTTGTTATGCATTAGGAATCTTCCTTAGCACTACTAGCAAATATTTAATGAAAATGCATAAGGCAATTTGAGCCAATCCTATATGTTCCCATCTATGAGTGTTAGGTATACTATACACAAGTGTTGCATAATGGTGAAGTTCATCATTCCTACCATATGATGGGGGAGATCATATGGGATGCACCATTCTATCCTAAATGACTTTATATAATAGTCACACCACCCCTATAATTTCTTCTTGTACTTTTAGAAGAAGCTAGGTGGGTAGATGAAGTCTTGATACTTTAGCACCAAGGAGTCATTGTATAGTGGGAATACCCAAAGGTTGTCCTCATTACCATCAAGCATATTGATCTCCTCCATCATAATCAATATCAACATAGACCCCCACCTAAATGTTTCATGCACCTTGTGGCACTCTAATGCGTTCTTCATAATCTCTTTAGTAATAAATTTTATGATATTAAACTTTACCCCTTACACCATATAATGGGTTAAGCACAAGTAGGTCTTGATGATATTAGACCACCTTCCACTAGGGCATAACTTGGAACTAATAAGGCATGTTGTGACCCTTATGTTAAGGTCCTGTATATCTTTAATAGGGAATGTGAACCCTACCTTATAATAGCCCAAGAGTTTTGTAACCTTTTCCACCTTTGCATTATTCTCCATCATTTGGTATATGTCTACTCTTGTGTTTGGGAGCCCTATGATCTTACTAATGAGGTGTGTCGAGGTCTGTATACACCTCCTTATGAAATAAAGCCTATCATCATGGACATGTGAGAACAATAATTGTATAAATTCCTCTAGCTTACAAAAAATTAATAGCTCATATAATTGGGTTATGCTAGTTATCACCAACTTATCTCAAACGGAGATTTCGAATAGCATTGTGCCCATCTTGGTCCTCATTCTTGTGACAACCACCTATTCTTGGTTGAGCTCTTATGCATTACTTGACATTTGATGTTTTTACTCCTTCAATCTATATGTATGTATGAAGGATACCCATATCTCATCCACTATAACCTTAGGGGGAACTGCATCTCTCTGTACACAAGATTTGTGCTTACTTTTGGGTCAATTATCATTATATTGATGTCTTCCACCAGTTACACCTCTTTCTTTGTAGAGATTGCTTCTTTGACCATCCATGCCTTATTAACATCCTTATGTACCTATGATAGACCTAAACTTTACCTCATTTTTTCCATTCATAACTGACTACTATTAAAGCATGGTTGGTTGATCTTTCCAAAGCCTTTAATCTTGCTTAACACTTCTTCACAACCATGGGGTATGTGACTGTGACTTTAACTCTTGAGATTTTGGCACTTTTAATAGTGGCATCAACATCCTAAAAAATTTATACTATTTGGTTTTCTCACAATTCTCTCTCCACATTCTTATTTTCCAATATCGAATAGAACACAATCTCTATCTCTATTCCACCATTCTCACTTGGGGGTTGTGGGTGCCTAGTTTTCACTATGGTATAATTTTCTCATTTTTTATAGCCTTAGATCTAGTTTAGCTTTGGTTTTATGTTAAATTTTCATAAGGTTTGTAACCTACTACGATATACTATTCATTTCTTTATACCTTAGTTTTAGCTACCTCATTAATGGCTAGTGAGTTATGGCATGGTGATGTGTGGATTTATTGAAATCTATTAAACCCATAAAATCCATGAAAATACACTACCACATTCACATTTATTATGGATATTTATGACTTTATTGTCATATTCATTAAATTCTCTTAATGACTTATTCAATGAAGTGATCAATGATTCAAATGATTATTTTCCATCGATCGTTGGGTGGGTGATAGCTATCTAGACAATCTCTCTCTTGCACTTCATTTACCTTGGCATGACCTTCTCCTTTTTTTATGGCAACCTGGGTATAATTCTTTACATGTTCTTGATTTAGCCTCCTTGATTCTATCTCTCCTTATTATTGTGTTTCCTTTTCAAGTGTGCCTCTCTTTCACTAGCTGATTTATCTATGCTTTCATCTTGATTTGGCCTTCCCTACCCCATACAAATTCCTTGCATTGGTCCTCCAGCACTTCTTTATCTCTTATTTTCTTGCATAATAGAATTTTTTGCACCTCTCTTTATCAACTTGGTCTTCATATCTTTCTAAATATGGAAAACTTCATGTACCCAGAACTTAGGTGTCTAGCCTCAAGCACTTAGAAAGCATCCTTACATGACTTACCCAACTAGATTTATGCATGTAAGCAAAAAAATAGTTCTCCTATGAGCCTAAAAGTGCAATGCTTATTCACTCAAACACAAACAACACAAAACATAAGGAAATGTTTGGCTCAAACCAAATTTTATTCTGGCCAGCATAAAACAACTGACTTGTGACTTAGAAGTTGGTATTTGACAGTGAAAGTGCTATCCTATTGACTATAGGGATTTAATATATTATTGTTAAAATTCCCAAGGAGAATTTCACCTGTTAATGTACATAGCTTGTATGAGCCTGTCTCTAATATGTTTTGGATGACATAAGGTATCATCCATATAATCTACAGCTTGCATGGGTGCATGAGGTACTTAGAGTCATATAACAAGACCAATACTCCTTCAATAAGTACCTTTTGATTGATATTATTATCATTCCATAGATTTTTGTGTGATTTTTATATCTACTAACTCCATATTTCTTGGGCATGTATCTCATCCAATCACTCTAAATCTTCTAGGCATGTTCTCAAAGACTCTTGGTCATCTAATCGACTAATATGCATGATGCATAATGAGGGCACTAGAAATTACATGGGTAAAATATCCTCTATGCCAAACACTAGTCTAAATGGTGTAGCCTTATTTAGGCACTTTTACATAGTGTGATAGGCCCACAACACTACTAACACATGGTCATCCTAATCTTTATGACTAATGTCACATATCTTTATGAGGCATGTTCCCAATATCTTATTGAATGCCTCGATGGTGGCATTCACTTTGGGATGATAAGGTGTCATATTATGGTGCACCACAATGTATTTAGTTAATAGGATTCAAATGGTCTCATTGATGAAGTACATGTCATGGTTGCTAGTCAAATTGAGTGGGAACCCATAGCGACTGATGATATTTTTCCATATAAACCTTGTAGCTGTAGCAGCTATGTAATCTTTGGTTGACACTACCTCAACCCACTTGGTGAAGTAATTTGTGGCCACTATAATGTATTGTGTGCCTTTGTACCTCGTAGTGGGAGTAATAAGCCAAAAAAAATTAGTGGCCCATTTTTCAAATGGCACCTAGGCAAGGATGGGAATGAGAGGCATCTCATCCTAATGGTTTGGCTTTACCATGCCCTGGTAGATGTCACATGCTTTGGTTCAATATTTTATATCTTATAACAAAATTTCCCACCATAATCTTGACTATAGTACCTTTTGCACCGTAACATCTCCAACATAATGGCCTCTAGCAATCCCTTTGTATGCCTCTTATAATACTAATTCTCATTTATGATATAGGAAATATTAATGCAGGACCTCATCTCAACTCAATTTGTATATTTCCCTGCCAATGAACTAAAAGGGGGTTGCATGAACTATGAGTTGCTTCTTATCTTTGGTTATCATAGTCTAGGGTGTAAATCTAGACATTAAAAATGTGGTGATCTTTTCCAAGTGTTTTAAGATGTGTTGAACCCTATAAATTTATGTGTCTGACATATCATCTTCAATAGGCACTATCGCATCACTAGAGTTGATGCAAGATAAATGGTCTGGGCCCAAGTTTTGGTTCCCAAGTTTGATTACAAATAGAGAACTAAAACTCTTAAAATAAAACCATCCATCGACACATGCACTCATGGAAAATGGGCTTATTCACTAGGCACTTAAGTACCTTATGATCAGTAAAGAATATGAAGGGGGTCACTAATAAGCACTATTGGAACTTCTATAGGGCATAGACCATAGCAAGTGCCTCACACTCAATTATGGTGTAGTTATAATTTACCATGGTCAAATTTCTACTTATGAAAGAAATGGGATGATCCATCTTCCACTCACCTGGTTACACTATAATTGTGCCAATTATAGTACCAGATACATTGACATGGACATGGAATGGAGTTATCTAATTGAGAAATTATAATATCAATGTGCGTGCTAGTTTGAGCTTTAGTGTCTCAAATGTATCTTCCTACACTACACCCCAATATAATGGGCCATGATTTCATAAGAGTTCTTTTAGCAACACCATAAACTTTGCATAGTTCCTTATGAACTTCCTATAGTAACTATAATGTCCAAGAAACGAATAAACATATTTCTATGTTGAAAGGCACTAGAGCTAAAGGATGATTGCAATCTTCATGGGATCAATGAGTAAACCATATTTGTAGATGATGTGCATGAGTAAAGTGAAAATTGGCATCATGAAGACACACTTTTTAAGGTTCAAAGAAATCTACAACTGTCATCACCTCTCAAACATTAGGCACAAGTTGTCATAATGATCCTTCACTAGCCCATACATAATCTAGTCATCTAAGGTTCAAGAGAATATGGATGGCACATTCTTGAGTCCAAAGGGTATCACATTGTATGTGAAATAACCCCATTCTATCACAAAGGATGTTTTAGGCTTGTCTTCCTCCTCAATCTATACTTAATGGTATCTTGAAAACCCATTAGTGAAAGTGTATATTTTGTAACCTACAACACCATCCAAAACTTTGTCGATAAATGGAGTTAGAAATAGGTCAGTAATGTAGATGATGTTTAATACTCTATAGTCAATACAAATCTAGATACACTCATCCTTCCTGATACTGATAACCATGGGGCTAACCCAATCAAATTCTTGCACAGGGTAGATGACTCCTATGGCTAGGATACCATCAATCTCTATTTTGACCTTGGTGCAAAGATTAGGGTTCATCCTATAAGGTCACTTCTTAATAGGCCTCATGCAATTGACTAATTTTATTCTCATATTTACAAGGGATGAGTGTATGCCCTTCATGTCTCTATATTTCACAAGGAATAAGTCTTAATATTCCCTCAAGAGGTCCACAATACATGCCAGCTACACATTAGACTAATATATGCATAAAGTAGTAATCTTTGATTCCCCTTCTAAGCTGATATATACCTTTATCATTTTTATTGATGTGCAGTAGGGATCATTCTTCTCTTAGTGCAAATCCTCAACTTGTCTACTACCCTTAGTTATCTCTATGTGAATATGGGTAGGGTCTTCTTATTTTGGAGTGGTATCCTCTATGATCTATGAATTTGACTCAAGAGAGGATGGTTAGTATGGTGTTAGTTATAAAATAAAAATAAAATGAAATAAACACACTAATAACATAACACCTGTAGGCTTAGACACTAAGGAGAGCTTATTTAATAAAAAACAAATGACAAACACAACTAAAAAGCCAGGAATAAAACACAAGAATTCATTCACCTTCCTTGGATGCTCTAAATGCCTTTGTCGTGGTGGCTTACTCGACTTGTGTTCATGAAGTCCTTGGCAATGGAAGATTGGCTACCTCCATCTCTCCTTGGCACATTTGGCTTGTGGCTTGGCTTGGCTTGGAATCAATTTGGCATGGTAACACTAATTGCTTGAAGCTTTTGGAACCAATTTGGCATTATAACTTTGCATTAAAAAAACTTACAAATGATGTTGTGAGGCCTCCTCTTTATAGATTTTTGGATTTGATCATAATCAACCTCAACCATCCATCTCAAGATTGAGATGTGTAGTTAAGGATTAATTCAATTTTTAGAATTAAGTTTGTAATTATCCTCTTCTTGACATTGGAAGAAAGGGAAATTAAGAGGCATAGAGGGCATCATGGAAGACATTGATGAAGCATGGGAGGCATGAATCCTGATAGTTGTAGCATTTATGGCCTAGGGATGGCTTCCCAATAAATGAGGTCACTTGATGATGCATATATTCAATATTTATTTCTAAAAATAAGTATTCAACAAGTTTCCATGGAATTATTAATTAGGCCTTGATTTAGGTTAATTCACTCTTAAGTATGATTAAGCACATTATGCATAAATTACCCAAAATAATCAGAATGCCTTGTTATTGGTCTAAAATTTGACTGGATTGGAATTAGAAGGTAATGTCAGATGTGTTGGAATTATACTCCCATTTAGGATGTTTCCAAAAAAACATAATAATGTCACAAGTCTTGTGCAAAAGATTTGATAGGGAAGAGCAATACAGATCACTTGGGTGCAAATTTGGCATTTTAACTCAGAATGATCTGATCAAAGTTAGCTGGCCCATAAATTACATTACCCCATTTAGGGATACCCTGGCTAAAATCAGCATTTGAATATGTCAGTTTCACATCATTTAGCATATTTTAGTATTTTTAGGCCAAATTATGTGTTTTAGGTAGAAATTGGCAAAAAGCCTAGTTGGAGGTTATCAGTGGCCAGTTTTAGGTGTCTACAGTTTGCCCCTCTTTGGGAAGATGTTACAAACCATAGGCAAAGCAATGTCTTCTCAAATAATGAGAGATGGCTTGTATGCTAATAATAAGATGATGATAAACTAATTACATGATGCCCCCTCGAGGGAATGGTTGGCATAAGAAGGTTAGCAAATGGTCCCTTGAAAAGAAAGAAGTGACATAAGGGGACCAAAGAAAGCAAATATGATGGGGTGAAAAATCAATGCTAATGAAAAAGTAGTCAAAATCATTGAGAATGCAAGTGGGATGGTGCACAATGGTTTACCCAAAGGTGGTTAAAAACATTTTACTCTGATAGTGGCAACATGGTATGATAACACAATGATTTTCCCAAAGGTGATTATAATCATTGAGAAGATGGAGCTACACCTATCAGGATAAACAAACAAGATAAGAACATGCCCCTGTATGGGTAGAAAAAGTAAAGTGGTGATAACACAATCATTTGCCTAAAGGTGGTTATAATCATTGAAAAATACAGGTGAGATGGTGTGCAATGATTTTCCCATAGGTGGTTATAATCATTGGACCTTGATTATGGAAAACATGATAAACTTGGTTGAGGATGATGATAACTTAAGATAGAGGGTCATGATGAATTGGAACAACCTACGAGTAGGGAGATGCTTATCTGAACTAATAAAGGTTAAAATTCTTCAATGGCCAATTACTCTATTTGGGATATGATTAGGAGGAAATCATGATGTTGATGCTGAAGACATGTCATCATTACTAAATAGATTTATTGAAGATGAGGTTTGTTATATCACATGTCGGTAGGTATCATGATATAACATCATGAATACTTGGCCAAAATATGCATAAGGACTAACTCCCAAAATCCAATACTCAATAAAAAATAATGCACCAATGATAGAAACCATGATGATAATGTAAAAATATGAATATGGATGGAATCAAGTGTAAGTATGCGTAAGGAATCACCCAATGAACACACATAAACTGAATCAAGGCAATAGTACTGAAAGTAAACAAACAGGTAGACAAACAAACAAAATAATAAAAAATAAACAAACAAACAAACAAACAATGCAATAGAAACCTTACGAACATTACCCCTAGAAAATAGGTGACAACTTAACAAATAAGTAACATGGAGGAATAGAATAAAAGGAAGGGGGTGGCTGAGTTGTCTCCATATGCACTAGGAAAGTGGATGTTGCCTACATAGTTCCATGGATGTAATCTCCAATAAAAGACTTCAAGTAAAATGTAGTTCTCCCAGGGAATGGGAAGAAAATGATAACTGATGGAAACAAATAGAATGTATGTGAGAGAAGAAGAGGAATGGTCTTTCGAAATGGCAAGTGTGTGATACAAAAGATCAAAAAGGATGGGAAAACTAAATGACAAGTGTTTTGCTTGTAACTTAGTATAGGTTCCTAGAATCCTTCAGGCAAAGAAGTGGTCAATGTTTTTGTTTTTTTATAATGATTTTTCAAATGTTTTTGGAATAATTTTGGAGTGTCTCAACTCAATTGAGAATGATGAGACACCAAATGGTGCAAGCTCGTAAAATGATGAGAGCGTTTAAATGAAGGTTGCTCACAAAAAGGTGAGAGTGTGGCTCAGGTTACTCACAAAATGGTGAGAGTATTTTGGAGTGTCTTAATGTGATCAATAATGATGAGACACCAAATGGTTCAAGCTCACAAAATTGTGAGAGAGTTTAAACTAAGGTTTCTCACAAAATGGTGCGAGTGTGGCTTAGGTTGCTCATAAAATAGTGAGATCATGGGGAAAAGGGTGACTAAGTTGACCTCAACAAGTATTGAGTGTTTCTTACATAGTCCCAGAAGAGGACCTCAAGTCACTGTAGTTTTACCCTTATAGAGGAAGAATTTGATTAGTGTAGTAGTCAATTCAAATAAAACAGGCACAGCTGGTAAAAAGACACAGTATGGCATAAGAAGTGGTAATTTGGTATGTCAAGGCTTAGTGTTTCCCCTAGTTTTCCCATAGGTAGTTATAACTAGGACATAATGGCATAGATTAATGGTACTAATTTTCCTAAAGGTGGTTATAATTAGTAGCAAGACTGGTGATAAAAAATTACTAACAAGTGAAGGATGCAATTGCTGAAACTTCTATCACACTATCCCAAAATATGATCCCTATCTGAAGTACTTGAACTAACTAATGAAATGATTAAATATCTCAATGTTGAAACTATGTAATGAATAAAATGGAAGTGGAAAGTGGATACGATAAAGAGGATGGATAAGGATGGTATTAGAATAAAGAAGAATAGTGATAAAATGGCATAACTAAAACGGTCTTTACAGACAATACACTTTATCATTCAAGCATAGTAACACTTGAGATGAAAAATATTTATTAGATCTAGAATTTCATTGCCATCTGGTGTGGCAAACCTATATTCTCTTGATCATAATTTGCGGTGATGATGAAAGGCCCTATCCAGTTTGGTTTGAATTTTCATTTATGTTTCTTCTTAGTCGTGGTATTCTTTTAGTTTTCTTTAAGAACAAGGTCACCAAGTTTAAATGTCATATACTTAACATGCTAATTATAGTGGCCTTTGAGTCGGTTCTGATATGCTTAAAGATTTTTGAGTGTGGTTGTGCATTTTTAATCAAGTACATCTAGCTCTTATAGGTGGGGTACTCAATAATCATGATCATGTAGGACATGCTTGAAAGAGGTGCGTAGTGAAGTCAATTCAACCTCAATGGGAAGGATGGCTTTAGTACCATAAACAAGTGAGTATGGAGTGGCTCTTATGGGGGTACAATGATTGGTACTATATGCCCAAAGGGAAAGGAATATCTGGAGGTGACAATCATGATCGGCATCATTGACAATATTTTTGAGAATGTTGATAATGGTATTGTTTAATGCCTCAGCTTGGCCATTACCTTGAGGGTAATATATTGTATAAAAATATTGGGTGATGTGGTATTCAGTACATAACTAGTCTACATCTTTGTTCTTAAATGATCTTTCATTATCAAATATAATGTCAGAGGGGATATCGTAGTGGTAGATGAGATGGTTAAAGATGAATTTGGAAATTTACTTTCTAGTCACGTAAGTGAGGGGTATAGCTTCAACCCACTTAGTGAAATATTAGGTGGTGGTAAGGATATGTTTATGGCCATTAGATGAAGTGGGGTTAATCTTCCCAATGAGGTCAAGTCCCCATGTAGAAAATGGCCATAGTGTCAACATCGATTTTAGAGTTTCTGTTGGGGCATGAATTAGATTAGCATGTCATTGAAATTTTTCACTATTATTTACATATGTAGTGGCATCTACGTCCATTGTGGGCCAATAATAACCAGTACACAAGAGATTTTTGGATAGGACTGCCCTGGTAGAATGGGCTCCACATACTCCTTCATGAACTTCTCTTAATGCTAGTGTAGACTCTACTGAAGTTAAGTAACGAAGCAGAGTTCCATCAAAACTATGATGGTAAAGAGTGGATCCAAGTTGAGTATAACAAGTAGAATGATGAATGAGGGCTTTAGTTTGTTTTTTTGATAGAGGTTAGGTGGTATAAATTGGTCATGAAGATGTAATTAGACCAACAATATCACAAATCATGGCAATGATTGAAGGTTCATGAGCTGGTGTTGACAAATTCTCGACAAGGAATTGATACTCTCTAGCTTTATCTATTTGTTAGTAGCCATGGCATCTACAATTCTCTTACTAGCCCTTGGTATGTGCTCAAACTAAATATTGGAAATTTGCTTTTTAAGAGTGTTAACCATGGCTTTATATGGAAGTATCTTGTCATCTTTGGTCTGAAAAATGATTTGTAACCTGATTGATGATTAACTGAGAATCACCATAAACTTGAAGATGAGATAAATTCCAATGTACTACTTGTTGAAGTCTTACAATAAGTGCTTCATACTCGGCCCATGTTGTTTGTACAAGGAAAGTTGATTTTGAATGATTTAGGGATTAGATCCCTCTATGGTGTAATAAACAATAGGCCTACCCATGATCCTATGAAATGAATAAACCATCAAAATACAGTTTTTAGGGTTGCTCCTCAAGGGGTGTGTCCATGATGGTCATGATAGATTCATCAAAAAATTGAAATGTAAGTGGTTGGGTGTCTATGAGAGGTGATTTCATAAGTTTATCTACAAGAACTTGTCCTTTGATTGCCTTTTGATTGACACACTCTATGTCAAATTCATTAAGAAGCATGATCTATTTAGCCATTCTACCTTGCAAAGTTATTTTAGATAGTAGATACTTGAGTGGATCTACTTTTAAAATGACCATGGTCTTATTATTCAACATGTAATAGTGCAGTTTCTAAGCTGCAAATACCATGGCCAGATAAGATTTTTCAATTGGTGTATAGTTATGTTCATATGTAACCAAGGTACAACTTAGATAGTATACAGTGTGTTCCTTTCCTTTGTCATCATGTTGAGCCAAGAGTTCCCCTAGAGCATGGTCAGTAGTTGATAAGTATAATAAGAATGGCTTTCCTAGCATAGGAGGTAATAAAATAGGTAGATTTGACAAGATAATCTTATAGCTATTGAAAAGCTATTTGGCAGTGATCATCCCAGTGAAATGCAACTCCTTTCTTTAAAAGGTGTGTAAATAGATAGCACTTATCTACTAATTGAGAGATGAACATCATATTGGCTAGATCTTACCCTACAAAGTATGGAGCTACTTTAAATTGGTTGGTGGTAGCATCTCAGTTATAGCATGGACTTTAGTTTGTGGATTGACTTCAATACCTCTATGAGGACATGATAAAGCCAAGTAAATTTACTCGAGGTTACACAAAACACACATTTATTTGGATTTACTCTTGTATGTCTTTCAAAAATCTTGCACAACACTACTGAATCGGTCGGCCCTCGTTTTGGATTTTCCTAATATGTCATCGACATAGTATTCAATAATATCATGCATCATATCATGGAATATGACAGTCATGGCCCTTTGATAGGTAGCTCCAACATTCTTTAGGTTGAATTGTGTCACCTGATAACAAAATGGTTCCCCATGGAATGGTGAACGGTATTTTTATGTTGGTCTTCCAGTGCTATTCTGATCTAGTTATATCTTGAAAAGCCATCCATGAGTGAAAGTATTTCATAACTAGCCATGGATTCGATGATCATGTCAATATTAGGTAAGGGGACATCATATTTAGGACAAGCTTTGTTGATGTCTCAAAAATTAGTACAAATTTTTATTCCTTCAAGATTTTTTCTAAAAGGTACAACATTAAAGATCCATTCAGAGGTAATCAATGGATCGGATACATCCTACTTATAAGAGTTATTCCAACTCTTTCTTTATTAATACAACAATGTGAGGATGAATTTTACGTAACTTTAGTTTTACTGATTTGACATTAAGATTAACCATAATGTGGTGTAGAACCAAGGTGGGGTCTAAACCTGGCATGTCAGAATAGGCCCATGCAAAGATATCTATAAATTCTCTCAACAAAGTTGTAAAGATGTCATGTTCCTCCTCAATAAGGGACACACCTAATTTTATCCATTTTAGGTCTGATGGAGTTCCTGATATTTACCTCTATTGTATATTTGACTAGAAGGGTCGAACCATCTTTTGGGATAGTAGGCAATGACTTGAACTGTTGGATTATGTTAGGGTCCTCCATTAGGACTTGCTCTTCAACTTCTCCTAGGCATGATGAATTTGAGTCTCCTAATTGGATATCTTAGCCATGTAACAAAAATAGTCCATAAACTCTTGGAGAATTTGATCAAATACTTATTGCTCAAAATTGAACTCTGATCTGTAGGTAAGTTCATCATTGGTGGTCTCCTAGTCTAAATTTAAAAAAGAATGAACACCCCCATCCTAATGGTGCCTGAGACAGGTTTTTCACCACTAGACTAGCCTTTATCTTTACTTGTTCCCTAGTAAAAAAGTGCCTCAAAGAGGTTTTCACTTTGGGACCTCAATGTTTTAATTTTTTTTTTTGGCTAAGGCTGTTCACTCACTCTCCAAAATAGGTTGCAGGGGATTCCAATGTGATTGAGAATCTTGATTTGTGATATCTCAATGAAACATCATCTCTAAGGCCTAATAAATCATAGAATGCCTCATCATTCTAGAACTCATCAATCATCAAATTGGATTTTTTTGGTCCCAATCTATCAGTTGGGGATAATATAATGGCAATGGGTTGTGATGAATGACCAAGGTAAGGTTACAAATGGCATTATTATCAAACAGGTTAGTTTTAGCTAGGTCATCAAAAGTGAGGCTACAATCAGACTCTACTTCTGTGTTGGCATCATCATCACTAGTCACTGGTGATGGAGTTTTGAATAAGATATGTGGGGTCACCTCTAGGTGGTTTTTAATCCAAGTCTATAAGGTCTTTCATACTTAGTCATGGAAATTGGCTCGATGATCCCTTAGTGATTTAGTCTGAGGCCTCTTCCTTCATAATTATGATGCTCCATGATCCTATTAGGAATAAGATACTTTGCACTTTTATAACAATCAACTTAGTTTTCATTGTATAACCATGATTCATCCACTTCAAGAGGGTTAGGTCCTAGGACAGATGCTAGTACAAATGTGACTAGGTCCCTTATCTTTGTTCTTTTATTTCTAATGCATATGTGGGGTGACTTTAGGTCACCCAAAGGTTTTTTGGATTCTGAGGAAGATTGGCAATATGAAAGGTATCATGGGTCACATACTCTCTGAATCAATTATCTGAAATGATGAAATAATTAGAAGCTTTAGAAGGTGGCATGTGGGAAATGGAATCTAAGGTATTATGATCTATGTAATTATCCAGTGAAGGATCAATAAGTATGACCATTCCTTTATCTTGCTTGGAACTTGGATTCATGTCATATTAATAATTATAGCTTTGAAATTTGGCCTCAAGATGTTTGTAGTGTTCATATGGGTGTAAATCTCTTAGAATATTCACTTCCATCCCTGAGTGGGAAAACTTGCTACATTGGTGCAGCATTAACGGGACTACATGAATATCATGTAACTAAGGCCTGCCTAGAATCATGTTATATGATTACTCAAGATGAACCACATGGAAAAGTGTATCATGGGTCAAAGGCCCAATGATAAATGGCAAACTAATGGTGCCTTGGGACTCTCTTTCTTGATTATCATAAGCTTTGATGGTAATTTTTTCTGGCTGGAGATCTGCCATTATATACCCAAGAAGCTTGATGAGCTTTAGAGACACTATGTTGAGGCCAGATCCATTATTGATAAGGACATGTTTCACTTTATGCCATCTTATATAAACTTCTATGTATAATGGTTTATTATGGAGTGGGCCAAGAGAAGACATATCACTTTGGTTGAATGTGACTTGTTGGATTGGACCTAGGTATCCAACCAAAGCTTGGAAGTTATTAGGGGATATGTCACTAGCAATGTGGATTGGGTCAAAAACTCATTCAAGATGTTTTTGTGGATTATTGACATTCACAGCAAATCTAAAATAGAATTTTGTGTTGGTGTCTTTTGCAATTGTTCCACAATATCAAACTTCTTATCTTGGTCAGTAGTAAATAGTTTATTCTGAGGCTGAATGGTTGGTTGGATGATAAGCAAAGTGGTGGATGGTTATGGACCTAGGATAGTAATCTTTGACCTCTGAGTTGTGATTACATAATCAGGATTAAATGCTGGACCATTATTTCTAACCAATGTTGGGAATGGTGTGGGACTAGATAGGATAAGTCTTAGTTGATGATGCACTTACATGTGGTCATGTGGCAAGTATAAGTTGTCACTATAAGATCTAAAAGGGGAAGTCCTAGTTTTTTGGTTTTCATGTATGCAATCCCAGGTCAAAGAAGGATTATCCATGTGATTTGGTTTAATATTTTTTCTTAGCAATGGTCTAGGATGATTAGTGTTTGGTATGGGATTAATGGAAATGGTATTAACACTACCTCCTGTAATATGACCTATGACCTTGTTGTATTCATGTACAACTACATTGTAGGTTTGTTGGTTGTTACCATTTTAACATTGGTTTTGTCTATTATTCTATCATTGTGGGTTTTGTTATTGATTTTGTTGATTCTACTGGCTCAGCCTTTGATTTTGATACTATTGATTTTGTTGTTACATTGGTCATTGTTATTATTGCTAATGATTATTTTACTGCTATCAATTATTATGTTAGGGAAAGGGGTTTTGATAGATCTCAAAAGTTTGATTGGAAGGGGAAGCACCACTATCCAATCTTATTTCCTTATTCTCCAACATATTCTTAATTACATGCTTAATTTGGACACATCTTCATAGATTATTCCCATTGACCCGATGATAGTCATAGATTTCATTTTCAAGGTACCAATTAGGATAACGAATGCCTTGTGGATAATTCTTTGGTATAGGCCAACTAATCAAATTAGCAATAGTAAGTTTGTGAAATACAAATTCAATAGATTCTCCTAAGTCACTAAAGACACAATGTGCAGGTATAGTTCTTCTAAGAGGAGGGGTTTGCAATGGTAATAGCTACTATATTTATTATGTAAGTTTTGGTTTTTGTGCTTACAGCATCAGTTGGAGAGGTTGTTGGGTAGGAGTAAGTTGAAAAGGTGGTGTGGATGATGTCTACATAGTTTGGACATGACAAGATTTGGTTACTCCATTTCCCATAACATTTCTATTGCGATTGAACTGCTTTGGTCTTTCATGATTATTGGCATGTGTTAATTTTGATGCTTACACTTGGATGGGATGTTGGTCATTTATCTAATTGGTACCTTGATTTTGATTATTTGAATTAAGCTTTATGACTCCTTTATTGATGATCACCCTCTCGATCAACAAACCTTTATCAATGATCTCTTTGAATGTATGCACACATTACAGTTCTAAATGGTAGGCTATCTTACTATGCAAATTTTTAGTAAACATAACAGTTAATTGATTATCTAGTAAACTATGGGTGAAATGGCTTGCAAGGGATCTCCATCACTGTAAATAACTTTCAAAATTTTCCCCATCTTTTTGCTTTGCTTGTGTCAGGTCCACTAATGATATCTCATGCTTGAGATTATAGGAAAATTCCTACACAAATTTATCAAAAAGATCATCAAAGTCCATTATTGAATTCTTGGGGAACTTAAAAAACCACTCCAAGGCTTGTCCAACCAAGCTAGTTGGAAATAATAGCAAAAGGTGTATGTTTTTATATGCCACTGGTTGACATGTGACAAAGAATTTGATCAAATGAGCCTTAAGGTCACCTTTCCCTTTGTATTTATCAAATTTTTGTGGTTCATATCTTGGAGGAAATGTTATCTAAAAATACTCCATTTTGAATGGATAAGAACATACATCATCCAATTTGAATTTTTTGGTCTACTTCCCAACCTGAATGACAATAATTGTATCCTTCATCTGTTGCAATTCTTGGGATAGGAAACTAGGTGGAATATTGGTTTGAGGGAGAATTTGGGTTTAGATAGATGGTTGGGAGGTCACAAGTTTGACATTTTTACCAAGCTATGATGGAGTTACCTATTGGGGTACATTGTCTTGGTTAAGGAATGGACCAAGAATAAGCATATGTAGATTAGGATGTACATGAAATTGCACATTTGGTTGCAGGATATTCTGGTTCGGGTTGGTGATAAAGGTTTGATTTGGGGGATTTTGTGGTTGGGATGGAGGGATATAACTATATTATTCTTGTTCTGATTGAAAAAGGACATGTTGTTGACTAATCAAACCTTGTTATTGAGTGGGAACTTGTGCCAAGACCCTATCTCTGGATTTGTGGCACATTTTGAACCAAGGATTATCTAGTAGGTATTTGAGAAACATGGGGACCTCCTTATTACATGAATCCCTATGAGGAAGTGAAAGTAGGTTATAGTTTGGCATCTATCATTGACCAATATTTGCATATTATTGACTAGTCATTACTTGGTTTTGGATTGACATATTAGTCTATGACTAAAGAGGTATGTTCATCATTACCTGGAAAGGTGGCATATTAGTTGCCCCTAATTGAGGTGGCAATGTATTAATCTTGTGTTGCATTGATACACTAGACTATGTATGTTGTGGAATACTACTTGTTACCTATTGAGGGGGAGTAGGATTCATCACATTCTATTGTTGAGGTGTGATATTGGCCATTGTTTGATTACCTAACCCCATAGGTTATACACTTGAGGAAGTAGTTGGTTGAGGCTAGGGTGTATAAATTCATATTCCTTGGTATGATGACCTATTCATAAGATTAACTACATGCACATGTTGTTGGTTAGTTGTTTGTGCATTAGTACCACTTTGATTAGAACTAGACGTTGTTTACACATTATCCACTATGTTTGGCTTACTATTCAACGTAGAGGCTGAAGACATTTCTTCAATAAAAGGCATATGCATCAATTTATATATTGAATTAGTTTGTACAAATGGGTCAAAATTTGGATCCTCTTGTTTAGATAACTCTATCAATACTCCTATTCAAGGAACTAGGTCAATAAGAGGCTTACTTACCATGTTCATCTATTTGAAATCATGTGTTAGATTTAGCTATGTTTGATATGTTTTTTGTATTTGGTTAAAGTGCTCTTCCATGATGTTTTTGCCTCGATCAGATATATTAGGATCTTGGTACGTTGTTTGGACTAGAGCCATAGGATTTCTAGAAGAAGCATGTTGATCATAAATGATATTATAGGGCACTCTTACTAGACTTGGTAAATTTTCATGGGGGAGGTCTGTTGGAAACTTAGCCGCTACCTCTATGGCTCTAACCAAAATCTCATATTTTTTCTCTAATAAATGTCACTCAAACAAAAATGGATCATACGTGGAAGTCATATTAGTAGAATATGATTGTTGAAGAATTGGCTTGTCCACCATGGATATTGTAGCTAGGTATTGCATGGTTTACTCTTGGTCCTATTTTTTGTAAGTTGGTGTGTTAACGAGATAGTTATCCAATGGATCTTGGCTTTGTGCCCCTGATTGAGTATTATAAGAGAGATAAGAATCTATCTCATAAGCAATGTTATCCACATAGGGGTCTTGCACCATTTCCTCCTACGTAACCACATTACTAATCCCTTGATTATACATGAGTCCACTACGAGTGTAGGAATACATGTTGGGATCCATAGTCAATGCCTTGCGATAAAAGGTCAAGGAGTTCTAAAAATTCTAAAAAGGACAATGTCTAAAATAGATGATGTTCCAACTTGGTCTAGATTTGTCAAAAGTATCAAAAAGTTTATGCAAAGTTTTGTGAGGAAACAAGCTAGAGTGAAGTATCTAACATTTCACTATTCAAACAAAGGTAAGCAAGTAAATGGACCTAAAATCAAAATTCCAAACTCTAAGGTTGAAGTATTTCAAATTAGTCTAATCTAGGAAATTTAAAAGTTTCTAGGTCTTTTGGCCAAATGTGACATCAAAAGATAGGCTCAAATAAGGCATGTGTTAGGACTCTTGGCCAAATGACGTCAAAAACTAGACTTTGAAAATAGATGAAAGTTTTTAATCTAATAGATTTAAAACACTTCTAACAAACACTAGGAATTTTATTCTTGGACATGAACTTGATCAACTAGGTATAAGGTATGAAACAAAAGGCATTTTTAGCTATAGTTTATTTTCTCACAAAAAATGGTATAAAATTGGGTTCTTTTGGAAAAATAAACTAGACAAAAGAGAACAATATAATTGTGTTTTAAACAAAGGATCACAAAAGTACACTTGGATTAGTCTAAAAATGTAGGAACAAATTTGGAACTCTATGCAAAAGGATATATGAAACAAAATTTGAAATTATTTGGGCAGCGTAACAATGTTATACTGCTCAAAAGGTGCGATAAAAAGGTTTGTTTCAAAAACTCTCCAAGGGAAAGATGCTTTTCCTACAATTTTGATAACATAACACTACCTTTCTTGACTCAAAATGTTGTGGTGTATAGACTTAAAGTGTAAGTGTTTAGAAAAAAATGGCTTAAGTCTATTAAGTGATGATAATGATTATGAGTCTTAAATGGCCTTCAACCCAAATTGGAAATTAAACCCAAGTTCCCTCAAGTTTAATGCAAATGGCAAACCCACTTAACACATCAACCCTATGAACTTGTAAAGGTGTAATTCTAAATCTAGATTATAAGTGAAGGACTTAAACAACTTTGGTAAAGGTCTAGACTCAATTAGGTAGCATAATTGTGCCAAAGTGGATGATATGACTCTCAATATTTTGATGAACTTTTGAACAAGGCAAATTGATGATCTCACGTGGGCAGCGTAATGCCTCTTTGTTCAAAATAAAATTTGGACTATGTGTTTGGTTTGGATTGTTTGTTTAAACCAAGTTTTGACTCTAAACAAGACTTTAAACTAGGACAAGACCAGCTAATTAATCACCCTTTGATCCTAAACTGTCAAGGTTTCTTGGTATTATTGAAATCCATCAATATACATCATTTGAGAGGATTTTAAGTGTTCATCTAAAAGTAAATGCACATTATATAGTAGGTTTGTTACACCCCCATTCTCTTAAATGATATTACTATGACATGAACCTTGAGGTGCACCTTGCACCAATAATACTTCCATGACAAGTGGGGATTTGTCTAAGATCTAACAAGTTTCTGAATGATCTAGGGGAATCAATTGCACAATGACTTTCACACCAAACAATACAAAATAAAAGCATAGATTTTGGGTCCATATCACTTGGCTTGTTACAAAAAGGTCTAGTCCTTTTTGAAACCACTATATCATATTGTTCACTCAGTGTAGTGTGATGTCCAAAGTGCCACTATGTCCCGTGTGTATCTCCAAAGGAACCAAATGAAGTCAATGTTGAGAGATGAAACCCTGGGTCAAAGCTTCCATAAAGAACTTGTGGGAGGTGATGAAGTCCCCCTTGTAAGACAATATGCATAAAAAATTAAAAAAAACATGAAATAGAAAGACTTTAGGGTCATTTTCAAGGTCACCCAAACTCTGATGAGTTTTTGGGGAGTGCTTTCGATGAATTTATTTCTAAGCCTTGGACTAGGCTATTTGCAATAGGAATGGCGCTTTTGATTCCAAGGGTTCCCTATAGGAGAAAAATGGAAGAGCATACACGTAACATTCCTCTCTTTGCCAAACAAAATCTAACTAAACAACTATTGCAAACAAAAATTGATAAGTGTGTTCAATTTTATACCCAAATGAAAAGTTTGGTGGTGTTCATTTGACCCCTTGGTCTTAGTTTCAAAAAATTTAAAACATTCATCAAAAACATCTAAATTCTTTGTTAAATACCCAAAACAAGATTCCTAATTGATTTTTAATCATGCAAAGGTAATTTAAACATGTTTAGAATAAATATCAAGCTTGGTCGTGCAGTAAAATTGTTAGCATATCCTTTAGCTTTGAAGCTCTTTTTAGCTTGGAACAATGAACTTTGAAAAAGTAGCTCTCGGATCTGTGTTTTTGGAAAAACATAGTGACCAATGTTGGTTATTACCATTGACATTTGGTATTCTAACTAACCAAAATTTAACCGATGTTGGTTTTGCTAACTGACATCAGTTAAGACAGGTAATCGATGTCGATATTACTTGTTGATGGTGGCTACTATGTAAAATCATGGAAAATAAAAACAAAAAAATAAAGTTAGAAAATTATTTTGTAAGAGTTTTAAACGCTGAAATAAATATTTTAAAGTTGAAAAATGATCTCCTTCATGTATATGATACATTTGGTCCCACCGGGTGTGCCATTATGTGATCTAGGAATTTGACTCAAGAGAGGATGGCTAGTATGGTGTTAGTTCTAAAATGAAAATAAAATGAAATAAACACACTAATAACATAACATCTCTAGGCCTAGACACTAGGGAGATCTTAGTTAACAAAAAAAAATGACAAACATAACTAAAAATCAAGGAATAAAACACAAAAAATCCTTTACCTTCCTTGGATGCTCCAAATGCCTTTGTAGTGGTGGCTTGCTCAGCTTGTGCTCATGAAGTCCTTGGCAATGGAAGCTTGGCTACCTCCATCTCTCCTTGGCATCTTTGGCTTGTGGCTTGGCTTGGCTTGGAATCAATTTGGCATGGTAACACTAATTGCTTGAAGCTTTTGGAACCAATTTGGCATTATAACTTTGTATCAAAAAATCTTAGAAATGATGTTGTGAAGCCTCCTATTTATAGATTTTTGGATTTGATCCGAATCAACCTCAACCATCCATCTCAAGATTGAGATGTGTGGTTGAGGATTAATTCAATTTTTGGAATTAAGTTTGTAATTATCCTCATCATGACATTGGAAGAAGGGGTAATTAAGAGGCATGGAGGGTATCATGGAAGACATTGATGAGGTATGGGAGGCATGAATCCTGATAGTTGTAGCATTTATGGCCTAGGGATGCCTTCCCAATAAATGAGGTCACTTGATGATGCAAATATTCAATATTCATTTATAAAAAAAATTATTCAACAAGTTTCCATGGAATTGTTAATTAGGCCTTGAATTGGGTTAATTAAATCTTAAGCATGATTAAGCACATTGTGCACAAATTACTCAAATTAATCAGAATACTTTGTTATTGGTCTAAAATTTGATTGGATTGCAATTAGAAGGCAATGTCAGATTTGTTAGAACCGTACTCCCATTTAGGATGTTACTAATAATAAATAACAATGGCACAAGTCTTGTGCAAAATATTTGATAGGGAAGAGCAATCCAAAGCACCCAAGTACAAATTTGGCATTTTGACTCAGAATGATCTGATCAAAGTTAGTTGGCCCATAAATTATATTGCCCCATTTAGTGATACCCTAGCCAAAATTAGCATTTGAATATGTTAGTTTCACATCATTTAGCATGTTTTAGTGTTTTTAGGCCAAATTGTGTGTTTTAGGTAGAAATTGGCCAAAAGCCTAGTTGGAGGTTATCAGTGGCCAGTTTTAGGTGTGTACATCCTCAACCTAGCACACTAGCTTCCTTTTGCCTGTCAAGTTTTTCCAGTTATGCACCTTTCATGTTTCATCATCCTTGTCACTGGAGTCACTATTGAGGGTTTGATCTTCAAATAAACTTAGGAGTGACAACCCCTTTTCACTGAACAAGTCTTTTAGGTACTCCTCTAATATTGTAGTGTCCTCAAACACTGACCTTTGAAATATCTATAGTGGCTCAATTAATTTAATATTTTATAAAGAAAATGAGAAGGTATGAATAAACCTCTCCTTAAGTACATCCTAGTTGGCTATATCATGGTGCATCTCATTGATAATGTATCATGATTATTCCCAAGTCTTTAAGTTCCTATAGAAGGCATGCACTCATAGGTACCTTGGGGCATTTTCACCATATACAATCCATGTTTCTTCACAAAGGTGCACATGCACTATGGGGTTAGAGTCACCAGAGTAGGCTAAGATGTCTATGTCCTCATTAGTCTTCTTGAATCTAGTACAAATGGTTACCTTTACATATTGCCAAGTTGGCAAGTTAGGCCTTTATAATGCCCACCAATGAATGATAGTGATCTTCAATGTATACACTAGTGTGCCCATCTGATCTACTTATTTTGGGATGCATGATTCAAAGTATTGAACATAATATTCCACTAGATTTCTCCCCTCATATTTTGAGATCACTACAAGTTTGCCCTTACTAAGGAAAAACACTCTCTTTCACTTCTTCTTGGTACATGGGACCCACCTTTTAGAAGTACGATCAATTTAGACCCAGCCTATCTTCACTAGTTCTGGCACCTCTACGTGCACTAAGTGACATCTTTGACTAGTGCTCTCATATGCTTCCTCAACTCATTAGTTATAGGCAACATTAGTAGTATAACTTCCTAAGAAAGCATTACTTTATCATTGAGGTTTAGAGTCTTGTCACCTCACACCATGATGTTATATATGTGGCTGATCTCATCCTTGAGGTCCACACTCTCTACATAGGGGGTCATTGGTCCTGTGAAAGGGGTATAACTACCCTCTCCTTTCCATTCTAAAATGTCATGTAGCACTTCTTATAGTGCATATCTGCATTATTTACATAGTACCATGGCATTCCTAGGAGCATCAGGTAGTTGTCTTGTTGTGCCAACTCAATCACCTCAAAGTCAACACAAAATTTAGCAGCCATGGTATCTATAACTACGTTATTTATAATTATGATAGGCTATGCCTGGGTCTTGTTGGCCATAAAAATTACATGAGGGGAAGGCCTCAAATTTGCCCTACCCATTTTCTCCCAAGTGTTCTTGGTCAAGATGTTGACCTCGATGCTTGTGTCTACAAGGACCTCACAAATAGACCATCCATCAATAGTGGCATCCATGAGGAATTCTTGATCATACTTTGCATTCTATGTATGCCTAACTTCTTATGTCCTCTCCATGTGTGGCACAATAACTTCAACTAGATTTTGGCCTATATGATCCAATAGCAAGTTCTTCAATAGGGGAAACATCCCCTCTATTTTTTGGATGTGAAATATCTCCATTAATTCTTATATCTCAACCTCATGACTATCCTACTTCTTTCAAAAAGTAGCAGCCTGCACTTCTAGATCTTGCATTAGTTAAAGTTCCCCTTACAGGTTTTGGATTACATTCATGGCCTAATGTAATACATCCTTTTGGAATTTTGGGTCTAGGTAAGGCATAGATTTGGGATCAAGCCACATTATACACTCCATGTGACCCTTATCCCCATATTCTATGCATAATTCAAGTATTGGCACAATTGACATTTGAATGGTGAATCCACTATGAGTAGTCCCTGCACTTTGACTATCTTTATGTGGTTTATTTTCACCTTCAGAGTCCATTTCTCCATTTTTGGCTCATGCTTAAGCATTATTTTACCTTTATCTATGTCATTCTTGCTTCAGGTGAACCTCTTGTAAAATTTGGGTCATTTCTTGACCTTATGGGACCCTCGACAATACCCACATGTAGGATGTGTAGGGTAGTCACAATGATAGTGTTTTATGGA
Source organism: Torreya grandis (assembly GCA_037957365.1). Classification (NCBI taxonomy): domain Eukaryota; kingdom Viridiplantae; phylum Streptophyta; class Pinopsida; order Cupressales; family Taxaceae; genus Torreya; species Torreya grandis. The sequence continues at coordinate 9,260,034 of JARHVA010000023.1, forward strand.
ACCACATATATAACATGAGAAGGTTGGGAACTTTCAACCACCTCATCCTCCACCTCACCCTTTGGCACCTTATTGCATCCCAAAGCCTGTATTCTATTGGCCATAGCCTTCATTTCCTTGATTAGCTTGCCATTTCACTGCTATAGTGGCCTACATTGTACCTCTCTCCATGTTCTTATGCATCTTATCAATCACTCAAAATTATGGTATGGGTGAAAGTATCACACAATCAATAATAGATGGTTGTGTTGACCTATCTATCATGTTGTAATAGTGGGTAGTTTTGAACATCACATACCTCTCGACAAACTTCATAATTTATAATCAATGTGCATACATTTCTTTGAGAGCAATTATTCTTGTTATGGCCTTTAATTTCATAGTCGATGCACCATAATCCACTTTGAGCATCCTGTGATGACCAAATGGTAATATTCTAGATTTTGGAGGTAATGGATGCAATCTTCACCTCCATAAATGGGTTGATCCCAGTATTTGTGCTTCTGACTACCTCAACTTTGAGCGTGGCTTCAAGCACTTCCTAAGGGTCTGTAAATGTCTTCATGGAAAGCGCTCCTTTATATGGCATAATAAACCCTCCAATAAAGCATTGTGCATACTAGGAATGTTGAATATCATAAGGGAGATTTTAAAGGAGAGTCTTGAACCTTGCATTGTATAAGTGCACACTTTTTAGAGTCTTTGGGTTATTTCTTTCAGTGTGGTGATGTTCTATTGTTCAAATTTTGGAATGTTAAATTCCTTAAGGCTATCATAATCAACCATAGCCTAGTTAGGGTTAAATTTTATATACCAGGTATGGGTGATATCTAGTAAAGTGGTCATGAACTAGGTTTCCTAACACTCTAATTAGGTTATTCCCTAAGCGTGTCATTATAGTTCACACTTTATCACATGCTCTGCATCATTATCCATGCCATGATACTCTGACAAGTGCATGGAAATGTTGAAATATATTTTTTGTAGGGGGAAGCTAGGATCTAAGGCACTTGTCCCCCTGGTGTCTATCTTGGTGATAACTCTCCAATGGATCTAGCCACTAGGTTAGGCATCAGCCTTATTATTACTATTGGCACCATAGATGATGATGGACTTGTATTATTTACTTGTGGCACCAGACCACTTCCTATAGGTTTTTTCCCACTTTGTGACACTAACATCAGTTAAGTTGATATGCTTGTGCTCAAATTTTATTGTGGCGAGCTAGTGCCTACTGGTCTATAGGTAGTTACGCTCACCTCCTCATATGTAATGATCTGTTATATTACAAATTTGCACTCCAATTCTATGAAACATGGCCAATTATCACTTCTATACTTTCTTCAAGTGGGAGATCCCATGTGTGAGTATGCATCATAGGTTCAAATGGGGTAGGTGCATCAAGAATCTATTCAATCACCAAAACTTATAGGATCTCAGTGGATTCCACACCTATCAAATATTGAACTTGATCCATTGCTTAATTATTTCTCTCATCCTCACACTACTACATTTCAAGATATCCTTCCCCATGCCCTTCCCTCTCTCTATGGTTTCTCTCAGCACTTCAAGGTTCCAAATCTTCCATCAACCTATGATATCTCTTATTATAGGTCTATCTTCTAAGCTCTTAGGTGTCAATGTATTCATCCCCTTCCATTAAAATTCACCTACACATCCCCTTTTCCCCCTTTGTCTTAGTCATATGTGAAAGGACTTTAGCCTTCCATCCCCAAAGTTTCAAATACATAATCCACCATTATCTTTTTTAGCTCTGCATCAGATTCCTTCATACACATGCCTCTCAGTTAATGCAAAAATTGATACTCTACTTCATCAGGGCATGAGTACGTTAAAACTATAAACTCAATCATCTAACTATTTAGTGTCCCTTGCCACCATTTGTATACTACTCTAGTCCAAGTGGCATCTAGGGTCTCAAGCTTCTCTAATCCCTCCTTCATCCACTTATAGTGTTATCCATAACTTCTTTTGTAGTGGGTTGAATATTCATCCAACCATCGATACACATGTTTAGGCAGCTCATATAAAGAGACCTCATATAGAGCATCATATAGGTTGTGTTGAACCAATTTTTTAAGCTTTTACCCTTTACAAATTAGATGCTTTAGTGCAAAGCTATCCTCCACCTATTCTAGCTAGTGCTTGATGTTTTTGATGGAGAGTCAATACATCATTCTTCTACACCATTGTAACAACAAAATTTAACATAGGTCCTAGTAATGGAACCAAAATGTTGTAGAAAAGTTAGGTGCAAGATGTTATGTTAGTTGGGTCTTGACTTCTTACACTCAGGTACAAATTTTGGATTGTCTTTCTACACTCAACATTTTACACTCAACTACACTAGCATCAATTCTTATAAGGCACAAGCCTTTTGCACTCACCCAAAGTACAATAGAGAAAGAACTAGGGCCCATATTGGGCTACTTGTTCCATGGTGCAAGATTTTAGTTATGGAACTTGGTCAAATAAAAAGAAGCATTAAGTAGATCCCTCGGTGTAAGTCTTTCATGGATTAGGCTTGGTTTTCTATAGGCACAAGCCTATTTTGTGGGACTACTTCTAGAATCATTTAGGCACAATCCTTGGATAAGCTAAGCTTAGAATCATATAAGTGCTAGATGGTTCAAGGGGTTACTTCAATTTAAGTGTTCATACTAGGCTCATGCTTCATATAAGGATATCAACACTTGGTGAAGGATCTACACTTAATCGATATACAAGATATGGTGATGTCATCAATTAACATAGGGATGCCATTAATGATATAAACTAGAATATCACTTGAAATTTACTTAGCATGAATGAATTTTAACTTATAACATTTAACTCATTACATAATTCAATAACAAATTGAAATACATTCAACCATAAACACCATGTTTTATTGTAACCATTCTTCTTCATTAATCAAATATCAAATAAACAAAGTATACATTACATGGTGATAAGAACAAAGTAAATGCTTAGCTAAAACTACTTAACAACCTAGAGGCTCATAAGCAAGCTTAGGTAATTATGAATGGAGCCTTCATGTCATCTATATAACTTATAAGTATAAAGGTGACTATATTAATGTTTACATAGCAGTCACAATTTTATAGAGCTTCATTACACCAATTCACATCTCTTACTTCACTGGTTTGAGCTCCTTTTATAACTCTATAAGAACATCTCTACAAGGGTAAAGTGCACATGCAAAATTCTAAGTTAGATCCCTTATGATCATTCCACCTAATCCATCACCTTGCACCCTTCACATTAAATTTGTAACATATCATCCAACCTAGAAGATACCTCATGAATCTTGGAATTAGTTATCCATCTTCCAGCTGGTACAAGGTGTGTGTTGATTCCTCCAACTGGCAATAAGATGTCAAAAATTCATCATTATAAATGATGCCTCATGTCAAAGTGTTTATCATGTTGGTATGAATCCTTACATACCAAAATAAGGGGCCCAATAGTTACCAACATAGGGCTTGAGATGGTAATCCATGGTTGATGTTGCACTTGGTTATGGTCACAGGTCAAGAAAGGATTATTGGCATAGGAAAGCTTATACATATTATTAGGTAATGGTCTTAGTTTATTGGCATTAGTTCTAGGATTGATAGTAATTATGGAGACATGCCCACTCGTAATGCGACTTATAAATATATTATAATCATGTGCAACTGAATGATATGTATGTTGGCTATTAGGTTCATTTTGTCCTTGGTTACATCTATTTTTGGAATGGCATTATTTTTGATATTACTATTGTTATTGTTATTGTTGTGGTGGTGGTATTTATTGTTATTATTGTTATTATTGTTGTTTTTTATTGGTATTGTTATGTTATGTAAATGGGTCTTGGTAAATACCGAGGTTATGATTGAAAGTAGAAGCCTTGTTATACAATCACATCTCTCCATTTTATAACATGTTCTCAATGAGATGCTTCAACTACACACACCATTGTGTATAATGTCCATGAATGTGATGGCATTCATATAACTCATGTTGTTTTCACTAGTTAGGATAAAGTACACCTTCAAGAAAGTGCTTTAGAATCAAGCAACTAATCATCTAGCCATGACTAATTTGTGAAATACTACCTCAATAAGCTCACCAAAGTCATTTAATACTCTAGCATTGGGTCTTCTTATTAGAAGAGGTGTTTTCAAAATTTGTGACTAAGGTGCCTACATGCACAAAGGTTGGTTGTCTTTGAGGAGCTAGCCATGGTTGTGAAATATGCTACATTGTTGAATAAGCTCCATTTATGAAATAAGTTTTAGTTGCATCATAGGCTATATAGATGGTATTGCATCATTTGGACATGACATGACTCAATGATTCCATTATCTATAACATTCTTATTGAATTTGTATAGTTTAAGTTTTTCATAGTTGTTATACTGAGTGAGTGTAGATGCTTGCATTCAGACTGGGTTTGGGTTCTGACTTGGGCCTAAATTTTAGTTTTGGCTCTGATTTTGGTTCTAGTTTTGGTTCAAAGAAGACAACTTGATAATCCCTTTATTTATAAGGGCATTTTAAATCTATATACATTTCTCAATGATCTCTTTGAACATGTGAGCACATTGAAGCTCTATGTGATAAGCTATTTCATTATGCAAATTTTTGGTAAACATAATTACCAATTATTTATATGGTAAATTATGGGTGAAGTGACTAACAAGCGCTCTCTATTGTTACAATTAACTTGCAAAGCTCTCACCAACCTTATGCTTGGCCTGACTCAAATCAACTATTGAAATCTCATGCTTGAGATTGTAAGAGAAACATTGTACAAATTTATTTGAAAGATCATCAAAATTAGATATTGAATTCTTTAGCAACTTAAGAATCCTCTTCAAGGCCTATCCAACTAAGCTTCAGGGAAAGCAAATAAGTAGGTATATGTCACTATATGCCATTGGGTGGCAAGTGACAAAAAAATCTTTTAAATACTCCATAGGGTCTCCTTTACCCCTATATTTTTCAAATTTTATTAGTTCATAGTGTGGAGGAAATGGTATTTAGAGGTACTCCATGTTAAATGGATATGAGCACACATCATCCAATTTGAACATACTGGTCTACCTTCCAATTTGATTGTTGTGATTACATTCTTCATTTGCTATAGATTTTAGGATAAGAAGGTAGATGTCACAATTAGTTGTGGTTGTGGTTGGGAGATCAAAGGTGGATTACATTGATTAGGTATGATGGGGGAATGGGGTATTGCATAATGTTGGTTTGATAGACCAATTGACTAGGAATATGCATCTATGTATTAGGATTAGGATGTTGGTAAAACTTGTGTTTTTGATAAACATTCTTGTTAGGGTTTGGAATATGGATTTGAGTTGGATGGAACTATTACTGTGATGGAGGTATATGTCTTGGTGTAAGGTACTGTATTTTTTGTGTCTGAGTAGGAACTTGTTTTCAACTAGTTTATCCTATTGTATAAACAATACCCACTATTGACTAAAGCCCTGCTATTAAATGTTTACACATTCGGTCCCTATTGTATATGAGGTACACACTAGATAAAAGGTAATTGTGCCTAATAGGTACTTATTTTAAGTTGGTACCTATTTATTTAGTAAACACTTATTATAAATTATGTATTTATTGGGTGTTAGGCATCTATTATTGACTAATAGGAATACATTATTGTTAGATAATGTTTGTGATGAACTCACCATTTTTATGGTGTCACATTGGTCTACATATATGGTTACAAAATATTAGTCACCAGCTATTGAGGTAGGCTAACATTCACCACTTGGGGTAGAGTGTTGGTTTATGTCTGGCTACTTGACAATTGTTGTTGGATGTTTGAGGAAGTTGTTGGTTTAGGGGTGGTAGTGGCCTATTACAGTTGGGAACTAGGCATGATTTCCCCCTTTTGTTGTGAACCACTCATGGTATTGGTAAGAGGAACATGTTTTTATGAATGAATTTGTGGTGCATTTGACCCACCTTATTTCAAATTGGGATACACTTGCATGTTATATGTTATGTTTTGAAAATGGTCTTGGGTAGAAGCCACAGTTGCTTTCTCAATGGATAGGACATTGAACATGTTTCCAATTGACATATTTTGAATAAATGGTCCACTTTCATGTTAATATATCTTGAAGAATCAACTTACTCCCCTTTTAAAGGAGTTAACTCTATAATTGGGGTGTTCAAAATGACCATAACATTGAAAGTCTAAGCTAAATTGAGATACATCTAATATGCTTGTTATATTTGTGTAAATTGGTCAACCATTGGACCCTTTCCTTTTACAAACACATTATGAGCTTGGTTAGGAATTGGCATGAGTGATTTATGGTAACTATTTGAGGCCTATTCAATTGGTTTGACTTAAGGTGCATTGTTATGCACTCTAACTAAACTAGGGTGACTTTCACAGGGAAAGTCTGCCAGGAATTTTGCTCCTACCTCAACGGCCCTAACTAAAATATCATCCATATTTTCAATCATGTGACAATAAAATAAGTATATCTCATAAATTTTTAAAATGGTTACATAGTAGTGTTTCTATTGGATCTATTCGATGATGGGTGGAACATTGGTAAGAAATTAGGTTATTTGTTCTTGCTCATTCCCTAGATAAAGAGGTTCATTAACTAGGTATTGTTCTATTGGGTCCTATACTTGTTATATATATTGAGTAGTATAATAAGGATATGGATCCATCTCAAAAACTATGTCATCACCATATGGGTCTTGAATGAAGGGGTCATTTATGGCTATGTTCTCACAATCCAAATTATACATTGTCCCACTACGCGTATAACAAGGCATATCTGAATCTATGGCCATTATATCTCAAATAAAATGGTTTAATGTGTCATAATTATTTTAAATGTGGTCTAAAAATATCAATCCCTTGTTTCAAATGTCTTTACACTTGGCCTAGAAAGGAAATTTTGTCTATTGTTGCAAATGGAAGTAAACTTGGCCTAGAAAGGATCCCTTATTGAAAAATAATAATCAAAATTTGGTCTAAAATATCAATAACACTCTAAGGTAATTTAAACTAATGGTAAATAAAGAAAAATTTGGATCTTGGTTTTAGCAAGCATTCTAAATGAACTCAAATCTTGGAATGGGAAATGTGAGATTTGAACTACATAAACAAATTAAGGTCTTAAACTAGGCACATGAAATCAAGTTTTGGTAAGGTGTTTTGAAAAAACTTATTCTAGTTGTAATAACTAAACAAAAGGTGCTATGTCTTTGGCCAACGTCATAAATCTAGACTTGGAAAGGAACGAACTAGGTCTAAAGCATGAAAACAATGCTAGGTCTTTCGCCACTATCATAAATCTAGACTTGGAACAAACTGGTTGAGGTAAATACTTGAAATCAATATAATTATAAGATAAATGGTTTGTAATACTTTATTTAGACATAATTCAATCTTGACATATGAAATTATGACAAACTTGACCTTGGTACAAATAACTTACTCTAGGCATGTGTTTAAAACTAATTGGGAAATTCAATCTCCATTAACAAACTAAGAGCAATGAGTAAAGCATTTAATCCCAAGTGATAATCAAGGCTCAAATGTGAACTATCCAAGCTTATAGATATACTTAAATAATGATTTTTGACTTGAGTTTGAGATGGTAAATTAGTTTGAGACACACGAAAGTAAAATCAATCCTAGGTTTAGGCAAAGGTCTTTAAACCAAGTGAGAAATCAATCCAAGTTGCATAATATAATTGTAAAAGGTAAATCCCAAGTCCAAATTAGGCAAGACTTAGGCATAGGCTAATCAATTTTGGATCTAAAATTTTTAATATGAATTTTGAACTTGGTATAAAAGACTCAAATTTTCAAATGAATAATGACCTAGACTCAAACAGGTAGCATAACGATAGTTTTTTATCAAAGGTACACAAATGGTTTAGGACTTGGTTTTGAACAAAGATAAATGTCTTGGAATAAATTTGGTAGTGTAACAATGTCTCTTTAAACAATAACACATAAGCGGTTTTGAAAATATGTAAAACAAATGTTTGGAGTGATTTCAATAGTGTAATACTAATTGACTCAAGGTAGTTGTAACATGTATTTATTTTGAAATTTTTGACTTGGTTTTGGAAATGGTTTGATGCAAAATTAATTTACACCATAAAATAATTCAATTAAAAAAATAAAAAAATCACCTAAGTGCACATCTTACCCTAAAAACTGACAAGGTTGCATAGTCTCCTCCAAAGTTTCCACTGATATACCAATGCTTAAAAGGAATTAATTGTTAATCCAATAAAGTAAGATTACATGTAGGTAGAGTATTTTAATCCCCCTTTCTCTCTTGAGAATTTATACGTGGAAATAATTTAGAGTGTCGAATTGAATCAACATTTAGCTCAATATTCTACAAGTGGGGTTGATCTAAATCTAAAAATTTTGATGCATTCTAGATGTTCCACATGTGTGGCTAACATAAGGGAGTAATCATGTCAAATGAGTTTGAGATGCTTAGCTTTTTATGAATGGTCTATTACTTTGTATAACAAATTCATCCATGTACTTAGTGAATTTTGATGTCTTGTTACCGCATGGATCATGTAACTGTTGGGATGGTCAGGCTAATTGCTCACCACTATCCCTTCCAACATTTTACCCAATTTGTATACCCAATCATGGAATGGGATTGGAACAGTGTTGGGAGTTGAAACCCCAGGTTAAACTCCTCCTAGAGAACTTGTGAGGAGGCTATGAACTCTCACTCACAAGTCAATGCAGAAAAAGAAATAAAATAAAAATGGAAGAACTTTAAGGTCATTTCTGAGTCACCCAAGTTACTCTGCGTTTGGGAAAAATAGACATGACTTTTATTCACTTCTATGACTCAACCAAATAAGCAAAAATGATGTAATTTTTATCACCCAAGTTCCCTAAATGGGACGAGGGAGCGCATACACATGTAGTTTTACTAAAAAGAAACTACTTTAGGAAAATAAACTAAGTACTATTTCAAAAAATGAAAACAAAAATCAAAATATCTTAGGAGTACTAATCTAATTTTTATGTTTTTTTTAGAGAACTTAAAAAAATGTAAAGTGAGATTCGGTCCCTTTTGTGTTTTAAGTTGTAACTTTGAAATAAAAAGTAAAGTTATTTTGCAAGTGATTTTTAAAAACTTTTCCTTTTGACCTTGTTTCCAAAAAATTGTTAGGGGATTCACTTTTCTTTGTTTAAAATGGCTAGTCCAAAAAAATCACTTTTGAAGCTCTCAAGTTTTTGACACAGGGTGAAGTCATCATTCTCTTATAAAACTAACACATAAAGAAATATTGACAAAGTCACCTTTTAGCAGGTGCAAAGTCATTGATTAGATTAATCAAACTCATTATTTTCCTTAGTAAATCATGCAAAACATAAAGGATAGTTACCTGAAAAAGTCACCATTCTCAGGGGATTGAAACATCATTTCCTTTTGATGAAGTCAATGTTTCCAAAAAATTATATCGCAGGTCAAAGTCACTAAAATATAGGGGCAAAGTCATTGTTCCTATCAAAGTCACTAAAACACAGTAGTGAAGTCATCATTTTTTGAAGAACATAGTTGAAAATAAGACACATGAAAACTAGTGAATTTGCCAATTAGAAGTGGTAAAGTCGTTAAAATATAGTCAATAAAAACATGGAATTTTAAGGCAAAAAAATTAAAAAGTAAAGTTGTAAGTGAATTTTGATTATATTTTAAAGGTCCAATATCACTCCCTTAGTGCATTTGGGATACATGGTCCCACCGGGCATGCCATTATATAGTATAAAATTATGAAAATGATTATTATCTTTCTCTTATTAGTGGAATCGCAAAACCCCAATATCAAATAACTCAATGAAAGCCTTGTCTAAGTACTTGGGTGATAAATAATGTGACTAAACACAAATACAACTAAGAAATAAATAAAATAAATTATATTTACCTCCCTTGGAAAATGATGCTTTTTTGTTAGCATGTAATTGTGTTCATGCTCAGATTTTATATTCAATAGAGTCCTTTGTCAATGCATTTACCTTATGGGAAACACTTCTCCTTTTCCAATTATGTCTTGGCTTAGTTTGTCTTATAAAAATGAATCTTTATATAATCAATTTAACATTATAACACTACATAAAGAAGCTTCTTAAACAATGGCCTTGGCACTTGTATTTATAGGTTATCCAACTAACCCTAACTCAAGTGTAGTTAGGTTAGATTTAATCATGGTTAGGTTAGGTAGGGGACAAGCAATTAATATTTGGGATAGATATCCCATTTATTAAGCATAGCTCTCCATTTCTAAATTTAAGGCTTATCATGAAGATATTTCCAATTCTTGGACTCTAAAGATGATGACATCATCATGACCTCATTTTTATTGAATTTTAATTTTTAGAAAATTGATATTCACTGATTGCACATGGAATTTTCACTTAACTAGTTAATTAGATCTGCTTAGTTAATCCATTCTACTTAAGGTTTTAGCATTTTAGGAATTGGTTAAGTACACTGCTTAATGAGTCAAAAGGCTAATTTGTCAATTTGTTAGGTTAAAATTTGACTAGGGATGAATCCATGTGAGGTTATTATTACGTAAAAGATAATAACCCAAATAGGGATGCCTCGACATGATTTTGGGCACTAATATCAGATGTACAGATGAAATTGGAATATTTAGTGATTTCTAGACTTAATTTGCATTGTTTGGTAGAAATCAATCTAAAGTCTAGTTGGAACACAATTGTGGCAAAAATGGGGTGTCTACATGTAGTATATTTATTTTTTATTTGATCCAGTTGTAATTTTGAATTTATTTCAGATTTCAAGAGGTTTCTTTATGGTCGAACATTGCCCAACTTTCCAAGCACTATTCTTTGCACTCTAGACACCTTTTGAGGTAATGTTTTTAATTGAAAGTGTGTGTTTTTTACTTGAAATCTATATTTATAATTAAAATTGATTGATATTGTACATAAATGATATTTTCTTTTTGTTTCCCATTTTTAACTCAATTTGTAACAAGGTGTTTTTTGTAAATTACATAAGTAAGCACTTAGGGGCATTATTTAATCAATACAGTACTTATAAAATGTCAAAAGCACTTTCTATGGGGTAAACACTTGCTTATGGATCTCTTGAGGATTGTGTCTTATTACTATTTTGGCACACTTGTGATCAAACATTGTCTTTGTACCTAGACATTTTTATTTTTGACACACTTGTGTTTTGTGCCAAGTATTTTTCAAGGCCCTTTTATTATCACCTTTTATTATTATTTGGAGACTCATTCAAGGCCTATTTATTAGTTCATTATCATTATTATTATTTTTACAATGGCTTTGTGCCCTATTGTAGACACACTAATGCAAGTAAATAATAACTTTTGAGTCGAGACTGATATACTCTTCTTTGATATTTATTTACTTTGAGAATACATTTTTAAGTTTGTAGAGGAAAATAGGGCTCTCAAAGCACATTATATGCTCCTCCTCAAAAAAATTGTATTAATTTGAGGGCCCTCAAAATCACACTTTTTAAGTCAAATTTTCACTCTTACAACAACAATCTAATCATTTCAAACCCATAGTTACTACATTTGTTCCACATTCAGTAATTACTTTTAAATCTCACATACATGCATTAGATGCACTCCTAAACTTTAATATACTAGAACATGAGTCGTATTGTGATTATGGTACACCTGTAGTTGCATTTATTTCAAATCACACTTTTATGATCACAATGTTGATGTGTTTGCCTCATTTTAGAAACACAATATTGGTTATGGTTCCCATATTATTCACACCATGAGTTATTATAGCATAATCATTGGAAATCATGAATAAGTCATGTTTTGCCCATCCACCCTAGTCACTAGATTGTTCTCCATTGTATTGGATATCAATCAAGTGCTTCCACTTCTTATTTGGGACCATTTTATATAAGATTCATTCCATTTTTTTCATTCTACATTCCTAAGGACATAAAGTGGCACAATTATATTCTACTTGGGAATGCTAGCTATTCTTCATAGATTTATTTAGACTTTATAATTAGGCATGAGAGTCCTAAGTCATATTCATGTTTTATTAGATATGAGAGACCTCATCCTTCACTTAGGCATTAAAACATGAGATTTTTTTTGTATGGCTTACAAGACATTATTATTCACTCAAGCATGAGAGACCTGAGCTTTATTGTTTTAGGCATGAGTGTCCTAACACATCATCAGATTCACTTAGGAATGAAAGTATTTAATTAATATATATTTTTCCTTGCATACATTTATTGTTCAAAAGGCACCAAATCACTTGAAGGATTTGTATTCCACCATATGTGTTCATTTGGGATGGATTGGTGATTAATTATGGTGGTGTCATCAACACTCCTTGCATAGAAGCTGCTAGCATGGTTATTCCATTATTTAGTTGCATATTCCATACACCATTCATAATAGTTAACAATACTCCCTTGAGTAAATCTCATTTTGTGATGGCTTCTTTAATATATCCATTGTTCCTTGTGGTGAGAAATTTATGGTATCCCTAACATTTTTTCAATTCTTTGGTGTTATTTTTGGGTCCATGTAATAGATTTATCAGTATAATAGTGAGATCCTTTTTGTATATATTATTTTTCATTCCATCTAGTTGTTTTTTATATTTTTCATCCACTTCACCCAATTCAACCTTAAAGTGGTGGGGGGGGATGTGTATTTAATTTTTGGGTATGATCCTTGAGGTACATCTCACATTTTTTTTAAAGATATTATATGTTATTGTACTACTTTCTAGGTGATATGCTTGTGGTGCAACTCTTTTATAGGGTAGTCATTTACTTTCATTATACATGGGTACAACATAATGGCTAATGCTAGGACCCATTTCATAGGTTTAGCCTTAATTTTTATATGTGATCCCTAAATTGCTTTCAAGGGGATGTTGGTGCAAATTTCCAATTACAACTTAAGTTTACTTAGTGAGTAAGTAATTGTCACATGATTTATTATTTTCATATTTATAAAATAATTCTAATTGGGCATAGAAAATTACACTTAATTCCAAGTCTTACACTCACATGAAAACTTCCACTAAAGTCCAAATTGCCCACTCACATGGAAAATTGCAATAAATTCCAAATTACACACTAAAGTGGGTTTAATGCAACCAATTGCATGTATGTAACCACATGCATTAATTAAATCACCTACCTTTATGAGGCCTTTCCTGATCCATAAAATTAAGGCTCTCATTCACTCTCACATCACCTTATATTGAATTGGTATTGACATGCATCGGTATGGCATTGGTATAGAATGTGAGAGGTTCATTATATTGTTCAATCCCTACCTTAGTGAAATGTTAATGAAATATTAGTGGTACACTATTATATCTAATCTCTGTGTCTCTTTATTTTTTATGACATGAGCTATGTCTAAGACTAATGTGTTTGATCCTGGCTAGTTTATAATTCTATTATAATAACATTTATGTAGATAATTATATATAAGGGTTATGTGTTGATTTTATATGTTTGGTTATGTGTTGATTATCGTTCATATTAGGCTCTCATTGACAATTTTCTAGTGTTATCGGCCCTATTTAACTTATGTGATTTATGTTTCCTTTGCACCTTAATTTTATACAAATCCTATGAATTTGATAATACACCATTCAACTTGTAACACCTAAAAACCTACAAAATAAGTATTTTCTTACCCTTGTATGACTCCCAATGCTCCTAGAATTTTGAAAGCATTATTTTAGGATTTTCCTCTATTTTTATTAGGAGTATGTTGGCACTATATTGGTTCCTTTTATTTTTTGTCCTTTGACACCTTTTCCATATTTCTCAATATTTTGTGACTCATTTTTTGACTAACCTACCCTTTGTGTGTCGACTTGTGTGTTAATATAGTCTTGATTTAAATTTGAGAAGTCTCTATATACACAAGCTCCTTAGTGTATATCTACGAGGAAGAAGAATATGATTAAGAAGAGTCATAAACATCATAAGAGTAGATATAAAGTTCCAAGGAAGAGTAAAGTCTAAGAAATAAATAAAAAAATTATTCTGAGTCTTCATATTACATCATTTCTTTGATCATGTAGTGAAATGTCATATAAGTATTGGGGCTTGCATCATCACAATTGCTTGTTAAATTGTAGTGAATGTTGATTTCTAACTTTTCAAATACAAGGGGTGGATTGAAGTAAGTCCCTTTTAATTACTCCCACTTTAAATCCTTTATAAGTTGATTTCATAAAATCAAGGTTTAAATAAAGGATAATGATTTTATGGTGACTCATAGTAGATTGAAACAAAGTGAGAAATTTTTATTGTACAAAAATAGAGGAAGACATTCACAATTTTTTTAAAGATATGGTACATATTCTAAGAGTGTTTTCTCTCTCCATGATTGTACACTCTTGTAGACACCTAATTTTTGTACAAGACCCTTTTTCATTAGGTTTTTATCATGTTTTATCACACTTGGTCCATATGCATACATTTGGTTATTTTTAGTACACTTTACCCTTGTGTTACGCCTTGTATCATCATATCTTGATTTAGTTTTTATTTATAACTTGAAATTGTGTTCAATTTTTGGCAATAATAATATATCAATCAATCCAATATCTATGAAAACCTACATATCAAGTATTAATTTGCCTATTTATTACCTTAGATGCTCCCATAATAATTATTCCCTTATCTATATTGTGCTAAGGTCTTGTGCCAAAATAAAGTTATTGTGCATTTGATTTTTAGGGAGAGAAGGTGGAACCCTATCTCTCACTTGGTTTGGGACTACCTTCACAATGGATTAGAAATATATTGTCTTTGATTCCAAGTGTGTGGGGTATTTATATGCAACTTCTTAAGATGTTTCATGAGTCAAATAACTTGCACACACTCCTTTTGTTATGACACTATTTAGGACTAGGTCAAATATCAAAGGAGAATCAAAATATAAGACTCTATGCATCAAATAAAAAAATTGTAGTGGCAGCCTTAATCAACATCATGTTAGAAAATGTATCAAATTTGTATGAAATTGGTCAAATGAAAATTGTTTACAAATGAGGTGGTGTGCAAGGTGTTTTCACAAGCACTAGTTTCATGTGATGTTGCACAAGTTGATTTCACAAGCAGGTATGCTTGTACATATTTTTTCATGGAGGTTGTATTTAATAATTATACAAGGTTTTCAATGTGCAAGAATGATGGTTTGCATAAGATATTTTTTATAGTTTCATTGCACTCTAAGAGATTGTAAAATGGATAAAAATGGTTGAATTTTAGTACGGTGATGCAAGAAGTTGTACATGTAGATCAATGAAATGTTATCTAAATACATTTTAATTCACTTGTATAACTATAAATATCATATTAAATAAGTGTTGACAACATATTGGTGGCACTATGACACAAATATGTTGAGGATCATTAAATCTTGATCACTTGGATTAGTAGTTGGTGAATGTGATATCTATGATATGCAGACATTACAAGTGAATTCCTTATAAAGGTATGATTCCTCTAAAGAAAATTAAGAATGATATGTCTAAAAAAGGTTATTTAATGATAGATTCATATAGTCAAGTGTGTGCATTGTGATATATAATAAAGAGTTGTGTGAAGGCTAAAAATCTTGAGAATTGGTCTAACATTGTAATATGACTTAGTTTATGTTATAATTAAGAAGATTTTTGTGCTTGGTTTTTTACTTGTAATGTTTTCCCAAGTAAAATTTGTGTCTATCCATGTGATCATAATTATCTTTATATATATAGGATTTTCATAACGGGATTATCCTCTGTATTGGTTTATGGTACACAAGTGGGAGAAGAAAATCATTGTAAGCATGAGGATAGAAATTGAGAAATTCAATGGTTATGATTTTGAGTTATGAAAACTCGAGATGGAAGATATGTTGGTTAATATAGATCATTGGATTACTATTGTAGACTCAACATCCACCATAATGAAACTCAAAGAATGAGAAAGGTTGATAGGAAAGTGAGAAGCTTTATTAGTTTGTCTATCAAATTCTATATTATTAAATGTTTCAATGGAAAATATTATGAAGCTTATTTGGGATAAGTTGGGAATGTTTAACCAGGACAAGTCACTGGTAAAAAGGCTTTTCCTAGGAAATATGTTGTACTCATTCCAAATTAGTGATGGTGACCCAATTTTAGAGCACCTAAATGCATTCAAAATTATGGAAATTAAGCTATCATATATGGATTTTAACATGAATGATGAAGAAAGGTGTATCATGTTGTTGTGTTATCTACCAGGCTCATAGGATATTCTAGTGATGGTAATTGCTAATACTACATAATAGATACATATGGAAGATGTAATTGTAGCCTTGTTATAAAGAAGATTAGGTAAAATTCTATGGAAAGCTATTAGATAAATGATGCCCTACCTTTGCAAGGTTACTCACAAAAAATAGGCAAGAAGAAGGTTGGGGATAAACACTTTAATTATAAATGTAGATCTAATATTTGTGATTGATTATCGAAAAAATGCCAAAACTATGAAAAGAACCAACATTATAAGAAGGAATACAAATTGAAAAATGTAGAAAAGGGAAAATAACCAAATACTATGCAATTCTTACGTGAGAATGTTTTCAATGATGAAATAGAGACATGAATCTCATAACATCAAACTTGTATAAATGTAATTATGTGTGACTGATTGGCACTGAATTTGTTATTGCTTACACAACATGCCCCATTTTTAGATGAAAAATTGGGACCCTCTTTTTTGAGTTGAATTTTGGCCTTATATCTTTAGGAGTTCATTGTGGTTGTTGGTTCAAATCAACTTTCATGGCAATATACTAGATGATTAGTTAAAAGTAATTGAATCAGTTTACTTGGATGTCTTTGCATTTATTGAACTCAGTCCAACATCTCATCTAAGAATGAATTAATTTAAATATCTAAATTTGAATCATTTTACTAAGTCCTAGTATGCTTATTTGCTTGTGTTTTGAAACATATTTTATAGCTTCCTTTCAGACTATTTCCCCTTAAGATTGTGAAAATTATATAATTATTTTAGAGTTTTCTACTATTTTTCCTTAGTAATTTTAGTTTATTTTATCTTTAATTCGATCTAAATCGGCTATAAGTTTTGATTGGTTCATCTTTTGCCTTAGTCAATTTCATTAAAATGGGCAAAAGTAACTTTAAAATGGCTTTATTTGGATAAGTTTTTGTGCCTCTTTTATATTTCAAAAGACTTAGCCATTTGCTTTAATTTCCTTAGTCATTTGATTTTTGAATCAAAGATTATTGACTGGGCTTATTTATATTTACCTGTAGATGTTTGAATCAATCTTGATGCCACAATGACTTTTCATAGTTCCTGACACCCCAAATCTATCCAAAAATTATTTCAAGACTTAGTCAATTTCATGCTTTTTCTCGATGTCATGTGTCATTCACCCATCAGTACTAACAACTCTACCCCATCCAAAGAAGACATTCGACACTTAGATGGTTTCATACAAGTTACCCAAAGCCACATGGCACCCTTCTACTTCAGTAAAAGAAAACCAATTTCATAACATTATTTATTTCCATATGTCGATCTCTTAGTGGTCTTAGCTTGTTTAAAAGTATTTTAAGACAATCAATTTTCTTCAAGGTTACTCGATGGGGTAATGACATTAGTGGCACTCTGGGCTAGCAGGCTAGTGAGATGATGCCATGTGGTATAATCCATCTAATCTACTATCCTAAAGATGTTTATATTGGTACAATACCTCTGGGCTAGAAGGTTAATGAGATGATGCCATATGGTATCATCTCACTGCCCTACTACCTTATAGATATTTGTACAAAGTGTGGAGCCTTAGGGTAAGTGTTAGAGTATGTATTTCATGTATTTTATCATGTTTTCTAGTGTATTAGATAGTTATTTTGTCTTGTAGTGAGTTTGTCTTATGTGAAGATTTATTTCACATTGGCCATGTAGGCTAGTTTAGTATTTTGTCTTGCCTATATAAAAAAGTGCCTTCCTTTGTACTAGCATGCTTCATTATGCTTCATTTCTAAATAATATATGATTTTCCTTGTTTTTTCATATCATATCTATAGCTTCCTTTGTGATGTTTTATTGTTAATTCTTTGAATTCTTGTGTTAGAATGTTTTTACCATTCCTAACAAAGTACCAGAGTCCTAAAGAAGTTGAAACCATCTATTAGCTTGTAATTCAAATAATTGTATTCCACTTCCCTCTTGTCGTTACTTCTTCCCTTATCATGGAGAAGAAGCATAGAAGAGAAATGTACAAGGAGATCGTAGTGCTCTTTTCAAGAATTTTTGAAGATTTTAAAGCTTTTTGTTGTCCTTCTTTGCAAGGCATTGAAATATGATTGGCAAAGCTTGATGTTAAAATTCTCATACTGAAGCATTTTAGATTTGGAGGATTTTTGGTGTTGGAATATTAGATTGGCTTTATCTTGCATCAGATTGGATCTTGACGCTTTGTATGCTACATCTGTGATAGGCATTGGATTCAAATAAAGGTGGCACCATTCCTTTTTTCTCGAGATATACTAAGACTAGTGCTTTCTTTGTAGCAAGATAGTGAAAGTGCAACCAAAGCATCTTAGATCTGGCTGGGAATCCTTTGGATCTTGGCATCATTTATGTCTTATATCATATTTATGATTAGGCGCTTTGTATGCTAAGTTTGTTTTGATTTTTTTCAAATCTACGTTTTTTTTTAGTGTTGAAACATTGAAAGCCAGCATTATGACATCCTTTTTTTACTCTAATATTCAGATCTACCTGCATTATCTTCTAAGGCATTTTCACTATCCAAGCAAGGCATCTTTACTTAGATCTAAATAGTTTGGTGCTCATCTAGAGTCTTTTATATTTGTGTCTTACTCTCAGCCCTATGTTTGAGATTAGCACTGGAGAAAGAAGCATTGCATTGGATTTGCCTATCTATTGGAAAATCACTAGTATTGGCATTAAAATTCTAAATATTAGCATTTTTTAGATCTGCTCTTGGATGCTGCATTAGAATAGGTGTCATTTTTTGCCAAGGTGTCTTCCTTTTTTCAAGGTTGATCAGGTTTAAAGACAAACTAAGATGTTGGACCAAATTTTTTCTTCAAATATGAGCATTAAAATTACTTGCAAGGCATTATTTTATTTATTTTTGTCTCAAATTTATGCTCAATAGTGGATTTGGATTTGCTAGTTGGATAAGAATTTTTTCCAAGACTGTGGCGTTGAGGAGAGAAAAATTATTTTTTCTAGATTTGGCACTTGTATTTTCTAAAGGATCTAAGTTTGCATCTCCGAGAAGGATCTAGAGCCAAAGGCAACCTAAAATTTTCTTTTTCTCTTAAAAAAACTAGTTGTTCATTCATTCTTTTGCTTTTACAAGTTTATTTTTTACCTCAAGTGGAAGCATTGTTCGCTTGCACAAGCATAACGTTAATCATGAAGGTATTTTTTCACATCATTTGGCATTTTTGATTCCATGGTTAAATTTCGGTTCAAACAAGTGGTTAGACAACTATGTTATTTTTTGATTTGGTCTCAAAAACTAGTTTGTAGTGTTGTTTAATTGTTTTGACCCATTTTATGGGAAATCATAATGCTTGTAACTTTTGAACCGTAACTCACATTTGAGTTCTGGTTTTTCCAAAAGTGTATGTTTTTCTATTCTCTATCAATTGGTCTCATTAAATTATAAAAATTCACTATTTTTATAAAGTGACAAATTGGGGGCTCATATAATACAATCTTTTGGAGGTTGTCTCGGTGCTAATTTTATGCACCCTTTACATTCTTTCTACTCTTTGGTGATTACTAGCATGGATTATACTTCTAGTGTTGACCATTATGAGCCTTTAACTACACATAATTACCATACATGGAGACCTTGAATAGAAACAATCATAAATCACAAAGGATTATGGTCCCTAATAAACGAAACACAACCACAATTTACACAAGAATTTGAAAAAATTCAGCATCAATGTAAGTTTGAAGAATGTATGGTCTTGATTTGGGGATATGTGAATGATAGTCTTTTGTTTCATTTTTATGGGTGTGATTATCCATTCAAAAGGTAGACTAAGTTAAAGGGTTTATTTGGGAAATTAGATCACTCGAGAGCGATGTAGCTTGAAGTGGAGCTTACTTCACTAAATCCAGATGACTTTGCTTCTATTGTAGACTACCTCACTAAGTTCCAGAATTTTTTGAAACATTTTAAGGGGAATGGATGAGATAAAAAGGATGAAGAATGTGTATACTTAATCTTATCTAAGTTGAGTGGCCCATTCTAAATCTTTTCTTCTACCTTTTTCTCTAGTATGAATGCATTAGGTACCGCATTCAAAATGCCAAATTTAGATTTGTTTTATGAGAGAATTACTAGGGAGGAATCCAAATTATCTCACCTTGAGTCTTCCACCTCTAAAAAAGTATTAGTGGCCTCACATCCTAAAACTAAGGGAAAATCTAAGTGTAAGAAGAAGAATACTCCTCCTCCAACCTCAAAATGCACCTAAGCCCAACACTACTACATCTAAACCCAAACCATCTTCCAAATCCCAAAATAAGTCAAACCTATATTGCTCTTATTATGGGAGAATTTGTCATCAAGAGTCTAAGTGTTCCAAAAGAATACAAGCCTTAGAGGATGTCGTTAGGAAACATAAGACCTCTATCTCCAGTTCTTCACCATCTTATGAGTATGGTAAAGCACTTAATATTGTTAGGAGATCATAGTTACCTATTTCAGATAGTTGGGTTCTAGATTTTGGTGCTTCACACCCTATGACTTCTACCAAGGAGTCATTTGTATCACTTGGTCTGAGTTCTACTTCCAACATTGAGGTTAGAGATTCTTCCTTCATTTATGTTAAGGGAAAGGGTGACATATAACTATATGATGGTTGCATCAATAATGCATTATATGTTTCAAACATCACCACCAATCTAATTTTAGTGTATCATATTTGTCATTATGGTCAGGGTAATATAGTGACTTTCACACCACAAAGTGTTGAAGTTTGAGATTTGTTAGAGCCACACACACTTATTTCACAAGGTGTTGTTGATCATAGTTCTTGACTTTATTATTTTGATAGTTTTGATGATACTCCTCCTTTAGGGATGTGTTTAGTTTCTCATGCATATTCTAAGAGTCAGCTTTGACATAAGATATTTGAACACCTAAACTATAGATATTTGAAGGAGTTGAGCATTGATAGTATAGTAGAGGGTCTTCCTATAGTTTCATGTCTTGATGGAGTTTTCCCTAGTTATGCATTGGGGAAACAACATCGAGATCCATTTCTTAAAGGTATGTCTATGAGATCTTCTTCACCACTTGAGCTTGTGCACAGTGATTTGATGGTCTTTCTTTCTCCTTTCAAGGGAGATAAGTATGCATTTACCTTTATTGATAATTTATCGAGGCATACTTGAGTTTATTTCCTAAAGCACAAGAGTGTTTCCTTTGCTCACTTCAAAGTCTTTAAGGCTTTGGTTGAGAAAAATTCATCAAGTTGCATCAAGAAACTTCATACAGACAATGGGGGGAGTACTTCAATCAAGATTTATCTAATTTTTTAATAGTCTATGACATTGTTCATTAGCATCTTGTTGTACATACTCCTCAATAGAATGGTTTAGCAAAAAGGAAGAACTGAAATCTAAAAGAGATGGCTAATCTCATGATGTATTCATGGGATTTACCTCTTATCTATTGGATAGAGGAAATTAATTATGTGAACTACATTTAAAACCATACACCACATCGAGTAATTGAACATATGACTCAGGAGGTGGATTGGTTTGGATCCAGGCCTGATGTCTCATTTTTATGAATCTTTGGGAGCCTTGATTTGGTGTTTGTACCAAAGAAGAAAAGGAAAGCAATGGATAAGAAGATAAAACCTTTGATCTTTTGAGGGTATTATGAGGATATGAGAGCTTATCATATTTTAGATATTAAACTCATGATGTTCATTTTCAAACACATGTATAGTTTGATGAGTACTTCACATCTCATGACTCTTCATCTTCTTCCATGCCTTCTTCTTATTCTTTAGATGATATACCTCCTCTCAAGGATTCATTATTTGAGGAGCCATTTTAGGAGATTTTTGAGGAGGTTATAGAGGATAAATATCTTATTCACACTGATGTTTCCACTATGCCTAGGTGGGCACGTATTATAATTTTTTAAGCAACACCATTCATATAAGATCTTTCACCTACCCAACATTATCATGTACATTATATGGGTATAGGAATTTTGTGTTAGGCATTCTTTAGGGATCCATAGTCTATTTCATAGGCTCATGGGATACAAGAGTGGGATGATGCAATGATAGATGAGTATTCTTTATTGATGAAGAATCACACTTGGGATTTGGTCACTCTTCCTAAGGGAAGAAAGTTGGTTAGGTGCAAGTGGATTTATTTCACCAAGTATGCATATGATGGGTCTATTGACAATTATAAGGCATGTCTTATTGCAAAGGTATTCTTATAAGTTGAAGGTATTGACTACTCTAATACTTTTGTGCCCATTTCCAAGATGGATTATGTTTGCCTTGTAATTTCTCCTACTGCATCATAGGGTTGGCCAGTATATCAAATAGATGTTAAGAGTGATTTCTTACATGGAGACTTGAAACTCACAGGAAACTCATCTTCTTAAATTCAAACTATTCATCATGCATTTCCAGCATAGTTCAACATGAAAAATCTTGGCCTTTTGTATTTCTTCTTTGGATTACAGATTTCATAGTCAGATACAAGGATCTATTTTAGTTATCAAAATTATACCATTGATCTTATTTAGCATTTCTACATGGTTGATTGCAAGCCAAGTCCTCTTTTGTAGTTTGGAGTGACTCTCACTACCTTGTGTACTACTCCACTTTGTGATCCTACATTATATAGGTAGATGGTTGGGAGTCTCATATATTTGGCCCATACTTGCCCTGACATTTCATTTGTAGTTGGGCTTGTATCTAGGTTTGCACATGACCCTTATGATAGTCACTAGTAGGCTGCCAAGAGGATTTTACAATATCTATGAGGCACTACTCATTTTGGATTACATTACACCAAGGGTTCTACTCAATTGGTTGGATACAATGATTCAAATTGGACAAGTTTTCTTGATGATATACATTATATTTATGGATACATATTTTGTCTTAGTTCTTCACCTATGACTTGGTTGTGCAAGAAGAAGCAAGCTATTTCACTATCATCTATAGAGGATGAGTAGAGGGTAGTATTTACAGTGAGTCAACAAGTTTTTTGGCTTCATCAGTTGTTGATAGAGTTTGGATTCATGCAGGATTCACCCATTGTACTTTAGTGTGAAAACCAAAGTGAAATTCATATATCTCACAACATAGTTGATCATTAGAGGACCAAACACATTGAGGTACTTATGCACTTCATCCATCATCACATTCAGGATGACATTCTTATCTTGGAGTACATTCTAACTCAGCAGCAGGTTACAAACATCTTCACAAAACCTTTTGCATCATGTCATTTCTTGAGTTGCATGGCATGCTTGGGGTTTTTAAGTTTTCCTTGGGAGGTGTTTGTGAGGAAATCTTCTATCTTCATTTTAGGATACATATTGTACATGAATACCTTATCAGGCCTAATTTTTAGGACTCATATTGTGGATATGCCACTATTTCTTTCTTGGATTTTTTTATCCCCTAGCTTCACTTGAGGGGGGGTATTAGAGTATGTATTTCATGAATTTAATCAAGTTTTCTAGTGTATTATATAGTTATTTTATCTTGTAGTGAGTTTGTCCTCTGTGAGGATTTATCTCACATTAGCCATGTAGGCTAGTTTAGTATTTTTCCTTGCCTATATAAGCAAGTGCCTTCCATTTTATCAACATGCTTTATTATGCTTCATTTTTGGATAATATATGAGTTTATTTGTTTTTGTATATCATATCTCTATCTTCCTTTGTGATGTTTTATTGATAACATTTAGGATTCTTGGGTTAGAATACCTTTACCATTCCTAATAGTAAGAGGGTGAGTGGGATGATACCATGTGGAAAAATCCTACTGCTACGTAACCCTAAGGTGATCTGTGCAAGCCTAATGATGATGTTAAAGCCTCAAAAAAGTAGGTGAGTGAGATGACATTGTGTGGTGAAATCTTGCTACACCTTAGCCCTAGAGTGGTCTATACAAGCAGATCGATATGTTAGGGTAGCAATTGGGTGAGATGTTGCCACATGGTAAAATATTGATGGTTTATATCCCTATGGCGATCCATGAAAGGAGAGCATTATATCAAGGCAGCGGGTGAGTTAGATGTTGTCATATGGAAAAATATCACTTCACCATGGAATGAACAATCAACATGCACTTAAAGCTTCAATTGAAGAACAAAGGAGTGAGGAGAAGTTACATGGTAGGAAACCCATCAAAACTAAGGATAAGTTGGTTGCATCGTGAGCAAAGCATGAACCTAAATTTGAATGCCTATCTATCCATAAAAACTATCAAAAAGCCTAGGAGATATAGAAAAGGCCACATAACCACTTAAATAATGAAATTAAATGGAAAGGCTAAAGCCCATTGATACCAACAAGTTACCAAGTGGGAAAATGAGACTCACATAATTAAAATCAATCATGAAGCAAAGGAAAAAATGATAGACCATGTGGTAACGACCCATCAAATCCAAGGACACACTAGCTCCATAGCCATCAAAGCACTAGTTTAAATTTGACAACCCATCTACATTCAAAATTGATAAAGGCCATGAATCGACTGCATGTTCAATTTGATTTTCAAAATCAATTATAGAATTATCTTCAATATTTTCATGACGCAACAGAGTGGAATTTTCCCACAATGGACCTCAAGTGGGCATGCCATGTTGATGATTGTTATAATTGCCTCATTAGCAAGTGAATTCAAATTTAAATTTGAATCTACATTTGAACTCCTTAGGCATGCATGCTGATAGAAGATCAACTTTTTGATGTAATAAGGGCTAGTCTTTTTTAAGACTAAGAGGATTATGCTTAGGCTTTTCCCTTTATGACTAGAGTAGACTACACATGACTGGATCCTTTTAGCTTAGAACTTAGAGTAGTGGACCAGTCATTTCTTTCATGTTTTCCCCTACTTTATAGAATAATTTTTTGATTTGAGGTTTTTTGGAAGTCGAGTCTATAGCTTGTTGAGCATTTGATGAATCCAAAATGATACATAATAGAAACATATTTAATCTAAAATCTTTGTCATCTAATAAAATTGATATGCACATGTATATGGTGACCATGTTTTCCTCTTTGGATCTACTAATTCATTCCACAGACTCTTGTACCATCCTTAGTTAGAGTTATGCTAGGTCTAGCTCAACTAAGGACTAGTCTAAGCAAAGGTTTGTCTGCTCAATAAAATCAGGTTGACCAACATTAGATAGCCAACTCCTTTTCTCTTTCTCCCTTACTCTCTCTCTCTCTTTCCTTTTTTTAATTAGTTTGTTCGTTTGGATTTAGTTTAGTTTCTGAGTTAAAATCTAAATTTAATGATTAGTTTAATTTCATGCTCTTACCTATTGATCATTTATGAATTGTTAAACTTATAAGTAATAGACATTTTTATTTTGAATTAGTTGTTTATTCATAGTTGAATCATTTTACTAGTTTCATATGCATAATCTCTTTATTTTTAATACATATTGATATGGCTTAAATACACACTGAATACCCTTGATATGGATGGTCATAATGAGCTCATTAGGTTAACCTACATACTAAGACCTGGTAACCAAGACCTTGGGGAGACTTATTCACACAAGCCTCCTTTCAAGAGAGAAATGGATTAATAACCCCTACCTAAGTTGGTGTGTCAAAATACCTCCCAACGAATTGGTTCTAGAAATAGGGATTTTTTGGAGTATTTTAGACTTATCATTAGTTTTAAACTTCATGCCCTCTCCTTTACACTTCTCCCAACATATTATGTGCTTAAAACACACTACAATTGGTGTTAGAAGGAGGGCCTAAATGATGTATTTATGACTTTTCTTTTATCTATAATAGCTCAGCTTAGCTATTTTCTAGGTTCTTAGTCTAGAATTTTTTTATTTGAGTCTTTCTATGGCCTTAGCATGGCTAGGTGGATGTATTTTCTTAGCAAACATCCTCCCAAGACCCATTCTTGACTTGCCTAAGAATCTTGATTCATTTTTCACAAAATATACCCATGGTGGGATTTTAACAATAGATAACACATTCAAGCATTCAAGGATGTCATTGTTAGAACTCATATCTAGTATGAAGATGCGGCTTATCACTTATTTCCTTATTCTTTCGATAAGGATGCATATAAATAGTACATTGGACTACAAGATGGGTGTATAACCACATGGGATGATTTTAAAAGTTTGTTCTTAAGCCATTTTAGAGAGCCCATCGATGCTGATACATCATACCATGAGTTTGTTGCATCATTTAGGGAACCCGATGAGTCTCTAAGTACTTTCAGCTAGCACTTTCATCAACTATATATGGGTTTGAAAGACCCTTTCCTACAGACTAAAGTAGTAGCTATAAAATTCTACCTCAAAACATTGTTTCCCATTAATGTTATGTTTTTTTGAAGGACTCCTTTAGTTCTCACATCCTTTGCATTGACTTATGAAATAGCTTACACCATTGAATAACAAGTCATGTTTCATGATCAAACTATTGATTTTTCTAACCCATTGAGACAATTGAATGTTCATCCAATAAATCCTTCAATTTTCTTGCCTTTGAATCATCCCATCAGCTAAGTTGTGCCTTATAATGAGACATTACCCCAAGTATTACCTCAGATGTGCTATCAAGTGAACTCCCTTATATTTTTTTAGACCCTAATTGTTCTATTAATGCACATAATTATGATAGTTTAGTATGAAATCAGTAGGATGTTTTTACTTATTTTAGTAGTCAGATATCTTTTGATACTCATACTAATTATGTGCCTTTCATTTTAGGGAGTTACCAACAAGAAATGCATGGGCTAATCCTTGAGAACAACGATGATGAGAAAACATTCAATATATTGAGCGACCT
This sequence comes from Torreya grandis, assembly GCA_037957365.1. Classification (NCBI taxonomy): domain Eukaryota; kingdom Viridiplantae; phylum Streptophyta; class Pinopsida; order Cupressales; family Taxaceae; genus Torreya; species Torreya grandis. The sequence continues at coordinate 9,287,213 of JARHVA010000023.1, forward strand.
GGTAGCACATGATCAAATCAAATATGAAATACCTACTCAAGAGGGTGAATCATAAGTGTCTTGTAATCATCCTAAAGATGAACTCGATGAGTTTTAACCACTAAATGAGGAAGATGCATGTTATGCATTTGAAGCATTCTTTTCCTATGTTGATCCCCCTCTAATAGAAGAGCTGATTCAAGATTGTAATCAACTTGATGGTATCAGTAGCTCTCCCACTCCATCATTAGAGATGAGTGAGATTGAAGAAGATTCTAAAGATGAAGTAGGTTATTCACATGAAACAAGTGGATTGGAGGGATTTGAAATGGAACAACTCACACTTCTGAACAACCTTAAATTTGAACCAATTGGCATCAGTTGTTAAAACAAATTTACCATAGTAAGATTGTTATGTCAAAGTGAGGTTGTTATCTATTAAAAAAACCATGTATTTTTTAGATTAGTTTGTAGTTGTTAAACTAAGTTAGTCAAATAAATCTATTATGGACTTATTTTGTAATATAGTATATTACATATTATTATTTAGTTATATGGTTGTCATATATTGTATAACTATTATGAGCATATGTAGGGATTTATATAGGTCTATGTAATTCATATTATATAATCTCAATAAATCATATTGGATTTATGCCAATATTTGGTATCAAAGTGGATAATTTTCAGAGCAAGACTATGTTAAAATTTATTACTTAGATTTCATTTGCAGAGATTGTGGTGTGTTTTGGTAGCTTTGAAGCTAAGAATTCAAGCAAGCCATACAAATTTTCTTCCACTATAGACTATACACACTCCACAGGCAAGGAATTGGAGATGCAACATATTGATTAGTATGTTTTTGAACATTTTAAATTTATTTTATTCATTCTAGACTAAGTCATACATCCTTTTTGGCCATTAGAATTTATTCGGTGTAGTTTTTCTCTTTAAGCATGCAATAGATCGATCTTTGGTCATATTTGACCATAATAGTTTTAGACTCTAAAATTTTTTGGAGACTTATGTTATTTCCATATGCCCATTCTAGACATATTTCATATAGTTTTTCAACTAGTCATACAACTATTTGGATCCATGTAATCTATTCTTAATTAATTTGTTGTTGCAGACCAGTTTTTCTCTATTATAGACCATCCAAAATGAATTTATTAGATCTTGTTTTTGGAGACTTTTATCTATTCAGACCATCATCCTCACACACTTGGTTGTACACATATGTAAGTCACCATATAACCATTTGGAATACTACAAGTTGTAACAAACAATTTAAACAACATACTAAGTTGCAGATCAGTTTTTTGCTTGTATAATCCATACGGTGAATTTTTTGAAATCTAATTTTTGTATACTTATATTTATATCATGATAGAACATTATAGCTTTTTCCATCCATGTTATTATTTCTCTACAACAAATTGGGAGCTAGTAAAGTGATGCAGTCATTTGGAGTATAATTTTGACAAGAAAATCAATTTTTGTCCACATCAAGTAGTACAAATGAGTTTTTATAGAATATTTTACTAAATTTGATTCTTTATTATATCTCCAAACCTATTTTACACATATCAATCCATCCGTACATCTATTTAGAAGTCTCAAAGTTGGTTTGTTTTTCAAGCTTGCTGAGTGGAGCACATAAAACATTTTCATCTGATTTCTTCTTGCCAACTTAGTCATACAACCTAGATTTTACTTCATAAGGGTATTATTTACATTTGAAATTCCATTTTATTTAGCTTCAAATATGAATTTGTCTTTTCATAGTTCTAAATTGATGCATAGAAGAGATATTATTATTTTTTTTTGCTAAAAGCTAGCCATAAGAGGTTTAGAGTTCAAATCACAAGCAAGTGTATAAAAGATAAAACCCAAAAAAGACAAAACAAGAAAAGGAAAAAATTAGAGGGACTATTTTAATTATTCTCATTTTAAAAATTGTATTTTTTATTTTATATACTTGAAAATTTTAATTTAAAAACATTTGGAATTTTTTTATTTATGTCAAATCAAATCAGTGAAAAAATAATGAGATTGTGAAAATCTCATTCGTAGTGTTCAGTATCAATGATGTCTCTAGTTCACATTTATGGGTAATGCCATCACACTTTGAACTATTGTGTTTGTATCCTAACATAGATACAATAATGATGGCTAGGCATCGACACTTTAAATCATCAAGGAGTAATAAGGTTTAGAAATATTCATAAACCATCCCTCTATTATGCATTCATTATTATCGATATATGTAAATCCTAAAAGTTGAAATTTCCAAGTATATAGGGAAGTTAAGCCCATGTATGTAGAATTACTTTTAAATAGGTGTTAATGATTGAATTAATCTCTTTCACATACTATCTAAGTACCTAGTACCATATTGATCTCACATGTGTTAAAGTCTCTTTCACGTACTGATAGGTATATTAAAAGGATGAACTCTTCTAGTACTGATAGGTATGTAAGAATGTGCACATATAGAGAGGTATGGCATATCAATCTGATAGTATATATAAAGGGGAAACTTTTGGATTTATAAGTCACTAATCCATATTCTTTCTATAGTTTGATTAGATTTATAGACATGGCCAGAAATAGCCCACATTTTATTCTACTAGACACTCATCTTCGAGGTGATAATTATGTAGCCTAGAAAACTATGGTTAAAACCCATTTAGAATTTGACGACATATAGATAGTTGTTGATGACACATGGACCTGACATACTATTGATGTTTATCAGTAGCATAAATATGACAAATCCAATTATAAGGCTAAGCTCATAATCATGTTTGGAGTCTCAGATGAGGTATAACCTCATATTTGTAATGCCACTATAGCTCAAGATGTTTGGGATAAACTTAAAATGGTCTTTAAATCAAAGAATCAAAACCATATTCTTCATTTTCAAATCCAACTCCATAGTCTAAAGTTGAAATCTGGGGAAAATTTGGAGGTTTTTCTTCATAGATTGACAACCTTGTAGGATTTGTTTGAAGCATTGGGCAAACTAGTGAAAGATGACTCTTTGGTTTCTATTTTCCTAGGAGCTTTTCCCCCCTCATATAAAATTTTTGTGACCATGTTGAATGTCACAGGTTGGAAACCAACCTTTATCTCATTGGATAACATGTTGCAATAAGAATAAGCCACGCAAAATATAGAGGAACCTAATAAAGAACATGCACTTGCCTCCTCTTAGAAAGGGAAGAAACCCATGAGGAGTTCTAAATAGAACCCTACGAAGAATAATCAACAACACCATCAAGGAAATAAGACCCATTCACAAAAGGTTTATCTTATTTATGTAAATATAGGATATAACCTCAAATATTCTTGGTATAATGGATTCACATAGTGCTCATCCAGTAAAAATCTCACTTCACAAAACCCATCTTAGTCACTGAAGCCTAAACCCCATTCCAAAAATTATTAGAAGAAAAAACAATAGCATGGGAATGTTTTTGAGGATGATCATTATTTAGAAGATGATCACATATTTACTACATAGACACATGAGGAACCTTCTTCAAAATCCATCTGGTATGTTGACTCTAGTGACACAAGGCACATGATAGGAAAAAAATAATGGTTTTCCACTTTACACCAATTAGGATCTCAAGGTAATGTTTCTCTTGGTGATGATTGATTATACACTGTTTAGGGCAAAGGTGATATTTATTTACATCTTGGTAACTATACTATCATGATCACAAATGTCATGTATGCTCCATGACTCACTAATAACTTTTTATTTGTAAATCAACTTCTTGATCACAATATCAAAGTTCAGTTTAATCACAACCATGGTGAGAAGTTTTACCTTATCAATAACAAGTCTTGAGGATCTAAAAATATTACATGAGCTTTAAATATAGGCAAGATGTTTTAGCTTGATTTTATACACAATGACCATCAATCACTTATTTTGAAAGGTATAGACAAATCTCAGCTATATCACAGAAGATATGGTCATTTGAGTTATGGGTATTTGCTTGCATTAAGTAGACACAACATGGTCAGAGGTCTTCCCACACTCAAACAATATTCTGATATATGTTCTAGTTGTTTAACTAGTAAACAATGAAGAGCTCCTTATGGTAAATGTGAATATTGGTCTCCTTATCCACTGGATCTGGTTCACACAGATCTGTGCAGACCTATGACTTATAGCCTAAAAGGATGTAAGTATTTCCAAATCTTTTTTTATGATCATTCCCATAAGATATGGGTTCCTTGTTGAATACTAAGGATTAGGCATTCCAAGCCTTTAAAGAGTTCAAGTCCTCTATTGAAAATGAAAATGGTCATATAATCAAGGCCCTCTAATAAGATCATGGGGGGGATACACCAATAAAAATTTCACTGCATATCTTGTAGAACATGGAATACATCATTAATACATTGCTTTTTATACACCATAGCAGAATGGTGTTGTAGAAATGCGTAACTATGTCATTATATATTTGTTTTAAAGCATGGTTGAAGATTCACAATTGCCTCATTCATATTAGACAAAAACATGTCTCATAGACGTATATCTGATAAGCAAGTCACCCATTAAAGTTCTTGATGTAATTACACCATAGGAAGCATGGATTGAGACAAAGCTCAAAGAGTCTCATCTTCAAGTTTTTAGTACAAGGCATACATCCATGTCCCAAATAATAAAAGGAATAAATTGGATAAGAAAACTCAAGAATTCATTTTTATGGGATACAGTAATGATTCAAAATCATATCGACTCATTGATCTAAAAACTATGAAGATACTTATCGACATAGATGTAATGTTTAATGAGAAAGGTGAAATTAGTTCATCTTCCACAAATACATCTGATACATGCATCAGACATGTATAATTTTTAGATGAAAATAATGGTGATGGTCAGTCAGAAGCACCAACACAACCAACTACTACTCAACATATGCCTAATTGGTATATGAGTACAATTCAAGATACAAAACTGGATGGACCTCCAAACACTTTATCTGCAAGATTGAGGACTCATAGTATGGCTCATGTAGAGGTAAATTTGGCCTTAATGAGAATTTTAATAGAAACATTTAAACCCTTTATAGTTTTTGAATCCCTAGAGTCCAAACCTTGGAAATATACCATAGATGTAGAATATCAATCTCTCATGAAGAATGACACATGGAATCTTATTGATCTTCCACCAAGGAAGAAACCTATTAGATGTAAATGGGTCTTTAAGACCAAATACAAAGTGGATAGAAGTATAGATAATCACAAGGTAAGACTTGAATTAAAGGGATATGAACATAAATAAGGTATAGACTATGAGGATACTTTTTCTCTTACAACTAAGATAAAGACAATCAGGATGATCTTTGTAATGGATGCATAGTTTGTATGGAATGCTCATCAGATGGATGTTAAAAGTGCCTTTTTAAATTGAGATATATAGTAAGAGGTATACATGACTCAATCGAAGGCTATGTCACACTAGGGCAAGATTAGAAGGTGTGTAGACCCATCAAATCATTGTATGGTCTCAAATAGGCTCCTACAGCCTAGTATATAAAAATTGATGAGCATCTCGTGAAGCATGGATTTTCAAGGAATCCATATGATCCCAATATCTACCTTAAAAAATAAGGGGATATTTTTATTATTATTTTTTATGTCTATGATCCAGTCATCACTGATAACTTAGTGAAGATGATTAATGCAACAAAAAAAGATCTCAACCGATTGTTTGACATGATAGATCTAGGGTTACCACACTATTGTCTTGGATTAGAAGTATTGTAAAAAGAAAACCAAATATTCATGTTTTAGATGAAGTATACCAAGATATTACTTGAGAGTTTTTGGATGATGGATTCAAAACCAATGGCTACACCTATGGAGACAATACTTTAATTATCTCACTTAGATCCAACCACTAGTAGATGACACTTTTTATCATCAATTGATTGGGAATCTCATCTACCTTACATACACTAGGCCAAATATTAGCTATGTTGTTAGGTATATTTCTCAGTTCATGTAGGAGCTAAAGGTAGGCCACTAGAAAGAAGCTAAGTAGGTATTATGATATATTTGAGGAATAATGTATTATGGCCTAGCATATAATAAGAATGATAAGTTCTTACTGACAATATACATGGATGTAAATCATGTAGGTTTGATCGATGACATAAAATCCACTTTTGGTTTTTTATTCTTTTTGGGATTTGCTCTAATATCATGGGGGATCAAGAAGAAGAAATTTGTTCCTCATTATTCTACTAAAGCAAAATATCATGCTCCAGGAGGAGTTGTTTATGAGGTGATATGGCTACATCACATACTAGTAGGATTGAGAGTTCCATAGACTTAACCAATAATTTTGAATTGTAATAATCAAGGTGTTCTTAAACTTATTCACAATCTAGTGTTTCATGAATGCACTAAGCACATTTAAGTTCAATTCCATTTCATACACAAAAATATTCAACAACACAATATACAACTCCAGTATTTCCCCACTCAAGATCAATGTGTAGATGTCTTCACGAAGTCACTTTCACGTGATAAGTTTGAGGCATTCAAAAGTTTTCTATATCTTACTATCCAAAATATGATAAATCAAGGGGAGGATATTAGAATAAATTTTCCATAGTAAGATTATTATGTAAAAGTGAGGTTATTATCTATAAAAGAACTCATGTAGTTTTTATGTTGGTTTGTTAGTTGTTAAACGAAGTTAGTCAAATAAATCTATTATGGACCTATGTATTAATATAGTAGATTATAGATTATTATTTATTTATATGTTCATCCTATTTTTTAGAACTTTTATAATCATATGTAGGGCTTTATATACATTTCTATAATTTATATTCTGTAAGCTCAATAAATCATATTGGATTTATGTTTAGATCAGCCTGAAGTGTATAATCATGGAGGAAGGAGATATGCCAGTCACAATTAAAGTTGAAAGTGCACATCCTCAGTGCATTACTTTACATATCTCAGCCATGAATGATAATCTAGGAAATCATTGACATGGGAGGAACCATTGTCATGCCTTCTTGGTAATAAAAATGAAGGTCAAGATGCTACCATCACATCCATGACAATCAATAAGTAGTTGCCAAGTGACTCATCTACTGGCTACCATCAAGAACATGCCACTTTCAGATTGGATCTTCCAATAAGTTTGGTAGGTATGAATACCCATCCCTACCCTTCACTGCAATACAATGTATAGGCTGAGGTATTTTCTAAACCCTATTCCTCATGTTTTCTACAATCTAGAGATAAACCTAATTTATAATTTTGTAGTCCTAGTTTGTTTGAGTTGCACAAGAAGAACATTGATAAATCTTTATGGGATAATGTTTTCCAACATATACATAAGAATATGTTTCCTTTTCCCTTCTAAAAATCCTGAAGAATCAGGTGTCTGATTGGTTCGAGCATGCACTTGCTTGAATATTTTTTGTTAATAATTTCTTTTTCCTTCTCTATTTATTTTCTTTTTCTTTCCTTCTTATCCCTTATTTTTAAGTTAGGTTTGTTTTGGTTTGTTTCCATGTTTTCATTTTTGGGTTTGTCCCAACTGTTTTTTTTGCCTTGTAGTCCCCTTATTAATCAAAGAAATGAAATGAAGGGCTATTGCAAGAGTAACATAGGTGACATTCAAAGAGCCTAATTGTAATTTTTATTGAAGATTCCATGTGAACTGGTGTTGTTATTTGGTTTATTTATTAAATTATGAAGTTCAATGATTTTTAATATAACTTGTGAATATCTATTTACTTGTTTGAAGCCATCTAATGCACTAAAGGAAATATCTACTAAAAAATACAACATTGCTTCAATTCTAATTTGTCTTAATTTTTCATGAACTTGTTGATTTCCTTCTTCTTGTGGCTAGGTCCCAAACCCTCTATGGATGAATTGAAAAATATCCTTTCAAAATAATTGAACTAAACTGTAAAATCTAAAATTTTCCTCAAAATGGTGATATTGACAGCCTCCACCATAGGGTTTCTAGCCTAGTTGGTAGTGGATCAAGGCCTTTGGAAGGAACCAGAGGTATCTTTGTCAGGGATATAAATGCCTAGCTATAAATAGAGCAATGCAAACATCACTTCCCCCAATCTAAGCTAATTTTTTTCCCTTTAGCAGTTTTGACCTTATGCAAATCTGAATTAATGTATGTGTATGTAAATAAAATAAATTAGTCACTTGATCACACACTTGGATGGTCTTTGGATTAACTATACCTTACTATGTCACTTATTTGTATAGACTTTAGTGCCTTTGAATTATAGTTTGTTTTGAGCAATTGCTTACAGCTAATGTTTTTTCTTCTTATCAAATTAGAGATTTTAGATTCTCAAAATACTCAAGAGTTTTTCCCAACAGGAGTCACCATTTGTTATTTCTTTCACAACACACCCCATTTTTAGACTAAAAATGAGGACCCTCTTTTTTGCTTCGAAGTCTTGTCTTATATCTTTAGGAGTTCATTATGGTTGTTGGTTCAAATCAGCTTTCTTAGAAATCTACTAGATGATTAGTTACAAGTGACTAAATTAGTTTACATGAATGTATTTGCATTTATTTAGTTTAGTCCAAGTTCTCATATAGGAATAAATTAATTTAAATATGTGAATTTTAATCATTTTACTAAGTCTTGCTTTGCTTAGTCTACTGGTGTTTTGAAAAACATTTTACAGCTTCTTTTTAGATTATTTCACCTTAATATTATGCAAATTATTTAACTATTTCAAAGTTTGTAGTTGCCTTTCCTTAAGATTTTTAGTCTATTTTAGCTTCAATTCGATCTAATTCAAATATAAGTTTCCTCTGGTTCATATTTTGCCTTAATTTATTTCATTAAAATGAATAAAATTTGCTTTAAAAATGGCTTTCTTTCACTAATTTTTTGTGCCTCTTCGTTATATTTCAAAAGACATACATTTGCTCTTAAATTCTTAGTTATTTGTTTTTCAAATCAAAGATTGATGACTAGGTTGATTTCTGTTTACTTGTAGGTTTTTAAATTGATCTTAGTGCCACATGATTACTTTTCATGACTCTTGGCAACCCATATCCATCTAAGAAGTCTTTCAAGACTTGGTCAATTTCATGCTTTTACCCAGTGCCATGTGTCTGTCGTTCACTCGATAGTCTTGGTAACTCTACCCCATCCAAAGAATACTTTCAACACTTAGCTAATTTCAAAAAAGTTACCCGTAGCCATGTGGCACCTTTTTTCATCTTCAAAATACTTATCCAAATTCATAATGTTGCCCGTTACCATGTATTGATCTCCTAGTGGTATCAGGGTTGTTCAAAACTTTGAATGTATAAAATTTATACTAAGAAATGCTAGAAATGTGGTTAAAACTTAGAAGTACCTACAAAATATTTGCCACATTAATCACAAAATCATTTTGAATGGATTACACAATAACCCATTTGTCATTATGGAACACCTAAAGCCATCCCACATCATCTTGGAGAAAAACTATGAGTAAACCCACATCAGAATGTCTATTCATAAATGCCATAGCTGGGTTTGGACATGGTGGAAAATAATTCAACAATAATCACTCATATCCCATCATGTTCTCCAAAATACAATGAATCCTAAGGCTCTCTGACAAAGCAAAAAGAAGCTTTATTGCCACCCTTTTCACTTCAGTCACATATTCTAATCTTGCATCTCTACACACGTGAAGTAAAAAAATGTCAAGACCTCCATTAACACAAAAGGTTGTCCATTAAAAAACCTTTGTATGGAGGATAAATTATATACCAAAGAATTGGGGGCCAACATTCAAGTGCTTGGGTATCAGTGTTTCCAACAATAAGCATCAAAAAATCCCTCCACTCAAGAATTTTATCATCTTTTGTAGTGAAGTTGGTTCCATACACAATATGCTTTTGATGGCCTTCAACATTATATTTATTCTTTTCATCCTATGGCTACTCAAAAAATGGATGATGAGCATCCACCATTTTCTCTATTGCCTTTTTATAAATTCCATTGAAAAGAAAATTTTAAAATTTGGTAGAGTGCCAATGAGGAGGTCATGTGCGTTGAGATGGTCTAAATAAGGTAGCATCGTCTGCTTAAGCCCCAATGATGCAATTGTCTTTTCCATGCAAATTTGTTAATTGCCACCTATTTTTTTTCCAACTACCACACTATAAGAACATTGGCCCATAATTTATTTTACATATTGCTAGATATATTATAATAATAATGATATATTATATATTAATAGTATTGTTAATAATATGTAATATTAATATTATAAGATATACTAAAATAGAATATTGTTTTAATATTAATTTATTTTATAATATAGTATATAAATATATATTAAATTATAATTATTAATTTAATATTATATTAATATAATATGCTTTATAGTAATATTATTATCTAAAATATTATTATAAATATTATATATCATATTATATTAATACAATATAATATTATAATTAAGTTGTGTGTTTTTTTTATTATTTAGATATTCATTAATATATATAGTATTTTAATATAATATAAAGTATACATATAATTAGTATATTGTATATTTTAATATATGTTATATTAAAATATATGTTATGTTATATATTTTAGTCTTTGATATATTTTAATATATTATATTCTTTTATATTTTAAAATATTTTATATTAGTATTATAATATTTATTTACATCTATATAATAAATATTTCTCAAAATTAAGATGGGATGATAATTATTTATTATTTTATTTTTAATATTTATGATTTAATATGTATGTATATAGTATTATAAATAATATTAATAATATATTATATATTTAATTATATTAGGTATTTTATTACTTTATATAATTTATTAGAACCAACAAAGAGAATGAAATGATATTAACTAGCTTACAAGCATACCAAACAATACAATGAAAAGCCTATTATATAGGCACAAAAGAGACACCCAAAAAACAAGGAGGTGGGTGGAACCAAAATACATCAGGTAGCGTAAAATAGCTAGGCCTGTGAAACCTATTTACCTAAGTGGTTAAAACCACTATAACAACAATATACCTTAGCAAATAGCCTAAGGTAATATTATTATGCTAATACCCTCCCTTGATGACTAAACCAAAAACAAGACCAAGTTTGTCCCTGAATTTTATGAACTTGTCTGAACCAAGTGGTTTGGTCATTATATCAGCTAGTTGCCCTGCATTAGGGCAATAGAAGAGACCGATGTCTTAATTTATAGCCAAATATTAGATGTAGTGATGGTGAAATTAAATGTGTTTGTTCTTTGCATGGAATAATAGATTCTTCAACATCTTTAGAACACTATGGTTGTCATAGAAAATTAGAGTAGGCTTTGATGACTCAAACTGAAGATACTCCAAGATTTTCTTTATCCACATAGTTTCACAACCTGCACTGACCACAACTTATACTTTACTTCTATTGAAGATAATGCAAATGTAGTTTGTAGTTTGATCTACCATGAGAATACTCTTAAAACAAGATTGAATGCATTTCCCATTGTATATTTTCTTGAATCTACTGATCCTGCCCAATCAGAGTCAGAATATCTTGAAAGCTCAAAATCTATAAAATTTTATATAGTGTACCAAAGTTAAGAGTACCTTTGACATATCTTAACACCCATTTTGTAGCTAACCAATGTACTTCATATGGTTTAGACATGAATCAAGATTAAAAAAACTCGCTAAAAAACAAATATTCAATCTAGTGGTAGTGAGGTAAATGAGACTACCCACTAGCTGTCAATACACTATTTCATTGACCAGAGGTGAAGCAGTGTAAGTTGAAATTTTAGCTCTAATTTCCATAGGTGTGTGATTTGGATTACAATCCATCATTCTAAACCTTTCTATCAATGATTTGGCATACTTATATACAACATAATCACCTTGTCAAAACTCAACACCTAAATAGTATTTTGGTAGTCCTAAGTCTATCATGTCAAAAGTATAATAAATATCAGCCTTAATTTGTTGAATGAGACTAGAACTACTCCCAGTGATGGCTATATCATCAAAATATATAATGAGAACCAAGATATCATCACCAGATACTTTTACATATAGAGTTGGTTTAGAATTCCACCTTTTGAAACCAAAATCCCTAAGATATGAATCTATTTTCATATACCATGCTCGAGGAGCTTACTTAAGGCCATACAAGGACTTGATCAACCTACAAATAATATGTTCCTTACCAAGAACTTGAAAACCCTATGGTTGAACCATGTAGACTTCCTCCTCTAGATCTCCATTCAAGAAAGCACTCTTGACATCCATTTGGTGCACCTGCCATCCAAATTGGGCAGCAATAGCAACAATCAAATGAAAAGTTACCATCTTTGTAGTAGCAAAAAAAGTATCTTCTTAATAAAACCCTTACTCTTGTGCATAACATTTTCCAAGAAGTTTGGCTTTGTGTTTAACCAAATAACCATCTGCTTTACATTTTATCTTATAAATCCATTTACAACCAATGGATTTCTTTCCTGGTGGTAGTTCTATGAGCTCACAAGTCTTGTTTTTCATCAAGGAATCAAATTCCAATTGCATGATTGATTCCCATTAATGTTTCCCTTTAGCCTCTGAAAAATAATTAGCGTCATATATATGTGAAACAATAGTTATTAGAGCAAAATTGTCATACTCACCTCTATTACAAAATTGCTTTCCTGATCTTAATCTTCTTCCTTCCACACTTTGTGGTAAGTCTCCCTCCTTTACTGCTTCTATTGTGACAAAATACAACTTTAGCTTTTTTATTTGTTTTGTTGGAACCTCATAATGACCTGTAATAATTCCCTCCTTGGAATGTCATTCCACTGATGAACTAAAATCCTACTCAACTTTTACATCACAACTTATAAAAGAATCATTAGAAGAAAATAATGACTCAATATCTAAAATTATACTAGTTAATGTGAAGTATGGCATCTGTTAATTTACTATAACATCTCTATTTACCATAATTTTATTAGTAAAAACATCAAGTAATATGTAGGCCTTTGAATGCTCACTATACCCAACAAACATGTATGCTTTGCTTTTTGCATCCAAGTTACTTCTCTTTTGACTAAGAATAATTGCAAAAACTACATAACCAAAAATTCTAAAAGAGCTTACATCTGGAGTTCGACCTGACCAAGCCTCCTCTGAGTCATTTTCTCTAATGCTTTTATAGGACTTTTGTTGAGGATGTACACTGCCATATTCACTACTTCCACCCAATATCTATATGGGACATTTTTGCTTTGGACCATACAACAAGCCATATCCATCAACATCCTATTTCAGCTTTTCACAACTCCATTTTACTATGGAGTGTAAGGGGTAGTGTATTCTCTATGAATGTCTTCAATAGCATAAAACTCCTTGAACTATTTTGAGATGAACTCACCCCCATTATCCGTTATAAGATATTTCACTAATTGTCCTGCCTATTTTTTAACCATAGCATTCCAAGTAAGGAAGTTAGAAAAATAGTCAAATTTATTCACTAGAAAGTATACCCACTTTTTCCTAGAAAAATCATTGACCAACAACAAAATGATGGTTTCTAGAAGGGGTAGGTGTCTGCATTGGACCATGCAAATCCACATGTATCAAATTCAATACTCCCTTAGATTTTAAAGCTTTACCAACATCAAAATAATGTCTAACTTGTTTCCCCAACCGATATCTAGTACATACATGATGACCATCTAGAATAAAAGGAAACCCCTTAACCATCTTAGTCTTGCTCACTATATTCAAATACTATAAATTCAAATGCCCATACCTTTCATGTCATAATGAACTTATGATATCAACCACCAAAAGTGCACTTTCCTTTTGCCTTTATGGATCTGTAATCTTATACAAGCCTTTTTCACCAATCCCATTAGTAATAATCTTGTTATCTTTGGTAGTGACTAAACATTGTTGTTTTTAAAATTTTACAACAAAATCCGATTTTGAATTGATCTCACTAATTGAAAGAAATTTTTTATTCAATCAAGCACATACCTAACATTCTTAAATGTATACCAAGCTGCACCATTAAAACTAATCTAAACATTACCATATCCCTTCACAAAATGAGTTCTACCATCTCCCAAAGATACATATTCATTACTACTATCATTTTCAACAAAATCCACATGCCAGTCCTTATGGCATGTATAATGACGAGATGCCCCTAAATCAAAGTACAAGCTCAATCCACCACAAATTCACCACTAAAAGCCATGAAAGCAAAATCAGGAGATGTTTTTTTGCCTTCACCTTCAGCTATATTTTCATGATGAGATTTCTTTTTGGGGTTAGTCATATATTATTGTCTTTTCTTGCAATCTTTCTTAAGATGCCCAGGTTACTTATAACAAAAACATTTCCACTTAGATCTCTTATTAGAAGCACTTATTTGTGATGTTTCTATCAGAGAACTAGTAGTTTTATCAAACTACTTACTCTTTCCCTTGATGAATAATGCACTCTCTGTAGAAATCAATGTAGACAACATTGTCTACTCCTGTCATCTCTCCTTCTACAATATCAATATGGACAACATTTCAAAGTCCAAAGTTTGTATCTCAGCAATCATGTGAAAGGACTCCACAAATGACTCAAATGAAGGTGGAAGACTCTACATAACTAGAGTAATCAAATCATTCTCATCAACAAGCTTCTACATAGCCTTCAAATGATCATTAATGTCCTTGATATGAAACAAAAATTCATAAATAAAGCCACCTTCTTGTATCTTAATGGAAAGCAATAAACTCTTCAAATATAATACCCTACTAGCTTCAAAACCCTGATATTTAAAAGTAAGATTAGTCCACAAAGTTGATGCACTGGTTACAATTCTAACCTCTGAGATTAAATTATCTATTACTGATAATTTTAACAACATAAAAGCCTCATGATGACATTTATCATAGTCATCATTACCAGTGGCAGGCCTTTGCTCTTTACCAAGTACTATTTGATCAAGATTTTGATATTCACATATCATCAAAACATTATGACTCCACAAACTAAAATTTTTGCCTATCAATTTTTGTGAATCTAGAAACAAGAGGTGTTATAAACTAGCCATTTTGACCTAATTTTTCCAAAAAATACAAATACTAAAAAAAACTATAATAACTTTACACAAAATTCATCCTACCCACTGATTCAAATCATAAACTGATCAATACCTCTAGTTTTTAGTAAAAAACTCAACATCATTTGAGAAATTTTAAACTGTCTATTTTTAAAAACACCAAAAAATAGACAAAATCATTTTAAATGGGATATCTACAACTCTAATTTCAAAATTTTCTTATTCATCAACATCCAGATATAAAACCCAGAAAATGATAATTTTCAACCAATTTGGCTTTGTAGTTATCTCCCAACACAATTAAATGTGTTCCTCTAGGAAAACCTTTTGGTAAAAATAAATTTCTAAAGTTTAAAAAAATAAATTGATTGGTGGATTAAAACTTTAGTATAAAAATTTCATAAGAGTTTTAACTAATAAAAATGCCCTTTGCAAATGGCCAACCTGCAAATCTTCAATGACTAATTTCAGAGCCAATCTCATCTGAATTCAATTCCGCTAGATCTGGTGAGCTTCTTGCAAAAAATAGAAATTTTTAGAGCCTTCACATGCCAAAAATATTGCCCAAATAAAAATCTAGTCTCTTCCCCAAACCATAAGAAAATGACCAACCAGAAAACTTCAAATGCAATTTTTGATTAAAATACTTAGCAAAATTTGATTATGTTTGATTCAGCAGACGAATCCTAGGCTAGAGAATTTTATAGAAACAAGAATCATCAAAAATAGTGCTCAAATGAATTTTTGGACTTTTCCTCCAAGTTGAATGGCTGGTCATAGGAAAATAAATATTCCTCTCATGGCTCTCCATTGGATGCTTCACGCTCCTCCCTGACAAGACTATCCTCTCTTGATTCATAGACTTCCTCCCAAGCTTTCTAAACCACAAGCTCTGATTACCATATTAGAACCAGTAAAAAAAAATATATGATATTAACCAGCTTATAAGTGTACCAAACAATACAATAGAAAGCTTATTCTATAGGCACAAAAGAGACACCCGAGAAAACAAGGAGGTGTGTGGAACCAAAATGCATCGGGTAGCGTAAAATAGCTAGACCT
Organism: Torreya grandis; assembly: GCA_037957365.1. Classification (NCBI taxonomy): domain Eukaryota; kingdom Viridiplantae; phylum Streptophyta; class Pinopsida; order Cupressales; family Taxaceae; genus Torreya; species Torreya grandis. The sequence goes on from JARHVA010000023.1 coordinate 9,303,390, forward strand.
GTGAAACCCATTTACCTAAATGGTTAAAACCACTATAACAATAGTATAATTAGCAAATAGCCTAAGGTACTACTAATATGCTAATATAATTTATTTATATTTTATTATACATTTTATTGTCCTATATATTTTATGGTATTATACATTTTATTTTATTTTATTAATAATTTTTTTTTTTTTGCATTATACGATTTTTTTATATTATATATTATTACATTTTATTAGAATTTTATTATTTTATATATTTTAATACTTTAATATTAAATCTTAACCTATATTATATTTTATTAGACATTTTAATAAATTTCATATCTTAGATAGACAAATTTATAAACCCCCCAAGAAAAACATAATGACTACTTTGTATGTATGAGCTACACATAAACTAGATTTTTTGGTTCAAGTATTTATTATTTGCCCTTCGATTATCAATAATTTGGTAGGCAATTCCTTCCCGTACCCATTAAAAATCCACAAAATCTAATTATGAGGGCTTACTTTTCAAATGCAATCACTCAACTAAGAAATTTTACCTCTGCAATGCTTATCGATTAACGAACAATTAAAACATGTGGCAAACATATATGTAAATATGTGGGTCATTGATATTCCCAACATGTGCAATTCACCACCAATATTATATTATTATTGGCATTCAAAAAATTATCATGACCTCACCTTAACCTTGGTTTCCATGCATCCAATCAATGAAATGAGTTGAATATTATTTTAATATATGGTATTAAGTAGAGGACGCTTGGTAACAGCTCACTTAATGGCATTATTTAACCTGCCCAAAAAGGTTTTGAATTTTTTTTCCACAACTTTTACTAAACCCATATTCAATCATATGTAAACATATTCACCCTAAAAATTTATGGTGGATGATGTAGAGCTCTATGTTTTGACACCCAAATTTTTTTTTATTAATGGCAAATCTATAAAAACTAAATTTTTATCTAAACATACCTATTTCATTGTTAGCTCGATTGCCAGCTTGATTGCTTTAAATTACTCTCCGTTGATGGGCCCTATACCACATGTCAAAAAATTGGTGCCAATTATTTCCAGATTGCATGACCATCGGACGATCAATATTATCACATTTTTGTGAAGCTAAGATGACCTATTTTTATTTACACTATTCATTAACAATTTTTTATTTACAATGTTCATAATGTTTATAAATAGAGAGTTATTCCTCATTTCACTAAAATAGCGAAATCCTCTTTGGTCAAATCGATAGACCTTTAGTTTTTCTAGATTTTGTATTGAATTGAGTATTTGAAGAGTTTGTGATCTTCTAAAATGGTGCATTTCATATATCTGTAGACATGTAAGGATCATTGTTGATCTTGAAAATTAAATAAACAATGAAGTTGTTGTGTTTCTTTATTTACAATGTCAATATTCATTCAACATATTATTTATTTTGCATATGCATGAATTAAATGAAAATGCATATCGAAGTGAGTATTAGAATCACATTTCATGAACGCATTAACTAAAGTATGGAAAATGTCATTGTAACAATCTTTATACATTCAGTACTCTTTTTATTATTATTATCTTTATTTTCAATAAAAAAAGTTTTAGTTGTTAATAGGAAGAAGAATTTATTTTCATGATATTGTCCAAAATCTTGAATATCTCTGTAAATTTTTCTCAGCGAATATTTTCTTTCCAGCTGTTGTCCAACACGTTTTCTACTTTTGTGAAAATTAGATACAAACTTTTAAAAAATATGACTCTCAGAGCAACTAAAGGTCCAGTTGAACAAGAAAACATAGAGGAAGAAGAAGATACACAATTGGATATTATTTTTGATATTAGGAAGTATGCATGGGAATGTAATGAAATAGGTGTTGATTAATTCCAAATGATTTTAACTACATTGAACGATGAAATAGACTGTGCAGAATGTGGTCAAAGAATACTTGATCAATAACTATTAATATAGAAATTGTAAATAAAGAAAATGAAATACTAGAGAGAGAAAAAAGGCATCCCTATATATATATGATTAACGATTAGATTAGGTAAAAAAAGCTTTTTAAAATGCCTAGGATATATATATATATAGAATAAAGGAAAAATAAATTTTGTATTTATACTATTTTAAGTAAAAAACAAACAAAAAAATCCAAACAATAAATATAGAAGAAAGGAAAATGAAAATTTGGTATAAAAAATAAAATAAAAAATAATAGCTAATGAAAAAAATTGTAACAACCAAATGCATTATTGATACCTAGAGATAAAAGTGATTCACACAAAGATCCAAAAGTAAGCGATTGGTCAAAAAAATGCACATTAGAAATGCAAACCCAACCTTGGAAGATTGGAATATATTCATGTTAAGAATAAAACCATTCATACCTCCAAAAAAATATGATGATTTTAAAAACTCTACACATTTGTATGCAATAAATATACTGGCAATAATGCATAATAATCAAATGTTGAAATCATTAAATATGTCAATTACTTTATGTAGATCCAAACAAAGTAGATAAACAAATACATCTAACTATAACAACACTCAGCTTGAGCCAATTGTACTTCTATGTAAAGAAGAAAAAAATATGTTAACATCCAATCTATGGGTGAAATTAGGATTAGTTAATGGAGCTATTGGGGGAATTGTTGACATCATCTACAAATTAGCTTCAAATCCACCTTCTCTACCCATATATGCAGTTGTTGCATTCACAAAATACTCTCCCTGCACCCATTGGATGCAAAAAATCTTACACATCTACTAATTACTCCTATTACATGAGGTAACCATCATCAAATGCCTATTAAAATGGCATGGGCTCTAACCATACATAAAGTACAAGGAATGAAACTCAATAAAGACACAATTGACATTGGAGACATTGATCATGAAGGCTTAAAAAGTAAATCTTTGAAAATCAAAGCAAAAAAGATTAATAGAATTACCTCTTCCACAACATTCACAAGAACTCTAGCTCTGTAACAATATCTTTATAACTATTGTTATATACATTACATTTTTAAGCTTTGACACTTTCAACATTAATATATATTATAATATCTAATATCATATTAAAATAAATTATATAATATGATATTTATATAAAATATATAATATTCATATAGATTATATATTACATTTTCAATATATAGAAATATTATAATAAATATTTATATAATAAGAGGAGCTCTACAAAAATGCCATGTGGAAGATAGTAATCATTCATTGTAAGTAATTTACAGATAAATATATATATAATTTATTGAGCTGAAGAGCAACTAGATGTAATTATATAAAGGTAATCAAATAAAATGATGACTGAATTACGTATCTTGAACCTAAAAAGATGTACAAGGTAGTAAAAAACAAATACAATCAATAAGTACTAACTTGTTGCCATTCATTAGTGATTTTAGTTTGTTAATTTCAACATTTAATAGTTGTTCAACTCATAACAGAACTCAATCATCCCAACTCCACCATCACATATCCTCTAAAATTAGAATACTACAACCATAGTTCCACACATACATATTTATATATTAATAATTATAGTCTAAGGACATTATGCAATTTCTAGAGACATATATATATATATATATATATATATATATATATATATATATATATATATATATATATATATATATATATATATATATATATATATATATATATATATATATGTATATATGTATATATATATATATATATATATATATATATATATATATGTATATATGTATATATATATATATGTGTGTGTGTGTGTGTGTGTGTGTGTGTGTGTGTGTGTATGTATATATGTATATGTATATATATATATATATATGTATATGTATATGTATATATATATATATATACACATATATATACATATATATATATTTCTTGATTACAATTCGGTCAATTTGAAGTTGGGATTTTATCTAATTATGTTGAAGTTATTACAAAGTATAATATAATGTGAGAATTTCTATATGAGCCCCTACAATATTATTTAAAACTTAATTGATTAACTGTGATGCTCTTGTAAGATGATTTCTTGCATCAAAGTGTTGTCGTAACAAATGAATCTTCTAAGTGTAAAATGAATCTAAAAATAATCTACCATAATATAACACATAAAAATAAAATACATTCAAAAAATTAAAAAAAAGGCATTTATTACATATAATAAAAAAATAAAATTACAATTCCTTCGACTTTCCTTGCACCTTGGGGCAACTGCTAGTAAGATATTTTTGATGTGGATATGTAGGGATTAAATATAAATTAATGAGGGTCCACGTGTGTAGTGAAGAAACCACATGCACTTCACCTCGAATGTAGTAACTGCCACAATGTCTCCACCTAGTCAAAATAAATGTCATGTGGTCATATGATATTATGGATAATTTAGCATAATATAACCAACCTTATTATATATAACGTATATAATAATTGAATTCCACCTCAATATTATGGAAAGTGATAAATTTTAACCATATAAGTAATAGAATCTTATGACTTATACCTCAGATGTAGTGCCGAGTTCTTTGGTGAATCCCATGAACCTGAGACCACATAATTATGAAATGTGGGTGGTTTAGGCTCTCATGTATATTGATCATGTCTACCCCAAATCCATGTGATCACCATCAATATAATTCAAATGAATTAGGCTACAATTCATTTTTTAATGGCTTCATTTACTTCCATAATATTGCATGCATTCTATGGATCAATTTGTCACTCAGTTTGAAGTGGAGGGATCTAGTTGATCCACTATACATGTGGCCACTAGATTTTTTTAATATTGGTGTCTTCCTCAAACTATTATTGTTGGTCCCTTTTGGTTGATAGGACTTTCAAATTCCACTAACCTTTACATAAGTGACCAAGGATATCAACTCGCTTCATAAATCTCAAAGTATATTAAGCGTTGATACATGATTTCATGCATCCACCCTATTAAATGAAAAATATACAAATTTAAGTGAAGGAAGATCATGAAGTTAAGATAAGTACCATGTGGCCTCATCATGACCTATATGGGGTCTCAACCCTTATATGTGCCATTTATATTTTATAATATGTTCACACTTCTACATGGTTATTGTGACCTAAGTTAATAATAAAATAGAAGTTGTGACCTAATCCTTAATGAATATTCCCACATTAACCATATATAAAATCTCTATTACTTACTGATTGTTACAGCCCATCAAGTTGTACTTAGAATAATGCAGTAATTTTTTTAAAGACTAATTATTTAACAAATAATCAAACAAATCAAAATAGAAGTAATTCTAAAATCAAATACTGAAAACTATATATATATCTTATTACAACTCCAAGGAAAGTAAATACATTAGGACACAGCTATGGTTGGTCTACTAATATAGAAAATGCTTTTCAAATATAACAAATATAATACAATTATATTTCCTTCAGAAATTCAGCCTAATACAACAAATACATACCAAGCCTTCTGAAGCTCGAGTTGAATCAACTCATGTATTGCTGAATAATCTCAAGTGTAGTCTCCAAGTAAGTACTATAGGGGGAAGGGAGAGCATCATTCGAGTGCTTTTCCACACTAACCACGAACTAAAAATTTCTTGTACAATCCCCTATTAGGGAATTACCTTCCCTTAACATATAGGTAGATGGAACGGCGCATGAATCCATAGAATAATCTAGTAGCCATGTGTGTATGATGTCATAAAACTAAACATCCAGTGTATCATAGAAAACTCAATCTATTACAAGATATCACACTGACATGTAAATCATGCATACCAAAATATAATGTCTCACTAAAAATTATTTAACCACAATATTCATACTAATTACTTCCTCCTAACAATCATATTACATCACATGTTAAATAAGGAATAAGAAAAAAGTATACATATATTCATATACACATGAATGAATCTTACATTAAAATCAATCCTAAAATTGGAAATAATGACCACTAATTATACCACATAGGTAAAATACATTAAACTATAGATTCTAACTACTATAATAAGTTCATACAATCACCCCCATGATAACCCATATTATCATAGTCTAGTGACTTAAGATATAACCATTAGTTTTCTACAATCAATCATACAAGAAGTCATAAATACATGGAATTATAAGATTTTATTCAAGCATTTATATATAACAAAGTAAGTCATACAAAACACATAAAATTCTAATCATTCATTTACTCTCTCAATGTTGTATGTCCGCATACAAGATGTCCTACTATATGTTACAAACATATTGCTCAAGTAATAACCAACACATACATTTAACTAGTCAACGTAAGTGGGAGTCTAAGACTGCAACTATAGTATGTACCATCTGGGCATATACATTTAAACTAAAATAATCTATGATATTCCATACTATCATAGCTTATTGTGCTTGAGCACCCTACTCAAACATGAACAATCAACCTTACACTATAATTACATAATAAGCAATTACAAGTTTATACCATTCAGATATACCTTAGATTATACTCCATAATTATAATCAGATGAAAACACAATCTCAAGGCACACATCTCAATCCATTATTTTATTCTAGCAATGTCTAATCAATTGCACATAAAATACTCTCACAAAATATAATGCACACAAGTTTTCATCTTTACATGACGCTATAGAATTTGACCTGACTGACATGATTTCATAACATTACTATACCACATATATACTATTTATCTCTATTAGCATTCTAGGAAAAGTCATAGTATAGATTTAGATCATAAAATTATATCTCTAAGGATATAGTATTAATCCCATAGAATTATAATAACATTACCATAAGAATGTCCAACTTTGCTATAGTTTACCCAAATTATAGCGATATTCTTACTACTATAAAACTCTAGCAAAAGCCTCATATGGAAATGGCTTACAAGGATAAATAATTATGTCTCAACCACTAATTGACAAAACTCAACAATTAATCTAGCTCACATATATTTATGTTGTATTACATCTATCATTTTACTATTTCTTACCAAATCGAGAATACCCAACAATCCAACATTGATTTTTGATCAAAGTATGAGTTAATAAATAAATCATTTAATATTTTTCCCATTTTCTATCCTTGTAAGGACCCTATGATAATCACGTTGATTAATCAGTATGCAACTAGATCTGGAAACACAATTCATAAATTTGAGGCAAAATTAAAGTTCCACTTAACATTCAATCTTGCATTAAAGGAGATACATAATTTTTTTTTTTTAAAGACTTCAACGTTCCATTAAGTACTTGGAGTTTTATTTAATTGACTCAATAATACTTATAATTGGCTCAGCAATACATATAGTAAATATTTTCATTAACATAGCATTGTATGTAATAATAATAACTCAGCATTATATAAACTCAACATTATTTTATTATAACTCAGCATTATATTTTTTTCTAACTCAGCATTATATAAACTCAAAATTATTTTATGATAGCTTAACTTTATTTTTATTTAAACTCAACACTGCACTTATTTAAGGCTCAATGTCATGCAATTCAAGTAATGATGCCTAATGCAGCATTCTATTTCTTTGCAAACAACTATTTACTAAAATTGTTATTATCTTTTGAACCAAGCATACAAAGCATTCCAACATTGAATTTGGAGCAAAGCAATACAGTAAGATAATCATGCTTTATACATAGAGTTTTAAGTATATACATGGTGAATTCCATTTAAGCACAATGAACTCAATTTGAATTCATTTTAATACTTAGTGAATTCATAATATATACATAGTAGATTTCATCATTTTCAATGGATATATTCACATTGATTTCCAATTTTATATTGACATCTCAATTACACTTGCATTTTTAATAAATAACTTGGCATCTTAGTAGGTGATTTGGCATTGTAGTTATGACTCAACATTTTAATTTATGACTCTAAGCATTTCAATTTATGACTACAGTGATTCATTTTATGACTTCAGTGATTTCAAATTAAGACTCTGCTTTCTAATTTTTGATTTAGCCATAATTGAAAATACATGTTATGTTCTATTTATGTTCACAGCCTTTTTCATATAATACTTTTGCATTTCATATAGCATGTCATTTAGTAACTCATCATTTTAAATAATAAACTCAGTGATTTCCATGACATGGCATTTTATCCCAACCTATATGCTCAATGATTCAATGATAAGCTTTACAATTTTAAAGACCCTACACTTTGTTTCAACAACTTAGCAAACTTATTTGTGTACTAAGTGTTTAATATATATCGAACATTTATGCTCAATATACTCAGCATTTTACCTTTACATAATCTTCATTATGTTTAATACTAGGCATTTGACTATATTTTCAATGATGCCAAGATGTTGATAATGATATTAGAAAAGAGGTGCTACTATTAAAATAAAACGTAGACCCTAATTATAAAGTGCAAGTCTGATATGGTCAAATAACAGATGCAGACCAATTCCTCCATTTAGTATGTGGTAGATGTATATAAACATGACTCTGGCTTATTTGTTATTTTAAAAAGGATAAGACATAGCTAGAATAAAAATGTAGCCTATATTATTTACAATCTAATAGGCCAATATGAAATGCATATTTATAATTTTGAATCTCAGACTCTAATGACAAAGATATCATAGATAAAATATTTCACATAGAAATATAATTTTTAAAACCTACCTTGTACGAACTTGCCTGGTAAAAGAATAAGCTTATTATTTCTTGATTCCTTCTGCTTTTCTCCAAAAATCCTCCTTTTCTTCTTCTCTATGTCTTTGTATATCCCTTTATAATTTTTATTTTCCTTTATTTATAAAACTCATTTCTCATCATTATGTTGCACCATTCACTTTGCATGCATTTACTCTTTCAGTTTGCCATCTATGAGTAGCATTCTTTTATTAAATTAACTTTCTTAACTAATATTAAATCTCTCAATTTGTTCAACATTATGCCACTTTTCTCAAGTTATCTAAAACAACATACTAAGTTTACCAAATTAAATAAAGACATCTAAATTTATCTTTTAATGCAATCTCATGCATGCTGAAGATGAAATTTGAGCTCTATATGGATTTAAATGCAAACTCCAAACTCAAATATCAACCACTAGGTAAGATTATAAAAAACATTAGAATATAAATGCCATTAGATAAATTCAACATTCAATCCTAAATTTAAATCCTAAATCCTAAGTGCTTCACATCATGATTAAACAAAGTATAAAAGACAAGATGATTGGGATGAATTTACCTTGGACTCAGATTGACATGGATGTATGATCAAAGAATTTTGATGATGGATTCGATGGATGCATGGATATGGATTGGGTATGAAAATTCAATTTAGCTTTCATGGAGGAAGAGCCTTGCTGATATAGATTTAGAAGGGAAGATCAAGGGTTGATATTCAAAGTTGGATGAGGAGATCCAATGGATGGAGATTGTCCAAAGAATATTAAATTCCTTAGAAGTCTTTAGTTTAGAGACTTCTAGAGACTTGGATGAGATTCTCCAATTCTATTGACTTCTTGATTAGCTTAGGGATAATGGAGGAGTAGGTGGGATTTAGATAGGGATTAGGTAGGTGATTGGGGACTAGGGATGTAGGAAAGGCTAGGGTGTAGGTTAGTAGGTGGGTATGTGGGGTTATGAAAATTTAAAATTCCCAAATAATAGATAACTAGGATTAGAATGGGATAATGGGGACTAATAAGAATTGATGGAGTGGGATTAGACTAAAGATAGTGAATGAAGAATGATTGAAGGGGGATATTAGATAAATGCTTAAGTTGAGGTTAAATAAGAAAAATTAGAGGGGATAAGTAGAATTAGTGTCGATTAATAAGAATATTATCGATGGTAATGAGGTGACAAATTTTAGGTGCATACATTTTACCCCTTTTTGAAAGGGCATTGTGAGTGAACAAAGTGGAAGGAGTAATGATCTTTCAAAGAAAAACCATTTCATAGATGAATGTTAGTAGACATGATGTTAGTGGATATGATTCCCCCTTAAGGGGCCATATGAGGAAGAATGAGGTGGATGGCCACTTATAATAAGAAATGAGAGGTCGGATGTGATGGACAGACAATGGGATGCGATGTCAAGTGTGAGATAGAAGATGAAGAAGATGGGATCGATGTTGAGCAATGAGCTATAAATCGATAATGATGTCCCTGAAAAGTACACATACATGGGAAGTAGAAATGATGGGTTTTATGTTTATTGACACATCCCAAGGGGGAATCAACCATAATAGGATGATGATAGGAATAAAGGGCTATAAGCTTTAGACATATCCCAAACACATGCAAGGGAGACTTATAGGTTATGATAAGACTACTTTGATAAGATTAATTATGGGTATAGCTCAAAGCTAAAGTTGATCAATATGATGAAGAGGATAAGATAAAATAAATGATTAGATCTAATGACCAAAATACTAAGGGATGAGTATGGATGATAGAGATAATGGTCGAGCTATCCTTAGACATTGAAACATGACCAAGTGTTGCCTACATAGTTTAAGTAGACCTCAGGCCGATGTAGTTTTGACTCAGGGATAAATGATAATTTATGGTTTTATATGATGATGATGATGATTAAAGGAGTGATGAGGTTGGGTGTATATGATCAAGCCAACAAAAATGCCATAAAGCTCATCATAGTCTAAGCAATCTATTAAATATGGCACTTGCAGTATACCACATGATATAGACATGACCAAGAGGACATGATGCCAAAGTGCATGGGTAAATGGTGAACTCTGCATCCTCAAGGGAATTTTTATTGACCTCATAATATTTTTTTTCATTTCCCCATAGACAAAAAGAGACATGACAAATATAAGACAAATAATATATATACATGATAAAAGATAATCAAACAAGTCAATCAAACAAGCAACAGACAAAAAATTGATAAGTATATACACATAATGTCATAATGTCTTATCTAAGGATGGGATGAGTGATTGGACTAAGTTGGTTATGATGAATATTGGGGAATTGGATTTGGATAGGATCATTAAGATGAGATTTTGCCCCTAGTTTAGGATGGAAGGTTTGATGATGTGATAAGGTCTTTGAATATTGATTTGGTTTCAAAATTGAAATGAAAAGTGGCCAAGGTGGGTGACTTATAAAAAGGATGACCAAGATTACCAATAGATAAGGCCCTTAAATAATCCGATCTAGCAAAGAGACTAAGATATGATAAGATCAAATACAAAGAATTATTGGATGGGGGCTAAGTATGAAGAGGTAGTGATAATAAAAAGGGATGGGATCAAGTACCTATCACACTAGTAAATAAGTGATGTGATGGATGCTAGGTGTGAAAAGGGACTAATGAAGAAGTGATGGGTGTCAGATTAAAGTCCTTGACAAGGTGATGTACGTCAATAATAATTAATCAAAAGGATGATGCTAAAGAGATGGAGGGATGGGTGACCACTTCGTATTGGATTTCAAGACTAAATGTGGCATGCAAAGATGGGAAAATATGAGCCGAATGGAGATGAATTTGACTAGGGTATTAGGCATAAGATAAGACACAATGGACTATTTTTGGCTTTTTTAGATTTAATGATTTTTAGGTTTTTTGACATATTTCAATTTTTAGGGATTTTGGGATATGTATGTATACTATACAAATGGGGTTACTAGCAAAGGTAATATCAAGCCTAGCAACCAAGATAAGGATAAGGATGGATGGAATGATGAATGGGATGATAAAATTATGAGGGGGATGAGGACCAAGGAATAATGGACTAAGGATTGCCAATGACCACATTGTGAAGGAACTAGATGTTTAGTTGCTTGAGCATCCATGGGAAGATATACCAAGATGGTATGAGAACATGTCTCAAAACACTGTCCACTTCTTGACAAGGTCAAGAGAGAAAAGATAGGATGGAGGACATGATGTGGATGGAGGGATATGAACGATAGACTAAGGGATAAGATCGAGAAGGATGGGTAATATGGATAAGGTTGATGAGGGATGTGACAATTATGGATGTATTGACAAGGGATGGATGGATTTTGCCCTTAAGTGTTTGATCCATAATGCAGATAATATATTATTTTACAAGAATGTTGGGGATTGGTATTCATCATGGTACTTTCCCAAAGCACCAAAAGACTTTTTTTTGACTTATTGATGGCATCTCAATTTATTGAAGGTGGGTGAGATACAAGATGTTGTCATCATTATGATATTTAGCCAACACATATTCTATAGATGTGTGATGTTAGGATCATATTACTATTTCTATATATATTGGTGTCCTTGTGACCTTTGATTATTCTTGATGGTGGCCCCTCCATATATCTAGACCAAGTATCTTCATTACCCCTAGGAGAGATAATGTTGCCTAAGGAGGTGATGTGAGGTATGGATTCAATTAGAGCTTGGTTTTTATGGATAATAGGATCAGGATAAGAGGGTATGATGGGTGATATAAGATTAGGACTATTAATTGTATATACCATTAGAGGTATTGGGCATTCTTCATTTGATTGGTTCCAAGTGATAAAATATTGTAGGAGATATAAGACACTTTGACTTTGTGGCTCATCTTTGATCTAATTATTTGATGGATTGTCAGTCATGATTTTGACATCATTTTAATTTTAACTTTCATTGCCCATTTTTACCTAATTTTGGGCTTCACCAAGGGAGATTGATTTTTGAATTAATGGATGATGATTAATTTGACTTTGATATTCCCCTAGTGCCTGATACTGGGCTTCACTAGGAGAAGACATTTTTGGATTAGGTTGATGATTTAAATTTTCTTGACTTTGAATTATGGGATCAAATACTATTTGATTATTATGATTGACTTCTTTAATATGGTCTTGGAACTATATATGGGTGGCACATATTATATTGCTTAAATAAGGGTCCCATGATGCATGTTCTTGTTCATCCTTATGGAGGGAGGTGATTAGATGATCATCGATGGAGAGGAAAGGTTATATAATGGATGAAGGGGACAGAGATGGTGTGATGAGATCAATGAGTGGTGATAGGGTATCATGGTCTTCATAGGGGTTCTTAAGAGGCCCAATTTTGATATCAAAGTAAATCTCCTTAAGATCTATAAAAGTATCACTAAGACTATCTGGAGTAGATGTATCCAAAAGAGGATTAGATTCACTCTAACAATCTTAAATAGATAAAGGTTGTAAGAACTCTATTATGACATTGTCATCTTGAATGGGATCAAAATATATGTCTGGTAATATATCATAGGTATATAGATTATAGGTATCCTCTAAAAGATAGGCATTATTAGCATCAATAAGGTATGACATTTTTTATGAGGAATCTAATTTAGGTATGGCTATTGAACATGATCTTATAGAAGATAGGATTTTTTATTCTAACTTTGAAGTTGATGCCAATATACAAGATGCAATGTTGCTAATAGATACATTGTCCATGATTGAACTCTCAACATGGGGTACTTGATGTGATGGGTGATGAGGAGATGGTGGAGGGATATACTTGGATTTGATAAAGGGTTCATGGAAGATAGGTGTGATGTCTTGACCTTGGATTGGAATGGGAAGGGTTTGATTGGGAATACAATCTTGGCATTCCTCTTTTTGTGCACCCACGGGTATAAATTCATCTGGTTCATCCTCAGTTACTAAGTCACCACGGTTGATGAGATCTTGAACATAGTCTTGTAAAGGTCAACATAGATTAATGGCATGCCCCCAAGTTCTATAATATCTATAGTATTGATTATATTTATACCAGGAGGGCTTGGGATTAGTGGGATCAAGATGTCAAATAGGTGGATAGACCATCATTTTAGTGATGACTAGTTATTTGAAAAGGGCTTTCAAGGACATGGGAAAGGGAGTATAAGGACCCACTTCACGTTGGGACTTAGATGTGGAAGCATCAAACTTATGATTAGATGGTTTTTGATGTGGCTTAGTGGATGGAATAGAATTAGGTGAGGTGGCCAAGATGGGATTCCCTTTACTAGTATGGGAAGGGGTAGATGAAGGTTTGTGACTAGCAGATGGAGGATTGGTGCAGGATTCACATGAAGGGGTTTGGACAAGAGTTGCAATGAGTTAAAGGGGTTAATACCTTTGGGGAGTGGTATGCCCATCATAAGTAACTTCAATAGGATCTCATCCTTATGGGTAGCTATATATTAGTCTATGAATGTGAGGTCTAGCTCCATGGTGATGGTTGAAGAAGAAAGGATGATGAAGGTGAAATAAGGATTAGGGATGGTTGTCTTGAACAAAATAGGTCAAAAGGACTGAGCTAGTATGATAGATGATGATGAGGATGAGGGAGATTAAATTTGATTAAGATGATATAAGACTAGGGTCAAATTTCAAATTGATAGTACAATAGATGCTAATGTCTTATCACTAATGCCTAATTTTCAAGCTAGCAAAAGGATTGAAAGATTTTGATGGGTGCCTAGATTAAAACTAGCAAGAGGACAATATGAAGGGTTCTAGTTATGAATAGGCAAGGATGATGGATACTATATTGATGATGATGGGTTTGCAAGATTGAGACTGACAGAGTGATAAGATGCTAGTAGGATATCAACTAGGGATCTGACCAATGGGATGAGTGATAATGAATTAGGATGATAGGATGATGTGGATGATAGGACTAGTTCAAAACCTTTAAACTAATTTATCAAGGTAGAATGGTAGGTGATTACATGATGAATGTGATTAGGATAATAAAATGATGATGGATGATGATAAAGGATGAAGTAAATGGGATGGTGATGTTCTAAACTTGTATGTGACTTAAAGAGATAATTAGGATAAGATAGGATGTGGTTAGATTATATGGGTGATCAATACATGGTCAATAAAATATATGAGGGATAGAGTGGACCTATGATAAGAAATGGATGATGAGATAATATGTGATTAGGGGATGGTAGGAGGATGATGAATGGTAGGTGGGACTAGGATAATATATGACTAGCAAGATGTACAAGAGAAGCAAAATATGTACAAGAGGGTAAGACTATGATATACAAGATGATGATTAGGATATGTGAGTGATGGGGTGATAACCAAGGATTGGTGGGTATGGTTAGACTAGGAAAATATATACAAAAGGATAATATGTGCAAGATGAGATGTTGGTGATGGGGGGGAATAAGTGGTTAAATAAAGATGATTTGGATAAAAGGATGTACAAAGGATTAGTTTATACTATGGGATAATGATACAAGGATGTACAAGATAGTAAGATGACAAGGATATATACAAAAGGATGTTGTGATAAGGATATATAATATGGGTCCAAAATGATATGTACAAAAAGATAATGGGATAACGGTAGTCAAGGTGAAATATAGGTGATGGGATAATGAGACAAGTTGATAATTAGGATTTATGTATGTAATGGACTTAGGACAAGATGTGGATGACAAGGTGTGACTAGGATATATGACAATGATGAGTGGGATATGACTAGATTAAGATAGGGGATGAGATAAGACAATGGTAAAGGATATATAAATATAATATGTAGAATGGTATGATGACTAAGATGTGTAAGATAATGATTTAGTGATGAGGGGAGAATGATTAGGCTAAGATGGGATGAACACAAGATGAGAGGGGTTAGGATAACTGGATGATGTCAAGGGTATGCAAATTGATATGTACAAGAGGATACTAGGTTAAGGATGAATAAGATAGAAGGTATAGGTTGATGGGGATGTGACCTAGAATGGGATGAAGATAAGATGGGAGATGGTAAATAAACAATAGGTATAAGGGGATGATGATAAGGACGATGATGATTAGGATAGGTAAGCAGATGGGGTGAGAACTAATGATGAGTGGGTATGGTTAGACTAGGATGGGATAGGTATAAGATGGTAGATGGGGATAATTACAAAGATAAGGGTATGACATATAATGTGGGGATATGGTTAGGTTAGGATGGAAGATAAATAATTTGAGGGATGGGATAAGGATATAAGATGACTATAATGTACAAGATAAGATGTGGTTGATGGGAATGTGGTTAATGATTAATGGTTAATATGGGAGATGACATGGGATAAAGATAATATGTATAATGATAAGATGGCAAGGATGATGACTAGGATATATACAAAGGATGATAGGATAGAATGATGTGGAAATGATATGCAATATGGTACATGTAAAGGACCTAGATAGATATGGGTAGGTGAATGTTGACTCAGCTCACAAACAATATGGGTTTAACACAACACACACCCAAGCAAGCAAGTCACAACCTATATTTAGTAAAATGATGGCTGTGTAACCTGATGCCCACACCATCCAACGGTTTCATAGGTGAGGCTGTAGGTTGGTGATCTATTATGGTATCGAATAAAAATGAAATTAGTTTATAGGTAATTTTTTATCTCCCAAGAAAAATTGTAAAGATGTAAGGGAGAGAGCATATGTCAACCATAGCCCTAGATAATAAATAAGTAAAAAGATTAATGTATTGATTAAATTAGGATGTGTGATTATATATAAGAAGTAAAGACACAAATATACAAGCACACAACAAGATGATACAAAAAAAAATGATTAAAAAAAATGACTTTGAGAGTGCCAAATGGTTCTTTGACTAGCATCCTGCAAGCACACGAGTTAGTAGTTTGATATGGCACTCAAAATAGGGATCTTACAAGGTAAATGTTAGTAGTTTTCATGATTTTTTGCAAACTCACAAATACACAGTGCAATCTTGCAACCATAAACTACAATATCATGATTGGGGGGTCATAATCACTACTTATGAGTGGTGATATTGCAATTAAGAGATAAGCAGTGAAACTATGGTTATGTGGATAATACCACAACTTGAACCAACATATCACTAATAATTCTAAAATTTATAATTGTGGTTTTTTCATAAATCACAAAACTGTGACTGGGGACTATAAAACTATGACTATCAGTAAATCGATGTTGTGATATTGTAAGAAATGACAAAACTTTTAGATTTTTAGATTTAGATTTTTGACATAGATAGATCTTTATGTAGGTTATGATAGATTGATTTAGATGCAAAAAAATTATTATATACAAATGATCATGATAAACTAAAGACTAATATTTTTGATATTTTCAAAGTTTTTGACTTAAGATGTATTAAAATGATATTTTAAATAAAATTAAATAGAGTCAGAATGTTAAATAAGTGATTTTTAGTCTAAATCTACTCTATAAGATTACAAATGACAATTTTTGAAAATATAATTAGCTATAAAAATTGACAAAATCTAGGCCAAATGACAAAGTCATGACTAGGGTTTCAATACTGCAGTTTACTAGGATGATATTGCAACTCTGAGAAAGTCAAGACTTGTAAGTTTGTTGAAAATCAGGAAAGGGGTGAGTCTTGATGTGCCTTGGTCTTCAAATGGTTATGCCTTCTCTGCTAACCCTATAGATCACACAAACTAAGCAAAAACCAGATAGAGAAAAAAATTTGATACAAAATTGGGGTTAGGTGATAGGTATGAGTATAAAGCAAAAACACCTAAAATATTGAACAATAAGTTATATTTATGCCAAAATCCTCTTGTGAAAATACAAACCATTAGAGTAGAATAAAACAGATCAAATGATAGAGGTAAATCATTAGGATAGTTACAACAAATGACAATACCATAACTTTCAACCACAATCCCATGATTATCAAGATAATATCAGTACTGGGAAAGTCATGATATTGTGGCTTTGATTTTGCCCGATAAGCTTTCTTCTAACTCCATTCTTTTTCCTAGTTCCTACACATATATTTTTAAGATTTTATCAATACACAAAGGATCCTGCACAATAAGCACACAAGGGGTTAAATAGGATGATAATCAACCAAAGACATCGATAACCCTACGCCTTTATTTGGACCTGACAATATCATGACTATCAACAATGATATCATGACTTGAAGGATAAAGTAATGACTAGGAGAGTCGTGGTATTGTCAAAAATAAGTACCTATAATACAAACTATTAATGGTTAACAAAACCATGACTTGGATTGATAATACCATGATTAGCCCAACAATATCATCACAATCGAGTTATTGTATTGTTGAATAATAAAAAAATTGCATGATTAATAAAAATAGTCAGCAGTTAAGTGGATGGTTAAAGTAATATCACAACTAACTATGACAATATCGCTACTGCTCAACACAATGTCATGATTACTAGTGTAATGTCAAGACTGCAACCTGTGCGTGTAAAATTTTAAAAAAATTAAAATTTTCTTGATTCAAATGACCCTACAGGCTAGCAAAAACACAACTAACAATCAAAATGAATTAATTTTGGAGCAAACGTCCAACTTTGGTCAACAAAATGTAGATAAAATTTGAGCTCTATATGGATTTAACAATGCAAACTCCAAACTCAAATATCAACCACTAGGTAAGATGATAAAAGCCATTAGAATCTAGATGTCATTAGATGAATGCAACATTCAATCCTACATTTAAATCCTAAGTGATTCACATCATGATTAAACAAAATAGAAAAGACAAGAGGATTGGGATGAATTTACCTTAGACTCATTTTTACATGGATGCTTTATCAAAAAAATTGATGATGGATTCAATGGATGTTTAGACATGGATTGGGTATGAAAATTCAAGTTAGCTTCTATGGAGGAAGAGCCTTACTTATATAGATTTGGGAGGGAAGATCAAGGGTTGATATTCAAAGTTGGATGAGGAGATCCAGTGGATGGGGACTATCCAAAGAATATTAAATACCTTAGAAGTCTCTAGTTTAGATACTTCTAGACACTTGGAAGAGCTTCTCCAATTCTAGAGACTTCTTGATTATCTTAGGGATAATGAAGGATTAGGTGGGAGTTAGATAAGGATTAGGTAGCTGATTAGGGACTAGCGATGTAGGAAAGGCTAGGGTGTATGTTATTAGGTGGGTAGGTGGGGTTATAGGAATTTAAAATTTTTAAATAATAAATAAGTAGGATTATGATGGGATAATGGGGATTAAGAAGAATTAATGAATGAGTGGGATTAGACTAAGGATAGTGAATGAAGAATGATTGAAAGGGGATATTAGATAAATGATTAAGATGGCGTTAAATTAGCAAAATTAAAGGGGATAATCAAAATTAGTTTCGATTAATATGAATATTATTGATAGTAATGAGCTGAGCAAATTATAGGTACATATAGATGCTTTAAAAGACTGAGCTTAATTTGTCTTTACTCATTGTTAGTTCTTTAGGATAAGTCAAGATCTTGTAAGTAAATAAATAAAGGTAATTGTTTATTAATAAATGGATAAATAGTTTTCTAATTATTTTCAAAATAAGATAACTAAATAATTAACTACTATTTACATGTAGAAATAAATATAATTTTCCTGATTTATTATTAAAAATTAAGATAATTTAATGGAATATAATGCATATTAAAAACTAAATTTACATGCTAATGTAATCACATACAAGATTTTCTTAATCATGCACTAAAATTTAACATTTTTAAATATAATGTGCACGTGTGTAGGGTCACTAGCAATTCCTCTATCATCGCCCAATTGTCCCATCTAGCCCATCTTCTCTGATGATTCTCTCCCTCATCAAACTTTGAAGGTAGGATCTATCTTGCATCCACCTCACAATAAGTAGTTGACTAGTCTAAGTCATCATTTAATGTAATATCCCCTACCAATAGGGATATATGAAAGACCCAAAACTCTGATACCAAAGACCAAAGCTCTGATACCACTGTAATATCCCCTTCAATCAGGGAATATAGAAACATATAAAGCTCTGATCACAGATACAAACTTGCAGAATACTTTCAAAAAAGCATACACAAATCACAGTATAATCTCTCAATAGCAATTAAAGATCACATTACTTGTTCTTCTGGACGATTACACAATTGAGTCTCTATTATACAAATAAAAGAATATTAAAATCTGGTCTTAAAAACCCTGAATTCATGAAACTGGGAAATAACTTGCAATTCTGGAGGTCTCGGCCTTTCTGTGTCGACACACAGGCGCCGTCGTCGGTCGATATATCACCGACGTCGGTCACTGTCGGTCGGATTTCTGCCGACGTCGGTCTTCAGTCGACCGATGTCGGTCACTGAAACCCTCTGTCTGCCGAGGTCGGTTCCTACACTGATCTGTACGGACCTGTACGGACTTGGTACGGCCGCCAACCTGTCTCTTCTTAGCCCCTGATAGCTGAATACCCTGATCTCACAAGTATAGATTCTAACACAAGATCTATCTCTGTATGACTTATTGGATCAAAACTAAATAAAGAAAATACCTGGAAAGCTCTGTGATAAACTTCTGTGTGAAGTTATCTCTCAACCCTGGAATTTTGTGATAACTTCTGGTTGAAGCTATCTCTCAGATCTGTATCTCTGTGATAACTTCTGGATGAAGCTATCTCTCAATTTGGCAATAAATCAGCTAATATCTCACAGCCTCTAAATCACACACAATGAAGAGGGAACGTTCTTCACTGCAATGGAATCCTGGAACCCTTGGCTCAGTCTTCACAGAAGAATTACTTCAATTTTCAATAATCAATGATCTATGCATAATCAATAATGGCCTCCATGAGAAACCCTTATACCCTCAAAAAGATATGCTTGCCCTAATTAGGGTTTTCTTAAATTAGCATTAGGGTTTCTAATTTAAAATTAGAGCAAATCATTAATAATTAATAATTAATTATTAATGAGACCAAATAATTAATATTTGATTAAATCAATCAAATATTAATATCTCCCTCAATATACGTCGGATCCTCAACCCGATCGAAGCAGGTGAATCAGGGGGTGATTCCGCATATAACCATACCACAATAAAGGCGCTCCGCTGCATATCAAATATCCCTAAAAAGTAGGGGCTCAGGCCAAATGTGTCTGAAATACCCTGAATGAAAATCAAATGTAGAAATCTTGTGAATCAAAGTCGATCCAAGCTCCATTATGACCCTCTATCCATCATATTAGCCTACGAAGGTCGCATAATAAGCTAATCATCAAGCCTGTCAATGTCCACGAAAAAGGGGACATGACATTTAATCAACCAATGATACAAAACTAATAAATATACATCCTTAATATACAGAATAATTAAAATAAAACTATCACATTATGTATAATAATCAACAATATCATTGTCCTATACCAATATGTGTCAAAATACTCAAATCAAAGCAATTATAGTTAGTTAATAACCATATTAATCCATAGATTAATTATAGGGTGAAATCAGGATGTGACATTCTCCCTCCTTAAAATTGTTCATCATCCCAATGAATCTTATTCAAATAAAAGTTCTGAATAACAAACAGAGTTTAATAATATAAAATTATAGTACCAAGTATCAAATCAAGCAAATAAATATGAAATTTTACTTGAAGAACTCATACTAACTCTCCTAATTAGCACTATTGTTAGAGTATTGGTCTCATAAGACCCTACTATGTGACATTTATTTTTATGTAAACAAGTTTTGTGAATGTCACTTATGCTAATTGGTTCTATCATGACCACCCTAGGGTCTATAACTGGCAAGACAAACCTATAATAACTCAGTAAAAGTCTCTCTAACTTTCCAAAAACACATGAGATCATCAAAATCCAAAATAAATGACCAAAGAGAGTTCCACAAAACCTTCCATCCCCTCTACACATCTATGTTTTTTAGAGAGTGTATTTCTCATACTAGAGAAAATTTTTTAGGGAACCTAGCAAGAATGATGTGTATATGTTAATATTATTGCTACTGTACGTAGCTTCAGATAAGTATAACATGCCAATACTATACTACTTAATCGAAGCTCCTGACAAATAAGATGATGAATAGGAACTAGTAATAATGTATACAAAATCATGTAATACCCATCCACATGGAATACCCATCCATAATATACATGTGTATGGCCATACGATTGAATATGACAAATTCTACCTATCAAATTCTAGATTCAAAAAGTTTGTCTATCAAATCCAACTCAATACCAATAATCTGATTCAATGTGAGGTTAAGTAGGATATCGTCATATTACTTAGAACTCACGTTTCTAATTTACCACTCTTCCCTTAGGTTTCCACAACTTAATGATCTCCTAATGTGAATAAGGTTATATGAAACATAAATCTATACTAATAGATCATAAAAAGCAATATTATATGTTAAATAGTTATAAATGTACTAACATACCTACAAAAAAAAATTATAATCATCCCAAGATTGTATCAAGTTGCCACTAGCTAAACATAAATAGTATCATATTTCACAGCTTAACCTATAATATTATATTCATATTTCAGTGGAAATAATGTCAAAATTATCATAACATACAAAGGCTAAGGATTATAGCGTCCTTACAATTTTAAAAATGAGACAATGTCTCCTTGCTTGCATGACTAGCACACAACAAGTTAAAAAGTTTATCTCAACCCTTTTAGACTACCAAGATGTTTTGCGTATCTTATACCTTACTTTTTCTTGGTAAAAGGTACATATAAAACTCTTTAAAATAACATGCCTCTAAAAGAGAATAATATCAATCTAAATAAAGGTATATAATAACATAATAATTATAATCAACTATAATTAATATGAATTCATGTTAGCCACTCTTCGTGGTCATGTACATAAATTGGATAAAATAGTAACTCTATTAAGTCACAAAGTGGAAAAATAGAGAAATAACATCTCAAAATCAAATCTCATACATACCTTTACATGGTGAAAGGGAACACCGTAATACACGTTGCCATACACAATTCACTTACCAAATTTGCAAGAGTAGAATCATAACCTACTTCCACAACTGGAAATAAAATATTAACCACAAGGATGCATCAATCCATCCAATCCTACAACTTTTCTCAACAAGAATTAATAAACACTATCCCACGAGGTCAAGGGAATAAGATCAAATAACATTTCAGAAATAAGTTTTCGCTTAAGGAAACACTAAATCAACATCCTCAAAATAACAACTCATCTCTCAGTTAATTAAGAGATATAACACTTCTTATCAAGTCTATATAAATACAAGGATGTTAATCTATATAACAAGCTCCTAACATAAATGAATATCAACCAAGACATCTTCATTCAACTACAAAAAAATTCCCACCGCACTAGGTGGTGTCAATATAGAATGGTCTTAAAGGATTCCCACTCTTAGGATCTATGCAAGTAAGACACATTACTAATGCATAAATATATAAGTGAGAATCACTCCATGCTTTTAAGACACTCACAACACAAATGATGAAGGTGATTTGATTACCATAAAAGATGTAATTAAAATCAAGGTGTTCAATCTAAATATTGAAAATATGGTAGGAAACTCTTGTTCATAACTCAATAACTAAGCTATGCTCTTTACCTACCTAAAGCACTTTATAAAACCATCACCAATGATACACTCAATAAACCAACCCTTTAGCAGCTCCAAGGGGGTAGGAATGCTCTAAGGTACATACTCAATGCACCATGCATATTGTTTCATTTCTCCTCTTTGTTAAACAAAAAGGTATAAAAACACTAATGGACTCATTAGGTCCTAGATTTCAAGCCTCAGCTCTAATACCACATGTTACAACCCCTCAAGTTGTACTTATAATAATGTAGTAAAAAAAATTTAAAGACTAATTACTTAAAAAATAACCAAATAATTCAAAACATAAATACTTATAAAATCAAATGTTGAAAACTATATATATATATATATATAATTACAACTCCAAGGAAAGTAAATACATTAGGACATAGCTACAACTAGTCCACTAATACAGCAACTATTTTTCAAATATAAAAAATATAATATAATTACATTTCCTTCAGGCATTCACCTAACACAATAAATATATACCAAGATTTTTGAATTTCGAGTCGAATCGACTCATGTATTGCTGAAAAATCTCAAGTGTAGTCTCCAAGTAAGTACTAAATTGGGGAAGAAGATCATCATCTGAGCACTTTTCTACACTAACCATAGACCAATGATCCTGTACACAATCCTCTATCAAGTAATGGCCCTCCCTTAATGGATAGGTAGATGGAATGGTGCAAGAATCCAGAGAACAATCTAGTACCCATGTATGTATGATGTCATATAATTAAATATGTAATGTATCATAGAAAACTTGATCTATTATAATATATCACACTAACATGTAAATCATACCTACCAAAATATAATGTCTCACTAAACATTATTTAACCAAAAGATTCATACTAATTACTTCCTCATAATAATTATATTACATCAAATTCTAAACAAGGAGTAAGCAAAGTATACATTTATTCATCTATGCATGAATGAGTCTTACATTAAAATTAATCTCCAAACTAGAAATAATGATCATTTTTTATACCACATGGGTAAAATATACATTAAGCTATAGATTCTAACTACTATAACAAGTCCATACAACTTCCCCCATGATAACATGTATTATCATGGTCTAATGACTTAAGACATAACTACTAGTTTTTCATAATCAATCATACCAGTAGTCATAAATATAGGGAATCATAAGCTTTTATTCAAGCATTTATATATAACAAATCAATTCATACAAAACACATAAAATTATAATCATTCATTTACTCTCTCAAATTTTTATGCACGCATACAAGATGTCCTACTAACTATTACAAATGTATTGCTCAAGTAATAACCAACACATACATTTAACCAATCAATGTAGGTGGGAGTCTAGGCATACATTTATAATATGCACCATTTGGGTACATATATTTAAGCTAAAATAATCTATGATATCCCATGTTATCATAGCTCATTGTGCTTGAGCATCCTACTCAAACATGAACAATCAACCTTACATTATAATTATTAAACAAGTAATTATAGGTTTATACTATCTAGGTATACCTTATATTATATTACATAATAATAATCAGATGAAAACATAATCTCAAGGCACACATCTCAATGCATTATTTTATTCTAGGAATGTCTAATCACTTGCATATAAAATACTCTCACAAAATATAATGCACATAATTTTTCATCTTTACAAGATGTTACAAAATTTGACCCGACTGACATGTTTTCATAACATTACTGTGCTACAAATATACTATTTGTCTTTATTATCATTCTAGGTAAAGTCATAGTATAAATTTAGATCATATAGTTATATCTCTAAGGATATAGTATTAATCCAACAAAAGTATAATACCATTACCATAGGAATGTCCAACTTTGCTATAGTTTACCCAAATTATACCAATATTCTTACTACTATAAAACTCTAGCACAATCCTCATATGGAAATGGCTTACAAGAATAAATAGTTGTCTCAACCACTGATTGATAAAACTCAACAATTAATCTAGCTCACATATATTTATGTTGTATTACGTCCATCATTTTACTATTTCTTACCAAATCAAGAATACCAAATGATCCAACACTGATTTTTTATCAAAGTATGTGTTAATAAATAAATCATTTGATATTTTTCTTATTTTCTATCCTCATAAGGACCCTATGATAATCATGTTGATTAATTAGTATGCAACTCGAGCTGGCAATGCAATTCATAAATCCGAGGCAAAATTAAAGTTCCATCGAACATTCGATCTTGCATTAAAGGAGATACATAATTTTCTTTTGTTAAAAAGACTTCAATGTTCCACTAAATACTTGGAGTTTTATTTAATTGACTCAATAATACTTATAATTGGCTCAGCAATACATATAGTGTATATTTTCATTAACATAGTGTTGCATGTAACAATAATAACTCAACACTATATAAACTCAATGTTATTTTATTGTCACTCAACATTATATTTATTATAAACTCAACATTATATAAATTTAGTATTATATAAACTCAACATTATTTTATAATATCTCAACTTTATATTTATTTAAACTCAACACTACACTTGTTTAAGGTTGAAAGTCATGCAATTCAAGTAACAATGCCTAATGCAGTATTTTATTTCTTTGCAAACAATTGTTTTCTAAAATTTCTATTATCTTCTGAACCGAGCATACAAAGGATTCCAACATTGACTTTGGAGCAAGGTAATATAGTATGATAATCATGCTTTATACATAAAGTTTTAAGTATATACACAACAAAAACTATTTAAGCACAGTGAACTCAATTTGAATTCATTTTAATACTCAGCGAATTCATAATATTTACACCATAGATTTCATCATTTTCAATGGATATATTCATAGAGATTTCTAATTTTATATTATCATCTCAATTATACTTGCATTTTTAAGAAAGAACTTGGCATCTTTTTAAGTGACTTGACATCTTAGCAAGTGACTTGGCATTGCAATTATGACTTGACATTTCAATTTATGACTCTAAGCATTTCAATTTATGACTCTAAGCATTTCAATTTATGACTATAGTGATTTGTTTTATGACTTCAATGATTTCAAATTAAGACTCAACTTTCTAATTTTTGATTCAGTCTTCATTGCAAATACATGTTGCATTATATTATGTTCATAGCCTTTTCCATATAATACTTTTGCATTTCTATACAGCATGTCATTTAGTGACTCGTCATTTTAATTATAAGCTCAGTGATTTCCATGACATGGCATTTTATCCTATCCTATATGATCAATGATTTAATGATCAACTTTGTAATTTTAAAGCCCATGCACTTTGTTTCAACGAATCAAAAAATTCATTTGTATACTAAGTGTTTAAATATATACCTAGATTTTATGCTCAATATACTTAGTGTTTTACCATTGCATATTTAATATTTTGTTTAATACCAGGCATTTGACTATATTTTCAACACTACCAAGATGATGATAATGATATTAGAAAAGAGGCATTACTATTAAAATAAGATGCAAACTCTAATTATAAAGTGCAAGTCTGATATGGTCAAATAATAGATGCAGACCAAATCCTCCATTTAGTACATGGCAAAATATATAAACATGACTCTGGCTTATTTGCTATTTTAAAAAGGATAAGACATAACCAGAATAAAAATGTAACCTATATTATTTGCAGTCTAATAGACCAATATGAAATGCATGTCTCTAATTTTGAAACTCAAAGTCTAATGATAAAGATATCATAGATAAAATATTTTACATAGAAATATAATTTGCATGTTAAGTTGTGGAGCTAAAAGCTTCACCAAGATGCAAACAGGAGAAGTTAAGGAGGATCCAGAGTTGTGGGGAGTTGCTGAATCAGTTGCAGGAAAAATGGCATCAGTCTTATCAACCGACGTCGGTCAGACAGCAAAGAGGAAGCAACCGGCATCGGTCACCAGTCGGCCGACATCGGTCATGGAGGAGCCGACGTCGGCAGCCTGTGCGAGAACAGGCAGTTTACATGACGAATTCGGGAGAGTCTATTTTTGGACTGTTAGTTTGCATGTTGAAGGCTAGTCGTAGTCTTGAGTTGCGAGTCTAATTATTGTAATTAGGTTAGTCTAATTATTGTAAGCATGAGATCTATATATGGACTCATGAGCTGTATTGTAAACTTGTGCTAAAAAGCCATTGGGCTTGTAGAGTGAGCTAGTGTAGTTCCTCCTAGTTACCAATAGTGGTACTGAGAGTGTATGATCAGAGAGAGTTGCAGGTTGTGCAAGTTCTTGGAGAAGATCCACCGAGGTACTAGTTGAAGAATCATAAAGACTTGGTGAGGCAAGGACAAGGGTTCTTCAGGTGTGTAGAAAGACATCTACATGGTGAGTATGATCTAGTTATTTGCAGGTAGCAGCAGAGAGTAGGGGATCTACGTGAAGTACAATTGTGTACTTGGTGAACTGGCAGCATGTTACTAACTGGTTGGAGAGGTGAACATCAATTCTATATTGGAATTGATTGTTGTGACCAAGAGAGAGAGGGAAGAAGGTCTTGAGGAGTGGCGAACCTTTGAGGTGGAGGAAGAAGTGGCATCTTCCTTATTGTATATTCTTCTGAGTGATTATTAATACAATTGTGTATTGTCTCTCAATTCCTGTGTTATTTCATATTTCTAGTTACTTGTTGATTCTGGTTAAATTCTGTGATTAGTTGCTAATACGAGAAGTAATCATATGTGCTCTAATTGGTAGAGCAAGATCCCTGACAAGTGGTATCAGAGCCTCGGTTGTAGGTTCAAGAGCTGATACCAACAAGTGGTATCAGAGCTTTTGGTTGGGTTGACTAACAGGTGGTTTTAGATCTGGTAGTGTTTGTTGATTACAGGTCACTCACAGGGGTTTCAGATTGAGTGGGAGTATAGCAATGGCAGAAGAAAGTAAGCTACGAATGGAGAAACTGAATAGCACGAATGGTCTGATTGATGGAAAGAAAGAGCAGGTAAAAAGAGATTGTTGGTTGGTAGCAGATCAACTTGTGGAAGCATATGTTGCAGGTAATATTGCACAAGATGTTCTGGATAAAGTGGAATCTTTGTTTATAGATTCTTTTGCCCTTTTCCATGCAGCCCAAAATAGAGCATCTTTTCATGGGTATGTCTTTGGAGACCTTGGAGAGACTTATTTAGGGGTTGGAGAGCCTTGTCAGATTATTGACGAAGGGGAAGTGAAGCTGAAATTGCAAACGGATGACACACAGTGGTTGAAGGAAGTCATGCAGGTACCAGTCTTGGAGATTAGTCTAATTTCTTCAAAAAATTTGGGTGATGAGAGATGCACTGTAACTCTCACAGTGGATATACTTGAATTAGATGGTGGTAAGAAAGTAGGTATCCTTTATCTATCTACTTATATTGTTGATTCACCTTCTGTTGTAGAGATGTGGCTTCATAGGCTTAGTCACATATGTAGGAGGAGAATGTAGGCTCTGAAGCAGAGGTCAGATGTCTTTGACAAGCTAAAGAACTGGAAAGCCTTGGTGTTCATGGAGGAGATGACGAACAGAGATCAGGTGAGGAAACTAAATTATTTTGAGTAGAGCAGGTTGATTTGATCAGGATTTTGATCCATGGAGAGCTCGCGGGTAAAAAGTTATCACTCACAGATGAACACAGGTACCGACGTCGGTCATACAGTAACTGACGTCGACAGGATAAATATTGACGTCGATCATAAGGACCGACGTCAATAAGAGGGACACCGGCATCGGCCAGAGAAATGACGTCGACAGTCAGGTTCAGTACAGGGAGCCGACATCAGTCGAAAACAGACTGGGAGATGGCCAAGATCAGTCACTGGTACGGATAGTGGGCAGATAGCAAGTCTCAAACGCTCATGTCAAGGTCAAAAAGGGTAAGTGAACCTCATATTCATTGTTCACCTTCTTTATATTGCTTTTTTGATAGTCAAGAAACAGGAAGATGGAAGAGGCAATGCAGGTAGAGTCCAGATACAGTGGGAGCTTGGCATGGATGAGGAGTGTGAGTCCTTGGAGAAGAACCAAACAGGTATTTGTTGGTAGATTTGTCAGCTGGAAGTAAGCACTGAGAGACAGAATGGATTCCCAAGTTAAAGAAGAGAGTGGACGGATACATGAGACAGAAGGCCAAAGCTATGGTCTTGAAGAAGCTGTAGGACAGTGGTACAGGTTTTGACAGGTGGATGACTAAGCATGGCTTCAGTCAATGTCAGTGTAACTATTGTGGTTTTATCTTACCAGGTAGATGATGGTCACAACATCATCTTGTTTCTGTATGTGGGTGATTTACTAGTAGGTTTGTACATACAAGTATTTGTTGAGCTAAGGGTAAGGTTAGTTCAGAGGTGTGTCATGAAGAATTTGAAGCAGCAAAATTCTTTGGCATAAGAGACATGGAGATTTGATCTCCAGTGGGAGCTGATGTGAAGATGGTGTTGGTGGGGTTCATGACGCAGGTTGCAGAATCAGAAAGCACACCAAGGGCTGGACAGTTCAAGCTTAGCTTGAAACAGGGTTCGAAATCACATGAGGTCTAGTGTAGACCTAAGTTGTTTTCCCAAGCAGTGGGGGTTGTCAGAAAGTATGGAGCCGATTTAGGGAAGGAGTACTGGAGGGCAGTTCAGTGGGACTAGTAACAGGGATTCTTGTTATGCAGGGTCAAGTTCTTCACTACATGGATATGTAGGTTCGGATGTGGCAGGTTACTTGAATGACAGGTATAGCATCACAGGTTGTGTGGTGGTTGGTCTTTAGGGTTGATCTTGAAGAGGAATACAAGCCAAGGAATAATTTAGACAGTGTACAGGTATAGGTACAGGTGCATCTATTTATCTCCAAGTGGGAGATTGTTAAGTTGTGGAGCTAAAAGCTTCACCAGGATGCAAACAGGAGAAGTTAAGGAGGATCCAGAGTTGCGGGGAGTTGCTGAATCAGTTGCAGGAAAAATGGCATCGGTCTGATCAACCGACGTCGATCAGACAGCAAAGAGGAAGCAACTGGCATCGATCACCAGTCGATCGACATCAGTCATGGAGGAGCCGACGTCGGTAGCCTGTGCGAGAACAGGCAATTTGCATGACGAATCCGGGAGAGTCTATTTTTGGACTGTTAGTTTGCATGTTGAAGGCTAGTCGTAGTCTTGAGTTGCGAGTCTAATTATTGTAATTAGGTTAGTCTAATTATTGTAAGCATGAGATCTATATATGGACTCATGGGCTGTATTGTAAACTTGTGCTAGAAAGCCATTGGGCTTGTAGAGTGAGCTAGTGTAGTTCCTCCTAGTTACCAATAGGGGTACTGAGAGTGTATGATCAGAGAGAGTTGCAGGTTCTGCAAGTTCTTGGAGAAGATCCACCGGGGTACTGGTTGAAGAATCATAAGGACTTGGTGAGGCAAGGACAAGGGTTCTTCAGGTGTGTAGAAAGACATCTACATGGTGAGTATGATCTAGTTATTTGCAGGTAGCAGCAGAGAGCAGGGGATCTACTTGAAGTACAGTTGTGTACTTGGTGAATTGGCAGCATGTTACTGACTAGTTGGAGAGGTGAACATCAATTCTATATTGGAATTGATTGTTGTGACCAAGAGAGAGAGGGAAGAAGGTCTTGAGGAGTGGCGAACCTTTGAGGTGGAGGAAGAAGTGGCATCTTCCTTATTGTATATTCTTCTGAGTGATTATTAATACAATTGTGTATTGTCTCTCAATTCCTATGTTGTTTCATATTTCTAGTTACTTGTTGATTCTGGTTAAATTCCGTGATTAGTTGCTAATACGAGAAGTAATCATATGTGCTCTAATTGGTAGAGCAAGATCCCTAACATTGCAAAACCTACCTTGTATGAACTTGCCTGGTAAAAGAATAAGCTTACTATTTCTTGCTTTCTTCCACTTTTCTCCAAAATCCTCCTTTTCTTCTTCTCCGTGTTTTTGTATATCCCTTTCTATTTTTTATTTTCTTTTATTTATAAAACTCATTTCACATCATTATGTTGCACTATTCACTTTTCATGCATTTTCTCTTTTAGTTTGCCATCCATATGTAGCATTCTTTTATCAAATCAACTTTCTTAACTAATATTAAATCTCTCAATTTGTTCAACATTATGCCACTTTTCTTAAGTTATTTAAAACAATAGACTAAACTAATCAAATTAAATAAAGATATATAAATTTATCTTTTAATGCAATCTCAAGCATGCTTTAAAATACTAAGCTTAATTTGTCTTTACTCACTATTATATCTTTAGGATAACTCAAGATCTTGCAAGTAAATAAATAAAGGTAATTGTTTATCAATAAATGGATAAATAGTTTTCTAATTATTTTCAAAATAAGATAACTGAATAATTAACTATTCTTTATATGTATCAATTAATATCTATTTTCTTAATTTATTATCAAAAATTAAGATAATTAATTTAAAGGAATCTAATGCATATTAAAAACTAAATTTACATGCTAATGTAATCACATACAAGATTTTCTTAATTATGTACTAGCATATAACATTTTTAAATCTAATATGTGTGTGTAGGGTTACTACCAATTCCTCTATCATCGCCCAATCATCCCATATAACCCATCCTCTCTGATGATAGTCTCCCTCATCAAAATTTAAGGGTAGGATCCTGCATCCACCTCGTAACAAGTAGGTAGTTAATTTGAGTCATCAACTAATCAACCAATGATGCAAAACTAACAAATATACATCCTCAATGTATGAATAATTAAAATACAACTATCACATTATGTATAATAATCAACAATATCATTGTCCCATGCCATTATATACCAAAATGCTTAAATCAAAGCAATTATAATTAGTTAATAACCGTATTAGTCCATGGATTAATTATAGGGTGAAATCAAGATGTGACACTTACATTTATCTTGTCAAAAATAAATGATAATATCTATGCAAATAACATTGAAAGTAAGTATATAAATACATAAAAGGACAAATATCACCTCAAAAATAAGACACCAAGAGAATGCAAGACATAATTTGTTGAGTGGGGAAACCAAATTAACGGAAGGAAACCCTACATCTAGTAAGAAGGCTTATAATAATAATATACGAGATTACAATCTTCATAAATAAGGGAGAAGAGATGAGAATACTAGTGGGACTCAATCCATAATCAAGTGTTTTAAGGTGTTCTAGTGTAGAATAAGAGAGGAGATGGCTAATAAAATAGAACTAGGAATAATAGATGAGTTACAAAGAATATCCATCGTGACCTTACACAACCTTTTTAGTGTGTGCCTAGTGTCACTAATCCCCATAATGTCAAGGGGAGTGTGTGATAGGTATGGGAGGAGTTACATGTGACATGGAACTCCAAAAATCACTTCAAAAGGGATAAAAGATGTGTGACACCTCATAAAATCTAAATTATGTGAATTAAAATCCTACATAATAAAAAAACATAGATACACTTAAATTTACTTAGAATAATAAGGTGAACCCAAATGAAGATTAATCTCCAATAGATCTTCATTACTACAATCCAATTGGATGTTGTCCCTGTACTATTTCATATTCCATAAATAAAGCACTACAATCAACATTTAATATAGCCATAAACAAATTCTCAAAATTGATGCACTCTAAATATTTCTATTACCTACATATATTAGAGCCACATCATGGCTCTTGTATTTGTTTATGCTATTGAGAGATCCAAGATAAACTTTGTTGTGTTAAAGTCATGTTTTCTTCTCGATGCAAATTAATACATCTACTATTTTGCATGGTATGTAATATTTGTGTAGATACTTATATTTAGACTAGGGTATTTTTAGATGTCAGTTTGTATTGATTTAAGATATTTTGTTGTGTTGATTATTGATTCATATTAGGTTGTTATTTGCATGTTTTCTCATAACACATGCCTTGTTTGACTTGCATGCTTTGTGTTTTCTTTGAACTTTCTCTTTATACTCATCCTAGGTATTTGAGAATACACAATTCAACTTATAACACCTAAGCACCTAACAAATGACTATTTTTTTACTATAGTATTACTCCTAATGATCCTAGAATGTTGAAGACATTGTTTTAGAATTTTCCTAGGTTTTTATTAGGAGTGTGTTGGCACCTTACCTATCCACTTTTTATGGGTCCTTTCATCCCTTATCCCTATTTATTCCTATTTTGTGCCTCATTTTTTTGACTAACCTACCCTTTATGTGTTGGATTATGCACTAATAGAGTCTTGATTTAAACCAAAGAAGTATATATATACATGAGTTCTTTAGTGCATATCTAGGAGGGAGAAGAATGTGATAATAAGACTGATAAGCATCATAAGAGTATGTTTAAAGTGAAAAGGAAGAGAAAAGTCTAAAGATTACCAAATATTTTTATTCTAAGTCTCCATATTACATCATTGCTTTTATCATGTAGTGAAAGAGCATTTAAGAATTGGGGATTGCATAATCACAATTCCTTATTAAATGGAATTGAACATTAATTTCTAAGTTTTAAAATAATAGGGGATTGACTAAAGTAGGTCCCTCATAACTAATCCCATTTTCTATTAATTTCAAGGTGAGTTGATAAAAACAAGATCTCAAGAAAGCAATAGGATATTTCAGTGATCCATAATAAATTATAACAAAGTGAGTGATGATTTTGGAGTACATAAGTAGATGAAGACATTTATGAATTTTTTTATATATATTACACATTTTCTTATAGTGTTTTCTCTCTCCATGAGTGTACACTCTTATAGACACCTAATTTTGTACAAGACCCTTTTTCATTAGGTGTTTTCCATTTTTCATCACACTTGGTCTATATGCATACATTTGGTTATTTTTGGTACACTTTCCCCTCTTGTTAGGCCTCATATCATCATCTATTGATTTGTTTTTTCCCTATAAATTTACTTTTTCTTAAATTTTGTCCAATAATAATATATCCATCAATATAAAATGTATGAAAACCTAGAGATAAACTATTCATTTTCCTTTGTATGGCCTTGGATGCTCCCAAAATATTGGCCCATGATGATGTCCCTTGACTTGTGTATCCTTTATTTTATCCTTTTACTATCTTCTAGGTTTGGACCATGTGTAGATGTGACCTTTGCATAAAATATATATATACAAATGTACCCTTAACCATTTCAAGGATCATTTCATATCCTATGATCTCTTACAAGCCTAGTGTTTCATTCACATTATCAAGTATTATCAAGAAGTGTTCACATCTTATCAAAGGAATCTACAAATTGATTTAATTATTCCCTTATCCACATTGTGAAAAGTTCTTATGCCAAAATAAGATTATATGAATTTGACTATCTAGGGAGAGAATGAGAAGCATATCTCTCACTTGGGTTAGGATTACAGTCACAATCCATTATAAACATATTGTCTCTAATTCCAAGTGTGTAGGATATGTATTTAAAACTCCTTAAGATGTTTCCCAAGCCAAAGGAAATGCACACACTCCTTTTCTTGTGGCATTGTTGTTTATTAAGTCAAACATCAAATGAGAAGTAAAACAAAATACTCTACGTATCAAATTATAAAATGGTAGTGACATCCATAATCAACATTATGTTTGGAAATGTCTCAACTTTACATGAATTTTTTAAAATGACAATTATGTGCAAGTTAGGTGGTGCACAAGGTATTTTTTCAAACACTAGTTTCTTCCAATGTTCCATAGGTTAATTGAACAAGAAAGGATGATTCTACAAAGTTACATGGAGGTTATATTTAATAATTATGCAAGGTTTCCAATATCAAAAAAATATGGTATAGTTTCACATGATGTTTTACATAGTTTCATTTCACTCTAAGATATTTTAAAGTGGAACACAATTGATGAGTTGTGGTAAGGTGTTGCAAGAAGATATGTAACATGTAGAGTAATAAAAGGTTATATAAAGGCACTTTTATACAATCATCTAATTGTATTTTTCATACTAAATAAGTGTTATCAATGTCTTAGTGGCACTCTAACACAAACCTATTAAGGAGTGTTACATCTTAATCACTTGAATCAGTAGTTGGTGAATGCGAATTCCTCTACTATATATATGTTATAAGTGAATCCCTGATAATGTTATGATTATTATAAGGATGATTCAGAATCATATGTGTGAAATCACATGTAATAAAATTTATTCAATGGTAAATACCCAAGGTCAAGTGTGTGAATTGTGTGAAATTTACATAATGTTGAGACCTGGTGTAACATTGTAAAACATTTTAGTTTATGTTATAATCAAGAATAATTTTGTGTTGGGTTTTTTACAGGTAAGGATTTCCTAAGTAATTTTTATATCTATTTGTGTGCTTATAATTATATTTGGATATATAGGATTGGCATAACATAATTATCCTCTATATTTATTTTTCATGCACAAGTTAATTTATAAGATTTGGTATCAAATTTTAGATGTCAGATTTGTAGAAGTTGGAATTAACTTTTGATAGATGGTTTTCTTGAATTAAGAGAGTCTTGTGCAAATAAAATGAATGTAAGCATGAGGATATAAATTAATAAATTTAATGGTTAAAATTTTGAGTTATGGAGAATCAATAAGGAAAATTTGTTGGTAAATAGAGACCACTAGATTATAATTACAGACTCACTATCCACATGAATGAAACTAGAATAATGGGAAAAGGTTGATAGGAAAGTGATAATATATATTAGATTATGTCTACCATATTCAGTACTAAATGTTTTGATTGAAAAGATAGTAAAGCCTCTTTGGGATAAGTTGGGAACATTGTATTAGGCCAAGTCAGTGGTAAATAATATTTTCATAGGGAAGATGATGTACTCAATGAAAATGAGTGATGGTGACTCAATTTTAGAGAACCTAAATTACTTTAACACTGTGGTGAGCTAGATGTCAATTGTGGACTTTAACATGAAGGATGAAGTGTTAGCTCAAAAATTTGCTAGGAGGACAAATTGGTGACTTTGATTCAATAATATGGGAATTGAGTCATTACATTAGTCAACAATCCAGAGATGAAATCCCTCTCCTATTAGTAAGTGAAGCTAGATTTAATGAAAGCCAAAAATGGAAAAGGAGGGGGGGAACTATTCACAATTATTTACATCAAAAATGTTTTTTGTTGGGTGTTTTGTGCTTTTAACCAAAAAGTACAAAAAGGAGATAGAAAGGAAGATAAGAGGAATGATTGAAATGAAGATAAAACAAAGAAAGATATAATGGGATGATTTTATCTAGTTAAACACAAAAGATGCTAAAATAACCCCTAGAAGATGAAGGATGACTCTAAGTGACTAAACACAGAGATTCACTAGAATGGCCCAAGAAGGAGAAACACTATGCTCTTAGAAATATCTTCTCATTTAATGGGTGGTAAAGACATAATTACTCCCTTAGGAGTGCAAAACATAAATTGAAATGATTCTATGATATTGATAACAAACCAAAGGTAACCATCCCATATTTACCCATAAAAGATAATTAAAATATTTTTTAAACACCACTGAGATTTCACATTTATGGAAATAATAGATAGATTCAAAAATAAATTCTAATTTACAATTTACACATTAATAATAATTATGACAAAATTTCAAAAACAAAGTTTTGAATACAAATGAATCATACACACAGTCATAATTTGTGAATTAAATCTAAACATAGTTTGCAAATATTTTCCATTGTGTTGATCTTTGTTGAGTTTTAATAAATATCGCCTTCCAAAAATATGTTTCATAGTTTTTTTAGTTCAAAAAGCCCCTCATAATGAGCCTAACACCCATATTTATAACGTGGGAAGGTGGTTATGGTGAGTAATTATAATCAACCAAAAGTGGTATTTGAATGCTAAGAGTGCTACTTGAGACTACCTATCCGTAGCTTAGCCCTAAACCTATCCTAGAGTTTATTGTCACAATTATATGGCCTTTGTGTGGGCCACAGGCATCCCTAGTCAACCCTAAAGTGGTCTTAAATGCTCATTACCTAATCTTGGCCCTTTAAGTTTAGTGTTCTACCAGTTGGATGCTAACACCATAATAAGGACACTAGCACCACATGGTGCTAGTGTCCCAAAAATGGTGCTAATGTCTTTTACCTTTTTTTTACAAATAGATATCTTCTCAAAACTAGAACCCCCTAAGGTTGTCCTAGACCTCTTTTATCGCCTACACAAGCATCAAAACAATATATATACATGAATTTTATCCCTCTAACCATAAGATGGAAATAAAATGCCAAATACACATTCAAACTTAGAATAAGTTGTGCATAATTAAGGTTATCAATTCTATTCTACCCTACTTCTACATACTACCATCTACAACAGTCCTAAGCTCATATTACCTAGATTTATAGTCTGAAGCACATTCAAGGCACTCAATGCCACTATCATACTAGCTTCACTTTCACTTACACCAACACTTAGGTGGGGAGAAATACATTAGGCTTGATCCCTCTTTGGATTATTTTTATGTAGGTAACTATCTTTATAGTGGGGTATTGGGGATGTCTAGCCTACCCTACTAACAAACACACTTGCATCTCATATCAATTGGATGCCATAGCTATATGGAGTATTAGGGTTTGATCAATAAATTATTCATTACAAACAAAATACAGGGTTTCAAAACTCATACACACAAGAACAGACCCCAAAGATCTGGACACGAGTTAACTTAGAAGCTTGGGATAGTCTTGCACAAAGGACACTACCACCACATTTCTAATAATGACACTATTATCCAATTATTTCACTGCTATCTAAGAGGGGTTATGACATTGGGATCCGATTTATAACATTTATACAAGCTTCTACCTTTGTTTATATCACCCAGATCATCCATCTCAATTTTTTTCCTGATAAGTTATTACTTGTACTATTTATTGTTATTTTTAGAAAGTCAAATCTAGTCAATTCTATAAAAAATTAGTGGATATATTTATTTCATACTATTTTCCTAATTTAGCTGACTCGGATCTTTAACAAGCATAGCATTTACACCTTGTTAACTCCTTAAAAGTTAAGGTGAACCTGACTTACTTTGAACATTGCTCAAACCCTAACCCTAGATGCTCTTAAGGTTTGTATCATTTTGTGTTTATGCCAGATATTAATTCTAAAATCTTAAATTTGTTTCAATATTTATTTTTTAAAATTTTTTTTAGATTAAAATTCTTTAAAGGTTCAAAATATACAATGGTTTGTTTTCCTACTTCCCAAGCTACAATGGTAGAATTCAACAATCGATTTGATGAAACCGATAAGCAACAATTGTAACATTTTATGTCCAAACATTTGGACATGAAAGATAACCTCCAAAAATTTGGATATGCAAGATAACCTCATCAATATTATTCATGAAGAACTTCAAAATTCAAACAATGGTCAATCTTCAACTCCCCTAGATAATAACATTTTTATATCTACATTGGGGCCAACTAAGCTAGCATAACAACCGATTGTAACTCAACTACCTTCAGTGAAATTTACACCTCTTATGGATAGGTAATCTATTCTAGATGTACAATCCCTTGTGCATGAGGTTCATACTCGGAAGGTGGGATCCTCTAGGCCATCACATGCCTTGGATTATAATGTTATCTTACATACATATTTGTCACATCACATAGCAGTAACTCCCTTGCCATCCCAATTCCTAGCACCTAATATTACATTATATGATGATAAGGGTGACTAAGAGCATCATTTCTAAGAATTTCACATAGCATGTTTTCACTATGTGTCTAATGATTATCTAGCCACAAAGTTGTTTCCATGTAGTTTAAAGGATTGTGCCTTACAATGGTTTTGTGATATACTAAATTAGTCTATCACCACATTCAATCCTTTGATAGACATGTTTTTAACACACTTCTCTATAAATATCAGTGACAAGATCTAATATGCTCAAGTTGCACAGTTGAAACAAAAATCAAATAAACCTATTGTAGAATACATTTTATGATATAATACTATCTTAGCTAAATTGACTAGCCCCATAGCAGATAAAGAGTTTCAGGACATCTTCAAACAAAATCTTCTACCAACATTACATGAATCTATCTTTTTAAAGAAGTATCCAACATTCACATATTTGTACCACAGAGTAAAAGAAAGAGAATTCAAACTTCTCTTAATGGGCAAACTAAATTATATAATTGAATTAGAATCAACTGCTAAAAGTTATAGTAAACCTCCATATAAGGTAATGGCCACTAAAAACAAGAGTGATCAAAATGCCATAGTTAATGTAGCTTCAGAACCATCTCCTTGTCTATTTTTATTAGCTCCTCCATGTAAAGTTTTCACCAACCTTCCATAATTGCTAACATGTGTTTTACAACAGCTCTTGGAATGCAATGTCATATCTCTCCCTCCCATTAAAGAGGTTGATACAACATGACTCGATCCAAGTAAATATGATTCTAATGGATTCTACGAGTATCATAGGGTACCAAGCCATACAATAAACATATGCATCAGCCTGAAACATAAGATATAAGATTTGATTGAGGATAAGGCATTGAAAATTTTCTCATACATGTTTTTAAATCACCTAACGAATGAGATAAGGAGCACTTCAATTGTTCACTATGCATATCAAGCACATCCACCCCAACTTCATATCATACTATTATAGATGAGGAACACCCACTACACAATATAATTGGTGTGTATCACACTGTAGTTCCAACTAGACCACTCATCACTTTCTTAGAGTAGGATATTTTTCATGATGATACAAATTTATATGTGATCTTTATATGAGCTTACATAGATTGTCATCCTATCCAAAGAGTTATGGTTGACAATGGGTCAAGCATCAACATGTGCATTATCACACTTTTATAACATTTGGGGTATCTAGAGCAAGATATATCCCCTATAGACACAATTATCAATGTTTTTATTGGTCATGTTCAGAGATCCAGTAGGGAGATTATACTTTCACTATAGGTTAGACCAGTACATGTGGCAACTAGATTCTTAGTTGTATCAAGTATAAGTGTGTTTGATATGTTATTGGGTAGGCTATGGATACAATAGTTATGATTCATCCCATCCATAATGCCAAATGCCTAAAATATATACATGCAAATTAGGTGGTCACAATTGAGGGTCTTCCATATGAGTATCCTCTACCTACTCTACAAGAAGTTACATTGTGGCTACCAGTTATAAGATAGCTACCAGTTACAACACAGGCACTAGTTATAGCATACTTATCAGTCACAACTCTGAGCATAGTTGCTTTTAGTATACCACAGAGTTCCATGGAGCCACAAAATTAGGTGAGGTCTACTCCTATAATGTTTCCACATACACATAATCTCCATTAAAACCCATTATTAGAGAGACCCTTGTGTCAAAGATATGTTATAGATTCTAAAGGGCCTCACCCTACTCACCTTCTATTGAGATCAGTCTTATTGAGTTCTCAAGGTTCTCAACAGTAGGCACCTATGCCACCTATAACATCTTCTACCAAATGGGTCCCTAAGACCCATATAATTCATAAGACACCACACTCAATGTCACATATTCATGGCACCATACCATAAACAGATCTAGATATAGATCATTTAGTAAAATAGATTATATGACAACAATTACCCTTTCACACAGCATGCACAATCATAGTTCTTTTATTTGACACATGCCATATTGATCGTGATTCTCCCATGAGACTCATCAGTTAGCATTATTCCTCCATTCTTGTGCATACCTTCCTTCTCTCTTGATTCTTGTACGTAGTTCATTTTCATGTTTCTTGTACACAACTTATATACAAAAATAATATAATACGTTAAAAAACACACAAAAAATCAAATATTATTCAAAAAACATCAAATTATAGATTATATGCATTGTTATGTTTACACTTCTTATATTTTCTAGACACTAAATATACTATCTATAATAATATAGTTTGTTTTATCATACATACATGCTTCACTTGTTCTTGTCAAGTGCTTGCATATTGCTATTAGACTCAAGGTCACTACACCAATCTAGATTTACTATTATCTACCCACTAGGGGCATATATACTGATACATGGGTTTTCACTTGTTGGACCCCAAATTTTGACTAAGTATTTTGGATTTAGGCATGGAACTAGAAAGGCACAAGAGGAACATAGCACAGTAAGACCATGGTGCAAAAATAACATGGCATAGGAAGACCGTGGCATGAAACCAATGACGCATGAGAGGATAAAGGCATAGAAGATAACAGCATGAGAATACCCAGTCAAAGATAGAGCATAACTATAAAGAACATGAGAGTATAGGATTTAGAATAGTATTAAAAGGCTTGGGGAGCATGAGGGAAGAGGGAGACAATTGAGGATCAATTCTCAAAGATAATCTAGACTTTAATTATCATGAGTTTCACACCAGTCTACGAAAAGAAGGACATTTGGCAGCAAGGATCTAGCATCAAACAAGAATATAGGGGGCACAAAGGCTCGAGTCCTTAGCAGAAAACAAGTAAAAAACCATCACGACTCTTAGTCTACAAAGAGATCATTGGTCAATCACCCTATTGTCATTTATTATGTAACTACTTGGTTAGGGAAAAACAAGTATAAATATCCATGTG
The DNA here is from genome assembly GCA_037957365.1 of Torreya grandis. Lineage (NCBI taxonomy): Eukaryota > Viridiplantae > Streptophyta > Pinopsida > Cupressales > Taxaceae > Torreya > Torreya grandis. Next base: position 9,345,405 of record JARHVA010000023.1, read on the forward strand.
TGGAATTAAGTAAGGTGACTGATAATGGATAACATATAGTGACTCTATAATATAAAATTATGGATATTACAATCAATTTAGGTGTTGTGTTTCAGATAATTGATAGTTAAGCAATAACAATGGGTTTGCATTGACTAATTATGGCTTATCATTCATTATGATATTTATAAAACATGCATTATATGAGATTGCATAGACAACCCTTTGCACTTCATGGCATTTATCTTTGTGTTCTTGGTGGTTGTCATTAATGATTCAAGGTATAAAGCATATATTTATTTGTTTATGTAATTTATAATCAAATATATAAATAAACTCAATTATATGACTAGTGTGTTACTAAACAACATAACCCATGAGAATCGGTCTCTTGTGTGTGCTTCGGATGAGAGCGTAAGACCTTAATCTTGTATGAAAGGCCAATGCGTAAGCTTGTTAGGACTACACTTTAGCTCCTAAATAAAAATGTGATAAAAATAATAAACCCAATATCACTTGACACATTCACCCACTTGGGAGCACCCTATACATAGTGTTTATTCCCATCTTCTATCTTTCTATACTCTACAACCTAGTTTTAGCATTGTTATATCTTGATATTGATCATGCTACTCTTACTCAAAAATTTTATCAGCTACTACAACCTTATACTCAACATATGTACATCTTGGCTCTTACATAGATTTGTATTACACATTCATGCATAATTTCATGTCTAGCTTACCTAATTTAGAATTGATTATATATCTATGCTTTTTCTATCTCAAGGGAATTTGAATATGCCATTGATCTTTGGCTCTACACCACATATATTCACAATATGTATGCTTTGGGCATGTTCCCATGTCCTTGAGTGTGCCTTCTTGATTGTGTATGTATACATTTGAACATGTCCTTCTATGTGGCTCTAAGCCAACTTGATTTTTGCTTGCATATGTGAACATATGAATGTGTCCTTGTATGTCTTATTTTCTCATATTTAGTGGCATGTGCCCATGTCCCTCGTATTGTGTCCCCTTGGCCTACTTTACATGCCTCATGTGTTTTATATGTATGCTTTCTTATATACATCATGTCCATGACACTTTTCTTTGCTTGTTACATACTTAAATTTTCAATGCCATGAGGGATCTCATGCATCTCCCATTTCTTAATTGGGTGCCATGATGGATATCATGCCCCATCCCCTTTGGTAGCTACCTAATTTTTAATCATATTTATTGTTACATACATTATCATATCTATCTTGACACCCTTATGAATGGTATACATGACATACATCTTACATTACTTATGCTTAAATTATCTTAAATTTTGATGTTATGTATGCACATTATATTGGGTTATTCACAGTTATCATATATGCTTTGGATAACACACATTTTGTGGAGATTTTTATTTTAAAGATAGTTCTTTCACATGTTCAAAAACTCCCCTCAAAATAAGGGGCATTCATAATGGTTTGTCAAAAAAATCAGGCACCTATGTTGCATTCACAGTACATTTTCAACACACAAGCTCAAATTACATAAAATCAAACTTAGGTAAACACAGTGGAAAAATAGTGACATAGAGAGTAGTATAGTTTCACAAAAATCAAACCAAAAGGACACTTGTGCCACAATTAGGACACTAGCACCACATTTCCAAAAATAGCATTATTGTCCAAGATATGGTGCTACTACCTATTAGCCATAGTTTTATAAAAACCTAGATTATCCAAAAAAGTATAACAAGTAAAATATAAGTTTGCACAAGTTTAGTTACAAATTTATCAATTTTGCACAAATTCATATTAGATCAGCTTAGATTCATATCAGTTTAATCATATTGGGGGCATCATGCATAACATAAATATTCCCATATTTAGTTCAAATACCCAGATATAGTTTATTACAACTCATTCTAGAATTCATATGCTCTGATATCATATTTGGGGGTATGTGTGGCACATTATTTCCATATGCTCACTTACACACTAGTTGATTAGATAGAATGAAAAATTCCATGTCATTCTATACATTGTATACATTTTACATCATATTCCAGGTTGCACACTAGTTTCATGCCTTGCTCCATTTGTACTGGTTGGCATTCTCGAGTGGCCCAAAGCTACCTAATGTCCCTAAGTGGTCATAGAACTGACATACCTAGTTAGATATTTATACTTGCTTCATGCAATTCAATTTTAGATGCATCTATTACACATAGCTGGTAAATGATGCAATCATAGCCTACTTGAGTTCTTGAGCCACTTACATGATAGGGTTAGACACATCATCAATCCAATCCAAGCTATTCATAGCTCATGATCCACCAAGCAGGAGTGGGCAATGATGGAGTTAAAATTAGATTAAGTTCTTGAGCCACTCACACATGAGGATTGAGCAAGCCATTAGCTTAGTCTAATCTATTCACTAATTGATCACTATATATATATATACACACACACAGAGAGAGGTTTTCACTAGGTTTATGCATTGGTTCATGTACCCAATGAGGTGTATTTGTTCATTTCCTATCTCTTATCTCTTTACCCACTTTTACTCAGTTTTACTTCTTTACTTACTTTAGTATTTTCCTTTTTATATCTATTAATTAAGGACTGATTTATGCACATTTCACATGCATTGGAGCATGCTTCACATACTCATACTTAGATTCACATACTTAGACCCATCTTCACGAGCTTCACCTCTTAGGTAAGTCCAGGTATGCTTCTTTTTCCTTTTATCCTAGTCATTTCTCTTTGATACATTTCTAGAATAATGGGAGGGGAAAATATAATCACCCAAAAGTGGTATTTGAGTGCTACGAGTGCTAATTTAAACTACATATCCCTAGCTTATCCCTAGAACCATCCTAGAGCATATTGCCACACTTATTCAGCCATCGTATGGGCCATAGGTATCCCTAGTCAACCTTAAAAAAATCTTAGACCCTCATTTCCTAATCTTTACCCTTCATGCCTAGTGTTTTTCCAACTGGACACTAGCATCATAATAAGGACACTAGCATCACATAGTGTTAATGTTATAAAAATGGCAATAATGTCCCTACTTATTTGTTTCCAAAATAGATACCTTCTCAAAATTAGAACACCCTAGGGTCGGCCTAGACCTCTTTTATCACCCGCACAAACATTAAAATAATGTATATACATGATTTTTATCCCTCTAACCATGAGATGGAAATTAGATGCAAAATATGCATTCAAACATAGAACAAATTGTGTAAAATTAAGGTTATCAATCCCTATTCTGCCCAACTTCTACATACGACCATCTACAATAGTCTTAAGCTTAGATTATCCAAATTTATCATCTCAAATACATTTAAGGCACTTAAGGCCACTATCATACTAGCTTCAAATGCACTTGCACTAGCACTTAGGTGGGGAGAACTCTATCGAGCTTGATCCCTCCTCAGAGTATTGGTATGTAGGCAACTCTCTTCACAATGGGGTGTTGAAGATGTCTAGCCTACCTTACTAACAAACACACTTTCATCTCATATCAACCAGATGCCCTAGCTACATGAAGGATTAGGGTTTGATCACTAAATTATTAATTATAGGCAAAATACATAGTTTTAAAACTCATGCACGTATGAATAGATCCTAGAGATCTAGACATAGGTGCTCCTATAAGCTAGAGACAATCCTACATATAGGAGACTACCACCACATTTATAATAATGGTGTTACTATCCAATTATGGCATTACTGTCCAATTGTGGTGCTACTATCCAAGAGGGGTTCTAACACTAAGATATATTTTGTAACACTTAGACTAGCTTCCACCTCAGCTTTCAGCACCCAAATCATCCATCTTAGTTATTTTCCATCTAAGTTTTTACTTGCACTATTTATTATTATTTTTATAAAGTCAAAGCTAGTCAATTCTATAACAAATTAGTGGTTGTATTTATAGCATATTATTTCATTGATTTAGTCTACTCAACTCTTTAATAAACATAGGAATTACACCTTTCTAATTCCTAAAAGGTTAAAATAGTAACCACCTTTTTTGCATTTTAGATGGTGCAAAAGTGAGTTTACAAAAATACATCACTTAAGTGATGTAAAAGTGTGTTGGTTAAATTACACTATGTGCAGAAGTGCAAAATTGAAAAAGAGAAATTGCACAACTTGAAAAGTGCAAAGGTGCGACTATAATTTGATGCTTTTACTCCATTCATTGCATTGATCTATAATCTCATCTTTCATATGTATAAAAATGTATTATAACTATATATTTAAAGCAATGATTTGACTCTCGAAATACACCAAGAATAACAAAATTCAAACTATTTTGTCTATGGTTTCTATTTTCTTCTTCAGTAGCATCCCAAGAAGAATATCTACCATCATCATGATCATCATTTTCTTCTATCATTCTTGAATATATCTTCTCTTTTTTGTACCCATAATTTTGCTTGCGTAAATTGCTTAAGTGCCTCTTTAATATCACCCATCGAATTTCATCATGTTCAATCACCTTTTTTGATTTTCCCATTCATAAATTTAACTTCCCTTGTTCAAACACCTTGTAACACTATATTATGACTTCTATTTGCATGCAAACGAGCAACACAAAAAAATTATAAATTGCCTCTTTTTTAATTTTTTTTTAAATAGAGAAATTTTATAAAGTGCATCTTTTCTTTCTTAAATTTCAAAATCCCACTCCTCTTTCAACCTCGGGCAAAAACAACAAAAATTGATCATTAATTGAGTTTACAAAATTTAAACTCTCCAAACTCACATGAAATTGTATGGCATTTTTCCTTTTGGACAAAAATAATTAAAAAATCTAATTTTTTATTTTTTCTAATTTTCAAATCCTCATTCATACATTGAACCGTATAGCCTTTTTGATATGAGCCAAAATAAAATAAAATCTGTTACTATTTTATGATTTTTAAAAGCCTTCAACCCCACATGGGTAGTATGTCATATGACCTTTATCCCAAAGAAGAAAACAAAAATGGAAAAAAAATATGCTCTTTCATTTAAATTTTCTCTCCTCTCCTTATCACGTGGTTGTACAACCTTTGGCTACAAGAAAAATAGTTTATTTTTTTAATTTTTGACTTCCTTTGCTAGTCATATGGCTTTCCTTAGTAGTTGTAAATTTTTGGGTGAATATTTTGTCAACCAGCTAACTGGTGAGTAAAATAGGTCTCTTCAACCACAACATAGGGAGATTGGTCAGCCAAATGTGCAAGTTTACTACATCAATAGGGGACAAATCTCTCCTCTCATCAAGGGGAAGTTCCCTATAAATACATAGGAGCTATATACTATATATATAAGCTGAAAATAACACTCAGGGGTAGGATAAACCATCCATATCTCTTTTTTCAGAGATGATGCTCATAGATCAAAGGAGAAATCTTGGGTGATTGGTGAAGGTACTTCTCTTCTTTTAGAAGTAACATTCAGCCAAGAGCCAGATCCCTTCCTAGATAGTAGAAATCTTGGTGAAATGATAGAAGGCACTTCTCTTCTTTCAGAAGTGCTTGTTCTTTCAAACAACAAGAATCTTTCAGGTAGGATAAGTAACTGGTAACAGAGTACAGAGTAACTAGCAATCTAAGATGTAGCACAAAGTCTCCACCTTGACTGTCCAAGAGTGAGATATGAATAATAATAGGGGCACAAAGTTGTCCCAAGGTCCTTTACATAGAAATAGAAAATAAACACACACTGAAGACAACTATGACAGCACAAAGTCTAAAAGTAGTTGGCTTCAGGACACCTTCCTTATCACTTCCACTAGCCTAATTGTTAAATTCCATAAGCAAGAATACATTTAGGAAATAGACATAAGAACAATCTCCTAGAATGATACAAGCTATAATAGCACAAAGTCTAAACGTAACTTGCTTTCTAATTTAAATAAAGAAATATGATGAACAATGTGAGCTCAAAGTCTCAATAATGCCTTTCAATTTGGGCAAAGTTTTGCTTCTGGTAACGGGAAGATATCCTTTAACAAATGAGAGATTACAATATATATAGAGGCCTAAAGGAAGCTTGGCACTTTGTCCCAGGGAGCGACCCACGCTACGCATTAATGCCTTGGATGCATTCTTGGTTTTGTCAGGGAGGGCCATCCTGGAGCAGGGTGACTACCTTAAGTGTGGCATGTTGATTCATCTCCATTGTCTTCTCTCGAGTCTACATCACTCATTACATCATCTACTACCTACGCAACTTTTTATGTTTCCTTTACGCTAAAGGGGATAAATAGGCTACACTTTCAATGCTCGTAGGCCCGAAATACCTACCTAGTGGACTGTTCCACCTACTGGAAATAACTCATGCTGAGTTTCCCTCTTTGTCTCTTCTTCCTTTTAGTCCTAGCTGTAGGGTCTTCGAATGCATCTAGGTCTACCTTTTAAGCCTACAAAGATCAATCAGATGCTTTATCGCAGCAAATTTGACATTCGTGGGTCTTTCATCTTTTAAAGGTTAACGACTAGTCAGTCTTCTTTAATTTGACATTTGTGGGCCTGTCATTCTCTTTAGCAACTCCTTTGTGTCTCTCTCACTTGCTATGGCCACTTCCCACTATGACACAGGTGAGGACACATGGCAGCATCCACAACTTTAAAATAATCTTATCAAAATAAGCTTTGAAACTTTTTGGAGGCTAAAAGCGCAGATGTAGACACTTGTCACGCTCCGCTGAGTTGGGACGGGACACATGGTGAGTTATGTTGCTTTGAAACTTGTTAGAGACTATGTCTTAGCCTACAACACTCTGCAGCTTTTGCTTCACTTTGAGGCTTGATTCTTCCTGAAGGGGACTTGCCCGTCGGGGTCTTGAAAAAGGTCCATTTTATGAGTTTCAACTAGCCTCCACAAGGGTACCTACCCTTCGGGATCATCCAGGGGGCCTTCTGGCTTTAATTCTTTTAGAGGGCCATTGTCTCTTTATTTCTTTTAGACAAAATGTCTGAAAGAATTCCTTCAAACAATTTGTCTGAAGGAAATCTTTCCTTGGCTGTGTCTCTGTATTGAGAGTGCTCCGTCTTTGACACGTGGTGTCTTCCATTGCTTTTAACAAGTGACATGTGGCACCTTCTACTGGAATAGGCGAGGACACGTGGAAGCATCCACCTAATTTATAGGAGCTCTTAGAAACTTTTGAGAGTCCTATGGGAGGTGACACTTGGCAACTTCCGTTGAACACTAGAAACACTTTCAAAAACATTTGGGATTCATTTTAGCAATCACGTGGATGATGACACTTGTCAGCCTCCATCGATCTCTATAGATGACACATGGCACATTCCATTATGTCGAGAAAAAGACATTGAAACCTTCCACAGTTGCCACTTGGCAGCTTTTGCTCAGCCTTTTCTTAGCCACGCCTTTCCTTCCTTTCTGTCGGGCTTTCTTCCCGGGTAAATTCCTTCAGATAATTTATCTGAAGGACTCTACTTTGCCTTTTGCCTTATTCATTTTCTTGAAAGAGTTCACTTTATTCATTTTGGCTCGTGGCCCTCTATAAGGGCACTTGGCTTGGTTCACTGCCCTCCGTAAGGGCATTTGTTCCTTTGACCGTAGGGCAGCCCCTTAAACCTACCGATTGAACCGACCGATTGAACCATCTTTGGTTCAACAGTTCAATCTATTCATTCTTCATTATTTGGCTATCTTTTTGATCTCTTTGAACCAAGCACATTAAACCAATAGGTCATTGAACCCATTAAACTATTGAATCAACGTGGTTCAAGGTTCAACGGTTCAATGGTTTAATGAATCATTTTTTGCTAAGTGTTTTAAAGCCATGAAACTTTGAGGCGGTTGAACTCTAAACCTTTGATAAATGCACTTAACTCCTGCTAATGACGTTGAACCTTTGAACCCATTGAACTCATTGAACCAAAATGGTTCAAGGTTCAATGGTTCGATCCTTGCTTAGAAGCTTGTCGATGGACGTTTTGGTTAAACCTTGGCATTGAACCAATCCTGAAAACGACTAAGTTCTAGAAACTTGTTCTTTTGATTGAACTCGCCCACAGAAGCCTTTGAACCTATTGAACCTGCTATTCCCTTTACTAAAAAATCTTGAAAAATAAGGAATTTGAAAGCTCAGAACAAATTTTGAAAAGGGAAGAGATAATTTTGGTCATGCAGGACCAAAATAGTTCATATGTTGTCCCAAAAATGAGAAAGTTGTTTTTGGGGACAATAGTTGGTTCTAGTTGAGGAACATCCGTCAGATGAAAACTCAGAATAGCTGAGGGGAGTAGAAACCAAAATCTCTAGTGCCTTGAAGTATGCCATTGGGCTATGGAGTTGTGCTACCCAAAAAGAAAGGTTCCAAAAAATGAAAATGAAAAGCACAAAATAAAAAAAAAAAGACTATACAAATATACATATGTATAGGGGAACTCATCTGATACTTCAAGAGTTGAAGTGCTTCAGATGCTGCCCATTGTGAGGCAGAGAAAAGAGCGCCATCTTGATACTTCAACAGGAAACTATTTTCACCATTGAGCTAATGAATAGTAAAAGGGCCCCTCCATAGGGAATCAAACTTTCCATGCATCCCCTTTGGTTATCTTCTCTTGTCCCATAGCAAGACTTGATCTCCAATTTGGAAATCATGATTCTTTGCTTTTTGGTCGAAGAGATTCTTCACCAGACCTTGATGGACAGTAATTCAGTCCACCACTATAGTTCTCTACTCATCCAGCTCAGTAAGAAACATGATCCTCTTATCAAGGGAGCCTTCATATGTTTGGTCTTCAATTGCCTTAGCTAATTTCAATGCTGGCAATTCCAAGGTGATTGGTATCTCAGCATTGACACTATAAAGAAGTTGGAAAGGAGACACACCAATTGCTCTCTTTGATGTAATTATGTCTGCCCATAGGGCATCAACCAATGCTTTATGCCATTTCCTTTGGTTGTCATCCACCAACTTCTTGATGATAGTCACCAGGTTCTTATTATTTGATTCAACCTGTCCATTCCCTTGTGGAAAGTAATCAGAAGAGTGGGAGAGTGTAATCCCATAGTAGAAATAGAATTGAGTAATCTTTTGTGAAGTGAAACAAGTTGCATTGTTAGTGATAATCTTGGTTGGGACCCCAAACCTAGAGATGATCTTCTCTTTGAGGAAATTGAATACTACTTCTGAAGTAGCATGTTTGGTTGAAACAGCTTCCACCCATTTGGTGAAGTAATCTATTGTTGTGAGGACATAATCAAGTCTAGCACTTGAATATGGGTTTACAGCTCTAATAAAATCAATTCCCCATTGCTGGAATGGCTCCTCTATGACCATTGGCTTGAGAGGCAGGGCAGCTAACTTGGGTCTTCCTATAAACTATTGGCATAGTTCACATTCCCTAACCCACTTGTATGCATCCTAAAAGAGAGTTGGCTAGTAGTACTTGGCTCGTAGAATTTTATGGGCAGTCACAGAAGTAGAAAAATGTCCTCCATAAGATGAATTGTGGAAGGACTTCAGAAGTTGGATTTGTTGCTCCTTGTCCACACAGTGAAGGAACACTCCATCAAGGCTCCTCTTGTATAGGCCGTTGTCCCAGAGGACAAAATTTGTAGCTTTCAGCTTGATGGTTCTCTTTTCTTTATAAGATAGGTGAGCGAGACACTCACCATAAGTAAGAAAATGAGAAATACCTAAATACCACTCATTCGTGGTGGAGACAAAGAGGACTATTGGTGTGTCTTCCACTTTTGATTTTTCATGCTCTGTTCTTTTTGGTTTGTTATCAGTAATTAATTTGCATAGCCCCTTTCCATGCACCATCTTTGTTGGCTTGATGACCAAATCAAACTCCTAGATATTTGCAACCCAAATGCCTCTTTTTGTCCCAAACTCTTGCTGAGTTAGTATGGATTTGATCGTGGTGTCAGGAACCAAGGTAGTAGTGTGCGAATTCAAGATGTAGAAGTGGAAATGCTTCATTGCCTTCATCACTACATAAGCATGCTTCTCCATGTTCGAGTACTTCAGCTCATGAGCTTTGAGAGGATAGCTCATGAAGGAAATGGGGGATTCCATACCTTCTTTATTTTGTTGAACCAAAATTACTAAAAGTGTGTGTTTTGAAGCATAACTGTATATGGTGAACTCTTTGTTATAGTCTAGACAAACTAAAATCGGAGCATGGTAAATGGTAGTATTGATATCCTCAATTGTTGACTTACCTTCTTCAGTCTAGCTGAAGGTGGCTTTTCCCTTCATCATGTTTACAATGTGCCTAGTCTTCTCAGCAAACTCGGAGATGAACCTCCGTAAGAAATTCACCTTTCCAAAGAAAGAGTGAATAGCAGTCTTACTTGTCGGCAAGGTAAGCTCTTGGATAGACTTGACTATGTCTGAGTCAATTTTTATGCCCTCTTTTGACACAATGTGTCCAAGAATTTTCCCCTCTGTTACTCCAAAGACTGACTTCTTAGGGTTTAAGGAAATGCCATTCTAGCGACAGCATTTCAGCACTTGTTGCAAATGGTGCACATGATCTGGGCAATGCTTAGAGAAGACAGTCAAGTCATCAAGATAAACTATGATTAACTTACCCATCTCATCCTTAAAGGCAAGGTCCATTGCTCTTTGGAAGGTGGCGCCAGCATTTATCAAGCCAAAAGGCATCCTTTTATATGCAAACGTGCCCCAAAGTGTGGTGAAAGTAGTCTAATGCTGGTCTGCTTCACCAATTTCAACTTGATTATATCCTAAGAATACATCTAGCATTGATAACATCTCTGAGCCCATCACTGTCTAAAGCACTTGATCCATGATTGGCAAAAGATAATTATCTTTCAAGGATGCCTGATTCAAATTTCTAAAATCCACACAAAGGCAGATTTCACCATTCTTCTTTCATACCGGCACTATATTGGCAATCCATGTGGAATGATGGATTGGGAAGATTATCCTGGCATTTAGCATTTTTTGTATCTCAGATAAAATGGTAGTTGATATTTTTAGATTATACTGCCTGGACTTTTCCCTGTAAGGTGTCAAATCAGCCTTGAGAGGGATGTCATGTCAAATTTCATCAAGGCAGAGTGACTTCAGGTCATCATAGGAGTAAGCTAAGACGTCCCTATATTGATTGAGCAAAGTGGTGAACTTGAACCTCTCCTCAAGAGTACAGCATTTCCCAATGTTCACAATCTTGGGATCTTCCTTGGTTCCCAGATTCACTTGATCAAAATCTTGGGAGGAGCTTGAATCTGTTTGTTGTTGTTTTATGAATCCGTCACGCTTATCAAACAACTTCTCAAGGGAAACCAGGCCTTTAGGAATCTTATTCCCTTTAAGTTGTAGGAACTCCTCACCTGCATCTGTATTTGATTCAAGGGTTGGTTCATACTTCTAAGGTTCACTACCTTCAAAATGTAGCCATTCAAAGCTATTATTTTGCTCTAAGAAGGCAATGATTTGGTTGTTATTATTAAACACTTACCAATGACTGGCATTATCAGGTACACTTGGTCTAAAGACCAGCTCAATAGTGTACTTGTCTCCTTTGAAATCTGGGTGGGGGACCAAGAGAGTAGCTGAAACAGCTAGTGCATCTACCTGATTATTGAATTCTCTAGGAATGGTAGAGATGCTAAAAGCATCAAAGCTTTTAATTTGGTCCCAGACTAGATTATGGTAATGACGTAACTTTCGTTCTTGGTTTGATATAGGATTCTCACCTGATAAACGACTAGTTTAGCATCTCCTTTGGCATGAAGGAGCTTGATGCCTTTGTCTCGAGTAGCCCTCAATCGAAGCAACAAAGACTCATATTCAACTGTGTTATTAGTGTTGTTGAACTACAACTTGTAGGATGAAGGAAAAATATCTATTTGAGGAGATATTAACACAACCCTGGCTACTGAACCGGTGGAGGAGCAACTTCCATCAAATTCAAGAATCCATACCTCATTTGATACTAATTTTTCTTTGGATTCTTCTTCATTCGAAGGAGGAGATTCCTCCACACTTGCATTGCACTCTACCAATTCTTCTGCTATTTCAGCTGAATGCATTTCCAGGTTGTCAGTTGTAGGAGCTTCATCAGATGCCTCATGAACTTCATTCATGGATAGAAAGTAGTTACCCATGCCTGAAGCCTCAAATAGAATTTGAGCTTCAGGTGTCGAGGTTCGAGTAACCACGTATTTCACTTTCTTCTCAAGGAGTAGCCACTTCATAACACCTTTGACTAGAATCCTTACCTCAAATAAGTCCATACTCAATTCACCACCAACATCCCTACAAAAATTTTGCCCAAGAAGGATGCCATATGATGCTGGGACGTCGGTTACCAAGACAGTCATCTTGATTCTTTTGTCTGGGAATGCTACAAATGCAAATTGGGTATCTTTAATTTGTCCCAGCAGAGGTACTTTCTTGTTCTCCATGGAGAAGCATCTACCAAAAGTCTTGGTCAGTGTGAGGTCAAGGGATTTAGCCACTTTAGCAAGCATGACATTGTCTGAAGCTCCAGAATCAATGATGCAATGTTCAACTGATGTCCATTTATTAGCAATGAGACATAAAAAGGTTCAGTCCTACCAGGAGCAACAGGAGGGGTAATGACAAGATTGTTCCTGGTGGGTGCATTCCTAGGAGGATCATGTGTCACTTTGGGAATTGCTTGTTCAACAAGAATGTTTTGGTTTTTAACACATTCAACCAGTTTGTCTAATTGCTCAAGATGGGACTGCAAAAATTCAAATTCAGACATTTGAATTATGGTTTTATTTATATGGTCAATAATATAAAATGTTGGAAATGAACTAGGTACAGAGGATGGGAGTTCATCCTTTTGAATTTTGGGAGGGGGAGAACTGGACTACGAATTTAAAGTTGAAGGTGCAAAAATTTTTGGGGTACTTACCTTTCTAGCAATCACTGGGTCCTTTAGCTGGAAGGGCAGAGTGGTCCCACGCTTAGCAATTGAAACTATTGGTTGAGGTTGCCCCTCTGTCTTCTCTTTATCAGCTTGTTGAGCTAATTGATTCTTAGATCGATTGAATATAGCATATGACCCCTCAGCTGCATTGCCTTCACTTTTGGGTTCATCCTGATAGTTCAAGAAATTAATATGGGATTTTCCAGCTAATTCTTCTTCTTCCTCAGTGAAGAGATTAGCGTCATCTTCAGGATTCAACTTAGGCTAAAATGAGAAATCCAATTCAATTTCAAGATATCCAACTGCTGAGTTGTTTGGAGGTGCTTCAAGGGTGAGGTTCCTTTGTGGAGGAGGAAAGTGATTTAACTATCCTTGATTCCTAGTAGCATGACCTTGGTAGGACTGATTAGGGAATGTCCTCCTTCGTACATCTCTGTATGAAGGAGCAGATGACATCCCTTGCGCCATTTGCTTTTTGAGAGCTAGCACTTCATTTTCTAGCTTTTGCACCATTAGGTCAGTGGTGGTTGTAGATGTTTATTTAGAAGATGAAGAGGATTTACCTTTATTAGGGTCCCTCCTTATCTTTCCTACCAAGATAAGGTCATCTTCTACCTAAGTAGCCAAGTCCTGAGCAGCAGCAAGGTCTATGTGTCTAGCCCATCTCAACAAGAAACTCACTTCAGGTAGTTGTGAGTGATGAAGAAACACGTGAGATTTTGGGGTGTCAGCTGGTCGATCATGGGAATCATGTGCCTCAGCTTGTCAAACATAGAAATTAAGTCCCTCATAAGTTCATGGGGCTCCTTCTTCATCTATGTGAGCTGGGCTAGTAAGGCATGCGCATCTTTTGCAAGCTTAAACTTGGCTTCAAATTTATCTTTAAGAGTGTCCCAATTAGTCACTGATCGAGCTTGTAGATGGTAGAACCAGTCTATAGCAGCGCCTTGTAGTGTCTCTATGAATAGCCTGACTTCTATGTCTTCATACTCCACACCTGTTACACCACAGGCTACGTTGAAGGTAGTAATATGTTCATCAGGGTGAACTTTTCCATCACCAAAAATTTTGGGGAAATTCTTCCTTGAACTACATGGAAGCTCATGTAGAGGTGGGGTCAAATTTAGTGGACCAAAAGAGTTACTCCAAGGGCCTTGAGCCATGATTTGGTTATGTAAAAGTGGGATCACAAATCTGGGTGGAGTATGGATAGGCAAAGCTCTGCTAGCAGTAGAAAAAGAAGCTTTGCCTTGTGTTGGTGACCTGGTAGGGCTAGGAGGAAGACTCCTAGTTCGTTGAAGGTGAGGTTGTGGAGGAAACAACTGAAAATTACTCTGCTGCACCAACTCAAAAGTAGGGTCAACTGTTGGGGGATCAAACCAACAATAGATTATAATTGTGACAGCAATAAACGTGGAAATAAATCAGATAGATAAGTAACTAAAATGATAAATAGCACAGAATAAGATATACAATAAAACACCCTGAAAACTTGTATTGAAACTCTTTACAATAGGAATACAATTTGAAGAAACTTCATTCTTCCACACCTCTCTCAGATACACACAAGATCTCTCACTAGATCTCTATTCCTCAAGAGCTCTCTCTCAAGTACAATCAAATCCAACAACCTGAATTAATGCAACTCAGTACTGTCCTTCAAACATTCATAATGTTCTACTATTACTGATACATTCTACCATTCAACATACTAAGCTAAGAAGATCTTTCCTACATATAGAAATAGGAAACTTGAGCATGCTCTTACAACAGACAGTTAAGCCTCTTCAAAAAGGGCTCTAAAAATAGTAATGCTAATAATAGAGACGCAAGCTTGAGTCCACAACTCAAACTTATCATGCAAACACTCGCTTCTGTCCACGGAAATAGCTTTCTGGACACGCAGGTAACCAACATCGATTCCTGCCTGTTCGCCTGTGACCGTCACCGGCCGACCCTACTGCCGACGTCGGCGCCTCTGTAACTGCAACTGACCGACGTCGGTCACTCCTGACCGACGTCGGCATCTGTGTAGACCCGAACCTATTTTGTATGCTCCTTGATGAAGCTTTTAGCTCCACACCCTAACAATCTCCCACTTGGAGATAAACCAGCTGCACCAACTTGTACAGCAACATCTTCTAGCTCCTCCATCTTCAACTCAATCATGAAGACCAATAGAAGTTGAATGAAGATTCAACTTCTCCTTCGTAACCGGCTTTGTTAGCATATCAGCAGGATTCTTGTCTGTATGGATCTTCTTCAGCTTCAACTCACCATCTTCCAATACCTGCCGTATGAAGTGGTACCTTAGCTGTATGTGCTTGGTTCTTGAGTGAAAAGCTGAGTTCTTAGCTAAATGGATTGCACTCTGACTGTCACTATACAATCTGCAACTCCCATGCTCCCTTCCAAGCTCTTCCATGAACCGTGTCATCCATATCATCTCCTTGCTAGCTTCTGTGACTGCAATATACTCTGCTTCTGTAGTTGACAAGGCAATAACCTTCTGCAACTTAGATATCCAACTAACCGCCGTTCCACCTACAGTAAAAACATAACCTGTGGTGCTCCTCCTGCCATCCAAATCACCTGCCATATCTGAATCTACATAACCATGTAGAGAAGTATCTGAACCTCCATAGCATAAATGCTTGCTGCTGGTTCCTCTCAGATATCTAAGGATCCATTGAACTACTTTCTAATGTTCCTTACCTGGATTGGCCATATACTTACTTACAACTCCCACTGCTTGGGCAATATCAGGTCTAGTACACACCATTGCATACATCAAACTTCCTACTGCGGAAGAATATGGAACCTTACTCATGTACTCTACCTCATCATGTGAATTAGGACATTGTTCTTTACTTAACTTGAAATGTCCAGCCATAGGTGTACTTACCAGTTTTGCATCCTGCATATTAAACCTCTCCAACACCTTGTTCACATAATCTTCTTGAGACAATATCAACCTGTGATTTTTCCTGTCTCTCTTAATGCTCATGCCAAGGATTTTCTTCGCTGCTCCCAAATCCTTCATAGCAAACGTTTGAGCTAATTTCACCTTAAGCTCTGAGATATCCTGCATGTGAGACCCTGCAACCAGCGTGTCATCTACATACAACAATAGAATAATATATCTACCGTTATCAAATCTCTTGAAATACACACAATGGTCTGATTGACACCTACTGTAGCCATGCTCAGTCATAAACCTGTCAAATTTTAAGTACCATTGCCTTGGAGCTTGCTTGAGGCCATACAAGCTTTTCTTTAACCTGCACACAAACTTATCCTTACCCTTGACCTCAAATCCTTCTGGCTGTTCCATGTAAATTTCCTCATCCAAATCTCCATGAAGAAACGCTGCCTTAACATCTAGCCGCTCGAGATGCAAATCCTCAAAAGCAACCAAAGACAATACAACCCTTATTGAAGTCATCTTAACAACAGGATAAAAAATCTCACCAAAGTCAATACCTGGCTTTTGTGTAAATCCTTTTACCACTAATCTGGCCTTATATCTCATCTGACCATCCTCACCTTCCTTCAACCTATAGGTCCATCTGTTCTTCAGTGTTCTCTTACCAGCTGGCAATTCAACCAAATCCCATGTTTGGTTCTCTCTTAAGGACTCCATCTCCTCAACCATGCCACGCTCCCACTTACTCCTGGACTCCACCTGTAAAGCTTCTTCAAAGCTCTCTGGTTCTTCACCATCAGTTAACAATAAATAATATAAGGAAGGAGAATATCTAATTGGAGGCTTACTTACTCTTTCAGACCTCCTGGTGGGTGTCTTGCACTCGTTCTCAACAATCTGTCCACCCAAATTTTCTGACAGTGACCGACCTCGGCCACCTGTAGACCTGTTACTGGCCGACGTCGGTTCTTCCTGGCCGACGTCGGTTCCTGGTCTGCCAACATCGATCTCTGTATGACTGACATCAGTTTCTGTACTGCCGATGCCGGTGCCTAACCTGTCGACGTCGGTCTCTGTGTTTTCCTACAAGTGATTATTTCTTTTTCCCGTGAGCTCATTTTGGACCATAACTTCGTCCAATTCACTATTGCTCTGCCCAGATTGATCCAGCTTCCTTATCTGATCACTGTACATCACTCTTTCATTGAAAATAACATCACGACTCCTGATTACCTTGTTAGTTCCTAGATTCCAAAATCTGAAACCAAAATCATCTGAGCCATAGCCAATAAACGTGCACCTCATAGACTTAGCATCAAGCTTCTTTCTATTTTCCTTATCTATGTGCACAAAGGCTTCACTACCAAAAACTTTGAGATATGAGAGATCTACCTTTTTACCTGTCCATGCCTCTTCTGAAATTCCACCATCCAGAGCTGTAGAGGGTCCTCTGTTAGACAGGTACACTACGGTGTCAACTGCTTCTGCCCAAAACTCTAAGGGCAACCCTGCATGCAATCTCATACATCTTGCATGCTCCATGATAGTTCTGTTCATCCTTTCAGCAATCCCATTCTGTTGAGGTGTCCTTGGAACCATCCTTTGCCTTCGGATTCCGTGAGTGTAACAATACCAGTTAAACTTAAGACTGCAGAACTCACCGCCATTATCAGATCTCAAGCACTTTAATCTTCTGCCTGTTTCATTCTCAACCATAGCTTTCCAAATCTTAAAAGTCTCAAAAATATCAGATTTCTTTTTAATACAGTAGATCCATACCTTTCTTGTGGCGTCATTTATGAATGTAACATAGTACCGTGATCCGCCAATAGAGGCTACCTGAGCCGGTCCCCACACGTCTGTGTGAACAAGCTGCAACTTCTGCCTTTTCTTAGTAGACCCAGTCTTGAGAAAACTAATCCTTTTCTGTTTTCCAAATACACAATGCTCACAAAATTCTAGATCCATACTTTTCAAATCTGAAAGCATACCTTTAGACTTAAGAATTGACATCCCCTTCTCACTCATGTGGCCAAGCCTTGAGTGCCACAATTTAGCATCCACATCTGAAGTAGATAAAACTGAAGGAGATTTGTTAATAACACAATTACACAAATAGAGAGTACCTTCTCTCTTACCTCTAGCCATAACAAGTGCACCCTTGGTCACTTTCCAAGAATCTGCTGTGAGAGTTACTGTACAACCCTCATCACCTAGCTTACCTGCAGAAATCAAATTTCTCTTCAAACTAGGAACATGCATCACATCTCTCAACACCCATGTGTTTCCATTCTGCATCTTCAGCTGCACTTTACCTTTGCCAGTAATCTTACAAGGCTCATCATCCCCTAAGTACACTATTCCAAAATCTCCATGGATATAGTCACTGAAATATTCCCTGTTAGGAGTAGCATGGAAAGATGCACCAGAATCTAATACCCAAGATTCTATGTTATTATGCAAAGAGAAAATTAAAGCATCCTATGCAATACCTGCAATCTTGGCTTCTTCCTTTCCTTCGTGTTGGTTGTCCTCCTTGGGCTTTGACCAACAATCTCTGCTTATGTGCCCCATCTTTTCACAGTTCCAGCATTGTGGCTTCCTACCATTTCTGGATTTAGATCTGCCTTTCCCCTTAGACTTAGATCTTGATCTCCTCTTGCTCTTTTCTTTTTGCCTTCCCCTGCTCTCAAAATTTAAAGCGTTCCTAGATGTCTCTTCTGTGCTTTTCCTGCGTATTTCTTCATTCAAGATAACACTAACAACATCCTCTACTTTCAAAATATTTGATGCAAATGCAGTATTAGAAACTGCCATTACTAAGCCATGCCAGCTTTCAGGCAAAGAACATAATATTAAAAGAGCTTTTATCTCATCATCAAACACTATATTTACTGAGCTTAATTGATTCACAATACCATTGAAATCATTCAGATGAGTAGAAACAGATCCACCTTCATTCATATGCAAATTAAATAACTGCTTCATAATATATACCTTATTTGAAGCTGAGGGTTTTTCATACATATTTGCTAACGTATTCATCAACTCTACCATTCTTTTTGCCTGTGACACATTAGATATCACAGTGGAGGCTAGACTCAGTCTTATAGACCCAAGAGCCTTTCTGTCAAGAACTTCCCATTCTTCATCCTCCATGTCCTTGGGCTTCTTTGCTATCCCACCTAACGGTAAGTAAAGATCCTTCTGATATAGATAGTCCTCTATCTGCATTCTCCAATGTTGGTAGTTCTTGCCATTAAACTTTTTCATTCTCAACTTACTTTCTTCTGCCATTGCTTCTCCCACTCAAACAAAAATCCCTGCAGAAACTCCTGTGAGCAACCTGTAATCCAAACACACTACACAGATCTGAACCACCTGTTAGTGAACCTGTAACCTAGGCTTTGATACCACTTGTTGGGGGATCAAACCAACAATAGATTACAATTGTGACAGCAATAAACGCAGAAATAAATTAGATAGATAAGTAACTGAAATGATAAATAGCACAGAACAAGATATACAAGAAAACACCCTGAAAACTTGTATTGAAACTCTTTACAATAAGAATACAATTTGAAGAAACTTCGTTCTTCCACACCTCTCTCAGATGCACACAAGATCTCTCACTAGATCTCTATTCCTCAAGAGCTCTCTCTCAAGTACAATCAAATCCAACAACCTGGATTGATGCAACTCAGTACTGTCCTTCAAACATTCATAATGTTCTACTATTACTGATACATTCTACCATTCAACATACTAAGCTAAGAAGATCTTTCCTACATATAGAAATAGGAACTTGAGCATGCTCTTACAACAGACAGTTAAGCCTCTTCAACAAGGGCTCTAAAAATAGTAATGCTAATAATAGAGATGCAAGCTTGAGTCCATGACTCAAACTTATCATGTAAACACTCGCTTCTGTCCACAGAAATAGCTTTCTGGACACGCAGGTAACCGACGTCGGTTTCTACCTGTTCGCCTGTAACTGTCGCCGGCCGACCCTACTGCCGACGTCGGCACCTCTGTAACTGCAACTAACCGACGTCGGTCGCTCCTGACCGACGCCGGCGTCTGTGTAGACCCGAACCTGTTTTGTATGCTACTTGATGAAGCTTTTAGCTCCACACCCTAACATCAACAACACCTTGAGATTTTTGGCTTCTTGTATAGCATGGAGTTTTCATATTGCAGACCAAAAATGGAAAAGAGCAGGATCTGCTTCATCTTGAAGCTTGAGACTTCAAACTGCATGCTCTTCCCCAGCAGAGTCGCCAAAAACTATTGGGTGAATATTTTGTCAACCAACGAACTGATGAGCAAAATAGGTCTCTTCAACCACAACATAAGGAGATTGGTTGGCTAGATGTGTAGGTTTACTACATCAACAGGAGACAAATCTCTCCTCTCATTAAGGGGAGGTTCCCTATAAATATGAAGGAGCTATATACTATATATATATAAGCTAAAAATAACACTCGAGGGTACGATAAACCATCCATCTCTCTTTTTTTAGAGATGATGCTCACATATCAAAGGAGAAACCCTGGGTGATTGGTGAAGGTACTTCTCTTCTTTCAAAAGTAACATTCAGCCAAGAGCCAAATCCCTTCCTGGATAGTATAAATCCTGGTGAAATGATAGAAGGCACTTCTCTTCTTTCAAAAGTGCTTGTTCTTTCAAACAACAGGAATCTTTCAGGTAGGATAAGTAACTAGTAACAGAGTACATAGTAACCAGCAATCTAAGATGTAGCACAAAGTCTCCAACTTGACTGCCCAAGAGTGAGATATGAAGAACAATGGGGGCACAAAGTCATCCCAAGGTCCTTTACACATAAATAGAAAATAAACACACACTGAAGACAACTATGACAGCATAAAGTCTGAAAGTAGTTGGCTTCAGGACACCTTCCTTATCACTTCCACTAGCTCTGCTTGTTAAATTGCATAAATAAGAATACATTTAGGAAATAGACATAAGAATAATCTCTTAGAATGATACAAGCTATAACAGTACAAAGTCTGAAAGTAACTTGCTTTCTGATTCAAACAAAGAAATATGATGAACAATCTAAGCTCAAAGTCTCAATAATGCTTTTCAATTTGGGCAGAGTTTTGTTTTTGGTAATAGGAAGATCTCTTTAAACAAATAAGAGATTACAATATATATAGAGGCCTAAAGGAAGCTTGGCACTTTGTCTTAGGGAGTGACCCATGCTGCGCATTAATGCCTTGGATGCATTCTTGGTTCTATCAGGGAGGGCCACGCTGGAGCAAGGCAGCTACCTTAACTATGGCGTGTTGATTCATCTCCATTGTCTTCTCCTGAGTCTGAATCACTCATTCCATCATATAATACCCATGTAATTGTCTATGTTTCCTTTATGCCAAAGGGGACAAACAGGCTACGCTTTCAATGCTTGCAGGCCCCAAATACCTACTTGGTGGATTGTTCCACCTACTGGAAATAACTCTTGTTGAGTTTCCCTCTTTGTCTCTTCTTCCTTTTGGTCCTAGCCTTAGGGTCTTTGAATGCATCTAGGTCTACCTTCTAAGCTTGAAAAGATCAATGAGATGCTTTATTGCTGTAAATTTGACGTCTACGGGTCTTTCATCTTTTGAAGGTTAATGGCTAGTCAGTCATCTTTAATTTGATGTTTACAGGCCTATCATTCTCCTTAGCAACTCCTTTATGTCTCTCTCACTTGCTATGGCTGCCTTCCATTATGACACAGGTGAGGACATGTGGCAGCATCCCTAGCTTTGAAATAAGCTTATCGAAATAAGCTTTGAAACTTGTTAGAGGCTGGAAGTGCAGATGCAGACACTTGTCACGCTTTGCTGAGTTGGGACGGGACACATGGTGAGTTCCACTACTTTGAAACTTGTTAGAGATTGTGTCTCAACCTGTGACACTTCGTAACTTCCACTGCACTTTGAGGCTTGATTCTTCTCAAAGGGGACTTGCCTGTTGGGGTCTTGAAAAAGGTCCATTTTATGAGTGTCGACTAGCCTCCATGAGGGTACCTACCCTTCGGGATCATCTAGGTGGCCTTCTGGCTTTAATTCTTTCAGAGGGCCATTATCTCTTTATTTCTTTCAAATAAAATGTCTAAAATAATTCCTTCAGACAATTTGTTTGAAGGAAATATTTCCTTGGCTCTGTGTCTCTGTATTGAGAGTGCTTTATCTTTGACACGTGGCGCCTTC
This sequence comes from Torreya grandis, assembly GCA_037957365.1. NCBI lineage: Eukaryota > Viridiplantae > Streptophyta > Pinopsida > Cupressales > Taxaceae > Torreya > Torreya grandis. The sequence continues at coordinate 9,367,455 of JARHVA010000023.1, forward strand.
TGCTGCTTTTAACAAGTGACACATGGCACCTTCCATCAAAATAGGTGAGGACACGTGAAAGCATCCACCTAATTTATAGGAGATCTTAGAAACTTTTGAGAGTCCCATGGGAGGTGACACTTGACGGCTTCCACTGAACACTAGAAACATTTTCAAAAACATTCAGGATTCATTTTAGCAATCACGCAAATGATGACACTTGTCGACCTCCGCCACTCTCTACAGATGACACATGGCATGTTCTACTATATCAAGAAAAGGACATTGAAACCTTTCGTATCCACCACTTGGTAGCTTCTGCTCGTCCTTTTCTTAGCCACTCCTTTCCTTCCTTTCGGTTGGGCTTTCTTCTCGGGTAAATTCCTTTGAACAATTTGTCCGAAGGACTCTACTTTGCCTTTTGCCTTGTTCATTTTTTTGAAAGCGTTCACTTTTTTTGTTTTGGCTCATGGCCCTCCACAAGGGCACTTGGCTTGGTTCACTACCCTCCATAGGGGCATTTGTTCCTTCGACTGTGAGCTAGCCCCTTGAACTTGCCGATTGAACCGACCGATTGAACCATCTTTGGTTCAACGGTTTAATCTATTCATTCTTCATTATTTGGCTATCTTTTTGATCTCTTTGAACCAAGTGCATTGAACCAATAGGTCTTTGAACCCATTGAACCAACGTGGTTCAAGGTTCAATGATTCAATGGTTCAACGCGTCATTTTTTGCTAAGTGTTTTGAAGCCATGGAACTTTGAGGCGGTTGAACTTTAAACCTTTGAAAAATGCACTTAACTCCTACTGATGATGTTGAACCTTTAAACCCGTTGAACCAAAATGGTTCAAGGTTCAATGGTTCGATCCTTGCTTAGAAGCTTGTCGATGGACGTTTTGGTTGAACCTTGGCGTTGAACCAATCCTAAAAATGACTAAGTGCTAGAAACTTGTTCTTTTGATTGAACTTGCCTGTAGAAGCCTTTGAACCTATTGAACCTGCTAGTCCCTTTACTGAAAAAGCTTGAAAAATGAGAAATTTTAAAACTTAGAACAAGTTTTGAAAAGAGAAGAGACAATTTTGGTCATGCAGGACCAAAATAGTTCATATGTCGTCCCAAAAATGAGAAAGCTATTTTTGGGGACAACATAAATAAAAAATATTTTTTTTTTTATTTCCACCTCCCTTCTCCTGGTGTCCTCATATGATTGTATGACCTCTTTAGCAACAAGAAAAATCAATAATTTTTTTTTATTTTTTAATTTTTCAAGTCTCTCCTCTGATATGGGCCATACAACTTTTCTTAGTAGGCAAGAACAAAAAAATTGATCTGGTTTCTTCTTCTTTTTTAATTTTAGATTTATTCTTAAGATGTACGGTCATACAACTTGCTTATAGCGAGCAGATAAACAAGAAAATGATTTTATAAACCTTCCTTTCTCTTTTAATGGATGCACGATTATTGCCTAGTAGCTAAGATAAAATAAAAATTTGCTTCTTTCTTTCAAATCTCACTTTACTTTGTATTTTATAATGAGCGTTTCACCTCTTAAAAATAACACAGAGAATGATTTTGATTTTTGTACTGAGTGGAAGTTGGAAAAATGATTTGAATATTTTGCACATTTGAATAGTGAAAAATATCTTTAGAATCTTCTAGAATGGAAGAAGTTTTACTTTCACATGACTTGGAGAAGTGATAATGGTAATTACAACATGCATGGTAGTGGAAGATTTCATTTGCATGACTCAGAGAAGTATTAAAAGAAATTGCATGGCAACAGGATTTTAAAAAGTAAATTATAAATTAAAATAATAAAATTATTTCAATTGATTTATTTATTTTTAATTTATAATTACACTAAGTAAATTATAAATTAAAATAATAAAATTATTTCAATTGATTTATTTATTTTTAATTTATAATTACACTATGTGCAGAATCGAAAAGACAAATTGCACAACTTGAGAAAGTGTCAAGGAACTTTTGCACATTATAGAAAAGCCAATAACTTTATACACGGGGAAGTTTGAAAGGTCATTTACACAATTCAAAAAATCATTTTGCTCATGATTCCAATTCTCAATAAAATTAATTGATTAAAATTAATCAATTAATTAATGGATTTTAATTTTTTTAAAATTCAAAAAAGTTTAAGCCCAAACCAAAAATAGCTGAAAATATTGAATTTTCACTAATTTTAAAATTTTCAAAAAATGTGACAACTAACTTCGACTAAGATTTTGAAATGCAAGGGATGGAAATAACTTAGACTCTGGCTTCACAAGCAAGTATTTTATACATTGGGTAATAGAGTCTTACATCGACTATAACTTGATCAACTAAGAAGTAACTGATTTTTAATAAAATGATGGGTCCTCAAACCATCATAATGCCATCACATGCTAGTGGATAGTGTATGTGAGGGCATCAGGTACTCAGCTTGATAGTGCTCTCACATATCCTAGAGGATAGTGTATGTGAGGGCAATTTTTTGTTATGTATTTTCATAAACTAAAATGTAAAGAGAGAACACTTTCCTTCATATACTCAAGAGTGATGAACCATCTTTTGTTGAAAGAGTTATAGTTGAGCAATTATCAATATGCTTAACTTTGTGATTTAAAATCATCGAATTAAGGTTAACAATTATATTCTCTTTGAATATCTTTCCATCCAAAATGCTACACTAAAAATCACTCAATGGCTCACCATTTAAAACCTTGAAAGATAATATGGATTTCAAAAAGTGATCTAAGCCTTATCTATTGGGATACGAAATCAATGTACCATTTCTTACACATCTTGATTTAGTCAACTGACAACCAATTTTTTTGTCTCAATTATATCATAAATGAACATAAGTTGTCGGGCTAGATCATGTGTTCTAAAAATTTGATTGTTTACCACATGTTCACTTGAAGAGATCCATGAAAAACATGTCCATTATATCATTTGAGGAACAAACATCCATATCACCATTTTCATGATTTCAAAAGTTATTTTTTGAATCTACTATCAATTTTTTTGTCTTGTAGATCCACTTAGCTAAATAACTTCAATGTTTCTTTATATAAATGTGATATTTTCATCATCCTTGAAATAACGACCATTATGACATCTTTGAAAATCATGTTATTACCCATGATATATTTCAGATAAATATCATAGCTACAAATATGTGCAGGTAGAAGGATCAAAACATGGAAGAGTAATAGATAGACTATTGTGTTTATTGAAAAGTAACATATACACACCAAAATGAAATAGGAAAAGGAAATAAGCTAAAATAGGGAAAACATGACTATTTACAAAGCAAATAAAAAATAAGAGGTTCCATAAAACCGTTCACTAGTTGGGAGAAGTATTTGTCATGTCAAAATAATAGATTTGACTTATGAACTCTCAAACACATTCAGCAGCAGTTACCAAGTAGGTGGGAAGAGGAACTTACAATTATCATTCACACATGGATGATCATGAATGAATAAATTATCATTGTCTTTATGTCTTAGAATGGAAACATTATGAACTCACTAATCTTATATGATCTTTCTTGAGTAGCATTGGGTTTCACCAGTGTTTCTCAAATAGATTTAAATGCATCTTTGTTAGATACAAGAATTGAATCAGAGAGAAGTCTACTAAATGTTTCTTTATGAGTTGAAACAATAAAAAGAGTATCTATTGGAATGATTTGAGTGTAGATATTCATTTCCAAATTATTTCCCATGATAGAGACAAACTCATTTTCAAATGAATCATCATTATCTTCATCGATATCTTCTGGCTTGATAGTTTTCATTTCACTTATAATGAATATTGGGCACCATTCATTTTGTTTTGGTTTCATGTTTTTCTTGATTTTAGCTTTGGCCTACTTATGATCTTCAATTTGTGTGGGGTTTATTGCTCTGGATTCAAGTTCTATGGAGAAATCTTCTTTGGTAGAACCTAAAAATGAAATACCTAAGGAATATTCATTTTTTACTATTAAATCTTTCATTCTGATAGAGAAGGTATCTTCTACTTGACTAAAAATTCATTTCATAATATCTTCTCTTTTAGAAAGTAGAACATTTTACTCTACATTAATGCTCCTTTTTATTTTTGGTTCAACCAATTGTTCCTCAAATAGCTCATTTTCTCCTAGGACTACGAATTTTGAGCAATCCTACAAAATAGGAAAATATGTATCTTCTATGTAAAGGGGAAGCCAAAATATTCATCTATTCTTTGATCAATCATTAGTTCTTCCAAATGTTTGCCTTCTTTCATAATCATGAAACTGAAACAATCATATGTGATAGGAAGCACTTTCTCTTTTTCTCTACTAGAGTTCTGACATGTTTGATAAAATAATTTCCTTTAGAATGTCTTTTCTAAATATTAATAACTTTTGATGATATGAAGTTTTACTACTTCTTCACTATTTCCAATAGTTATAATATGTTTTGAAACTTCCTTCTTCAACATTCCACACAATAAACTAATAGACTTTGTGGAAACTGGTTCTGTGTGTGGACAACATTTGAAACTAATTTTTTCCCACCAAGTTGGGCCCCCTGAGTGCGATCGATGGGATCACAGATCCAATGGAGGACACTGCTACTGGCAGTGCCTTTGGGGATATGTTTATAAATCTAGTAGTGGATAATCCATCCAATGGATGGAAGAAGGCACTTACAGGTGAAAAGACGTGCCCCTCAAAAAGCATGATGAGCCTCCCTATTATCTCGGAGAGCACGGCCCTACATATCCCAGATGATCTGGTGGAGGAAATCGTGGCATCCATGGACCTTACGTTGGTAGGTAAGTTTTTTTCCTTCCGTCCTAGTATTGAAATGATTAGGAAATGGGTTCTGTCTAGGTGGAAAGTTAAGCGTAGTGTTTCAATCACTGCCATGGCAAGAGGCCTATTCCTTTTTAGTTTTATGAATAGGGAGGACATGATCACTACTCTTGCTGGAGGACCATGGTTGTATGGCCCACATTCTCTTGCCATATGCTCGTGGAAACTAGGATTTGATCCTAACTCAGACCTTAATAAGTCTACTCCTGCTTGGGTAAGACTGCTAGGGTTCCCTTTGGAATTTTGGGATGAAAAAAATTTCACAGCTATTGGCAATTCTATTGGCCAATATGTCACTACAGATCATACAACTAGAACAAAGTCTAGATGTGTGTACGTTAGACTTTGTGTCAATGTTGAAATAAATAGAACTCTCCCTACAACCATAGAGCTAAACTCTAAATATGGGACTTGGACTCAACCAATCACTTATGAAAATGCTACCACTTTCTATCAAATATGTAAGAGAAAGAGACATTTAATTACACAATGCACAGCAAAGCAAAAGGGGAGCAAAGATGATTCCCAGATTGAAGGGGAGGATCAAGCTCTCAATTATAGAAAGAATAGTAAGCAGGAAATGGAGAGTAATGTGGAGAATCCTGACAACACAGAAAAGGGAGAGGAGGAGATGGGAAAGGAGGATATCACTAGTAGTGAGGGAAAAGCTGTCCCAAAGGAAAATATAGTATCAGCTGATAGTCAAAAGGCTATATTTAACATATCCAACCCTCTAGAAAAATAGACTAATATGTCTAAGGAAGGAGAAAGAGGTAACCTTTTGATAGAGGAAGTCAATGACGAAGACAAAGTTCCAAGAGTTGGACAGGAAGAAATAACTCTAGAAAGTCCCACTAAAGGAGAAGCAAACCCACAGCTAAATATAGACATTTTCCATGCTCTAGAAGTAGGAGACCAAGTAGGAAACTACTTAGCAATAGGTGTAACAGGACAATGTGGCAGTAATGAATAGGAGGAATGGGTTACCCCAAAGAAAAAGAATCAAAAAGGTAAAAAATCTACAGATGTTGGCACTGAGCCCAAAAAGGGAGGCCAACCCTAAGAGAAACAAGACAAAGAGAGATTGCTAGGGAGATTGCCAGTGGTATACAGAATACACTGGAGACCCAACCCCCCAAACCCTTTAAATGAGAATATTATCTTGGAACCTGAGGGGCTTTAACAGTCCCTCAATGTAGTTTGAGGTTAAAAAATGCATTTTAGATAATAAATTAGATATTTTATTACTCCAAGAAGTCAAGATGAATGAGGAGAATTTTATGAAAATTGCTGCCTATATATGGCCTAAGGCAGCTTTTTGCATTAGTCCTGCTAAAGGGGCTTCAGGGGGGATTGTCACTATGTGGAATAGTGTTAAAATCTAGGGGTCTCTTATGGCTTATAATAAGCACTTCTTGATTACCAATTTTTCTATGAAATCTTTGAATTGGTCGTTGATCAATGTCTATGGACTGAATAACAGAGCTTTGAGACAGAAATTATGGATAGACCTGAGCAGTTTCAGGAATAATCCCCAAAACATTAGATGGATGTTAGCTGGAGATTTTAACACTCCTTTATACCCTTCTAAAAAATAGGGTGGAATTATGGATTACTCAGACAGCATGTTCGACTTTGTTGAATTCATCAATGATTGGAGATTATTGGACATAGAGCTGCAAAACCAAAATTTTACCTGGACCAATAAAAGAAGAGGAGATCAAATGATTCAGGTTAAATTAGACAGATTTCTTATATCAAGAAACTAGAAGGATTATCATAATATGCAAGCGTAGGCTTTCCCTAGAACCATGTCTGACCACTACCCAATCTTACTCAGTTGGAGAGAACAGGGACATTTCAAACCTTCCCCATTCCATTTTGAAGCTATGTGGATCAAACACAAAGACTTTAGACAAATGGTGGCCCAATGGTGGAAAATTCCTATTCAAGGTACTCCTATGTTTAGAATAGTCAAGAAACTCCAACACATTAAACAAGAAGTTCATGGATGGAATAGATACAGCATTGGGCAGGTCTTCCAGCAGAAGAAAAATATAGTGGGAAAACTCAAGGATATACAGCAACTGATAGATCAAGGGGATGACTCTGAGGACACTTTAGAAGAAGAGAATATCTTGTCTTCAGAATGGAAGAATCTTATGGAAAGAGAAGAGGTTTTTTAGAAATATAAATCTCGTGTTCAATGGCTTAAAGAGGGGGATAGGAACACTGCCTTTTTTCATCTCTCAGCTATGAAACATAGGAAAGCCAACTCAATAACTAAGCTTTTCCTAGATAATGGTGACATTATTACCAAGGATAATGAAATAGGGGAACAAGCCAGGGCTTTCTTTCAGAATCTGCTTGCAGAAGAAAATAATAATGATAGAATCGATAGACCTATGAATCAATTTATTGATAAAATCTCCTGTTTGATAACGGAAGAAGATAATCTAGAGATGTTAAAGCCTATATCCGAGGAAGAAGTCCATGCTATTTTATTCTAAATGGGTGCTTTTAAAGCCTCGAGTTTTGATGGCTTTCCTCCTATATTCTTTCAGGAATATTGGGAGATAGTAGGAGTGGACCTCACGGCTGTTGTGCGTGATTTTTTCATATCAGGTAAACTTTTGAAACAAGCTAATAATACCTTCATAGTACTTGTTCCTAAAAAATCACAACCTTCACACCTCACTGATTTTAGGCCCATTATTCTATGCAACACTATTTATAAGTTATGTACTAAAATGCTGGTCATGAGGATTCAACCTTTGCTAGACAAAATTATTTCTCTTGCTCAAAAAGGTTTCATCTCAGGCAGGCAGATTCTTGATGCTGTGATCACCACACATGAGACTATTCACTCCATGGATAAGAGTAGAATCCCTAGGATGGCTCTCAAGCTTGATATTTCTAAAGCTTATGATAGAGTCTCATGGACTTTTCTGTTCTAAGTGATCATAAAATTTGGGTTTAATAATAAAATGTCTCGCTTGTTATGGAAAGCGGTCTCTTCTGCAAAATTCTTAATGCTGGTTAATGGTGTTCCTAGAGGTTTTTTCTCATCCTCGAGAGGAATTCATCAGGGAGACCCTCTCTCCCCGTACTTATTCATCATTATGGTTGAGGCACTAGGAAGATACATACAAGCAGATATAGCCTCAAAAAAGCTAGTGGGCATCAAACCTACCTCCTCCCTTCATCCTATGGTGGTACAACAGTTTGTGGATGATACCATCTTCTTTGGCATCTCATCGATGATTGAAGCTAGAAGATGGAAGAATATCTAAAATAATTATGCCAGAGAGTCGGGACAAAGGATAAATTTCCAGAAAAGCAATGTGTATTTCTTCAACACTCCTAATGAACTTAGACATATAATCATTGATATATTAGAATGTGTTGAAGCTGGCCTATCAGCTACCTACCTGGGTCTCCCACTCTCAATCAAAGAGGTATCTCCTAGATTTTGGAATGGAATTGTGGAAAGAACGCAGAGGAAACTTCTTGGTTGGAAGGGGAAACTACTCAGCACTGCTGGTAAACTGCAACTTCTTCGGGCTTCACTGCAAGGTATTCCTACATACTTCATGTCTCTTTTTAAAATTCTTGCATATTTTGCTGAGAAATTGGAACAGATCCAAAGGAAATTTTTATGGATGAGAGTGGAAGACAAACAGAGAATGTCTTTAGTCAGATGGGAAAAAGTGTCTTCCAAAATCTCATGGTGGACTTAATATTAGGTCCATCAGGAAGATGAACAAAGCCCTTCTCTCAAAATTTAGTTGGAACCTGATCCATAAAAAAAATGATTGGGGGGAAATAATATATGCCAAATACATGCATAGCATTGATGATTCCAACTTTCTTCAATAGACGGGATTACCCCAGGGATCTGTGATATGGAATAAAATGCTAAAAAGTATAAGCCTTCTCAAACAAGGAATTAGATGGAAACTTGGAAATGGCCGGCATATTAAATTCTAGGATGATATCTGGTTAAAAGACAAGGCTCTCATCACACAGGGAAACTATGGAGAGATTGCTGACTTGATTACCCAATTTTTGGAGATAGGGTCAGTGATTATATGGAAAATAACAATGGGATGAGGAGCTGGAAAAATCTTTTGGATTGCTGTGTGCACCGGCTTGAGATTTTCTCAAGAGTTCAAGAGATCTAGCAGTGCATTCAGGAGATCAGAATCCCTCTCTTTCCCTAGGAGGATGAACAATACTGGTGGCCAGATAAGAATGGATCGTTCTCTATCAAATCTGCTTACCATCTGCTCATTCCTGAAGTTCAAAATAAAGATGTATGGAAAAAGGTTTGGAATCATAAACTTATTCCAAAAATTAACATGTTTTGGTGGGTTGTTTCTCATAACAAAATCCTTACTCAAGATAACCTTCAAAAGAGAGGGTTTACTTTGGTTAACAGATGTTTCTTGTGTGGGTCAAAAGAGGAATCAGTTTCACACCTCTTTATCCATTGTGAGTTTGCCAGGGAATTATGGGGCACAATAGTTAACAACTTTGGCATTGAATGGGTCTGCAATTCTAACCTTAAAGAAGTAATTCTCAGATGGAACCCAACCTTCACACATCCATAGCTTATGGAATTATGGAAGCAAGCTCTGCCATGTTTGAGTTGGACTTTATGGAAAGAGCGCAATCACAGAATTTTCAGGGACACTGCTAGAAATGCTTCTCAGGTGTTTAACTCTGTTGCTAAGACCATTATAGAAAGTGTTACAACAGCTCATATTCATGTTGCAGAGAAACCCCTATCTCAAATTGAAAGCCAAATTATAGCCAAATAGAATGTTTTAAACTAGATCCCTAGGTATAATAACTCCAAATTTTTACAGAGACTTAATACTAAATGGATCCCCCCTAAACCTAACTGGATGAAACTCAACTTTGATGGGGCATCCAAGTTGGATGGTAAAGCTAGTGGAGGAGGAATTATAAGGAATGATAAAGGATGGATGTCTGATGTCTATGCTGGTGGAATTAGATGCCAGAGTAACAACTATGCTAAAGCAATGGCTTTACTATGGGGATTAAAGTTAGCTATATCCCTAGGAATAAGGAACTTGAATATACAAGGAGACTCTAAGATGGTCATAGATGCTATTAATAAAGCTTCAAACATGGGAATCAAGCTAAAAGACATCATTACTGATATCCAATTTCTTTTACAAAAGTTTTTTGAAGTTGAGATTTCCCATACCTACAGAGAAGGCAACAGGGTCGTTGATGCTTGTGCCAACCTTGGGCAGCAATTTTTAGGTTGGAGGGTGTGGTGACAAGGTGTTCATATTCCCTTAAACATTAAAGAGATGATTTAAAAGGAGATGACTTGTCAGGAATGAGGCGTATTGATGACCCTAAAAAGACCCCTGTTGATACCCCTAGCTCCTTTGCGAGCAAGAAGGGCAAGAAGAGAAAGGTTGATGAAGAGGAAGAAATATATTAAAGAGACTACAGAAGGGACCCATAGGAATCTGGGCAGGGCCACGGGGGGCCAAGGTGGAAAATCTCACAAGCCTTCCAAAATTAATAAGGAAGGATTCCCCTTTAGAGTGCGAAGGTCGGGGCGGATTGCAGGTAAACCAGCCCCAAAGGCTAAACTGATTGATTATTCAGAAAGTGCTTCGGAAGAAGCAACCCAAGAAGAAGAGTCTGAGGAGCTGGAAATCCAAGAAATTTTAAAGGACACTGGAGGGAAGCAGGCTACTAGGGATTTTGAGGTTACTAAGGAGTAGGGTGCTGACATTATGGGAATTGTTGACAATAAGGGGAAAATGTATGTCGAGGAAGCTGGTGAGGGCATTGAGAATGAGACTAATTGGAAAACTGAAATTGGGGCCTTGAAGGACCACATTCAGAATCTAGAGAAGGTCTTCACCAAAGGGCTTCATAATACAATTCTGTTGAAAATGTCTATGCTGGAAGTGGTGGGTAATACTGGGTATGCTGACAATGCAGAGAATGAGAAACTCAATGATCTTATCAAATCAGTAGTTATGTAAGGGGAGACCTCTCTGACTCTAGTCTTCCCATGGCTTGTGTTTTATTTTTGTGTGTTGTTCTCGGCTGTGTCATCGTCTCTCTGAAGGCATTTTTTGTTTGTTTGCCTTCTTGTCTTTTTTGATTGTATAGGGTTCGGCCCCTGGTTTGCTGCCTTACTTTATCAAAAATATTCCACACAAGACCATGTCAATGTCAATCTTGATAGCTTCTTATTGTATAACTTCCAAGTCATTTATCTTGTTCCTCATCAAGACAAAGTTTATCTTTGATGTAGAGAACCAATTAAGACACAAAGTTAGTTGTTGGGACTTGGCTGATCTACATAAGGAATTAGTCTCAAGAATTTATTAAAGTATACTATGAATTCTCTCATTTACTCATCATCTTGATTTTAAATTTTAAATAAATATAACAATAGCATGAACACATTTGTATTTGGTTTGAATCTATTTAGAAACATTTCCGTCAAAGAGTCCCAATCCATAATGCATCCATCTTCTAGGTGTTGAAACCACTCAGTAACAAGTCCTATGAGAGTCTCAACAAAAATCTTGATAGTGACATATTCATGCATAACTTCTAAGATGTTATAGGATACTGTGAAGGCCAAGATATGATTATCTACATATTGACCATTTTCCCCAAAAAATTTTGGAAATTTATTGCTTGAGCCTGATGCTAACTCATTGTATTATGCCAAAGCCAATGGCCCAAAATGTTTTCCCCATGGGATACAAGGAACATTAGGGTTGGGGTGAACCAATGCCATTTTTGCAATTAAGAAGGTGCGGGCACTAAGTACCTTATCCCAATGGAGTTGTCAACCTCCATTCTAGGGGAGGTTCCTTGAAATGTCTACAAATTATGTGCATAAAGCACCTTGATCTCCACATAGTTACCAAACATTGTTGGCTCAAAAATTTGTCAGGGAGACAAATTGGTGACTTTGATTCAACAATGTGAGAACTGAGTCCTTACATTACTCAATAACACAGGAATAAAATCCCTCTCCTATTTGTAGGTGGAGATACCTTTATTAAAAATCAAAAAGGGAAAAGTAAGGGAGAAACTATTCATAGCTATTTACATCAAAAAAAATTGTTGGGGGTTTTGTACTTTTAACCAAAAAGTAAATAAAAGAGATAGAAAAGAAGATAAGAGGAATGATGGAAATGAAGAGAAAAGAGATAAAAATAGAATGGGATGATTTTATCTAGTTAAACACAAATGCTACAAAAATAACCCCAAGGAAGATGAAAGATGACACTAAGTAACTAAACATAGAGATTCACTAGAATGGCCCAAGAAAGAGAAACATTGTGCTCCTAAAAATCTCTTCTCATTTAGTGGTGGTAAAGACATAATTACCTAGGAGTGCAAAACATACTCTAAAATGATTCTCTGATATTGATATCAAAATAAAGATAACCGTCTAATAGTTACCCATAAAAGATAATTAAAATATTGCTTAAACTCCACTGTGATTTCATATTTATGGAAATAATAGACAGATTCAAAAGTAAATTCTAACTTGCAATTTCCACATTAAGACTAATTGATAAAAGTTATGACAAAGTTTTAAAAGCAAATATTTGAATACAAATTATCATAATTCATAAAAAAATTTGCACACTGTTTGAAAATCTCCTCCTTTGTATTGATCTTCATTGAGTTGTAATACAATCTCGCCTTCTAAAAATATGTCTCAAAGTTTTGTTGTTCAAAAATCCCCCTCAAAATGATCCTAACACTCATATTTATAACACAGAAAGGTGGTTACGGTGTGTCACCACCTTTTTGTGTTTTAGATGGTGCAAAAGTGAGTTTACAAAAATACACCACTTAAGTGATGTGAAAGTACATTGGTGCAATTACACTACGTGCAAAAGTGCAAAATAGAAATTGCATGACCTAAAAAGTGCAAAGGTGTAATTGTGCTTTGATGCTTTTACTCCATTCATTGCATGGATCTTAATCTCATCTTTCTTGTGTAAAATATGTAGTATAACTACACATTTAAAGCAATTATTTGACTCGAGAAGTGCACCAAGAATAGCAACTTTCAAATTATTATGTCTATGATTTCTATTTTCTTCTTCAGTGGCATCCCAAATATAATATCTACTAGCATCATCATTATTATCATCATCATCATCATATTTTGTCATTATTGAATATATCTCCTCTTTTTTGTACTCATAATTTTGCTTGTGCAAATCACTTCAGTGCCTCTTCAATATTACCTGACAAATTTCATTTGTGTTCAATCTCCTTTTTTGAATTGTCCATTCATGAACTTAATTTCCCTTGTTCAATCACCTCGTAACACTATTATATAACTTCTCTTTGCATGCAAACAAGCAACAGATAAATTTTAAAAATTGCCTCTTTTTTTTTAATTTCAAAATCCCACTCCTTTTTTTCCTCAGGCCAGAACTGTTAGGTTGTGGAGCTAAAAGCTTCATTGATTCAAACATGGAGGAGGAGGTTGTTGAGTGTCACAGTCACCGGCGTCGGTCAGGCCAACTGACGTTAGTCAGGTGTAGACAGGAAGCTGTCGACATCGGTCATGGATCGGCCGACGTCGGTCATCTCCAGGCAGACAGGGACCAACGTCGATCGCCTGTGCGGTTTGAAACTGTGAGTTTCATGGATAGTTTGTTAACGAACCGGTTGTTTGCATGTTAAAAGCTAATTTTAGTCTTGGAGCTGTGGATCTAATTATATATAATTAGATGTCTAATTATTGTTTACATGAGATCTATTTAAGAAACTCATGGGTTGTATTATAATGTGTGATAGTTTGAGTAAGAGCAAGGTTAGCTCCTTCAGAGTGAAGAGAGCAAAGTGTGTTCCTCTTAGGGCCACAGTGCCAAGTGTGTATGATCAGGGAGATCTACAGGTTGTTGCAAGGTTTGGTAGAAGATCCACAGGGGTGCTAGTATGGTAGAATCATAAGGAATTGGTGAGGCAAGGACAAGGGTTCTATCTGAGTAAGTAAGATCGGTTGATCTGCAGGTGTATGTGTGTGTGAGATCTAGGTTGGTTTGCAGGTGTGCAGAACTAGGTTGATTTACAAGTGTGCAAGATCAGGGAGGTCAGAAACACAATAGGTAGCAACATCAGGTGAGATTTGCTTAGAGTACGTTGTGTACTTGGAGTATGTGTGTATACTCGGTCATGGAATACGTGGAGTACTTGTGTACTGGCAGTAGTGATACTGACTAGTGGTACTGGCAGTAGTGATACTAACTAGTTGGAGGTGAACAGCAACTCTGTGCTTGAGTTATTATTGGGACCATAATTGAGAGAGTGAGCTCTTGAAGAGATTATTGTTTATGCCCTAGAGGTGTGGGAGCCCTAGAGGTGTGTAAGGAAGAAGACTGTGGCATCTTCTTTGTTGTATTTCCTTCTAGAAGAGTATTAATACAATTGGGTATTGTCTCTCATATTCTGTGTTATTTTTGAATTCTAGTTACTTGTTACTTCTGGTTAAATTCCACATTTAGTTGCTTGTACATGGTAATCAATTGTACTTCCTAATCCTGACAGTGGAATCAGAGCTGTTTGTTGTTCTAAATTCCTGACAAGTGGTTTCAGAGCTAAGGTTGCAGGGAGCAGGTTTGTGTTTGATTACAGGTCACTCTCAGGGGTTTCTGATTGAGTGGGAGTATAGCAATGGTAGAAGAAAGTACACTAAGAATGGAGGAATTGAAAAGCAAGAATGGTCAATTACGGTGTTATGAAAAGAAAGAGCACGTAAAGAAATATTGTTGGTTAGTACAAGATCAGCATGAAGGAACTGAAGAAGCAGATGTTGCAGGTGTTGTTGCACAAGATGCTCTAGGATGTTCCTTGGATAAAGTAGAATCTTGTTTTATAGATTATGTTGCCTCTTTCCATGCAACCCAAAATAGAGTATTTTTCCATGTTAAGGTCTTTGGAGACTTTGGAAAGATTTATTTAGGGGTTGGTGTGCCTTGTCAAAGTTTTGGCAAAGGGGAAGTGTTGTTGAAATTGCAGGCGGCCAACACATGGGTGTTGAAGAAGGTCATGCAGGTCCTAGTCTTGAAGATGCGGCTAATTTATTCAGGAAAGTTGGGTGATGAGAGATGCACAGGAACTCTCATAGCGGATGCACTTGAATTAGCATGTGGTAAGAAAGTAGGTACTCTTTATCTACCTACTTGTATTACTGATTCTTCTTCTATTGCAAGGACGTGGCTTTGTAAGCTTGGTCACAAGAGCAAGAAGGAGATGCATGTTCTTAAGCGGAAGTCAGATGTTTTTGACAGACTTAAAAACTGAAAAGCCTTGGTGTTTATGGAGGAGATGATGGATAGAGATCAGTGGAGAAGGCTGAGTAACTCTGAGCAGGGCAGTTTGAACAAGGTTTTGATCCAAAGAAAGCTCACAGGTAAAAAGTCATCACTCACAGGAAAACACAAGTACCAGCGTCGATCAAGAGGAACCAACGTCGAACAGATAGGTGCCAATGTTGGTCATGTGCAGACCAGAACTGGTGGTGTCGGGCAGGGTGGTTGCCGGCATCGGTCATGGAACTGACGTCGGCGACTAGGTAAGACTGACGTCGGTTAGGGAATCGATGTCAGTAGAAAGGACAGTCACATGGAACCGACGTCAGTTGAATGCAGACTATGTGGTGACCGAGGTCGGTCACTAGAATAGATTTTGGGTGAATAGCATGCTATCAAGGAGTCTCAAACGCCCATATGGAGGATTGAAAGGGTAAGTAAGCCTCAAATCCGTTATTCCTCTTTATACTAGTTGCTCACTGCAGAGCAGGAAGGATCCAGGAAACAGTGGGAGCATGGCATGAATGAGGATGTAGAACCGAATGGGAGATTTGGTAGGGTTGCCAACTGGTATGAAAGCACTGAAAGACGAATGGATTCCTTGGTTAAAGAATAGAGAGAATGGATACTGAGATGGAAGGCCAGGTCATATGGTCTTGAGGAAGCTGCAGGGCAGTGGTACAAGTTTGACAGGTGGATGACAAAGCATGGCTTTAGTCAGTGTCATTGTAACCATTGTGTTTGTCTTACCAGGTGGATGATGGTCGTGAAATTATCGTGTTATTGTATGTGGATGGTATGCTTGTTGCAGGTTCAGACACATAGGGTTTTGTTGAGCTAAAGGTAAGGTTAGTTTAGTGGTTTGCCATAGAGCAGCAAAATTCTTTGGCATGAGTAATCCTAGAGATAGGGAAGATCACAAGTTGATGTTGTCACAGGATGATTGTGTGATGTAGTGCAGGATGCAAAATGGGAAGCGCACCTATGGATGGACAGTTCACAGAACAGGGTCCCCAATCACATGATGAGGTTGAGTACATGTGTACTCCCTGATATTACCCCAGCAGTGGGAGTTGTCAGCAAGTTTGTGGCCAATCTGGGAAAGAAGCACTGGAAAGTGGTTCAGTGGATTCTCAGCTATTTGAGAGGGACCAGCAGCAGGTCGACATGCTATGCGAGGTCAAGTTCTTTTCTACATGGGTTTGTAGATGCGAATGTGGCAGGTTACTTGGATGACAAGAGGTGCATCACAGGTTTTGTGGTGGTTGGTCTTCAAGATTGAGCTTGAAGATGGATACAAGCCAGGAAACAGATTAGATGATGTACAAGTATAGGTACAGTGCAGCTATTTATCTCCAAGTGAGAGATTGTTAGGTTGTGCATGTCAGGAATCTAGAACAACAAACATGCTCTGATCCCACTTGTCAGGATGCGAAACCGGAAGCATACAATTGATTACCAAACTTCAAGCAACTTAAATATGTGGAAATAACCAGAATCAACAAGTAATTAGAATTCAGAATAACACAGCATATGAGAGACAATACACAATTTGTATTAACACTTTATACAGAAAAGAATACAATAAAGAAGATGCCACTTCTTCTCCACCACCTTACAGAGGTTTCCCACACCTCAAGTGAACAGTACTTCTTCTCCCCAAAGCTCTCCCTCTCACAGGTCCCAACACCCAACTCAAATACAGAGTTGGTGTTCACCTCCCGTGCTCCACGCACACCACAAGTGCTCCACGCACTCCACAAGCACTCCACGTGCTCCACAAGTACTCAAGGTACTTCAAGTAGATCTCCCATGAATCTGCAACAACCTGCAATTCAACAGACCATACTTATGGAAGGAACTCCCTTGCCTTCCTCTCTGCTCTATCCGAGTACACACCTGTACTCCAAGTAGATCCTGCCTGATACTGCTCCCTGTTGTGTTGCTGTCTATATGACCTTGCACACCTGCAAATCAAACAACGGTTCTGCTCACCTGTGAACCTCGACCTTGCACACACATACACCTGCAGATCAACGATCTTACTTACCATGTAGATCTCCTATATAGGCCATGCAACTGTGACCAAGATCCTACACTCTTGAAGAACCCAGCTGGCTCTCCAATCCAGCACCAACACACCTGGTACTGAGGCACTAGGAGGAACGCACCATTGCTCTACCTCACACACAGAAGCAGCTTATAATTATGCTCTCTTACTCCCTAGCACACTTTTCCAATACAACCATGAGTCTATTATATAGATCTCATCAAACAATAATTAGACATCTAATTACAATAATTAGATCTGCAGCTATGAGTCTAAAATTAGCACTCATCATGCAAACACTTGGTTCGTTAGCTAACTGCCCGTAAATAGCTCGCAGTCGAACCACACAGGCGACCGACGTCGGTCCCTGTCTGCCTGGAGGTGACCGACGTCGGCCGATATATGACCGACGTTGGTTTCTTCCCTTTGCTATCCTGCCGACATCGGCTGATCAGACCGACCCCAACTTCTCTGCAACTCAGCAACCTTCAGCAACCTCCTCTCCTGTTTGCATCAGTGAAGCTTTTAGCTCTACAATCCTAACAATCTCCCACTTGGAGATAAACAGCTGTACTGTACCTGTACCTGTACTCTGTCTAATCTGTTTCTTGGTTTGTATCCCTCTTCAAGCTCCCACCTGAAGACAACCCACCACACATCCCGTGGTGTACCTCCTGTCATCCGAGTACCCTGCCACATCCGAATCTACAACACCTGTAGTGAAGTCCTGACCCTGCATAGCAACACCTGCTGCCGGTCCCTCTCAAAAACCTGAGAACCCACTTCCCCGAATTGGCTCCTAACTCTGACAGCTCCCACTGCCTGGGAATACTCAGGTTTATGCCAGACCTCATGTGATTTCGGACACTGTACCTGTCCAGCCCTTAGTGTGCTCCGGTTCTGCATCCCGAACCTCGCCAACACCTGATTCACATCAGCTCCCACTTGAGACAAAATCAACCTGTGATCTCCATGCATCCCATGTCGAAGAATTTCGCTGCTCCAAACTCCTCATGACATGCCACTGAACTAATCTCACCCTTAGCTCAGCAAAACCCTGTATGTACACCCCTGCTAGCTAGCATACTATCCACATACAGCAATAGAATGATGTTGTAATCATCATCCCCCTGGTAAGTCAAACCACAGTAGTTACCTGACACTGACTGAAGCCATGCTTCGTCCTCCACCTGTCAAACCTGGTACCACTGTCCTGCAGCTCCTCAAGACCATATGCCCTGGTCTTCCGTCTCACGTATCCGTTCTCTCTATTCTTCTACTAAGGCATCCATTCGTCTCTGTGCTTTCATCCAGCTGGCAAACCTACCAAAACACCCGTCTGGTTCTGCTCTAAGGAATCACATCCTCATCCATGCCAAGCTCACACCTGTTTCCTGGATCCTTCCTGCTATACAATCAGCAACAAGTATGAAGAAGAGGAACACGAATTTGAGGGCCTACTTACGCCTTCAGTCCTCCGTATGGGTGTTTGAGACTCCTTGACAGCAAGCTGTCCACCCAAAATTCGTTACAGTGACCGACCTCGGTCACCCCACAGTCTGCATCCGACCGACGTCGGTTCCATGCGTCTGTACCTAACTACCAACCTGCCAGCGCTGGTGTCCCTGCTGCCGACGTCGGTCCTCCTGACCGACATCGGTCTTACATACTGCCGACGTCGGTCCCTTGACCGACGTCGGTCTTACTCTGCCCGACATCGCCGGCTTCAGTCTGCACATGACCGACATCAGCACCTATCTGTTCGACATCGTTTCCTCCTGACCGACATCGGTGTCTGTGTTCGCCTGTGAGTGATGACTTTTTACCCACGAGCTCCTTTGGATCAATCTCCATGTCCAAACTGCCCTGCTCAGATGTATCCAACCTCATCCACTGAACTCTGTCCGCCATCTCCTCCAAGAACACCAAGGCTTTCCAGTTCTTAAGCCTGTCAAATATGTCTATCTTCCGCTTAAGAACATGCATCTCCTTCCTGCTCATGTGACCAAGCCTACGAAGCCACGTCTCCGCAATAGAAGAAAAATCAGTAATATAAACAAGTAGATAAAGTATACCTGTTTTCTTACCACCAGCTAATTCAAGTGCTACCGCTGTGAGAGTTTTTGTGCATCTCTCATCACCCAATCTTTCTGAAGAAATTAGCCATATCTCCAAACCTGGGACCTGCATGACCTTCATCAACACCTGTGTGTTGGCCGCCTGCAATTTCAGCTTCACTTCCCCTTTGCCAATTCTTTGGCAAGGCTTACCAGCTCCTCTACCTGGGGCTGCATGGAAAGAGGCAACTGAATCTTTTATCCAAGATTCAACTTTATCCAAGAAACCTGCAAACACATCCTGTGCAACAACACCTGCTACATCTGTATCTTCAGTTTCTTCATGCTGATCTGTTACCAACCAGCAATGTTCTTTTACCTGCTCTTTCTTTCCATCGAATCGTGAGTAACCGTCTGTGCTTTTCAACTCCTCCATTCTTAGCTTACTTTGATCTGCCGTTGCTCTACTCCCACTCAATCAGAAACCCTTGAGAGTGCCCTGTAACCAAAACACACCCTGCTTCCTGCAACCTTAGCTCTAATACCACTTGTTGGTATCAAGCTCAAGAACCTACAACCAAGGCTCTGATACCACTTGTCAGGAATCTAGAACAACAAACATGCACTGATCCCACTTGTCAGGATGCGAAACCGGAAGCATACAATTGATTACCAAACTTCAAGCAACTTAAATATGCGAAAATAACCAGAATCAACAAGTAACTAGAATTCAGAATAACACAGCATATGAGAGACAATACACAATTTGTATTAACACTTTATACAGAAAAGAATACAATAAAGAAGATGCCACTTCTTCTCCACCACCTTACAGAGGTTTCCCACACCTCAAGTGAATAGTACTTCTTCTCCCCAAAGCTCTCCCTCTCACAGGGCCCAACACCCAACTCAAATACAGAGTTGGTGTTCACCTCCCGTGCTCCACGCACACCACAAGTGCTCCACGCACTCCACAAGCACTCCACGTGCTCCACAAGTACTCAAGGTACTTCAAGTAGATCTCCCATGAATCTGCAACAACCTGCAATTCAACAGACCATACTTATGGAAGGAACTCCCTTGCCTTCCTCTCTGCTCTATCCGAGTACACACCTGTACTCCAAGTAGATCCTGCCTGATACTGCTCCCTGTTGTGTTGCTGTCTATATGACCTTGCACACCTGCAAATCAAACAACGGTTCTGCTCACCTGTGAACCTCGACCTTGCACACACATACACCTGCAGATCAACGATCTTACTTACCATGTAGATCTCCTATATAGGCCATGCAACTGTGACCAAGATCCTACACTCTTGAAGAACCCAGCTGGCTCTCCAATCCAGCACCAACACACCTGGTACTGAGGCACTAAGAGGAACGCACCATTGCTCTACCTCACACACAGAAGCAGCTTATAATTATGCTCTCTTACTCCCTAGCACACTTTTCCAATACAACCATGAGTCTATTATATAGATCTCATCAAACAATAATTAGACATCTAATTACAATAATTAGATCCGTAGCTATGAGTCTAAAATTAGCACTCATCATGCAAACACTTGGTTCGTTAGCTAACTGCCCGTAAATAGCTCACAGTCGAACCACACAGGCGACCGACGTCGGTCCCTGTCTGCCTGGAGGTGACCGACGTCGGCCGATATATGACCGACGTTGGTTTCTTCCCTTTGCTATCCTGTCAACGTCGGCTGATCAGACCGACCCCAACTTCTCTGCAACTCAGCAACCTTCAGCAACCTCCTCTCCTGTTTGCATCAGTGAAGCTTTTAGCTCCACAATCCTAACAGTGCAGCGAAAAGCTTCACTAATGCAAACATGGAGGAGGAGGTTGTTGAGTGTCATAGTCATCAGTGTCGATCAGGACAATCGACGTTGGTCAGGTGTAGACAAGAAGCTGCCAACATCAGTCATGGATCAGCCAACGTTGGTCATCTCCAGGCAGACAGGGATCGACGTCAGTTGCCTATGTGGTTCAAAATTGTGAGTTTCACAGACAGTTTGTTAACGAACTGATTGTTTGCATGTTAAAGGCTAATTTTAGACTTAGAGCTGTGGATCTTGTAGACACCGAAATCATGTCTATCCCTTGGTCATCCTCCCCCCTTGGTCCCCTTGGTCCACTTCCAAACATTCCTAATCCACACAACTATTAATTTAAAATAAATTAACTATTTTAAATTAATAACACCCTTGACACATCACCCATGACACCTCACCTCTCCTTGGATACCTCTCCTTGGATGCCTTCCATCACCCTATGACCAATTTATGACCTATTTCAACCCTCCCCATGCCTATTAAACCCACCTTAGACCGTTTTACCATGACCAATGAACTCGGTAGACGGAGGAACGGGCAGAGGGCTAAAAATAGCCTTTTTTCCATTCTTTTAGCTGCTGACGTCGGTTACCAGTTGGTCGATGCCGATGGGATCGCCGATGTCGGTCTCTTAAAACAACTCGAAGGCAAATTCTCTTCCTCCTAGGATGCTGAATCAATCAATCACAGACCGCGAACACGAATTCTATCTCAGACTCTCTTCCTCTCTCGGCTCTCAAACCTGGACATCAACAGGAACTCTCTGAGATCAATTATCAGACTTCAACTAAATGCTCTTTTGGCTACAGACATAACAGGGACAAGCATTTCAAACACCTCTGGCTCTGCTCCAAGCAAGAGATAAGTATTCTTCTGCCCTTTTCATTATTTCAATTATTT
Organism: Torreya grandis; assembly: GCA_037957365.1. Taxonomy (NCBI): domain Eukaryota; kingdom Viridiplantae; phylum Streptophyta; class Pinopsida; order Cupressales; family Taxaceae; genus Torreya; species Torreya grandis. Next base: position 9,389,493 of record JARHVA010000023.1, read on the forward strand.
AGATTATATCAGCAATCAGTTTTCTATTCATTGCTTCTAAATAACATTACCAACCAGACCCAGCTATCAACTAGACCAGACCAGACCTGGCTTTCTTCTCGAAGAGGCTGAGAGGCCTTCCCCATATCCCTACCCCCTTTTGACAATCTATCCTCTACCCCTTGTCCCTCATAAGACCCTATCTATTGTCTTGCAGCCCTGCACAGACTCTCAGACTACCACAGACCACTCTATCAACCAAAGACACAACTTGAGACTCATCCAAAGCCCCATTGCCCTGACTGACGCCGACCATCAGACCCATTGCCCCTACCAACGCTGATAGACTAACCGACGCCAGCAACCTTGACCAACTGACATCGACAAACTAACCGATGCCGACGACTGTGGAAGACAGATTGCCACATACATATATGCATTTATTTCTATTTCTTTTGTTCAATCCTTTATCATTTCTTATTCCAGCAACATTCTACTTTTTATCAATCAGTAGACTGTCACCCCTTTAGGAAGTCTTTGCACTTCTGGGATCAAGCTTTGCTTGGCAGTCTACCACCTATCTATCTAACAGTTTTCTTGTTCAAGTCTCTTTCTTCTGCAGGTGTCATCCTCCACAGCCAAAGAGGAGTCCCTACAACATCTGGATAACGGTGCGCAGACCTCATCTGGGTAACATCTAACCCTAGACCATTATCATAGTTTCTTTCATCTTCTGAATGTAGAAAAGTGAAAATAGTTAGAAACATTCTAGCGCGCCCGGTGGGACCCTAGGAGTTTTCCTTGGGTTCATTTCTTTTTCTTCTAAAAACAACCATTCATATAGGTGCATTAGGTCTCTTCTTGCATCTTTTCCTTCTATCTCTTCCAAAAGACACCATTAGCAAGGTTAAAAAGAATCATTCTTTTTCTTCTTGTCACATTTCCTTCTTGCATCTTAGACTTCATACTCTTTGACCTTTTCTCCACTTGACTGCATCCGAACACACATTTCAATTTGGGCTTAAAAATCTTTTGCATTTCATTTCTGCTTACACGCATTTTTAGCTCTCACATCTAGTAATTAAAAGTGCATTATGAATAAAGCGTAGTCCACTTATGTTACACAACCAAATCACTTGCACAAAATCAAACATCTAAACTTACCTGAGACAAGGTCCGACTAGGATTTCATCACCTAGCGTATACCTTACCCTTCCTGGTAATCCCACTTAGACTTCACTACCAAGGGGAGAGCCCACTTTGTTCTCTGGCAGAGTATAAACTCTAGGGGAAGTATATACTAGCTAAGTGGCCCAGCTTATCATTGGGCTCGTGAAGTGAGGGGAGCTCGCTCCTTAGCACCAGGCCATGTACGGAACCTAACATAGATTTTGAGCACCGAAACTAACCTGAAACCAACTTTAGATTACCTCTTCTAGAACCCGTTCTAAAAGCCAACTTCCCAAACACAATCTAAAGCATAAGCCAACATGATTCTAAAAGTTTATTCTTAGGATTTAACGTTTAGGGTCTGCCTGTCTTTATCTATTTTTTTGTTTTCATCTGGTTTTTTGAGCTAGTGATGACGTTTTCTTCTTTTTTTCCAAAAACTTTCAAATTCTTTGAGTTTTTAGAAAAACACAGTAACCGACATCATTTTTTCCACCGACGTCGGCAACTGTCTTCACCGGCATCGGTCATCTGACCAACATCGGTAATCTATTTCACTGACATCGATTTTTCAACCGACGTCGGTCACTGTCCAAAAATTCCTCTTATCAAATAGCAAGCTTAAAACCCAACTTTCTTGCTGTCCAACACACATTCTGAGTTTTTGAAACTGAAAAAACACAGTTTCTGGAACTTGACCCTTTTTGCCTTGAATGGTTTTGACACGTAGTCAAACAAAAACTCTTGTTGACCACACAAGGCAACAACCACTTCCGCCTTCGCCTTTCATATCAAGTCCCCTAATGGAGTGTACTTCAGACACTGAATATTCTCCTATCCAGTCAACCTCTGATCAATCTCCAATTGTTCCTGAAGGGGATCAAAATTTTGAGATATTCTTTGACCATAACGTCAAGGCTCTCCAACACTATCTCGCTAAGGGCCAAACGCGAGACTCTTCAATTCAACCAAGTTCGTCACATTTTTAGAACTTGATTGTCTCGACTCCACACACTCTTGCACCTATAAATGCGGGAGTGACTACCTATCCTTTTACCAATGCTGTCATTCAACCACCTTTGGCGGTATCTAGTCAACTCATGCCTTCTACCTTCATGACACAACCACCCTTGGCCTCCACATCTGTCCCAATGACTAGTTATCAATACATTACGCCCATACAAGCGCAACCGACTACGTCATACGCCCCTTCTAGCACCTTCCAAGTGCCTTACAACCTAGGGGGCACCCCACCCACAAATTCGTCAGCTGATCTAATCAAAATGCTGATGGACAAAATGTCTAATCTTGAGACCTTTGTTTCGGGCTCAAGCAATGTCCTTTCATATGACCAAATTTGTAATGAACCCATCCATCCCTCCGTCCCAATCCGACCGTATCCCAATCAGTGGGAACTTCCTAAATTTACTCGCTTTCAGAGTAACGAAGACCCACAGCAGCATCTGTGAGCATTCAGACATGCTTGTTACCTGATAGCATATGATGATGTGTTACTGCTACACACATTCCCCATGTTGCTTTCTGGTGTTGCCCTTGATTGGTATAGCTCTATTACCAGTCACTCTCTTTTCACATTCACTCAACTAGCCCAACTTTTCCTTGACCACTTTTCGATCAATATCACCAAAAAGGTCTAAATCACAGACCTATACTCTGTCAGATAGTTTGACGACGAATCCATAGCTGATTTTGTTGCCCGTTGTAGAGGCTTAATCAACCAACTCTCCTTTTCTTTACCTTAACCTGAGCTCATTGAGCTCTTCTCTCAGGCATGTGCCAAACATATTTCCTCTACCTTGCGGGTCCAAACATTTCGCACCTTTGACGAAGCCTTCATGATGGCTAGGAAGCTTGAACTACGTGCCGTCGAGGAAAACAAAGTCAAATTATGGAGTAAAAACCCCAACACCAAGTCAAATGACCCTTCCTCTAAACCTTCTTCTTCATATTCTAAATCTACGAGATCAGCAAACACTATGGTCATTAGATCACCATCCTCTACAATAACCAACCAATCCGAACCTTCCACATCTCAAAGCATCACCAAACAATTCCAACAACGGTATATACAACATCAGTATACTCCACTAGGTGAATCATACGCTTCCATTTTGGATAAACTTGTCAAACAGGGGGTGCTCAATCTCCCCCAAATTTGACCACCTCAATTTGACCCCTCAAAACCTATCCCTGCATGGTACAGGGAAAATGACTTTTATCATTATCACCGTATCAAAGGCCATGACATAAACAACTACAAAACTTTCAAAAACATTGTCCAAGACATGTTAGATAAAGTTGATCTAGTCTTGGATAACCTAAATGTGCCACCCAATCAAAACATTGACATCTTTAGACAACCTTTTCTTAACCATCCCCCTAGCCAAAACAATGTGCAGACCATGGCCGATGACTCCCAAGAGCGTAATATACACACAGTCAACACAGTCTCACCTCTTATGCTTAACCAACCTCTCTCATAGTCTGAAGAGGTTAACCCACCCATTCTTCGATCGCAGAAAGAAGAGCCTTCTTCTCCCACTTCTCTTCCATAGGTGGATGAACCATCTTCTCCTGTTAGTTCTCCATCGACCTCTCTTATATTGGAGGATGCCTTGACCATACCAGTGCCATTAGCCTCACCCTCATCCTTCCTATCCTCAATGGGGGATCATACTTTCCCTGCTCCTTGACCACACACCGAAGCCATCACCATCCCTATGCTCTGCCCTCTTAAAGAGCCAAACTCTCCAATCCCTTCTCTGTCGAGAGAGGAACTAGCCGCTTCACCCACTTCGACTGAAGAAGATTCGATGAAGGTAGACTTCAACCTTGCCTCACACAATAGTAATCCTCGTACCCAACCAAAGAAGGCTACTAAACTACATTGAAGAACTTTTCCTCCACCATCATCATTTCCCTCTATTTTGGGCCCACACCCATCCACCTTAATAGGAGTGTTTCCTACTCTGACACCCAACAAAAACAAACCACCTCTATTATGACCAACACCCAACAAAAACAAATCACCTCTATTACGACCAACACCTAACATAAACATACCTCCTTCAAAACATCCAACGCCTCCTACCATGAAAGTGTCATCTACGCGTCTGGCCACACCGCCAAACAAAAGGATGGTACGAAACACTCCCTCAACAGCTTCTAAACAGAAGTTGTCAACTTTTACTGCAACAAAATGTGCAGACCCATTAGCAGGGTCTTATACCTTGCTGTTACGTCGACTTTTGCAATCCTCTAACATCACTCTTTCGCATATCAAACCATTTCAACCTCTCAGACCAAAATCGTCTTGGTTCGATGACACCAAAATTTGCCAATATCATCGCACACCTAGGCATGACACTGAAAATTGTTGTGCCCTTAAGGTTACCATCCGCCAATTCATGGAGAAAAACACCCATCTTATTAAGGACCCCTTTGACAAATCTCCAACACCGTCTCATTTCTCCCAAACATTTTCACCTTTACACTCATCAACTCTCGGATCAAGGCCATCTTGGTTCGATGACACTAAATTTTGTGCGTATCATCGCACACCTGGACATGACACTGAGCGTTGTTGCGCTCTTAAAGCTATCATTCGTCAACACTTCAAAAAGGACACCCTTCTCGCTAAGGATCCTTTTGACCACCCTTTAACCAAACCATCGACATCATCCCATGCCTCTCGAACATCTTCACCCTAAATCAGGAGCCCATCATCAGACTATGGTTCCTCTACCGCCTTCAACCCCATTATTTGAAATCAACACCATCAATGTGGCCAACAGGTCACAAATCATGAAGGATAAAGGGAAAGAGAAGGTTTCTCTCCCCCAAACATATCTATTTGTCAAGTCTCCTCAACCATCAAGACCCAAGATTTCAATTTTGGGCACATCTCGACCAACTTATTCAAACCCAATTAATCACCCCATGGTGAAACAACATCGCCAAACCTCTGTGAAGACATCTTTGTATGGCCTCATACAAAAACTCTTCGCAACATTGTCTAACTTTGATCAAAGCCTTACAGGCAGTGAAGGTCCAACCCAAAAACCCCCAACCACTGGCTGCTTTGGTCACATCATTACCTACCATTGCCTCCATCACTTTCAGTCATTCTGAGATTCCAACCCCCAACATGGAAGATTAGGATCTTGCCCTCTCAATCTAAGTTTGTCAGACATTCTCCTTGTCACATAAGCGACTAGGGGAATTTGACTTTATCCTGACTATCGACCTCAACCAAATATCAACCAACCAAGCCTCGACCAAGCATCTATCAAGCATTGACCAAACATCTACATCAACTAAACATGCCAACAACACATCAATCAACCAAGCCTCGACTAAACATCGACCAAGCCTTGACCAAGCCTCAACCAAGCCTCGACCAAGCATCGACCAAGCCTCAACCAAGTCTCGACCAAGCATCGACCAAGCTTCAACCAAACCTTGACCAAACATCAACCAACCAACATTGACCAAACATCATCCAGCCAAACATGCCAACAACATATCAACCAACTTCATGTCCCACATCAACCAACACGTGACCAATTTAGAAATAAGTAAACGAGGCAAGTTTTCTCCTAATTGGCTCGGAACTTACATCATCACGCACAAGCATAGATTAGGGACTTATCGTCTCTCTTCTCTTGAAGGCCGACCAGAAACTGAGCCCCTTAATGCCTTGCACCTAAGACCGTTCTACTGTTAGTCGAGTACTCGTTCACTTGACATTTAACTTGAGCTCGTCTCTTGAGCAATCTTTGTCCTCTTAATCCTCATTCCTTTCAACCCTATTCCCCTAAACAAACCCTATGTAACCCTTTTATAAAGTATGAATGCTTTGTCTTAATAAAAGGGAGTCCTTAAACTGCTATAGTCTTGTCCATGACTCAAAAAAATTTCAAAAATAAATTTTGATGTCAAAATATCAAAAGGTCATAAACTCTAAAGGCAGACTGCTCCCTCGAAGGACAACTGTACTATCATTACTGTAGCTAATAGACTGCTCCCTCGAAGGACAGCTATTCACAACTCTCCTATATATACAAAGCAAAAATATAGACCACTCCCTCGAAGGATGGCTATGCCTAAAATCTTGTTATAAATAGCACTTTCTCATAAGCTTCCCGCATCGATCAGCTTCACAAATGACCACAACAACAAAATGACATCTCTATGTAGACTTCCCGCATTGATCAGTCTGCCAAAAAAAATAGTCATGGACTTGACTTGTAGTTGTTCTCAGGGTCTCCTATAAAAAGGGGCAAAGTTATCCCTACAAATGGGGTTACCCTGTCCTATCATTTCACATCACCTACTCAAGGGATTTCGAGCTCATTTTAATGTCAAAGTGATTCGTTTACTTCTCTAACACAACCAATGGTCAACGACGTCATGCATGAACGGGGCTTTTATTTCTAAAAACTCCCTACCTATGCTATCATTATGGTCCTTGTCAATGAAAGAGCAACGCGCCTTTCACTTCTTATCCATACCTTTGGTCACATTCAACCAAATCATTTTGCCAACCAAACCAAACCAACTCAAACATTTTCAGACCACTCACATGACATAGTCCATTTCACACTAGTTTCTATGGAAACCAATACATATGGAAACTATCGACCACACAATTTATGTCAAGCATAAACCATTACTTGTTGAAGCATAAACATACTCAATTCATTTTTAGCATACATCCATCACTAATATGGACAATTGCTAGGAATGAAAGACCACATCACCAATGTTATAAAATACACCATCACACAATATGGAAAAGGCTGTAACATCATCTTAGCCTCATCATTTCAAGCACATACCCTCAGACATATGGGAAGTGCTAAACTTTTATCTAGTCCAAACCAATCATCAACCACTTTGCATCTTAGTCTGAACTACATTGGTCTGAGGCCCTTAACGACAGGGGCTATGTAGGCAGCACTCAGTCGACATGACGTCTTCTGGGGTTAGCTTGGCCACATCTATTTGTTCGTCTACCTGATGGACAAACTATCTTACCTTTAACCATGACCAAACCAACTATCCACTATTTTGTCTCTTAGTCTAAACTACATTGGTCTGAGGCCCTTAACGATAGGGACTATGTAGGCAGCACTCAGTCGACATGACGTCTTCTGGGGTTAGCTCGGCCACATTCGTTTGTTCGTCTACCTAATGGACAAACTATCTTACCTTTAACCATGACCAAACCAACTATCCACTATTTTGCCTCTTAGTCTGAACTACATTGGTCTGAGGCCCTTAACGATAGGGGCTATGTAGGTAGCACTCAGTCGACATGACGTCTTCTGGGGTTAGCTCGACCACATCCATTTATTCGTCTACCTGATGGACAAACTATCGTACCTTTAACCATGACCAAACCAACTATCCATTATTTTGCCTCTTAGTCTGAACTACATTGGTTTGAGGCCCTTCCAACAAGGAGCTAATATAGGCAGCACTCAGATGACATAACATCTTCTGGGGTTAGCTCGGCCACATCCGTTTGTTCATCTATCTGATGGACAAACCATTTCAACCTTTGACCATGACTCAACCTCGTCCAACCCATCCATAACTGACCCTCTTCCTCCCTTTTAGGGAGAACTACATTGGCCTGAGGCCCTTCCAATAGGGGCTATGTAGGCAACACTCAGTTGACATGGGGTCTTCTGAGGTTAGTTCGGCCATTCCTTTATCACATGTCATTCCTTTGTCTGTCCATTTACTGGACCAACTATCTCAACTCGACTCGACCAACAACCTTGGAGATCGCGACTATCTCCTCTGACCACGACCAACTTTGCCTTGGTTATTTTGATTGCATGTATGCTACCTCATGAATGGTTAGCAAAATTGTCTGCAACCCATATTTTGACCCTCACAAGTATTAGATCGTGAGCAAGTTGATCCCCACTATTTGTGACATTTTCATGTTTTCTAAGAGCACTTCCTGAGCCTGGGATACTTGGAACACGATGACCATTAGAGCTACAGCTTGGATCGAATACCCTAATCAGCTACGACTAAATGTTGGGGCCCAATTATTTCTATTTTAGCACTCCTCAACCCTTGACTTGTGACAATTTAACCTGACCATCTCGTGAAGTGGTATGCGTGCAATCCCAACTATTGCAGCGTTCACACTCAACCTTCACCATTTCCATCCACTATCTATCAAATCAACACCCGATTTCAGGTTCCCTTCCCTCGACTCCCACTTTGAGGGGGAATACCTCATCCCATAATCGAGGCAACCAACATTCATTTTTGTCTTGCAGTTTATTAGAACAACCAACAGGTCAAAAACAACCTTATCCCATACCTGGGGCAACTTACTCATGTTTTTGTCTTGCAGTTCGTCAAGAACAACCAACAAGACAAAAAGGGGAAAATGTAGACACCGAAATCGTGTCTATCCCTTGGTCATCCTCCCCCCCTTGGTCCCCTTGGTCCACTTCCAAACATTCCTAACCCACACAATTATTAATTTAAAATAAATTAACTATTTTAAATTAATAACACCCTTGACACATCACCCATGACACCTCACCTCTCCTTGGATGCCTCCCATCACCCTATGACCAATTTATGACCTATTTCAACCCTCCACATGCCTATTAAACCCACCTTCGACCATTTTACCACGACCACTAAACTCGGCAAACGGAGGAACGGGCAGAAGGTCAAAAATAGCCTTTTTCCATTCTTTTAGCTACCGACGTCAGTTACCAGTCGGCCGACGCCGACGGGACCACCGACGTCGGTCTCTTAAAATAACCCAAAGGTGAATTCTCTTCCTCCTGGGACGCTGAATCAATCAATCACAGACTGCGAACGTGAATTCTATCTCAGACTTTCTTCCTCTCTCGGCTCTCAGACCTGGACATCAACAGGGACTCTCTGAGATCAATTATCAGACTTCAATTAAATGCTCTTCTGGCTACAGACACAACAGGGACAAGCATTTCAAACACCTCTGGCTCTGCTCCAAGCAAGAGATAAGTATTCTTATGTCCTTTTCATTATTTCAATTATTTAGATTATATCAACAATCCGTTTTCTATTCATTGCTTCTAAATAACATTACCAACCAGACCTGGCTATCAACTAGACCAGACCTGGCTTTCTTCTCAAAGAGGCTGACAGGCCTTCCCCATATCCCTACCCCCTTTTGACAATCTATCCTCTACCCCTTGTCCCTCATAAGACCCTGTCTATTGTCCTACAGCCCTGCACAGACTCTCAAACTACCACAGACCACTCTGTCGACCAAAGACACAACCTGAGACTCATCCAAAGCCCCATTTCCCCGACTGATGCCAGCCATCAGACCCATTGCCCCTACTGACGTCGGCAGACTAATCGATGCCAGCAACCTTGACCAACTGACGTTGGCAGACTAATCGACGTCGGTGATTGTGGAAGACAGATTGCCACATACAGGTACACATTTATTTCTATTTCTTTTGTTCAGTCCTTTATCATTTCTTATTCCAACAACATTCTACTTTTTATCAATCAGTAGACTGTCACCCCTTCAGGAAGTCTTTGCACTTCTGGGATCAAGCTTTGCTTGGCAGTCTACCACCTATCTATCTAACAGTTTTCTTGTTCAAGACTCTTTCTTCTGCAGGTGTCATCCTCCACAGCCAAAGAGGAGTCCCTACAACGTCTAGATAACGGTGCATAGACCTCATCCAAGTAACATCTAACCCTAGACCATTATCATAGTTTCTTTCATCTTCTGAATGTAGAAAAGTGAAAACAGTTAAAAACAGATCTAATTATTGTAATTGGATGTCTAATTATTGTTTGCATGAGATCTATTTAAGAGACTCATAGGTTGTATTGTAATGTGTGCTAGTTTGAGTAAGAGCAAGGTTAGCTCCTTCAGAGTGAAGAGAGCAAGGTGTGTTCCTTCTAGTGCCACAGTGTCAAGTGTGTATGATCAGGGAGATCTGCAGGTTGTTGCAAGGTCTGGTAGAAGATCCACAGGGGTGCTGGTATGGTAGAATCATAAGGACTTGGTGAGGCAAAGACAAGGGTTCTATCTGAGTAAGTAAGATCGGTTGATCTGCAGGTCTATGTGTGTGCGAGATCTAGGTTGGTTTGCAGGTGTGCAAAACCAGGTTGATTTGCAGGTGTGCAAGATCAGGTGAGATCTGCCTGGAGTATGTTGTGTACTTAGAGTATGTGTGTATACTCGGTCATGGAGTACGTGGAGTACTTGTGTACTGGTAGTAGTGATACTGACTGGTGGTACTGGCAGTAGTGATACTAACTGGTTGGAGGTGAACAACAACTCTGTGCTTGAGTTGTTGTTGGGACTGTAATTGAGAGAGTGAGCTCTTGAAGAGATTTACTGTTTATGCCCTAGAGGTGTGGGAGCCCTAGAGGTTTGTAAGGAAGAAGACTGTGGCATCTTCTTTGTTGTATTTCCTTCTAGAAGAGTATTAATACAATTGGGTATTGTCTCTCATATTCTATGTTATTTCTGAATTCTAGTTACTTGTTACTTTTGGTTAAATTCCGCATTTAGTTGCTTGTACATGGTAATCAATTGTGCTTCCTAATCCTGATAGTGGAATCAGAGCTATTTGTTGTTCTAGATTCCTGACAAGAACAACAAAAATTGATCATTAATTGCTTTTTAAAAATGTAAACCCTCCAAGCTCACATCAAACTATATGACCTTTTTCCTTTTGGGCAAAAACACATAAAAAATCTCTTTTTTATTTTTGCTAATTTTTAAACCCTCATTCATACATTGAATCATACAACCTTTTTGATATGAGCCAAAAACAAATAAAAATCTATGCAATTACTTTTTTATTTTTAAAAACCTTTAACCCCACATGGGTCATACAGTTGTATGACCTTTTGGCTCGAAGATGAAAACAAAAATGGAAAAAAAATTCCACTCTTTCTTTTAAATTCTCTCTCTTCTCCTTATCACATGGTTATACAGCGTTTGGATGCAAGCAAAATTATTTATATTTTTTTATTTATGTACTTCTTTGCTAGCCATACGGTGTCGTATGACTTTCCTTGGTAGCTTCAAAAAAAACAAAATCTATTATTTTTTTAAAATTTATTATACCTCCCTTATCCTGGTGTCATTATACGATCGTATGACCTCTTTCGCAGTAGGAAAAAATCAATAAAAAAATCTGATCTATTAATTTTTCAATTCTCTCTCCTGATATGGGATGTATAACTCTTCTTGGTAGGTAAGAAAAAACAATTGATCTGGTTTCCTCTTTTTTTAAATTGTAGATTTCTTCTTGAATCGTACAATTGTATGACTTGTTTTTGGTGAGTAGATAAACAAGAAAATGATTTTTTGCAAACCTTTCTTTCTCCTTCAATAAATACACGACTTCTTGCCTGGTAGCCAAGACAAAATAAAAATCTACTTTATTTCAAATCTCACTTCGCTTTTTATTTTTCAATGAATGTTTCACCTCTTAAAAATAACATAGAGAATGATTTTAGTTTTGATGTTGAGTGCAATTTCAAAAAATGATTTGAAGCTTTTACATGTTTGAATAGTGCATAATAGCTTCTAAATATTTTTAAAGAGAAGAAGTTTCACTTTCACACAACTTGGGGAAGTAATAATGGCAATTGTAACATGCAAGATAGTGAAATATTTCATTTGCACGACTTGAGGAAGTGGAAAAATGAATTTACATGACTCAAAGAAGTATTTGAGGAAATTGCATGGCAATGGGATTTTAAAAATTAAATTGTAAACTAAAACAAATAAAATTATTTTAATTGATTTATTATTATTTTAATTTATAATTGCACCATGTGCAAAATTGAAAAGATAAATTGCATGAATTAAAACGTGTCAAGAAACTTCTGCACGTTACAGGAAAGCCAACGACTTTATACACAGAAAAGCTTGAAAGGATATTTGCATAGTTCAAAAAACATTTTTGCTTCTTATTCTAATTCTCAATTAAATTAATTGATTAAAATTAATCAATTAATTCATTAATTTTCAAATTTTTAAAAATTCATAAATTTTAAGCCCAAACCTATAATAATTGAAAATATTATTTTTTTGCTAAGTTTAATTTTTTTGAAAACCATGAAAACATGAAGAAAGGTGTATCACATTATCGTGTTCTTTTTTAGACTCGAGGGATAATCTAGTGATGGTAATGGCTAGTACTAAATCAAATCTACATCTAGAAGATGTCATTGTAGCCTTGGTATTAGAGGATATGAGGTGCAAGTCTACGAAAATAAATTATATGAATGGTACTCCATCCATGTAAGGTCATTCACAAGAAACAGGTAAGTAGAAGGCTAGGGATAATCACTTAAAGTGTAAAGGTAGATATAATACTCCTGATAGATCCTTGAATAAATGCTAAAAAAATAACAAAACATAGCATTTTAAGAAGGACTACAAAGTAAAAAAGGAAAAAAATGAAAAATGAGTTGATATTGTGTAATCCCCAAATGAGAGATCTCCAATGGTGGAGGTGAAGACATGTATCTAATAGTCATAAGCTCACCTACATGAAATGATGTATGGTTGATGGATTCTAGAGCCTCCTATCATATGACTCCTATAAGGGAGTGGTTCTATGAATATGAAAAATATGATGACGATGATGTATTTCTAGGAGACCATTCAACCTGTAGGATCATGGGTAGATGAAGATTGAATTTTATTTTAGAGATAAAGGGATTAAGACTCTTCCAAGTATTTTGAACATTCTTTGCCTTGTAAGTAATTTGATATTTGTGTGAAAAATGATACAATAATGTTTGGGTCTCATTCAGTAGAGATGGGTGCAAACTAGTGCATAAAGTTATGGTGTTGGAAAGAGGCACACACACATGCAATGTATTTAGGCTTGATACGACTATGGTAAGTAGTGCATATAACAACACTCTTGTTTGTTAGGCCAAGGTTGAAGTAAGAATCTTCAAATTACTTCTATGAGATAAGATAATGCTCTAGCATCAAAGGTTGGGCCATATTGGTGAGAAAGGTTCACACATGTTGTGGACTAATAAAATGGTAAAAGAAATGGATAAATGTCCCTTAGACTTTGATTTCTACAAACATTACATCTATGACATGTATAATTATGTGAACATTATGTCTAAAACAAGTAGAATTATGTGAACATTGCATCTATGGAAAGTAGATGCTCCATTACTTAACAAGTATATATTCTATGTGTCTTTCTTAAATCATTACTCTTCAAGACTTGGATATAATTCCTCCTGAAGAAATATAAAGTTATAAATAAATTCAAGGAGTTTAAATCCCTTGTATAAAACCAAATGGATCAAAGGATCAAAGTATTGCACATGGGAAATGGGGGTGGGTACTAATCCAAAGAATTTTATGGACTCTGTAGGTAGAGTAGTATTCAAAGAAAAATACAATTCTATATACACCAAAACAAAATGGAGTTACAAAGCAGATGAATAGGACTTTGATAGACAAAGCCCAAAAAATGCTAAGTAGTGTGTGATTGGAGTAGAAATTTTGGGCTAAAGCTATAATGCACATTCTGATAAAGTGGTTGTTTCTCCTATTTTTGATTTTGGTATGACTCTTGACAGTACCCTACCAAGTCCTACAAAACCCATTGATCCTAGTGCCTCTTTATTAGCACTTCAGGAAGAAAACCAAAAAGTTTTGATGCAATATTATCTTTTGTGCTCCCTGATTCATGGAAAGGATGCCTTCATATGTTCTCTACAAAATAAACTAGTTGGTATGCCATCATTTTGTGTTATTGAATCTGGTATGCATCAACTTGATGCATTTTTATAGTGTGATTTACTAGATTCTGAGCAACTCGTTATTCTTGTTGCTCCTCTTATTGTAGATTCTACTGTTGTGCCTACTATTATTGCACACTCTACACATCCCACACTAGTTTCACCTACACATATGCATGCTTATTTTGAGCAACATACCACTTTTTTTGGCTCATGGGTCACACTACCAAACTTGTACGCATTTGGAAGTGTTTACAGTGCATTGCTCACCCTATTTAACCTATTATGTGGATTGCTCGGCATGGCCTTGGTTATGATGTAAGTGCTTCATCTTTATTTTGATCCGTCGATAGTGTTTCATCTTTTGTTCACTCCACTATTCATGAGAATTATGAGCTACATGTGGGCTCCTCTACACCTTCACTCAGGCCTGAGAAAACTGAAATTACAGTGGTCAGACATGATCCGCCTGACACTTATTTGTAAGTTACCTCACATTCTTCTATCATGAACTTTGTACCCACACATATGCAGGCATCTTCAGCCACCAATCATGTTCATTTGGGGTTGATTTTTTATCATTCTTAGTGGCATTGATAGTGTACTTTCAGCAGACTCTACAAGCATGGTTCTTCCACCACTCAGTTTTTTATCGCATATTGTTCCTCTTGCCTTTTGATGCTCCTTGGTTATTTGAGCTCCTTGTTAGGGAGATATATTTTTTTTAGCCTACATCTCTCATTTCATAGATGTCATCTACTACACATTGACTGCATTGTGGACTTTATTGCATCACTTGGTGATATTATTGTTGGATGGGACTTTTGTTTGTAGTCACACTGAGAGTCATGGAATTTTTATTTCATGTTTATTTCACTCTTCAGTTATTGACTATCCCATCATCACTATGGATATATTTTTTGAAATATTTATATATGTATCTTTGATGTTGACAAACTCTTTTAGATTTGTCGTGGATCTTAATCTCCTTTTGAAGAGTAGCTCGTCTGATGTAGCTTGGTGTCAGCATTTCATTATTTTATAGTGGGATTGGCCCACTCATACAAATATGTTTTTTTAGTCACTACCCCACTTCAGCATTATGGGGGAGGTGTGCACATATTGCTTCAGGTGTTGTGCTTCTTACTAGCCCTTGGCACACCACTTTTTCTTTTAGAGGCTTTTCATTGAGTGCATCTTTTGTTCGATGGGATTTATTCCATCGAGTCACCTACTATAGGATTGTGTTGAGATTCTTGAGTCATGATTCTTCAAATGCCTTGAAGTATATGTTCTCTTTTTCACTCTCATTGTGGTTCTACTAGTTTTTTGGTACCTTACAATGATACATTTCATCTATGGTAACTCTTTTCCCTAGTTTATGATCAATGTTTTTTTACAGAGTGAGCCTCATACAGAGTGCTAGTTCTTATTTGACTTGGTGGTTACAGTGACTCGACATCCATGTACTCTAGTAATATGGATTGGTTACCATGGGGACACTTTGTATTTCATTGTAATTTGTACATGGGTACCTAATCAGGTCTAGTTGTCAGGACCCATCAATCTCTTTGATTTCTTATTTCTCACTCCCTAATATGTGCTTAAGGGAGGGTGTTGGAGTGGATATGTTCACACTAGCTAGTGGTTTGGGATTTTACCAAACCAATTTTGTTTCTAACCATATTCACACTTACTTAAGAGTTAAGATTGTTTTGAGAATTTGTTATTTTAGTTTTTTATGAGAAATATATGCACAAACCAATTTTAGTTGTGCAAAATATTTCTTTACACATATTGTTAGCTTGTGAAACAAATTACTTGGTGCACGTAACAAACCTTACTTGCCTATTTATTAGGCACTCTTTGTGCTTCTCCTAGTCCAATGGAGAGAGAGATATACGGATGTTGGTATTATTCTTTTGAGGAAATAATGCAGAGACTAGTTTGTGCATAATGTCTAAAAGGAATACTCTATGGTAATGGTTTGCAGGAGAGATCCTGTGGTCTCATGAATGCATATTGCATTCTAACAATTAGCACTAGTTTATAGTACTCTCCAAGTAGCATGGAATGGTAAGATTTCTTGGTTGTGACATCTAAAAAAATTTAGTTGTGAGTCTTATTCTCATGTCCCTAATAAAAAAGGTCAAAACATGACTTCAAGTCGTTAAAGTGCATCTTTATTGGCTATGGGAGTGTTGTCAAAGGATATAAGTTGTGGAATATCAAGACTAATAAGGCAATATTAAGGTAAATGGGCCTAAACCATATGCATAAAGCTTCCTTACACATTATATATCTTGAAAAATAAGGTTGGTGTGTTTCCCACCATCATGCAGGAGTATTATGTAACATGTATACAAATGCTACAACCAACTATAAATTATATACCCCAATGTAGATAATATATAATCACTAAATCATAACAATATTATTCCCCAATAGATGCTTGGTAGAAACCATGGAAATGTAGGCAACAAGCGTAATGGTAATGAATCTTGGAAAGGGCCTGTCCAAATATAAGTAATGAGAGATCTATGTGTATATGGGCATACTATTGTTGGCATCATTGATTATATACCACTTATTAGGTAAATTCTGCATATGAAAACTGACTCACCATATTGTTGAAGGAATTTATGTTCTCTACAACTAAGTCATTGTCACTCATTCACATTGAGTACATCATCTTTCCCATGAAAATCTTGTTTACTAGCAACTTGGCCTAGTACTAACGTTCCCATCTTATACCAAATAAGCTTCATAATATTTTCAATAGAAACATTTAGTACTGAATCTGACAGGCATAATTTAATAGAGTTTCTTGCTTTTTCCATTCTTCTAGTTACATTCTTATGGGTGTTGAGTCTACAATAACAATCCAATGGTCTTTATCTATTGTATTGAGTTTCCATAACTCAAAATTATGACCAATAAATTTCTCAATTTCTATCCTCATGCATCCAATCATTTTATTTGTACAAGACTCTAGATATTCCATTAAGCTTCAAAAAAATGAATCCTTTATAACCAGTGTTGTCCCTAAGTTATATGCCATAGAACAACACCCAAAAAAATTATTTTAAGATCTATTCTAGCTCTTTTGAATATCATTTACAATATACAAAATAATATGCAACATTTCAGATACATCTATTACATACTTTTTTTAATGAAAAATTATTATGATTGAGTTAAATGATTCTCCAAAGATTAAATTTTGATCATAAGTTAAAAATTTGTATATAATGATCTTTCTGAATAAAATTTATATCTCAAAGTATATAAGAACTCAAACTTTGAAAACTTAGTTATAAATAATTAAGACAACATAATATGGGTAAAAAATTTACTATAGTGTGATACCACGTAAACCCTATATGATCACGAAATTAGGGTGCTCAATGTTGGAATCTTTCCTTATTTTAACCATTAATAAACAACGTACAAGATATCAAACAATGAAAGAAATGAAACAAATTAACATTTCTTTATTACAAAAATAAACTAACAAAATAAAATATTAAAAAATAAAAGTAATACTAAATCTTTGTCTCACAAAATATTGAATGATTTTTATGGTAAAAGGTTTCCATGCACAATAATATGAAATCTTATATACTCTCACAATTTTATATATAAACTAATTTTTTTCATAATATCATTATTTATTTGGATTAATCTTTATAAAAATATTAAAATCTAATAAATAATAATAAAAATATTTATTAATATATTATAATTAAAAATATATCTGATGAAAATTAGATTAGTTACAACCAACCCTAATAAATAATGAGTAAGCATCTATGGGAATAAAATTATATTTTTCCCCAAAAACAAATGCACACCACCAATATAAAATAAATAAACATGGTTCAAAATATTGATATTGATAGGAACACAAAAATGTAAAAAAGCTTTTAATTTTATTCTGTATATTTTTGTGATTTAGTTATTTTCTTAGAATATGTTAATATCTCTAATATTTTAATCTATCAAATGAAATACATAAAGGATGTTAGATTTACATGTAATTTTTTGAGTAATGTGAAAAGAAATATTTTATAACAATATCAAATGAAATTCTTAAAAAAAATTATACGTATTGACAAGTTCATTTTTAAAATTATATTATAAATTGTAACAGTGTTTTCAAAAAAATTAAAAATCATCCTAACATTATGATTTTATTGAAAGGTATTTTTATTTTTTCCAATATAAATTTTGTTAAAATATTTTAATAAAAATTTTATATTAAATGATTCTTAACTTTTTTTAAAAAAATTACAATATATATCACTAAAAAAAATTAATAATATTTTATAAAAAAATTATTTAAAAAATAATTTAATCGATACATCTCTATAGCCATTAAATTATTTTTATTTTTTAATCACACTTTGAAACATTGAAATGGTTGCTATTTTATCACTTTGAAACATTGAAATGGTTGCTATTTAATCAATAATTGTCATGGTCAAAAATTTAAGCAAAATTTTTGACATTTTAATTTAACATAGTTTTTTAATAATAAATAATATTAAAAATATATTAAAAAAATTATATATTTTTGTATAATTAAATTAATAATTTGAAATTTAAAAATATTAATATTTAAATATTAAAAAAATATTTAACTTTGATAAATTCATATTATTTGTACATGAATACAAAAAAGATATGATAATATTTCTCATTTTTATTTTCATATGAATAAAAATATATATATATTTTTATATAATAAAATAATATAATAATATAAATATTACATATAAAATGTTATTTTATTTTAAATGAGTACATATATTTAATAAATATTATACTATAATGTCATAGTATTTTCATACATTTAAATTATAATCCATAATTATCTTAGGAAACAAATATTATTGATATAAATGAAATCCTAATTTATTTTAAATAAGTAACTCTCTCCAAAAAATACTATAATTTATTATAATATTTTTATACCTTTAAATTATAAAATAATAATATCTAATAAAATAATTTTAATAGATTGCATAACTAATTTAAAATTAAAAATTAAAAAATTAATATCATTGTTATAATAAAAATAATAAAAATATTATTGATATAAATAATATTATATTCTATTTTAAATGAATAAATAGATTTAAGAGATACTATTAAAAAGTATTAAAAAAATAGCATTGACAATATAAAACAAAATGAAATATTGTTGGGATGTTTTTTCTTTCTTTTTTTGATACATAGAGTAATTAGTTACATTTTGTTTTTATTTCCACTTAGATTTGAATTTCTATTTTCATAGCTCATACCCATTTTCATGTTTCATCTTGTTTGGCTCTCGTTATGTCTAGACTTCTGATTCAAGTTCACAACTATTATAATTCCTATTATACATTAGTAAACACGATCAAGAATGAGGGAAACCACCAATAACTTGATTTACCTCAACATAACTTACCTCCAAAATTTTATGCATATGTTACTTTTTTTATTTCTTTACACAGACCAATACCAAAACACTGATCAGTTTTGATACACATACTACAACAAAGCTTCTCTCCTTTTCCCTCCAATTTCTTTGACCTGCCAATTGGTATCAGTTACAAGAAAAGAGTACATAAGAGTTTCATTAATATTTCATAAAGAATGTTATAAGTCAAGCCCCAAAATCAGGATAAAAAGATTTCAAAAAAAAGAATCTAAGATGGCTTCGCTGTCATATGCTATCAGACTTTAATGCTTGGTTGGACAGATTACATATCTTTCAATATAATGCATTAATATACTAATACTTTTATATTTGATATTTTTGAAACAAATAAAAATTTCAATTGTGAATGTTATATTAACAAGATATGTAATGTTTTTGTCCATCTTTTAATATGATTAAAAAATTTAATGATTGTTTTATGATTAAAATTTTAAAAAACATTTAAAGTGGTTAAATTTAATTTCATCTTACAATTTCAATTTTGCATCTTTCTATCAACATTAATATTATTTATATTGTCACAATAAATTTTGTAAGAAGACAACATTTTATTAAAAATGTTATCTTTTGATAATTTTTCACCCATAAATCAACCCTCAAAGACATAGATATCTGATTTTTTATATGTAAATATTTGCATTTAAAATATAACAATAATTAATTATACATTTTGTGAATCTATTAAATTGACAATTTAAAGTAAGCAAAAATGGGTCAAAATCAAGAATGAACATCTCAAACAAATTATAATTTTATGCACTATCCCATCAAATATTTCAATATTTACTATAATTCTTTTGGAAACTATTGCCTGAAAATATTATTATAATAAATTAATTTGAAACCATTCCTTCAATTTAAAAATATTGGAGATAAAGTGACATAAATTGTCATAGTGAATCACGTTGCAAATTAAAAATGTATACCTCCACAAATATCAAAATAAAGCACTCATTTTAAAAATAATTATTTAACATTGATAAATTTATATTCTCCACACACACTTGAAGTCCATTTCTTTTTTATTCAAGCATTTACACTTAGCCTTAAGCAAATAAGCTTTGTCCATTAATTTATGACAGATTTGACACTCTATTTCATCTAAATTAACTTAAAAATATAAATAATAATAATACAAAAGATTTTATTTTATTTGTGTTAAAACTAAATGTATTGAGTCATGAATCATATGAGTCTTGGTAAACCCCTTATGTAATTAATGAATCATAAAAGTAAATGTATTAAGTCATGATTTATTTGTGATTTAAGAGTAGTTTGTTGATAGTGAATCATGTTGTAAGCCATGAATTAGACTCTGCATATAATTTGAACTCTGATGTTTTAGGCTTTAAATAAAATAAGACCTCACAATAGAAAATATTAAATTTAGCTTGTTTAGATATGACATTGCTTACTACCTACATAACTTTAAAACAAAATATCTCACTCATTAAATTTTGATTTTGATCCAATACATTTCCAATCATCATTTTTTATTTATCATCTAAAATTTTTTGAAATTTTTAAAATAAAAATTATATACTTTATTTTAATTAAATACATTTAAAATCACTATTTATAATTAATACTAATTTTATAATTAAATCAAACACACAATTTTCACCCCTGAAATATAACAATTACTAAGGATACATTTTTTTTAATCCACTCAATTGACAATTTACAGCGTACAGAAAAGATCAGTCAAAATCAAGAGTGAACATCTCAAACAAATTTCAAATTTCTGCGCTGTCCCAACCAAATACTTCAATAGTTACTTTAATTCTTTTGAAACCCATTGCCTGAAAATATTATTACAATTAACTTAATTTAAAACCATTCTTCCAAAGTTAAAGATTGGGAATACATCCACATAAGTTGCCATAACGGATCACACTGCACATTAAAAATGTACATCTCCGCAAGTATCTCAGCCCAAAACCCTAAATATTCCATAAACATCTTGTATGATTGCATACCCAAAACAAAATTGTATAATTGTATGAAAAAACAATTTGCAGAGAAATGCAAGAGAGGATTTGCCAAATCTGTAACGGAGGTGTTGCAAAACACCATGAGAGAAAGAGAAAATTTATTTCTTTGCTGGGGATTTCGGAGATTTGGGGGTGGCTGCCTTATCAGACTTCTCAGCGGTCTTCTTGGGAAGAAGAACCTGATGAATGTTGGGCAAAACCCCCCCGCTGGCAATAGTGACCTTGGAAAGCAATTTTCCTAGCTCATCGTCGTTTCTGACAGCCAGCTGGACATGGCGAGGGATGATCCGCGACTTCTTGTTGTCCCTTGCCGCATTGCCGGCAAGCTCCAACACCTCCGCTGCCAAATACTCCATCACCGCTGCAACGTAGATCGCTGCTCCTGCGCCCACCCGCTTGGCATATCTGCCCTTCTTCAGATATCTGCCGATGCGACCCACGGGAAACTGAAGGCCGGCTTTCACAGACTTTGTTACAGACTTCTTCCTGGATCCACCCCCTTTCCTTCCGCCCTTTGCCTTTCCTCCGTCCATTCTCAGATCGCTTTCCACGCTCGCCTGTGCGATTCAATCTTCAGCAGAAGCAGCAGAATAATGCTCGCTCTTTTACTCTAACAATATCCGGCTACTCTATTTATACAAAAAACCCCCGACTTTTCTTTCATAAAGTATTTAAAGACCAACGGCCGCGATTGCTCTCCTCTCGATCCGACCCGCGCTTAACCCGCCAATCACAATCTCCGGTTGTGTTATAATTGTTAATTGCCATTTATATGTGAAGTCTTGGTATTTAGGCCCACGGGACACGGGAAAACATTTTAATTGGCCGAAGACTCATTGTCCTCCAATTAAGTTTAACTAGTAATTTCCCATTGGACGTGCATGCTGAAAGGGATGTGAATTTTTTATTATTATTTTTTATTACTTTAAATTCCAAACAAAAAAAATATCCATACAAAAAACATGAATATAAAATATTCTTTCTTTACCTTAAACCAATAATTAAAAAATTTTAAAACAACAAAACCATGTTATAATATAAAAATATGTACATTTGAACTCCTTTAAACCTTGTAAAATATAAATTGCAATGTTAAGAAGTAATGATCAAATATATATATATATATATATGAAAAACATTTACAAAATGCATTTCTGAATAATGTTGATAGATAATTACAAGGTTGTTGTTTAGTTGGATATAAGTTTATAGTGATTGAGAGTTCGAATGGAATATTTACTGAAAAAAGTAGTATAATGAAAAATAAGTACAATGATACAGTTTTAGTATCTACTTTTAAAAAGAATAATATGAAAGAGAGTAGAGTGAGTCTATTTATTATAATATTTTTGATTTGAAATAGACGCTCCATTTACATATTAATTTTGTTATGATTTAAATCTTTCAAACAACCAATAAATCAAGCAAATAGATCATAATGTGATATGTAGACTTACATCATATATTTAAATCAAATCTTATTATACAACTCTATTCATATATATTATATATTTTTACATACACTAACATTTATACATATTTACCATTTTAACATTTTTAATATAAAATAGATTTATCACTATTTACAGTACAAATATATTTATGAAATCATATATCTATATCAGTTTATAGGTATGTTAAATAATGTATATAAGTTATTGTATATTGTAATATAATATTATATAAGGCTTTAATGAATATTATAAATATATGGTGTATATTGATAATGTGAGATATTTTTTGATGGTCAATTTTATTATTTATGAATGTTAATAAATGAGAATAGAGAGTAATATTTATGCATAGAATAGTGTGATTATATGGTATTACAATTATTTGATAATATATTATATCATTATCCTATAATTTCACAAGCTTAACAAATAAACTTATAAAAGAAAGGGTGTGAAATAGATGATAACCATTAGGTATCCTAAAAATAGTTTATAACACTTAAATAATAATAAGAAACACAACCACATGAAGATAAGGATAATCAAGAAAAGAAAGATATTACTGCAAAGTATGGATTCAAATAAGACCTAGAGAATCTCCTCAAAAAACAAGAATAGGGGCATAAGATAGACTAAGTAAACGAGGAGGACAACGTAGACATGGAAAAGACAATTTTGCATCATAAGGCCCAAGAGAAAAGGAGAATAGGACGAGTATGGATGAAGATGAGGAAATAGAGTCAAGAACAAATGAGGAAAGTGTAGGAATATCACAAACCCCAAATACGATAAAAAATGAAATGTAGGCAAAAAAGGAGAGGGAGACCGAGCAAAAATAAAAAAAGGATAAAAGAGGCCATGAAGGCCATTGGTGTAAGAACTCAATCTCAAGTTGACATACTCTTGGCAAGCACCAAGCAAAATAATTTTTCTTGATGCAGTTAATCTCTTGGAATATCAGGGGTCTTAACGCCCCATCCAAAATAAATATTTTAGAAAATTTAATAAGAAAACATAAACCTAAGCTAATTTTGGTTCAAGAAACTAAGTTAGGGTGTTTAGAAGATCATTACAGAAGCCTTTCTAGAAACATGGCAAGGGAAGTGATGGGCAAGAATGCTACTTATTCGACAAGAGGATTGGTTGTCCTTTGGGACCCCGACAAAGTTACTTTGGATCTTGTACAAAATCATAAGCAATTTCTAATTTATAAGATAGAGGTTAGAAAACAAAATCTTTCTTTTTGGTCAACTTTTATGGATCTCAAAATGGCGAGAAGAGAGAGATGACCTAGGAGCAAATAAAAAAAGAAATTGCAGTTGATGAGGACACACCTTGGATTATAGGAGGGGACTTCAATGCTAGAAAGGATAACTCAGAGAAGCAGGGAGGATGGGGGAATGAGAATATTAGCCTGACCTTTCACAATTTCATTGTCAATTTGGATCTTTATGATATCAAAACTGAGAAAGGTTGGTTCACATGGAACAACAGAAGGTCAAGAAGAGATCTCATCTTGGAACATCTTAATATATATATGGTCTCAGGTACATGGGTCAAGAATAATTTCATCTTGGAATCTGAGGTGCTTAATACATCAGGATCATATCACTGGCCCATATCCCTGCACATCTATAAAGATAAATGAGTTCAGAATGTTCCCTTTACGTTTGAAAACATGTGGCTAGAGCACCTGAAACTACATGACTTTGTAACTTGACAGTGACAAGCCCTGAATAGTTTCTAAAGTACAAAGATGTACATTTTTCATCAAAAATTGAAATCTCTCAAAAGTGTTTTAAGGAAATGGAATGAAGTTACCTTTAAAAATATCTTCTAGAAAAAGAGAGAGCTAGAAATAAGAAGCAAGGAGATCCAAAGAAAATGGATGGAGGGGGAGATCACAATAGATCTTCAACATGAAGAAGAAGAAGAAGTGGCAATAGAACTAGAGGAAATATATAATAAGTAAGCAATCTATTAGAGATAAAATTCTAGGATAGAATGACTAAAATAAGGAGACAAGAATACTAGTTTCTTCCACCTTTCATGTAGGATCAGAAGGCAAAAAAAATACATTAACAAATTGGAACCCTCAAAAGGTAAGAACACTTATGATCCTGGGGAAATTAGAGACCTTATTGTCAAATCCTTGGAATGATATGCTAAATTAGTCAAATAATGGGAACTAACCTGCACAAGAAGAGTTTTGGAGTCAAATACCTAATTTGGTCTTTAACTCATAAAACCAAAAGATGCTTAATGATATCTCTTTGGAGGAAACCAGAAGGGCAGTCTTTGAGATGGTAGGAGACCATACACCTAGGTCAGATGGTTTCCGTACTTGCTTATTTTATCACTTCTAAGACATCATAGGGGAGGAGATTAGGGAAGTGGTGTAAGAATCCAATGATTCTCAAGAAATTCTTAAAGCACTTAATACAACCTTCTTAGTCCTTATTCCTAAATAATCTGATAACAGGTCTCCTGAAGATTTACGACCTATATCCCTTTTTAATACTATCTATAAGATCATTTCAAAAGTCATCGCAAATAGGCTTCAATGTTTCCTCCCAAAATTGATTTCAATTGAACAAGGAGGTTTTGTAAAAGGTAGATAGATTTCAGATGGCATAATCATAGAACATGAGATTATTCATTCCATTCAAGATAGTAAGAGGAGAGGCATGTTGGTAAAACTTGATATTTATAAGGCCTCTGATAAAGGTAATTGTCTTTCTTAGATGGGGTTCTTGAGAGATTTGGAATCAATTAGGCTTGGTGAAGTTGGATACAAAGTTGATACTCCTCCCCTAAATTATCGATTATGGTTAATGGATCCTTGAAAGGTTTCTTCTCGGCATCTAGAGGATTAAGATAATGAGATCCCATCTCTCCCTGCATCTTTATCCGAATGGTTGAGGCCCTTGATAAACGGATCGTGGTCTCAATATTGAAGGAAAAATAAAAGGCATTCAAGTAATTGATGAAGCAAAGGCTTTTACTCATCAACAATCTGTGGATGAGGCCTCTTTGTTAACCCAACCCAGTAAGAGGTTAAGGAAATCAGAGATATGTAATCAAATTATGAAATGGCATATGGCCAAGTGGTCAATAAAAGAAAATCCAAGATCCTATATACTAACATGTCCCCTAATCTTCAATCCTTCCTCAATAGGTACTTGGGATTTAAAATGGTCCCCTGGCTAGACATTTATTTGGGCTGGGAAAAAGTAACTCTAGGAGAAAGCAATAGATAATTGAGAAGGAAACTTGGTAGTTGGAAGGGCAAATATCTAACTTACCCTAGTAGAATCATCCTCATCAAATTAGTTCTTCAAGCCTAAGCCAATTATTGGTTCTCTATGTTGAAGGTTTTAGTAGTTGTTATTCAATAAATGGAAAAGATCCTTAGGAACCTCCTTTGGCAAGGTACGGGAGATAAAAGTAAATTTCCACTCCTAGCATGGGAGAAAGTTTGTAAACCCAATTCCCAAGGAGGGGTAGGCATAAGGGACTTGGATAAGGTCAACAGGGATCTTGTTGCAAAACATGTTTGGAGAATGGATGCTAATCCAGGAGAAAGATGGAGTGAGGTGCTTCAAGGTAAGTATTCGGATGACAAGACCCCACATAGAATTTTTACGCCGAAGGATTTACCCAGAGGATTTGTTATTTGGGATAGTATGAGGGAAGTCAGGGGATTATTATTGAAAGGCATATTTTATAATGTTCAAAATGGGGAAATAGTAGATTTATGAGAGGATAGATGGATCTCTCAAAACCCACTTAGACTAGATCTTAATGTAGTTGGATTAAGAGAAGAAATAATTATGCTCTTGAAACGTAAGGTGAAAGATTATTGGGTAGAAAATTAAAATCAAGAAGTGAAATATTTCACCTATAAGACTTTCAAAGATGAGGCTGGATCCCAGAATGAAGAGAAAAATGGGATTAACAACATGTTACAACATTTTTGGATCCCTTGGAGCTTGAAAAAAGATGGGTTAAGATGGAACAAAAAGGGATTATGAGAGTATTCAGTCAAAAGTGGCTATGAAGAATAGCTCACTCCTTAACTCAATCCCATAGAGGGTTCAGTTTGGAAAGGCATTTGGAACTCAAAATATTGGGTAAAGGCTAAAGCCTTCCTTTGGCTAACCACTCATGGCAAAATTATGATAGGAGAAAACTTAGAAAAGAGAGGAACTCAGGGGCCAACTAGATGCATGCTATACAAAACTAGTGAAGAAAACATGGCCCATCTATTACTGCATTGCCCTTTCTCCCGGGGCTTATGAAATAGACTATCAAGCAAATTTAATTTAACTTGGAGCATGAATCATAACCTCTTAGATAACCTCAAGGCGTGGAAGAATAACAAGACCCTAAATGTCCCAAAAGACATATGGGGAATGAGACAAATGTCTTCTAACACATAAGGTCTGGCTAGAAAGAAATGCAAGAATGTTCGAATCTATTGGGATGCATAAGGATGTGGATGTAATATGGTCAAAAATAGATTCAAGCATAACCCAAATAGTTTAGACCTTGAAACAAACGTAAAACAAAGATTCAAATCCAGAAGATATTAATATCCTACAAAATTGGGGGAGTATACTAGCACTTTATAACACAATGATTCCCAATAATAAATAGACAAAGAATATAATACAAAAAACTATTAAATGGATTCAACCTTATTAAGGAATCTAGGAAATGAATGTTGATTGTGCATCAAAGCATAATCCAAGAGAATCGAGGGTAGGGGCTATTATTAGAGATAACAAGTGTCAAGTTGTTGCCTTCAAAGTAGTCTATACCGAGATCAACACTAATAATACTATTGAGGTTGAAGGTTTGATCTTTAGACTAAAATTGGCAATTGAAGCTAAGATAAGGAGACTTCTGGTGGAAGGTGACTCGAAGTTAATTATTCATGCCCTGGAGAAACAATAGAATTGTAATTGGAGGATCTCTAACATAATAGAAGAAGTGAAGAGACTAAAGGCTTACTTCGAAGTTCTCTAATGGAAGCACATTCTCTATGAAGGGAACGGGATGGCCGATTGGCTTGCTAAACTGGGCATATCTTCGTGTGAAACTAATAAACAAGGAAATATAAAAACTATTTTCCATCACGAGGAGATGAAGGATTTGGCAAGTATTATAAAGTTAGAATGTTCTGGAGAATAAATATAAATAGCAAGATTTACCCTACAAAGGAGTGGGAAAAAAGGAAAGTTGTTATTCGAAAAATTAGTAAGGAGTGATCAACTCTAAAAAAGGAGGGCAACTCCAAGAGGGAAATGAATGTTTTTATTTCAAAAAATAGTGGGGTTTGCATGTATCATGCATGTAAATCCTTTTTAGAAAGTTGCCTAAAGGATAGACTTGCATGTAAATTCATTTAACTTTTTAAAGGAATGCTAGTTCTTTTTAGAAAGTTTGTTTAGAAAATATTCTCAAAGTGGATATCAGCAAGTTAGCTTCTTACTAAAGCTAACTTCTTATTGTATTTGTAAGTTGCCTTATTGTTTTTTTTTTATATCAATAAATATTTTTAATTATAAAAAAAATAGAATAACCAATTTGCTTATTTCAATCACTTGAAAGTGTGTTATTTTTTTGAAAAGAATGTCTTTAATAATTTAAGTGTCATTGGGAATGACAAAATATATTTAAAGATATTAGCTTAGTCAATTTAAAAGTGTCGAAAGGTTACTTTAAGTTCCAAACAAAAATATATTCATATTTTCACATCACAATTTCACCTTATGAGTAATAACCTTAAATCTATGGATTAACATGGTTATTATTTGATTATCATTGCTTTGAATCAAGCTTATGACATATAATGGTATGGGATAGTGATATTGTTGATTTGTATACATAATGTAATAGTTGTATTTTGATTATTTTATACATGGAGGATGTATATTTGTTGGTTTTGCATCATTGATTGATACATATGATGATCTAGACTAACTACCTAGTTGTTGCGAGGTAGATGTAGGATATATCTTACCCTCAGAGCTTGACGAGGAAGAGAATCATCGAAAAGGATGGGTTGAGCGATGACAGAGAAATTGCTAGTGACTCTACAGCACTCACATTAGATTTTTAAATGTTATATGTGCAACATGTTTTAGATGTTTGTGCACAATTAAGGAAATATTATTGTGATTATATTATTATGTGGATTTAGTTTTTAATATGCATCAAATTCTCTTAATTTAATTATCTTTATTTTTGAGAATAAATCAAACCTATAGATATTTAGTTCCTATATAAATATGAATTATTGTAGATATAGTTATCTAGCAATAAGAAGCAAATAATGACTTAATATCTATTAGTTAATTAAATAATTATCCTTGTTATAATTACCTTCATGGAATTTGAGTTACCTAAAAAACTAACCTTGAGTTAAGTTGATCTAAGTTAGTTTGAACAATATGCATGAAACTAAATGATAAACTTGGAAATTAGATATCAATACTTTAATTATCAAACACAGTTTTATGTTTAAATTAATTTGAGTAATGTGATGTAATAATTGAGAGATTTAAATATTAATTATGAAAGTTAAAAAAATAGACTATGACTTGTAAATAAAAGATAACTACAAGAAAGTGAAGCAAATGCCACGCATGGGAGCAAAAACTAATTAAAAAATTTGCATGCAAAAAGGTATAACGCATCAGATTAAAAGAGGATTAATTTTATAAATAAAGGAATAAAAAATTATAAAAATATGCAAAAAGGCACGAACATTGAAGAGGTAGGAAGATTGGATAAGGTGAGTGGAAAAAAGCAAGAAAAGAGTGTGATATTCTCTTTCTCAGTAAATATACCAAGCAACTTTTGTCTTAAATTTATTGTATGTCAGTGTTCCATTTTCTTCAGACCTACGTATTATAATTGAAGGTTGTGTATTGCTTTTATATAGGCCAGTGATCATTTTGTTAGACCAAAAATTTAATACCTAGGTTTGTGTTTTGTTTACCAAGGTGTGAGTTTTCTATTAAAGGCTTTGAAAATCTATTAAGACTGCATCTATCCTATCTCCAACATCATAATAATTGCTAGTGTATCACTTAAATTGGTTGTGTTTTCATTTAATGGTATGTGTATATACTATATGAAATAGTTATGCATATATTTGGATGAAATCTTGTGTCTAGCTGAGTCTTTGAGATAAAACAAAGTGTCATTTATTCGTAAAAATGAAGTCACTTCATTAAAATGCCATGCATTAAGTTTGAATTTTGAACATATATAGTTGATAAAGTTGCCTTTATATATAAGGAAATTACTATGTGTTTGATTAAAAACCATTGAGTTTGAGTAAAACACCTAGTAAAATTGATAAGCCAATAGATATTTGGAAATCGCTGAGAATTTATATAAATTGAAAATGTTGAGTTATAAATGATGGATAAATTTAGCCTGCATTGAATACTATTAATCCTACGTCAAAATATTTATAGCCTGCATTATATATATTTACCCTATGATTTAACCTTTTAAACTCAGCATAATACTTCCAGATGACCTATATCCTAGTTTGGATGGATATGTTGTATGGCCTGCATAGTACATTCTTTAAGGAGCATGCATTCTTATTCATGCTTGGATTGTGCCATTTATTGCAACACCCAACCAATTAGATAAGACGTCAGGTAAAAATTAAAACACTGAGTTGTAAAAAAATTGAGATGCCAAGTAAAAATTGAAACATCAAAGTTGAGTCTTGTTTTAAAAATGTAAAATCATGCAAAAGAATGCAATGTTTACTATTAAATTATTGTGTATATACTTAAATGAAATCACAAAAATGTATAATGAAGCGCAAAAGTGTTAAAGTAAAATGTTGGGTCTAGAAATTCAATGTTGAGTCTTACTAGTGTAATGCTGAGTCTATTTATGAGACGCCAATATATAGAAACATTGAGTTTTCAGAATGCCAAGTCACTTTTAATAACATTGTGTCTTTGTTTAAAGCATTGGGGATATAAAATGTTGAGTAGGGATTTTGAAATGGTTGTGTAAATAAATATATAGTTGTTAGAAAATAAAAACATATAAAAACAGAAAATAGAACACACAGATTGCTACAACAATTCTGGAACAAGATTTTTCTCAATCTTCTTGAATCTTGCAGATCTTCTTGATCTTGCTTATCTTGTTCAATTACAATAATGCCCCATGGGTCTATTAAATAGATATTAAAGCAAACAATAATTAGAAAAAACAAACTGAAGACTAATTTTAGTCTTTACATGCAAACTAACTGTTTGTTAACTAACTGATCTCTAACTGATTGTTAACTGCTGCATGCATGAGGAGTGGAGAAATTAACTCCAGTCAACTTCAGTTTCTAACACTCCCCCTTAATTTTTACCACAAACTACTTCAGCATTTACAATGCCTAAATTATTTACCATTATTGCCACAACTGCTTTGCTAGTTGCTGCCATTGATGGCATACATCGCTTCACTCATTTTCTCTACCAGCTTTAGCTAGGATGCTTTTCTTTTACAGAATACACTACCTCTCATGCATAATACACCGCCTTGTGAAATACATCGCCTTATATGTGGAATACACCACCTTGCAAAATACATCGCCTTATACGTGGATTACACCACCTTGCGAAATACAAAACAAATACAATTGCTCAATGAGCGTTCACTCAGCGTTTAAGACTGAGGAGTAGCCTATCGAAAGGCTATCAACAAACATGCTTATGTCTAACACTGCAATCTTCCTGCTTGCTTACCTTTCTTTCACCTGATGCTTAATTGTTTAGGTTTCCTCCAAGGACTCTGCTGGGTTCTTTCCACGTTGGTCTAGATTTACCAACGATCGGCCTGAACTTCAGACACTTTGACAACTTCACTCACTGTTCAACACACACACTTTCATAGCTTCACTCGTTGTGTAACACAAGCTCTATGAAGCTCTTACCAAATTTGGAACCCGTGCTGAGGCCCAACATCATACCACTTTGCATGTATTCGACTTCTTATCGACCGCCATTATCATCCACTTCCACAAAGATTATTTATGAGAAAATGAAGATCGTAAAACCTTCAAATTTTATCAAGTTTCGCTCTGCTCAATAAAGGGCTTCATGATTGACGTGCTGCCACCTCTTCATTGTCTTGATTGCGATGCCAAGACCAATGTGCATGCATTGCACAATATACACGGAGGTCCCCATGTCCATAAATTGCTTCTCTAAATGTTTTTAATTTTAATTTTAATTTTATATTATTTTTATTTTTATTTTTTATATAAATCTTTGAACAGCATCAGTTCCTCCTCACACCGACTGCACGTCCCCAACTTAGTGCATCTTCCAGTCGGCTCTCAATGTTACAATTACCAGATTGTGGGTTGTTTATTGGTAGTGATCTCCTCCTTTCAGCCAAGCTTTGGCTTCCTACTCCTTACGTTGATCTTGGCGGGTTGTCACCTTCTATTCTCCATAGTCTGCTCCTTGCTTGAGAAGCTTTTGAGTCGTGTCTATGGCTGCTGCACGCTCTGATACCAATTTAATAGAAGAAAATAGAGCATAAGAACAAGAAAACAAGAACTGAACCCTAATTGCTACTGTAATTTCTTGAAAAATGTTTTTTTATTGATCTTCTTTTTTTTCTTCTTGATCTCTCCTTGGCTGCGCTGTCGACCTTCGACCCTTTCTGGACTGTTATCCTGTCGATCTCCTAGCAACACTTATGGCTCTGCTGACTCTCCCAACCAGGCGCTTCTCCTTGGCACTCCCTGCCTGCTCTGATACCATTTGTTAGAAAATAAAAACATATAAAAATAGAAAATAGAACACACAGATTGCTACAGCAATTCTGGAACAAGATTTTTCTGAATCTTCTTGAATCTTGAAGATCTTCTTGATCTTGCTTATCTTCCTCAATTACAATATTGCCCCATGGGTCTATTAAATAGATATTAAAGCAAACAATAATTAGAAAAAACAAACTGAAGACTAATTTTAGTCTTTACATGCAAACTAACTGTTTGTTAACTAACTGATCTCTAACTGATTGTTAACTGCTGCATGCATGAAGAGTGGAGAAATTAACTCCAGTCAACTTCAGTTTCTAACAATAGCTGAGTTAATTTTATGTTAACAACTGATTTATAACAGTGAATCGCCTAGTTACAATAAGTTAATCATTGAAGTTTATTATCAAAACATTGAAGTTATTAACAAATTGATGAATCTATTTTGGTAATGTTGAATCTTTAATTAAAATAATGAGTCACTAATTGAAATGTCATGCATGAGAATTAAAACGCCAGGGGTCACACACACACACACACACACACACACACACATATATTGAATGGATGTTTTTGAGTCAATTTAATAGGAAATTAAAATCTATAATGGAGCGTTGAGTCTTTAAAAAGAGCACAACAATTTACAATTAAAGTGTTGAGTAATTATGTAAACGTTGAATCTTGAATTAATTATAAAGCATTGAGTTTTAATGTAATAAATGAGCTTTAATTTAATTGAGACCATGTATATTCTGAAAAAAGAAATTGGCAAGGAAATTATGTTTCCTCTTTAATTCAAGATTGAGTGTTCGGTTGAACTTTATTTTTGCCTCAGATTTATGTATCATGGATTATGAAACTTTATACTCGATTTGGTATAAAATAATAAATAAATACAATTGTGAATAAATCATTAAAATAATTAGTTTCCTTAAAAATATTTGATAGTGAGCTATAGGTATGAGTTAGTCAAAATATATATTTGAATTTGGAACTCATATATGACTTGTGCATCTGACATAAATTATTTGATCCTTATGGCAAATTTGAAAGTTGTTGTCAATAGAGTTGTTTTCCTTGATGACAATATTTATACACATATTCAAGTATATATGCATCTATGTATAAATGTTATTACTTAAATGAGATGATAATGAACATCTTACATGATGTCATGCATCAAATAAAAACAATTTAAGTTAAAAATAATATATGTTGAACATGAGATTTATAAATAGTCATTAAACGAAGTTAGTATGGTTATAATATCTAAAATGAAATTAGACCTTATATAAAGGAATGAGATGAATTATATTAATTTTTTAGAAAGAAATATTATTGAATAACTTGGTTATTAATTATTTGATGCTTTGAAAATAGCATGATAGATTTTTGTTACATATATGCTTACAGTAATGGAAACTAGTGAATGATATTTAATATGAGTAGATTAAAATGTACTAGTGTATTGGCATATATTTATATATAAATAAACCATATAAAATAGGGCATCGAGTTGCGTGACTAAAATTTATGATTATTTTATTATCAGAAAAATCTAGGGTATATCCAGCTGGTATAGTCATGTACTTGCCTATTAAATAATTATAGTGTAAGTTTGATTGTTCATGTTTGAGTAGGGTGCCATTGCACAATGAGATATGATTGTATGAGATATCATAGAATACTTCAAATTAAATATATATACCCAGATGGTACGTACTATAGCTGTATATTTAGACTCTCGCCTACGTATGACTGATTGAATGTACGTGTTAGTTATTACTTGAGTAATATTTTTTGTTATAGTTAGTGGGATATCATGTATGTGTGCATACAACCTTGAGAGTGTAAACAAATGTTGGGTTAGACTTTTTATGTATTTGCATGACTTGATTTGTTATATGTACTTGTTGAGTTAGAAGTATATGTTTCCATGTGTTTATGATTGCTTTATATGACTATTTGTGGGAAAACTAGTAATTATGCCTTAGAACACCAAAATATGATAAAATGAAATATCATGGGGTGTAATAGTATGAAATTTATTGTAGTAGTTGGAATCTATAGTATAATGTGTGTTTTACGTAGGTGGTAAAGACAATGGTCATTATTTTTAGTTTGAAAATTGATTTAATATAAGATTTATTCATGTGTTGATGGAATAAAAGTATACTTTACTTACCCATATATTTAGCACGTGATGTGATATTATTGCTAGGAGGATGTAATTAGTTTTAGTCTTACAGTTAAATAATATTTAGTGATACATTATCTTTGGTATGTGTAGACACCTAACACTAGTCGTTGATAACCTCCAACCAAGCTTTTAACCAATTTCTACCCAAAATGCATAATTTGGCCTAAAAACACAAACATGTTAAATGATGTGAAAATGACATATTCAAATGTCGATTTTGGCTAGGGTATCCTTAAATGAGGCAATATAATATATGAGTCAAAATGCTAAATTTGCACTTGCATGTTTTGGACTGCTCTTTCTTATCAAATATTTTGCACAAGACTCATGCCTTTGTTATTTATATTTGGCAACACCCTAAATGGGAATATGCATCTAGACTTCCAATTCAAATCCAATCAAATTTAGGACCAATAAGAAGGCATTCTAATCAAATTAGGTAATTTGTGCACAATGTGCTTAATCATGCCTAAGAGCTAATTAACCCAAATCAAGGCCTAATAAAAAATTCTATGAAAACTTGTTGAATACTTATTTTTAGAAATGAATATTGAATATATGCATCATCAAGCAACCTCATTTTTTAGGAAGGCATCCCTACGCCATAAATGCCATAAATATTAAGATTCATGCCCTCCATGCCTCATCAATGCCTTCCATGATGCCCTCCATGCCTCTTAATTGCCCCTTGTTCTAATGTCATGATGAAGATAATTAAAAAATTTAATTCCAAAATTGAATTAATCCTCGACCACACATTTCAATCTTGAGATGGATGGTTGAGATTGATTCTGATCAAATCCAAAAATATATAAATAGGAGGCCTCACAACATCATTTCTAAGCTTAATTAGCGTAAAGTTATAATGCATGATTGGTTCCAAAAAGCTTTAAGCAACTAGTGTTATAATACCAAATTGATTCCACACCAAGCCAAGCCATAAGCCAAAGGTGCCAATGAGAGATGGAGGTTGTCAAGCTTCCATTGCCAAGGACTTCATGAGCACAAGCTGAGCAAGCCACCACAACAAGCATTTTGGAGCATCCAAGGAAGGTAAAAGAGTTTTATTTTACATTTTAGTTGTGTGTTTCATTCATGATTGTTAATTAAGCTCTCCCTAGTGTTTAGGCTTAGAGATGTTATGCTATTAGTGTGTTTATTTCATTTTTTTTTCATTTTAGAACTAACACCATACTAACCATCCTCTCTTGAGTTAAATTCCTAGATCACAATATGTATGATTTACATGACAGTGTGATATCTTGTAATAAAATATAGGCTTTCTATGATACACTGAATGTTTAGTTTTATCATACACACATGGGTACTAGATTTTCTTTAGATTCCTACACTATTATATCTACCTATCCGTGAAGGGAGGGTCAATCCTTGATAGGGAATTATGCAAGGGATTGTTGGTCTGTGGTTGGTGTGGAAAATCACTTGGATGATGCTCTCCCTCCCCACAAGTAGTATTATTTAACTGGAGATCAGAGTTACATGAAATGGTTTGACTCAAGATCTAGAGGGCTTAATATTTATTTATTGTATTAGGTTGGATGCCTAAATGTGATGTAAATGCAATATTTATGTTTGATTATGTCTAAATAATAGTTATTGTATTAGCAACCCAGTCATAGTTGTGTCCTAATGTATTTACTTTCCTTGGAATTGTATAAGATAAATATTGTATTTGGTATATAAATTTCAAGTTTTATTGTTTTAATTTATATTTAGATATGTTGTAATGTTGTGGATGAATGTTGAGTAAGTTTTTTTGAAAAAAAAATACTGTTTTTTCTTGGTACAACTTGAGGGGCTGTAACACATGAAAAATATGAGTATAAAATGTTGTCTCTCTTTACCTTAAGTCTATAATTAGAAATTCAAAAAACAACAAAATTGTGTTATAATATAAAAGTATGTATAGTTGGACTCCTTTAAACCTTATAAAGTAGAAGTTGCAATGTTAATAAGTAATGACTAAAAAATCGCACCGATGAAAAACTTTTACAAAATGCATATCTTGTGAATCATGTTGATAGATATTTACAGGGCCATTATTTAGTTGGATATAAGTTTATAGTAGTTAAGAGCTGAAATAAAATATTTATTGAAAAAAATGGTACAATGAAAAACAAGTGTCATGATGCAACTTTAGTATTTGTACTTAAAAAGAACGATATAAAAGTATTCGGTATATAAATTTGAAGTTCTTTTGTTCTAAGTTATATTTAGATATGTTGTAATGTTATGTGGATGAATGTTGAATAAGTTGTTTTGAAAAAAAAATCAATGTTTTTTCTTAGAACAACTTGAGGGGTTGTAACACATATGAAAAATATAAGCATAAAATGTTGTCTCTCTTTACCTTAAGTCTATAATTAGAAATTCAAAAAAAAACAAAATTGTGTTATAATATAAAAGTATGTACACTTAGACTCCTTTAAACATTATAAAGTAGAAGTTGCAATGTTAATAAGTAATGACTAAAAAATGGTACTGGTGAAAAACATTTACAAAATGCATATCTTGTGAATCGTGTTGATAGATATTTACAGGGCCATTGTTTAGTTGGATATAAGTTTATAGTAGTTAAGAGTTGAAATAAAGTATTTATTGAAAAAAATAGTACAATGAAAAATAAGTGTCATGATTCAACTTTAGTATTTGTACTTAAAAAGAATGATATAAAAGATAGTATAGTGAGTCTATTTATTACAATATTTTTGATCTAAAATAGATGCTCCATTTACACATTAGTTTTGTTATGATTCAAATCTTTCGAACAACCAACAAATCAAGCGATCTAATATGATAGATCATAATGTGACATGTGAAATTATATCATACATTTAAATCAAATCTTATTACACAACTCTATTCATAAATTTTATATATTTACATACACTAACATTTATACAAATTTATCATTTTAACATTTCTAATATAAATACATTTATCATTGTTTTCATTGCATATATAATTATGAAATTATATATATGTATCACTTTATAGGTATATTAAATAATGTGTATAGATTATTGTATATTATAAGATAATGTTGTATAAGGCTTTAATGAATATTATAAATATTCATTAAATATTAATAGTGTGTGAGATATTTTTGTGATACTCAATTTTTTTATTTATGGATGTTGTTAAATGAGAATAGGGAGTAATATTTATGCATAGAGTAGTGTGATTATATTGATATTACAAGTATTTAATAATATATATTGTATTATTATATTATCATTCCATCACCATACCAACTAACTTATAAAAGAAAAGGTATAAAATATATGATAACTACTAGGTATCCTATAACTAGTTTACAACACTAAAATAATAATAAGTTGTAGTTACTTGGCATTTTCATTGTCATTTATTTTAAAACTATAGTTTTATATTTAATTTTAGTACTTGTTATGATTTTATTTGATGATGTGATTATATCAAAGATATTATGTTTTTACAATTCATACATTAATGTATTATATTTATGGGATAATTACGTATAAAAAATTTAGTTCTTGACATTTCAGATCAGCATCTATGATCCATCATCATAAGAAAGAAATAAATGTACGAAATAACAAGACCCAACACTACTTTTAAAACTTAAGAAAATAGTTGTTAAAAAAAAAATACTAAAAAGAAAAAACTATTCGTTAAAAAAAGATTCTAAAAACAAAAATCTTCTATAAACAAATAAATGCAAAATTAAATAAAATCCTAACAAGCTAATACGTTAGGAAAAAGATAAAAAGAACAGATAAAACAAATAAGCAAACCTAATGAAAGAAACTAAACAAACATTATTTTCTTTTATAAATGAATGTTAGAAGAAAATTAGAAAAATAAAAGAAGAATAAAATCTTAATAAAGAAAAAATAAAATGGAGCATATTTAGAAAATAAGAAAAAAGAATAAAACCCTAATAAAAAGTTTGTTAGGGTTTTATTTATTTTTCTTATTTTCTAAATATGCTCTATTTTAATTTTTCTCTATTAAGATTTTTTTTTTCTTTTTATTTTTCTAATATTCTTTTTAACATTTATTTAGAAAGAAAATAATATTTTCTTAATTTCCTTCAATAGATTTGTTATTTATTTTATTTATCCTTTTTCTCTATTTCTTAACGTATTACCCTGTTAGGATTTTATTCTTTTCTATTTTATTTTGTTTTTTGAATCTTTTTTCAATAAATAAAAAAAAAATTTTAGTAATTTTTTTTAATAACTATTTTCTTCAGCTTTAAAAATAGTGTTGGGTTTTGTTGTTCCATATATTTATTTCTTTCTCTTGATAATAGATTATAGATATTGATCTGAAATTGAGAACCAGAATTTTTATACATAGTTATTTCAAAAGTTTAATACATTGACGCGATTATTTATATTTTTTTAATTAAAAAATAAACAATTTCCTAGAATATCAATTTTATCATCTTGCATCAACCACTTAAAAATCCAGAGAAATTATTTTTTCAAATTTTTTTTAATAAAATACATTACAAATATAAAACCAATCTAAAAACTTTAAGAAGTGAGTAAAATATTTGAGAAACATATTTTTCAATGCAACATAATAGATTAAAGGGATTATAATAGATACCTGCAAAGTAAGTACTAATAAATGATCCAAAAAAGGTAGTAAAAGTTACAGTGAAACTTTTATTAATTTGTTTAGGCATTGTGAAAAATAAGTAATTGAATGATCAAAACTTGGTCTTTGTTATGTTAAGAATTATGTATTTTGGAGATAAGTATTGTAATCTCTATAGTTTGAAAAATGAATTTTTTATATTGATAAAATATGTAATCCATGTAAACTTTAGCATTCTAAATTTTAGTATAGTATCAATTGGCTTTTATGACTCTGATAAAGATTTGTTTTTTTATAGTTTAATTATATGGTGGTTGTATACATATCTCATTTTCACAATTTACTCACAATGTGGTTCACATGATAATCTATTTAGGTTTTAAAATTAAAATGGTCACACCATATCACTATAAAATATAAAATGTTTAGAATCCACTTAAAACCTATGAGCCTAAAAAAAACACTTGTTGCCTACACACATTCGTATTTGACTAAAACATAAGAGTCCACATTTAAAAAAATTGTAGCCACTTTTAATAAAATTCATCACAGCCACTTTAATAAAAACTCAATGATGTCATTTAAATTGTCTATGTTTCTCTTCGTATGGATTTAAGTCTTGAGTTAACATTTTATATTAGTATATAACTTAGCAATCACCCTCATTATAGATTTGACCACATATTAAAATAGAATATATAAAGTAACATGTCTG
Source organism: Torreya grandis (assembly GCA_037957365.1). Lineage (NCBI taxonomy): Eukaryota > Viridiplantae > Streptophyta > Pinopsida > Cupressales > Taxaceae > Torreya > Torreya grandis. The sequence continues at coordinate 9,429,722 of JARHVA010000023.1, forward strand.
TGACTTATTTTATTCCCTGTAATGACTCTATGAATTGCTATGCTTTGTGACTTGATTGGGGATTCCACATGTCCTTAGGTAGAAACTTTGGGGGTGGCAAATTACATTTTAAATTGGTGACCCAAGCCTAGGGATTAAGGCAAGAACTTGACTATTCATCAAACACAACATATAATTGTCAAGTCTGTATGGATATCACCATAGAGAAAACACCCTTTTGTGTACTACATGACCCCATGACCAGTCTAAACACACCACAAGTCTTCTTGTTATTGTAATTCTTATTCATATAATCATTCAAAAAGAGGAGGGATGTAAATAGGGGCTTAAGAATCATAAAGAGACTAAACCAAATAATGATAAAAATGTAATAAATGAAGACCTGAGGGTGTTACCTAAGCTCAAAAAGATAAATAAAGGCTGAAATTAATGTAAAGTAAAAATGATAAATTGAGATGTAAATGTTGAAAAGTAAAGTGCTAAAAAATAAAGAACCATCCTATAAGAAAGATATGTACAACAAGCATCACAAATGCTAATAATAATAAATACGAAATCCACTCATATGAAAATGTGAATAATAATATGATATGACTGAAAATGTGCTCACAAATATCGTGGCATATCTCAACATACACCATCAATAACATCTAATAAATCTTGTTGTAATTGGTATTTAGCTCTAATCATAGTCTCTTCTACTTTCTCAGAGAATCATGTAAATTTTGTCTGACAGATGAGCTCTAAGGAGAAAGTAGGAATAGTAGAAGGATGAGGTTATGGGGCTTATTATGAATCATTCTCAATGCAAGGAACATGTGGCATAAAGTTATTGATATCATTCAACCTATTGGAAGGCTCTGGTTGAGGATAAGGTTGCACCTTAATTCAAGGATAACCATATGAGTATTGTTGAGAAGGCTAAGGTGTAGGCCTCAGAAAGTCACAAATTTTTTGTTGGACTGCTCTACATCTGTCTGTAAGATGTGTATCACATTGATGCTAAAGGTAGTAGACTTCTTCTTGCTTAGGCATATAATCTGGAGATATCTTTAGGGTGGCATATTTGAGACATTGGAATGTTGAGTTACTTTGGGATGAAGATCATATAAATATTGTCGAAGAGCTCAAAAATAGGTCAAAGAGTGTGTGTGTTTGTATTGTGAAAGCAATAAATGCACCTAGAAGTAGCTAATTGAGGTGGTCAACTATCTAAGCCAAGAACTAAGCCTTGCAGCTTCTGTTGTGCTAAAAATCTCTGAAATGTTTGATAATTTTTGGCCCAATGACTAGCTACGTTGTGAAATTCATAGTATGGATATTATGCTTGGATGGGTGGGTGTAGAACCACATCCAACCTAGGTGGAGGGTATTTTTGGGATGTCATCAAATAAGTCATCATTATCGAGGCATCTAAGGGTAGGTTTAGAAACTAGCGTTGTTGCTAATTTTTTAGGATACTACCTCAATATGGGTTATATCAATTTATGCAATACCGTAGGAGCAAACATACTCAAAGGATCATAAATCTTGGAAAAATTATATGGTGCTATCATGGAACGATCAAGGAACATACTGTAAAGAGGCTTAGAAGGAACTAAATTAGGACACAAAGAAACTGAGATGCGTTTCATTTCTAACATGTGAACATAAATTGAAGGAGGAATAATGTTAGGTAATGTAGAAAAAGAGCAAGCGATATCAATTAAATTAATGCAATGCAAAAATTAAGATAGATCATAGAAGTGTTTAAGAAAGGATCGATAATGGAGGACTTATACATCTTTATCTTAATCAAACCCATATAAGTATGGGTCATCAAGGGAAAAAATATCATCATAAGCAAGTGTATAAAGATCCATATGAAGTGATTTGACCACTTGTTAGTAGAGGAATAGTGGTAAACAAGGTTTGTAGGAATGGCCACAAAAGTGGGAAACTCATTGGTCAACTCCTTATGAGAATGAGGTCATAAAGAAGGAGGCAACTGAGTTATAATGCTAGGAAGAAGGTCTGAGGTTTTGATCTTAAGGTTGATCTCATGAAGCCCATCATCATCAAAATCTAAGAGGTTAGGGGATATGTTTCCTGCAAGTTCGGGGTAACCACTATAATATCAGTTATATGTCACAAGATAATTGAAGCATTGGTACTCTTGGAAGGGGATGCTAGGAAAAGGTTCAAGGGTAGGTATTTTAAAGATGCCATATTATTAGAATTATTTGAAATTATAAGGGTTGGTATCACCTTGAATATTATATATAACACCTTTATGGGGAAACTTAACACATTAGCATGAAAAAAAAGCTACTACCCTCATGCGATGAGTCCAGGGTCAACCAAGCAAGATGTTATTGGTTAATGGGAAGTTACATGTCATGACCTTAACTCTAACCATGATGAGGGGATTGTGATAGGAATCCAAACACAACCTAATGGAGATATTTATCTTTTATCATAGCCTTGACACATGCTTTGGTTAGACTTGAGGTTACATTCATGTATCCAAGAGTTTTGATGAACTCAAGGGACGTGACATAGGTGTCAGACCCTTCATCTCTCAAGGCAAACTTGATGTAAATGCTGCAAAATTAAACACTAATAAAAAATTGAGATTCACACAAAATAAATATTTCATTAAGCATCATATAAGTAATATGATACTTAAGTGAAAGAGAAGCTTCCAATGTCTCATCAATGATATAATCATGATAGATTAAACTAGCATACATATATTAGATAAAATTATGTAAAAGATGCTAATATATATCATTCTCGAGGTGCCTATATGACATTATATTTGTGACATAAGTAGAATAAGAACCTCGAGAATGATACTTATCAGTGTCTTTTACATAAATTTATCTAAGATGTGTATGCTAGTTAAATGTATATTTCGAATTCTAATTTATTTATTTATTTCAGAATGCATATTTCAGATCACCCCATCCTCTATCATATGGAAAAATGTATATTTAACAAATTTCATTTAAGCTTTATTTGTACTCATGTTTACACAATACTTAATGTTACATCTCGATTCCTTGCTAAAATAACTTACTTGATTATCCAAGGATATTTATAGTTGGCAATTTGATTTGGTTATTATTAACTAAGCTATGAGTTATATGCTATTATGGGACAATTGAATATTGATTAGATCACATGATTGCATTGTTATGAGTTAGTTGTAGTGTATATTATTTACATTGTGATCATGTTGACTTATTATTTTAGCAGTATTTTATGATATACATATAAAGATATTATGGACTAATTACCTGTTTGTCATGAGTTAGACACAAGAGAGATTCATCCCTTAGAGCATGATAGAGGGAGAGAATCATCAAAGAGCATGATGTATATGGAGGTGTGGGGGGACAATAGAGGAACGACTAGAACCCTACACACACCACATTAGTAGTACATGTTATATGCATAGTTGAATGGTTAGAGTTAGTACATTCTGATGATTATCTGCATTTATATAATTTATTATGCATACTAATTATGTGTTAGCTTAGTTTAATGATTGTGTGGAATTGATTTAATATGGTTGTGTTGTGGTGCTATGTGCTTATGTCATGTTATGGAATTTGTGACTGAACATAGACTTGCGTGATTCAATTGTAATTGCATATAGCCTAACCATCATGTGTAGTTACAATATTTATGGATTTACCATTTCGAATATTAACGACTTACATTAGTAGTATTATTACTAAGTCATTATGATTAATTATTTTTATTAAATAATTATTTATTATTAAGTTATTAGAAAAATATATAAATAAGGAAAAATTGTATAAAATAAAAGAAAAACACAAAGAGAGAGAAAGCATTAAATAAAATAAATAAAAAGAAAGGCAACTTTAAAAAGAAATGCAAACCCATGCAAGAAAAAAATATTAAAAAAGGGCGTAGGAAATAGAGGAGAAAGAAAAAAGAGGAGACTAAAGTGAAAAAGGAGAAGGTGGTACTGAGAAGAGAAGGGAGGTCAGACCAAGCTGACAAAAATAATTTTGAGTCGAGTCATTTTAGTTGGAGCTGGTATAAGGTAGGCATAATTTTGTGTAAACTAGTAAAATTTTGTGTGAAATGTACTCTAGGTGAATGAATAAATTAGATTAGTTTTATAAATCAGTTTGGTATATCAGTATTACAAATCAATGACCTCAGTGACTTAGAAAAATTGAAACATAGTTGTGAGATTGACCTGGGTGACTTAGACAAATATATAGTATTGTTGGATTGTGTGTATAAAAACATATATATGTATATATAGATGTTATTAAGAGTGGTGACAGGGATAAAACCTACATAGATCTTAAAAGAGGTGCAAATGGCATAAACCACATTAAATTTTGTATATAACATAATGGCATTGCATTAACAACTTAATAACATGTATATATCATCCCTTGATGGCATTGCATTTTAAATTATGCATTTAAGTTATATACATATAAAACCTACGCACAATATTAAGTCATCATGTAATTCATCCCTGTTGTATATATATCTTGTATATTCTGCATTAAGTTATAAATACCATTTATGCATTTAATGGGTGATCTATAAGTTATCAAATTATGTATAATATAACATCATATCACTCAAACTAATTAAACCTATCAATCTAGTTATAATAATTATAAAATGACTTGCAAGTTTGACTTAAGGACGAGCTGAGGGCATCTAACTATGAGCTTGAGCATATGGGGTGCTTTCTTATACAAATGAGATCACACACACACACACACACACACACACACACACACACACACACACACACATAATGCCCTAGTTTATTTTGTATAATATGAATAAATCAGTATATATATTGCCACGTCATTATTCCCAGATTTAACATGTTGTTTTGCTTATATAGGATACATGACCAATCACTAATACCAAACAATGCTTAGTATAGGCGATATGGGATTCATATAATTTACTCATAATAATTTAATAAATTCTGAGTGATGGAGGAATTGGATTGATGTTATTTAAATCAAATTTAGTAATTTATTATCATGGTAAACAAGATACATAAATATGATATTTTACTTTGTCCTTTTTATAGTGACAGATGAGTATAGGCGATATATAATTGATTAGCAAGGAAACTATATGTGATTAGTCTTCATTCTCTCAATATGGATAGTTGTGGCATTTTTTGTCACATATCTAATATCATACCCATGAAATATAAAATAAGGTATATATATGTGTGTGTGTGTGTGTGTTTATAAATCTGTGGAAAAATAGAGGTGAATGAGTTAACATCATATGTCATAAACACTATGATCTTGTATAAGCAAATTATACATAGTTATTTATAAACTATGAATATTTCTAAACACACACACACACATTATGCATATTTGCCTTTTCTAACAGTGAATTAAATCCTTTATGTAGGATTAAGTGAGTCAAAATTAAGGTTTATGGAAGTGTATAAAACCATATATAGACTTGATGCCTTTTTCATGAAAATTTAAATATTTGTTAAAAGCACATTAGTTTACTCTAAAAAAAATGAAGAATATTGTTAGTTTGATAAAATAGTAATTGTGTATTAAAAAATATGCTTTATGTAGTGTATGTTATGCAAGTTGCATAAAAATACAAAATCTGAGAATATAAGTACTTATATATATATATATATATATATATATATATATATATATATATATATATATATATATATATATATATATATATATATATATACACACACACACACACACATTAGAATGCACGCCTATGATTATAATTCTTTTGATTGTTCAAAACTAAATCATAGATTCCTGAAGGATAGGACACTATTCGTATATGCATACTAGCCTTCTAATATAACGAAATGTTTAAACGGAAGATTACGTTCTTGTGAGAATATGTCTTTCTTATTATGATTTATTGGGTGAAATTGAGTAATGTGTATGTAAAATGGAGAGATGTGATATTAGTGTTTGCTATAAGATATATTACATTTGTATTTACTTACAGAAATTTGAATTTGCAGTCTAAATATAGGTTATACCCGATTGGTATAAATTGTAATTGTTATTTTTATTATTTAAGTAATAAATAATGTTATGGAGATTCATTCATACATTTTACGGACTAAATATATGCATTTTGATTATTTATGTGCTTAGCATGTTTTATGATTGCTAGTAGGGAGCAATATGTATGAATCTATTTGTTATACTTATGTTAACTAAATCTCGTATTGCTAGTACTGAGTATGAAGTGAGACAAACTTCACTAGCTTGCTAGCATAACCAATACCAGATAAACGTAATCTAATCAAGTGACATGTATGAACTTGACTGATCTTTGTTATGCCTTTAACCATTGGTGTGTATAGGGATATTTTACATTTCTCTATGCTTTTAGATAGGTCGACATATGGAATAACCTTTGCTAAGTAGATTATATATAAGAGGTAGTGGTTAGTCTTTATTCATTGTGTTAAGTATTTTGTTATTAGTGCATTGTTGTGGAGGTTGCCCCCTTGAAGTGGCTTTGCTATATTATGCAGTATTTTATTTTGCTATCAATTATTGTTGTGTGATCTCTCATATTTGCTTATTGTGTACGATATAATATCATTCTGTGTGAACATCTAAGTAATTTCATTACAAGTGGTATCGGAGTTTCGAGTTGGGTAAGTTTCTTGTGATGTTTTTTTTTGATCTGGTGAGGTATGGCTTTTGGGAATGGTGGGAGTGAAAAAACATAAATTGCAATCCAAGAAGAATTAATTTTTTTCATCAGCACAATATTGCTCGAAACATTTTTTTGAAAAAAAATATTAAAAAAAAAAGTCTTGAAATTATTTTTCCCTTTGCACAATTACAGTCGTTGGTTTCATCTCGATGAGATCATCATAATGGTATATTTTGTCGATACACTTTTTTGGTACCAAATTTTTTATCCTAACGCGCAAATGTAGTCATTAGATTTATCTTGACAAGGCGATCACAATGGTACCATTTATTAGTACACTTTTTTTAGGTAAAAACCCTCCTAGGGTTTATATATGGTAAGTTCGAGTACTAGGGAAAGAAAAGGGGGGCAAACAACTCCTAAGACTCCTACTGATGACATGGAATCTAGAAATTCAGATCTGATGATTTCTCAGCTTCAAATAGACATAAAGAACTCGGTGAGGTATGATGACTTTGTTGCAGTCCAAGCTAATGTTTCAAGGATGTATGAAGAGATTAATGGGGTTCACAATTAATTGCAACATATCACTACGTAATTGACTACCCTTACATTTTAGTTTCAGCCCAACAACCCTCTACTTCAACATTCAAATCCTCCTCTCAACAACTCCCATATCGGTATAAAATTGATATTGTCAAATGTGGACATGCGTAAGTTCGATAGTAAGGATCCTCTCACTTGAATTATCCAAATTGAGAATTTATTTGAGCTACATCAAACCCTTAGTTCTCAAAAGGTGATAGTGGGGTCCTTTTATTTGGAATATGAGAAATTCATTTGCTATCACTAGTTTTGTGCTAAAAAAAAAAAGAATGGTGCTCTTGTTACATGGTATATTTTCACTGAGGAGTTATTAGCTCATTATCAGAATAATGTCTGTGAGAATTATTTTAGTCAATTAGCCAAGCTATGGCAAACAGGAACTGTGAATGATTATATTCATCAGTTTCAAAATCTCTCTTTATGGGTGGAAGATATCATAGAGAAAAAATTGATTGATCTATTTTTGGGTGGCCTAAAAGATAACATCTAATTTGAGGTTTGAGTGTTTAACCCAACATTTGTATCAAAAATTATCCCTAGGGCACGTATGATTGAAGAAAAAGAGATGGTCAAAAGGAAAACTTTCACTATTGGTCATGATCATAACTTTTCAACACCATCATTTCCACAGCCCACCAGATTAACATGACAAATTGAGGAGAAGCGAGCCAAAGGGTTATGTTATGGTTGTGATAGAAAATGGAGTAAAGACCATCGTTGTGCTAAAAAGAAGTTATTTTACATTGAAGGTGCTAATGACGATGAAGATTATGAAGTACACGATGAGGATGTAGAAGTTCCTAAGGAGGAATCTGAAGACTCTCAGCCTATTATTTCTTGTCATGCCCTTTCAGGTATTAGTACTCCCCAAACTCTTAAGGTGATGGGTTTCCTCAAGAAACATAAGGTTAGTATCTTGATTGATTCTAGAAGCACACATAACTTCATCCACAGTAAGTTGGCTACTCATTTGAACTATTTTATTTATCCAGCTCTAGAATTTTAGGTTAAGATTACAGATGGTGGTACTATCAATTGTTCAGGTAAATGTCATAGTATTAAATTGGCCATGAGAGACTACTTATTGGATTCTCCTATGTTTGCTATTCCCATGGGTGGAGCTGATTTATTTTGGGAGTCTAGTGGCTCACCACTTTAGGCACTATTGAGATGAATTTCCAAGAATTATTCATATATTTTCATTCTAAAGATAGGACATTTCAGCTAAGGGGATTAAGGGCTAGATCTCCATAACTTATTAGCTCCCATCAAATGACAAAGATTCTCTGTAAGGATGTTGAGGGATTTGTAGCTTGCTTATTTTCCATATAAGTACAACCAACTCTGCCATCTCCACCTCTTAATCTGTAATAAGTGATTGATGCCCATTCTGTTGTTTTTGGCGACATGCCAAAAGGACTTCCACCTAGTCGCTTGCATGATCATGCTATCACACTTATTCCTGGTAGTACACCACCTAAAATCAGGCCATATAGGTATCCCTATGCCTAGAAAAGTGAAATTAAAATGATGGTACATGAGATGTTGGATGTAGGAATCATTCACCATAGCCAAAGTGAATATTCTTCACCATTTGTCATGGTGAGAAAGAAATATGATACCCAAAGGATGTGCCCTGACTACAGAGAACTCAACAAGTACACTATCAAAAATAAGTTTCCTATTCTTGTCATTGATGATTTTCTAGATGAATTGAATGGTATTCTTTATTTTACCAAGTTAGATCAAATCTAGATATGTAATGAAAACATACCCAAAGTTGCTTTTAGGACTCATGAGGGCCATTATGAGTTTTCGGTTATGCCTTTTGGTCTAACTAATGCACCATCTACTTTTCAAAGTTTGATGAATACTATTTTTAAGCTATTTTTGAGGAAATTTGTTCTTGTATTATTTGATGATATTCTCATTTACAATAAAATTTAGGAAGACCATTTGTAACATGTGAAACAAGTACTCTTTATTTTGGAACAAAATCAATTGTATGCCAAACCTTCCAAATGTACTTTTGGCGCTTGTGAGGTTAATTATTTGGGTCATTTGGTGTCTTATAAAGAAGTGAAAGTGGATCCTAAAAAAATCCAATCAATGGTGGACTAGCCAATTCCTAAGACACTCAAACAACTCTGGGGATTTTTTGGGCTTACTAGTTACTATCACAGGTTTGTCAAAAATTATGGTAGTATTGATGCGCCACTCACCTCTTTGTTAAAGAAAGACTCCTTTCAGTGGACTGATGTAGCTACCTAGGCATTTGAACAATTCAAATTGGCTATGTGCACTACTCTAGTATTGACCACTCTTGATTTTTCCAAGATTTTTGTGGTTGAATGTGATGCATCTAGGTATGGGTGTTGTCTTCATGCAAGAAGGCAGACCACTTGCATTTGAAAATCATCAAATAAAGGGTAAAAATCAACACAAGCCCATTTATAAGAAGGAAATGATGGCCATTTTGCATGCAGTCAAACAATGGAGACCTTATTTGATGGGTCGTCACTTCAGGTAAAGACTGATCATGATAGTCTCAAATATTTTTTAGAATAATGGTTGTCATCTGAAGAATAACAAAAATGGGTAACTAAGATATTAGGCTATGATTTTGAAATAGTCTACAAAATAGGTAAGGACAATGTGGTGGTAGATGCACTATCCAGAAAAGATAAATCAATTGAGGCATTGCTATGTGTCATAATTATTTTATAGGTAGATTGGCTAGCTGAAACACGATCATAATGGGAACATGATAGTGCTACCCATGATTTGATTTAAAATCTTTAGCAAGGTTTAGGTGGATTTGAAAATTTCACATGGAAGGGTAATGCATTAAGGTATAAAGATAGATTGTACCTGTGTAATAATTTTCTTCTTAAACAAAAAATCATTGAAGAACTTCATGCAACTCTGATTGGGGGTCATTTAGGATTTTTAAAAACCTATCATAGAATGAAGCAGAATTTTTTTTGGGAAGGTCTCAAGGGGGATGTCCAAAAATATGTGGCCAAATGTATGACATGTCAACAAAACAAAAGCGAAACCATCAAAACCCCATGTATTTTACAGCCTTTATCCATCCCTAGCCCACATTGGGAAGAGGTATCTATGGATTTCATTACAGGGTTACCAAGATCTAATGGTCAAAATGTTATTATGGTTGTTGTGGATCATCTCAATAAGTATGCTCATTTTTGTTCTTTATCCATACCATTTGTTGCTAGTACAGTAGCTGATGCTTTTCTCAATATAGTTCAGAAGCTACATGGGACCCCTGAGATCATTATCAATGATAGAGATCCCATTTTTGCAACTAAAAAGGGGGTAAAAATTTATTCAAACAAGCCCAAAAATGGGAAATTACATATTCATATCCTGCTCCAGAAGATGAGCAAGAGTCGGGGATAATCCCTCAGGAAGCTCCTACTGGTTGTGAATAGCCCAATCCGGCCCATGTTCCGTGGCCCATTTAGCAAGACGGTCCGCCACACTGTTCCACTCCCGTGGAATATGCTTAAAAGAAATCAACTCGAACGACGAGCTTATCTGTTGAATCTGCTTAATGATCAAGGCCAGCTTCCAATCCACACTGTCTAAATTGCAATTATTAATCAAATTAACCACCACTTGCGAGTCTGACTCGCAAATAATACTGAGCCATCCTTGATGACAGCTAGTTTTCAGCGCCTCCAGGATGGACAACGCCTCCATGCAATTGTTTGTATGGTGTCCCTAGTAAACAAAGAACAAGAAACGAACAACACCTGTATTATCTCTCCCAACCGCTCCAATGCCAGCAATGCCCGGGTTCCCTCTAGCCGACCCATCAACATTGATCTTCATAACACCCTCCACGGGTGGCGTCCATTTACCCAGCCTACAAATGGGATGTATCCTCTACCTACCACAATGCAGGGGTCACGCTTGGCCACAGGGGGGTGTCCCCAAAGGCGTGCAGGGAGAGAGACGCGCTAGCACCAAGGCATCCTTCTGCTCCAAATCGTCCCAGTGGCTGCCATTCACCTGGAGCATTTCCTGAAGGGCGCTAAGTACTCTAGACCAAACCTCTCTGAAATTCAAACTGCGCTCTTGGAAGATTCTCCTGTTTCTTTCAATCCAGAGGTGCCAGAGGATGAAAGTTGGACCCACAACCTAGGCATTCTGCAGAATTTACGCCCTGCTAGGAGGCTTATCCTGGCGCTGCCAAAACTCAATCACAGACGTAACATGCCAACACGGGCATCCCCAAGCATCCCACCACAGGTGCCATAAACTTCTGGCGAAAATACATTGAAAAAAGATATGTTCCCCATCCTCTTCGCTGTCTCTGCAAAACACACAAACAGAGGGCCCTTGAAAACCTCTTTTTAAGAGATTGTCCTAGGTAAGGTAGCGCCTGTAGGTAAGAGTCCATAAGGAAAAATTACATTTCGGCCAAGCAGCCGAATTCCATATTTTCTTACTCCAGAGAAATTCAGTTTCACCATAATGTTTCTTTGTTAGCGCCTGATACCCAGAAGAGACCAAATATTGACCGCTGGAATCACCTCCCCAAGCCAGAATGTCCCTCTCTCTCAAAGAACTACATCCCCTGTTATTAAGAATGTGGGCTAAAAACTGTCTATCCTCTAGGGTCCCTCCAGTAGGCCAAGCATCCTCCTTTTTCCATTTATAAGAAATGGCAGTCCCCACCTGGTACGCTTCCTTATAATGCTCAACTGTACTCCATCTCGCATTTCTAAACACATCACAAAGGTCCTGTAAGTGAGGATGGGAGACAAGGATAGGGGGAGCACCATTCCAAGAATCATCCCAAAAAAGCGTATCATCTCCATTGTTGCAAATCCAAAAAAGGCTGGACTGCACTAAGGGAGCACCAAGCTTGAGGGTGTTCCACACCATGGAGCCTCTTCCCTCAACTGCGAACCTGGGGATCTCCACCGGATTAGCACCCGAAAAGTACTTCAAATCCAAGATACAGGCCCAAAGGTGGGATTGGTTGGTGCACCACCGCTAGTAGAGCTTAGCCGCAAGAGCTTGGCTAGCCAAGATAGCCGATCTGAGCCCAAGCCCTCCCTCCCTTTTAGGCCTACAAATAGTGGCCCAATTAATCAGGCTCCATTTTGAATTCCAAAGATTGTCGCTCCAAAGAAATTGCTAGGAGAGGGCATCATATTCACGAAGAAAATACATCGGAGCAGCTTGGACCATGCTCCGGTAAATGGGCAGAGCTTGAATAACCGCCTGGAGAAGAGTCACCCGCCCTACCGTAGTGAGCCACCTATGGGTCCAATGGTTGATTCACTGCCTTAATTTATCAAGAATGTTCTGCCAAAAGAGCTTGGGCTGCCTACCAATCACAATGGGAACCCCCAGATAAGTCACCGGGAGAGGTTGTGATTGGAATCTAAGAATAGCTCCAATCCTGCGCTGAATAGCATCAGGAGTATTAAAGAAATAAATGGAGGATTTATGTTCGTTTAGTTTCTGTCCTGAAGCCACAAGATAAGTATCCAAAGCATTCCGAAAAGCATGCGCCTCCTGAGTCCTGGCTTTTCCTACTACGATGGTGTCATCCACAAATTGGAGGTGAGTCAATTTGGCAGCCCCATTGCCCCACTGCCATCCCTGAATCTGGTTCTGTGCCACTCGAGTCTTAATGAGCCAACCCAGCCCCTCAGCCAAAATAATAAACAGGTAGGGAGATAGAGGGTCCCCTTGGCGGAGACCTCTAGATGCCCCAAACAATCTAGAAGGCGCCCCATTAATGAGGACAGAGTAAGACGGCGTGGTGACACAGCTCATTACCCAATTGATCCAATCCTGGCTAAAGCCAAAAGCGAGAAAAAATTTCCGCATAAAATTCCAATCAACCCTGTCATACGCCTTAACCAGGTCCAGCTTAATGAACATTGCTCTCTCCTGGGACATACTCATTGAGTGGATAGCTTTCGAAGCTATCACCACTCCATCCAAAATCTGCCTGCCAGCCACAAAGCCCCCCTGTTCCTCGGAAATGATCTTAGGCAGCCATCCCTTGAGTCTCTCAGCAATAAGCTTGGTGATAATTTTGTACACCATGTTGCAAAGTGCAATGGGCCGAAAATGATCGAATTGGTTTGCCTATTCATTCTTTGAAATAAGCACCAAGAAGGTCGCATTAATCGCTCTGAGCAGCTCTTTGTTGTGGAAGGACTCCCACACCACCTCAACTAAATCATGGCTGATAATATCCCAGAAAGCTTGAAAAAATTCAGCCGGGAAGCCATCCAGTCCAGGTGCTTTCCCTTTACTCATAGCAAAAACCACTTTCTCCACTTCAGCAATGTCAATCAGTTTCAGGAGAGCGTCATTCATTTCTTGTGTGATCAGAGAAGGTATGCAAGACAAAACCATATTTTCCTCAAAATCAGCATTACATGCCTCTTCAGCAAGAATTTTGGAATAAAAACGGATAGCTTCCTCCGCAATGGCTGGGGCCGAAGAGATACGAGTCCCTTCCGAGGTAGCAAGAGAGGCAATATAATTTCGGTTGTGCCTGGCCTGGACCGACTTGTGAAAAAAGGCCGTGTTTCTATCACCTTCCTGGAGCCAATCCACCCAGGCTTTCTGCTTCCAAAAAATTTCTTCCCGGAGTTCCCACTCATTAAGGTCATTCACGGCCTCAAATTCATTCCTGCTGAGCTCATCCGACAAGCCGGATTCAAGGATCTGTCTGGTGATGCTGTCCAACCTGTCTTGGGCTTTCTTCTTCATAGTATAGATGTTACCAAAATTGCACCTGTTCCACACCTGTAACTTTCTCTTGACATACTGTAGCTTCTTGGTGAAAATATACATCGTTGTACCGTACTCTGGGCCTCCTTGCCTCCACCAGTGTGTCATGAGATCATGAAGAGAGGGATCCCGAAGCCACATAAGCTGAAACTTAAAGGGAGGTTTCTTTGGGCCAGTAATGAAATTGGTTGTGAGCTTGATTGGCCAATGGTCTGACCCTCTCCAATCCAGTATTTCTGAGGCAATAGAGAAAGAACTAGATAACCAATAGCAAGAAACAAGAAATCTATCTAAACGCTCTGAGATAGCCTCATTACCTGATCTTCTATTACTCCAAGTAAACCGGCCATTGATAGGTTTGACATCGGATAGGCGCAGCTGATCCAGGTTGCGTCTAAGAAGCTCCGATGATGGTTCAAGACGATTCAGACCTCCTCTTTTCTCCTCCAGGCTGAGGACAGCATTGAAATCTCCACTCATTAACCAAGGCAGGTAAGGGCACCAGCTCCGAACATAACATAGATGTTCCCACAACTTACGTTGTCCATGGATATCCCCAGGAGCATAAATATTAGAAACCAAAATCAGCTCTCCAGATTCAGGTGAAGACATAATCATGGTCAGCACCGAGGGATTAACCATCCAATGGATTGGAGTGAGCTTCGCTGGATCCCAACAAATTGCTAATCCCCCAACACTCCCTAACGCCCCTACACACTCACATTTACCATAAGTCCACAATTTGGGAAAGCACCCAAACATAGCATCCACTGATAGCTTAGTCTCCTGAATACATAATATATCCGGAGAGTGTTCCAAGATCAACTTACGCATAGTTTTTTGTCTAGGGGTACTATGCAGCCCCCTTACATTCCATGAGAGCACAATCATTGGGTGGGTTGGGTGAAATGCTCATCCAAGGTTTTAACCACTCCTGCTTCAACCAATAAGTCCCCTGTGAGCCTGAGCTTCTCTTGGTCCTTTCTACGGCCTGGTCTGGAAGATGTGGAAAAAGAGCCTTTTTTGAAAGGTCTCTACATTAAACCCAAAGCTTCCGAAGCTCCTTTATCTTTCTTGTATCCTTCCTTATCTTTAACCATGTCTACCCAGCTGCGCTGAAGGACCTCCCAAGGTCCCTTCATCCAAGGCATTCTCATTACCCTGACACTGCTGCACCTCCATATCCTGGGAACCAATGAGAAGGGCGCAATTCTCAGCCTTCTCTGATGGCCCTCCCTCCTCCAAGGGTGGAATACCGTCCTCAATGGTCATGTTGTCCAAGGCTTCAAATCGATTAAAGCTCACTTCTAAAGACCTGTCTTTACGCTTCTGATTGCGTCCTCTCCCTCGCCGGCGAACTTGGGTAAAACCGAACCTGTCAAGGTCAACATTCCCCAAGGCTCCCCCATTCGCACCTGTCCCATTTGAATGGGCATCAACATTCGTAGCCTTTCCCCGCTCAGAGGTTGGGGCTCCCTGATGAGATGTTTGTCCTGCCTCTTGACCTCCCTTAGGCTCCATCCCTCTGAACCTTCCAGCCTGAGGGCATTGACGGTGCAGATGTCCATAGACATGACAAATTCTACAACGAAAGGGGATCGCTTCATAGTCGATTTGCTGGACCCAAGATGTCGCTCCCAAGCAGATTTCCATTGATTAAGGTAAGGGATTGTTAAGATTAATTTCAACACATATTCTAGCAAAGGAAATAAGCTTTTTATCTAGAGACTGATGAGCCACCGCAATTGGCTTCCCCAAAAGATTGGCAATCTGGCATAAGATATCTTCCTGCCAAAATTCTAATGGCAGCCGCGGGAGACGGACCCAAACAGGCACACTGGCAGGCAACTCCTCAGCAGAATTAAACCCAGGATGCCAGGGTTTGACAAACAGACCAAAACGGTCATAAAAATATGGTCCACCCTCAAATATGCAGTTTTTGTCAGCTACAAAAGAGAAGTTTACCAAAAAATAGCTGTTGGCTGCCAGCATTATGTCAATATCCCCTTCAACCTGCCAGGTACGCCTCATCTATGCTTCCAGTGCCGATTGGGATACTCGAATCCCCATGAATTTGCAAATTAGGGTGTGAGCCCCCAGATATTCCAGGTCCTCCTTGACAGAATCCTGGGCAATCACCAGAACTGGTCTGTCTTGGCTGCGTGGGAAACAGCCATTGACCTTTGAAATTTTAAGTTTCTCCCTCAACAAACATGCCTCTCCAGCCTAGGAAGCTCCCTCTACGCCCTGTCGTGCTGCCTCTGAGCCCTCGCTCACGCCCATGCCCACTCCCACGCCGTTCTTCTCCTTCCCTCCATACACTGCCATCGCGCCTTCCTTTTCCATAGAGATCCCATTTTTATTAGTAATTTTTGGACTAAGTTATTTACATGTTTGGGCACCCAATTGGCTCATAGTTCATCCTATCATCCTCAATCTGATGGACAAACTAAGTTAGTCAATAAATTTCTGAAAGGATATCTTCATTGTTTTGTTTCTAATAAACAAGATAAATGGGTTCATTGGCTGCCACTTGTTGAATGGTGGTATGATACTTATGTTCATAGTTCTTCTAAAATGTCTCTTTTTATGACACTATATGGATACCATCCTTGATCCATCACTTCAACCTTGAAGTTCCATCCTAAGGTTCATGCAGTTGAAGAACATATTCACCATCAACAGGAGGTCCTTGCAAGTTTGCATGAAAATTTAGCTATGGCCCAGAATCACATGAAGTAACAGGCAAATCAACATAGAAGTGAGAGACATTGTGACATTGGTGATTGGGTATTTATTCTCTTACAGCCATATAAACAAATGTCATTAAAGCAACAAAAAAAGGATAACAAGTTGTCCCCGAAGTATTATAGACCTTATCAGATCTTGTAGAAAATTGGTAGTGTGCCCTGCAATTTAGATTTTCTTTCATCCACTCATATACATCTAATATTTCATGTATCATGCTTGAAGAAAGTCATTGGACATAGAGTTGCCATTCAAATAGAATTTTCATAATTGGATGAATAAGGTAGAGTTGTTCTTCATCCTGAGGCGATCCTTCACAGGCGCACCAAACGGCTGCGTTCTCAAGCAATTACAGAGTACCTGATCAAAAGGAAGAATCTACCATGTGAAAATGCCACTTGGGAGGATGAAGCATCTGTGCAACAACATTTAAAATAGACGAAATGTTGAGGACAACATTGTTTTAAAGGGGAGGGGCTTTTTATGCCCTTAACCATTGGTGTGTCTAGGGATATGTGTGGCCAACTTGTGGCTTACATACCTCTTTTATTTTCTTGTTATATTTTTATATGTTTTTAGATAGGTCGGCCTATGGAATAACCTTGGATAAGTAGACTATATATAAGAGGTAGTGGTTAGTCTTTATTCATTATGTTAAATATTCTGCTATTAGTGCATTATTATGGAGGTTGCCCCCTCAAAGTGGCTTTGTTATATTATCTAGTATTCTATTCTGTTGTCAATTATTGTTGTGTGATATCTCACATTGCTTATTATGTGTGATATAATATCATTCTATGTGAACATATACGTAATTTCATTACAACAATAATTGATAGCAGAACAAAATACTAGATAATATAGCAAAGCTACTTCGAGGGGGCAACCTCCACACCAATACACTAATAGCAAAATACTTAACATAATGAATAAAGACTAACCACTACCTCCTATATATAGTCTACTTAGCTAAGGTTATTTTCTAGGCTGACCTATCTAAGAATATAGAGAAATGTAACAATTAAATAAAAGAGGTATGTAAGCCACAAGTCGACCGCACATATCCCTAGACACACCAATGGTTAAGTAATATGTATGAATCTATTAGTTATGTTAACTAAATCTCGTATTGTTAGACTGAGTAAGAAGTGAGACAAACTTCATTAGCTTGCTAGCATCACCAATATCAGATAAATGTAATCTGATCAAGTGACATGTATGAATTTGACTGATCTTAGAGATCAATAACTATTGAAAACTCTAGCCAAAGTAATGTTAGTTAGATATTGTCATTTTATATGTATGATTTACATGTTTATGCTATATCATGTTAGAACAGATTTCTTTATGGTACATTGCATGTTGTTAGAAATCATAGAACACATGAGTACTAGCTTGTCTCTCTAGATTCCCACACCTTCACTACTACTCATCCATGAAGGGAGGGTCATTCTCTGATGGGGGATTGTGCAGGGGATTGATGGTATATGATTGGCTTGGAAAAGTGCTTAGATGATGTTCTCCCTCCTCACAACATACTTATTTAGAGATGACACTTGAGATTGCCATAAATACTAGAGTTTAGGGAACTCATGCTCCATGGAGCCTTGTATCTTTTTATCTTATATATTAGATTAGATTTATTATTATTGAAACATTGTACCTAATGAGATGTAATTATTACTTGTTGTACCATGGTAGATGTGGCTACATGTTTATACTAGTCATGGCTAGAAATCCATAATTACTTTAAATATTTAGTTATGATGTGTTTCATATGATGACAGTGATCAATGATGGATAGACGTCTCGTACTTATTTTACAGTTATCATACTTAGAGTATTTTATCTGAATCACTAATTAGATTTTTGTGGTGTAATGTAATGAAAGAATACATTGTTAAAATTTAAAAAAAAATCACGTATATTCAAGTAGATCTTAATGGGGATATTACACTTAACATATTACTTTATAGCGTAAACACAAAATAAAAAACCCACAAGTGGCACATGATGTAAAAATGCTAAAATACAAGCCCAACTAGGGTTTGAGGTTTTTATGTAAGATTTTCAATGTTTTCCTATTGTTCAAGACATGGAAGGAACTAGATTGATTGAAAAACTAGAAGATGAATCCTCCAAGGGGGGTTTCTTCCCTCCCATAAACCATCCTTCAAATAAATGATGATTGGAGTGGCAACCTCAGTTTCAAAGATAGAGATTAATGTCATTACGAAGGTGACTAATAAGAAGAAGATCAAAGATCTGATAAATGGAGCCAAAATAACATGAATGAAAGTTGTTGAAGAAAATTTGATTTCCATTTTAGATTTAACAAAAATTAGAAATAATATATCAGGATTGTACAGTAGAATTTTTATCTACAAATTTATGGGAGCACAATCAACTTTTGAAGAACTGCATGCATGGACCAGAAGGATTTGGAAGACGAAAGTAAGTATGAAATGAAGACCTATGCTAAAAGGTATTTCATTGGAATCTTCACCAGTGAATTTGATAGAGACAAAGTGTTTGGATGAGGACCTTTCTTATTCAGAAACATGACCCTCTTCATGAAGAACTGACATACAACTTTCAAGTTGATAAAGGAAGTCCCGAATATGACACATGTCTAGATCCGAATGTATGCCCTACCATAAGAATTATGGTCCAAGTATGTCTTTGATATCATTTATAATCCTAATGGTATACCTATTGATATATCAAAACCATATCATGGGAAAGGATTACCCGACTATGCTAGAATCTATGTGGAGCTAGATCTCACACAACCCATTCTCAAGAAAATCACTTTGAAAGTAGAAGAAATGGAGTGGGTCCAAGACCTGGACTATGAGAGCATCCCATTTTATTGCAAAAGATACCATGAATATGAACATCTCATCAAAGAGTTCCTAATATTACAAAAAAGCAATGTTACGGAGAAAACACTTGAAATAACTACAAAATACTCAGAGGGATTCGTCAATCCGAAAAGAAAGTGCACCATCGAGAATAAAATTCAAAAGGTTAAAAAATATGTGATAGAAGACAAAAAAAAGGCCATAAATGAGAATTTCGCCTCGATGGAAGGAGTATAATCTATCCCAAAAACTTAGTCATGGGAGAAATGAAATAATGAGTAAATGGAAGATATCATAACAAATTACATATTCAAAGAAGACTTGGAAAATCTACTCAAAGATCTAAGTATAGGAAACACAGGTAAACAAAATATGAACAATGGTCAAGGAAAGTCATAATAAAAGGCCAAAAACACAAGGAAATATGGACAAGTTTGGATGAGGAAGATGATACAGACTTAGAAACAGATGAGGATAGTATGGGAATTATGTAAAACCTAAACCTCAACTCCAAAGGAAACTTTGAAAAGAGAAGAAGAGGGAGACCCGATAAAAAGAAAAAAGGCACAAAGAGGTAATAGAAACCATTGGAGTAGGGACCCAAACTTAAGTATACACCTTCTTGTCAAGCACCCAACAAAATAATCCCTCGTAATGTATATCATCTTTGGAAAATAAGGGGTCTCAATGCCCCTTCCAAAAGGAGAAAATTAAAGCAACTGATTACTCAATACAACCCAAACATAGTGATGCTATAAGAGACTAAACTAGAAAACTTGTCACAACATAGTACGGGCCTATCAAGAAAGCTCAAAGAAGAAATGGTAAGAAGTAATGCCATAGGAAAAGCAGGAAGACTGACAATCCTATGGGATCCTAACTCAATTAGATTGGAAATCATTCATGCCCAAAATGATTACCTCACTTGAAAATTTGTTTCTCTAAGGTTAAGGCTTGGCTTCTTCCTTGAGAGACTTGCTATGTTTTTGGCCTCGAGAAATTAGACTGAATATAACAACATCCTAGAAACCAAAGTACTAAAAACTTCTATCTCTGACCACTGGCTGATAACTCTTCATCTTAAACAAGATGAGAAAATAGTTAGAGCTCATTTTTTATTTGATAAAGTGTGGATTAAGCACCTAAATCTTAATGATTTTGTAACCTAGCAGTGGAAAACCCAAAATAATATATACAAGACTAAAATGTTCTTATTTTCTCTAAAACTAAGAGATCTCAAAATGGATTTGAAGAAATGGAATCATCTTGTATTCATAAATATCTTCCATGGCAAACAAGACTTAGTGAAAAGAAACATATGGGTTTAGGAATTGAGAATGGAAGGCCACAACTCCAGATATCTTCTAGAGGAGGATGAAAAAATAATAAGGAATCTGGAAGATGTTTACAAAAAGGAGGAAATTTACTAGAAATAAAAATCCAAGGTAAAGATGGCTGAAGGAGGGAGAAAAAAACATCAAGATTTTTCACCTATCATGTAAAATTAGAAGATAGAAAAAAATTATTCGAAAATTAAAAACCTTGGAAGTTAACAACCTAGAGGAACCCAAGGTGTAACAACCCTACTAGGTTAGACATATAAATACATAAGATTTTATTTTAATTAATTATATATACCATGAATAGATTTCACTTGAGAATATAAATAAAGATCACATATATATTCAAGTGATAACAATGAGTACACACATTACATCTTACATCACATATCTCTAATGTCATGGGGATGCTACATAAAATGAATATAGAAAGTAATACAACAACTCAGCCATGGCTGATGCGACTCTGTAATCTTTACTGCCAATATACAATAATAAGTAATTATAATTCTTCATGACAATACTCAATAATAATATTCAATACAATACAATGTACATAATTTAGATACCTAGCTCCCTGGAGCATGATTTCCCCAGAGTCTTTTGTATATATGGCAATCTCAAATGTCATCTCAATAGTAGTACTATTGTGGCGAGGAAGAGATTCATTCGAGTGATTTACCACATGAACCACGAACCATTGATCTCCCACACTAATCCCATTAGGGAATGGCCCTCCCTTCATAGATGAGTAAATAGTGACGATCCAGGAATCCAGAGAGACTAGCAAGTACTCGTGTGTTGTATGATTCTAAACTAAACATGTAGTGTATCATATAAATCCATTCTATTGTAAGATATCGAACTAACATGTGAAATATACTCGTGAAATTATAATGTCTCACTAAACACACTTTGGCCCAAAGCTTTACAAATAATCAATGATAGTGATCTAGATCAATCAATTTCTTACACATCACTTGAACAGACTACCTTCATCTAACAATGCAATGCCAATAAGCCAGTGAAGTACATATCATTCCTTACTCCACATTAGAAATGCAGATTAGTCAAATACATTCAACCACATGATTCATCAACTTACATCCTATTAGTAAATGCATCACACGACACACTATACATAAGAACAATAACAACATACATTAAGTTCATCTAATATGTGCATTTTTTTTCTCATTATATTCTATCCCATACTAGAAATAATGATTACAAATATACCACCTAGGTAAATATAAAATTTAACCATGAAATTCAATAATATAATTGGTTTCTAGTTATATACACCTTATAGTATCTCATATTACCACAGTGCAGTGTTCTATGACTTAACTTCCAGATTTCCATAAGCAATAATATGAAGTAATCTCAAATACATGGAAACACAAGTGTTACACAAGCAATTATATATAATAATTAAGTCATCATTCCATGAAATACAATAACATTTCAATACAACATTAGCTAAACTCCCAAGTTTGCATGCACACATATACAAGTCTTTCCAACTATAAAACCACAAGCTATTCACATCAAATACTAGTATATGTACAATATACAGACAAATGTGAGTTAGGTATAATAACTATAGTAAGTACTACTTGGGTACAATACACTTCTATACTATAGTACCCTATGATATTCCATACTATCATAGGTTCCCAACTACATATCAACCCATACTCCAAACATGTGATTTTCAAGAATCAACTAACTCATGTTGATAACAACAAATAAACAATAACCAATTCTACCACCCAGGTATACTACATACCAGCAACCTGCACCACGATGCACTACTATACTTAAGTGTAACAACACATTTATAATAACATACCTTTAGTATGTGATGCACACATGTATCCCCTACAGTCATTCATATTATTAATTGTGAGTCGGCTAATTCACAAATCTCGTTATGACTTGCACCCTAATGACTAATTGATTTTAGGAGCATGTTCTAAGAGTTATAGATCATGATTCCTAAGTAATTTAATGACATAAACAAATCATCCAAGGAACTGTAGGTATAATCTCCACATACCTACACTAGCTCACCCTAATCTACACCACATGTAGACATTTCAATGTTATGCAATTTCTAAACCATAGTTTAGCGTTTTAATCAAAACTACCAAGAATAGTAGCCAACTCATGAAGTAGTTAAAAATACATATAACCCACACATTCTATATAACGGCTAGAACACCCATAACTTCATTTTCTCCAAATGTAATCAATCTAGTATAATAATTGGTTGGTTGTTAGGGTTTTTTAAAGTAATCCTTCGCTAAGTTATACATGAGTAATACTGCCAGTTTTAGTTAATAATCCACCTGATAATATTAATTAAATGAATCTTCCCACAGTTTTTAACTATATTAAAAGTCAAAACATATACTTGATACATTGTCAAACTTTAGGTGACAGTTTTCCAATAAGCAAGAGATTTAAAAACTCTTCAATGTTCGACCGTTAAACTCTAAGGTTAATTTATTCTATGTTTTGACAATAAACTATTTAATTAATAGACTTCCAATTTTATGATGATCTTTTAACCAATCAATTCATGGAGTCCCAAGCCTTTAATCATCCACTTAGGTATAAGCAAACACACTTAGAATACATACTGCTATGTTTCCAAAGCCATAATATATATATTTACGTGAAACTCAAATATATATATTTCTCAACAAGATGAATCCAATAAGATTCTTGACAGATATATAACATAATGAGATGCCAACAACATATCCCGCAATACAATATATATATATATATATATATATATATATATATATATATATATATATATATATATATATATATATATATATATATATATAAACACCACTTATATCCTTTCATAATTCTATATATATTAAAATATATAGACTAGTGTGTATTTACCCAATATTTAAACTAGGTTAATTGCCTATATAAAGTCTATATTGGATATTGGTATATTGTAATATACCCAATTACATTATTCCATAAACCATTTTGACATTGCATATAATATTTGATATCTGATTTTATATTATAACATTGCATATAATATTTGATATATAATTTTATATTATAACATTGCATAACCAAAGCATTGAATATATATATTGAATTCTTCTTGGTTACATATATACTGCATTAAAAACATCTGGGATGCCAAGGTAAATCTATTGATTTCTTTTACTCAAATTGTTATTAAATAATCCGCTAGTATATTACTATAATATACTATTATTGGTGTTACATTCCCTTGCCAAATCGCTAAAAATCAATATTTAATCTGAGGTCAAGCCAAAGTTGAGGGTCAAACATTCAAAGGTTATGATTAATAAACATCCTGCTTTGCAACTTGTACCATCTCTTGGAAGGAGTGAGTTCAAGAATTTCCCATTGATCTAGGCGAATCATGTTTTATCATGGTTAGCTAGGTTCCTTATTTGTTTTGCTTTCCTCCAAGTGTTGTTCAAGCACAATTGTTCCATTTAGTTTTTTTCCAATAAGTGTTTATTTACATATTTGTTTCTTAGTTAGTTTTCCTACTTTAGCATGTTTCCCTTCTTATTTTGAAGGAGGAAGGTTAATTCAACGACGGTCAAGAGGAGATTTTCAGCCAGAAATCAGGTTTACCATTTGGGAGTTTGAATAACATCTATATGGTCTGAATTCTCTAGCATAGTAGGCACGCTTCCCAATTGATTCACCAAAAATATTGATAATTTTGCCCCCACAGGGCAAATTGTCACCCCTGTTGTTTGAAACTTTACTATAGTGCCAAGTTTGTCTTATGAATCAGTATTTGGGTCCTTAAATGTGCATTTACAGCGACCCAAGTGGCCATCTACAGGTAGGTGAAGTTTAGTAATTCAGAGGTTTCCAAGGAGCTTTCTTGATTACAACCAATGTAATGTACAAATACAACCATGCAAATGATGATGAAAAGGTCTCCTGCAGCCATGTAAATTTTGATGGACTCCTACAGGCATCATATATAGCATACAGTTCATTCAAAAGGAGGACACATGCAACAGGTTTAAGAGGGTTTTTCTCCTTCTAAAAACGTCATCTATAGTAGTTTTAAAGGGTTTTTCTCCTCTTCTAAGCATCATGTATAGCCAAAAGCCAAGACATACAAGCTGTAAGTTCATTTATTTTTGTCTAAACAAAGAGTTTTTTGGAGTTATAAGAGGAATACTATTTCTTCAAACTTTTTGTCTGAAAGAAAAAACTCTCAGAGGACTGTGTAAAAGCCCAGAAAAAATGACTATGTGGACATTACAAATTTTATTTCCTTCAGAGTTTTTATTCGAAAGAAATCAGTTGATAGGAATCTATAGAAAGAATTCGGGCACAATTTTTTCGAAGGGCTCCAACTTTCTGGGGGTATACTATCAAAGTTTATTTCCTTTAGACCTTTTGTTCGATGGAAATAGGCATAGGTAGCAAAGGGACCTTTACAAGAATCCTTAAGGTTTCCTGCCCTTCCCGAATATGGCAAGTGACTTAATCGAAGGGCTAGGTCCACGAAGGAAAATGGCTATTATCAAAAGTCCTAAAGGATACATACCCTTCAGGAAAGTTCTTGACTTTTTGCCAAAGGAGACACTCTACAAGGTGCCGAAGGGCACTTACCCTTTGGAGAGGACAATTGTAAAAGTCCTAAAGGGTATGTAACCTTCAAGAAGGTTCACTTAGAAGAGCCATGAGAGATTCACTTAGCATAAAAGGATCAAGGCAGAAATCCATAAGGGCACCTGCCCTTCGAGAAGGTGCAAGAAAAAGTCCCAAAGGGTAAGTACCCTTTGAGAAAGACCATTTCAGAGATTCAGAAGGGCACCTGCCCTTTGAAAAGAGGTAAAAGGACAAGTCCTGAAGGGCACTTGCCCTTCGAAAACACTTTGGAGGTGCCATTCAAAAAGCATGTGTTCCCTTCAAAAACCCTGGGTGCCCTTTGAAAACCCCGAATAAATATAAACAAAAAAAAAGAAAGAAAATAAATAAAGAAGGAATTCTTTGGAATTTTCGTCCGAAGTATTCCTTCGAGAAAAATGCAAACAAGAAATTCGAAAGGAAAATAATAAACGAAAGAAAAGTCAACAGGAAAAAAAGTTCAACAAGAGATGGAATTCTGAAAAAATAATTGGACTTGGGCAAGAAATGAAAAATCCGAAGAAAATAAGACCAGGGAGATAAAATCCATAAAACATAAAGTCTACAAGAAATAAAAAAGACCAAGGTAAAGTTGATGCAAAAGGTCAGAAAATAGAATCCAGCCAAAAATAGACACAAACAAGTAGACTAAAATAGGATAAAATACATGCGAACAAGGGCTATTCTTGGTAGATGGCTAATCTTCAGTTGACTGGTCTTCCAACTCAGCCCTCTAAATGTTCTAGCTCGCATCCTCAAACGTCCAGCTCAACTTTCAAACAACTCAAGATGAAGAAGCCAAATTTAGAGGTGGGCATGGATTTCCATGCAAAGAGAGGTTTGACTTTCAAACAGCCAGCCATCCACTTTCAAATGCCAAAGAGCTAGTCTCTAATTTTAGACATGACTCAGTCGAGCATGCATAAATAAAGTCAAACGTTTGAGCCCATCATCCATTTCAACGTAAGAATTTTTCATGCAAGACAAAAATAGACTTTTGTAAAGGGTGAGTTGGATTGAGTTTATTTAATCTCTATTTTCAATGCCAATCTCTTGGATTTTTGTAATTTTCTATATTAATGGCTTTTCAGCCTTGTAAAAAATGATCCCTCTTTTGACAAGAAAACTTCTCGCAAAGATTGTGCTGTAACCTTTTTCGAAATCAATAAGAAGAGGACTACATTTTTTTTAGTTTCAATAGCTGGTATAGTATACTTTTGTTATAGATTTACCTAAGTGATAGATTTTATTTCTTCCTTGCCAAATCTGGATTTATACCTAGTTATTAGCTGGTCATTTATGTAGGTTACATTATGTGTTTGAATGTCTTTTGCTAAGTTTACAGTGGATATTAGTGGCTCTTTAGTGCCTTTCATTAGGCCTATTTCTATGTTTCCCTCAAGCTAAGATCATTAGATAGAACCGATTTCATGAAATACTTGTGTATTGATCAATTGGAGTTGAAGTTCTACCTCTTCTTTGTCTAATTCAGTGTTCTTAGAAGATCAATTTGAGTGGATCAAACAAATTAGGTATATCACCACTTTAACTAGGATTTCTTTGCAAGTTATTTCTTCTCTTTTCCCTAGGTGAGATCGTCATTGATACATCTTACAGGAACTAGCCTTCTCTAGAGGTTCTTCTCACCATTGAGGCACCCATCCTTGTGAGAAGATCCCATTGTTTCAACTAGAGAGAGGATTGGCCATTTCAGCACGTCTTTGATTCAAGGAGAAACTCCATCTTGACAATAGTTTTTGGCATGCCTAGTGGGACCTATTGGAGCTGGTCTTGATGAAATTATAGTTGCAACAATGTTCTTCGAGAAGTATTTGGTGATTCCAAGCTCAAGCAATTGCTTCTAATAGTTCAGGCACAATTTCCATGTAAGTCTATTTTTATTGCATTATCATTAATGAATTTTGATTGTTGTGTATGAAAATAATTCCTACACTATGTTTCTTTATCAGCCTAATGATAGATCGTACCACCCTTGTCATGATTCCTATGAGCCTTTTTATGAGCCTAATCAACCTTATCAAGAATATTATCAAAGCTATGTTAAGCCTTATCAAGTTTCTTGTGATCCTTATTATCAAGAGTATGAGTCTTACCTTCCTTGTGAGCCATATCAGTCTCAAGACCAAATTTCATCTTCCCCATATGGCTACGATGTTGCATATGAGCATCCTTGCCTTCAAGAAAGAATGAACGAAATAGAGCTTAAAATACTAACATATGCAAGAAAGGTTTGTTCTAACTCTCAGTATGAAGAAGTGAATGGTATATTTTAAAATGTGTCCAATGATCTAGAAGAGATAAATGGGTTGTGTATTCTTGTATTGGAAAATATGGAGGTTTGGGAGAGGCAGAAAATCAAGTTAAACCAATTGTCTACAAAGGGTTCTTGTGCTTCTTATTCTCATGAAGTTGTTAATCATGCCCAGTGTGTGACAAGGGAGGTTCCTAATTGTATTCAAGAGCCTATTCATGAGACTAAACCTTCCTATAGTCCCCTTTCCTCACCAATCATCCCTCAAGCTCAAGTTGTATAGGAAAACAAGTAGGTTTTAGACTTTGATGAGGTAATGGCCAAGTGGAAGGAACATAATACAGAGGTCTTTAAGAGTCTCTTTCCCTCCTCCCCAACACTCCCTAGATAATTCCGTTGCCCTCAAGATTCCAAAATTTGATCATGATCAACCTCCCATGCTTCATTTTTCCTCTCAAACAAATTAATTTCATCACCCTCCCACCATCTTCCTTCCTCAAGAGGAACCTGTTCTTTGGAGGATTGAGAAAGAAGTTACAGCTACAAGTCATGTTCTTGCAAAGTGTGTAGAGGATGTTTCAGGTGTGTTTGAGGAAGAATTTCCTATTAATACTTCACTTGAGGTTGTAGTTGAGCATCCAATTATATTTGAGAGTCAGAAGACTGATTTTGATGTAAGGGAACTTTAGGAGGAGCTGGTACAAATTAAAGTCATACGTGAGTTACAAGTATCTCCCTTTGAGAAGGATCTAGATAGCTTTCAAGCTGATTCTATAGATCAAAATGAGGAGCAAAAATATGATTGGTAGATGTACCTTAAATCTCTTTAGGAGATTGAAGAACTTTGTATGGATATGTTGTCTATTGAAGGACACATTTACAAAAAAATTGATCAAGAATCACATATTCAAGGTCACAGTACATATTGGGTTGCCTACTCAAAGCTCCTTGAAGAGCTAGATAAAGTTGCAATAGTCGATGAGAAGGATGTGGTCACTCAAAAACCATGCATAGATGAGGTATCACTTGATAAGGTGGTAGATGACAAGTTATATGAAAAAGATCAGGAGGTACTCGATGAGTTTGTTTTTGTTGGTGATTAGTTTGTTGTTGATGACTCATTTGAGAAGATGCTAATACAGTTGGTGGACAAAGAAAATGCCTCATCAAAGGTTATGATTAATAAACATCCTGCTTTGCAACTTGTACCATCTCTTGGAAGGAGTGAGTTCAAGAATTTCCCATTTGATCTAGGTGGATCATGCTTTATCATGGTTAGCTAGGTTCCTAATTTGTTTTGTTTTCCTCCAAGTGTTGTTCAAGCATAGTTGTTCCATTTAGTTTTGTTCCAGTAAGTGCTTGTTTGCACATTTGTTTCTTAGTTAGTTTTCCTGCTTTCGTGTGTTTCCCTTCTTATTTTGAAGGAGGAAGGTTGCTTCAGTGATGGTCAAGAGGAGATTTTTAGTTAGAAATCAAGTTTACCATTTGGAAGTTTGAATAACATCTATATAGTCTGTGTTCTCTAGCATAACAGACATGCTACCCAGTTGAGTCACCAAAAATGTTGACAATTTTGCCTCCACAAGGCAAATTCTCACCCCTACTATTCGAAACTTTGTTATGGTGCCAAGTTTGTCTTATGAATCAGTTTTGGGGTCTTTAAATGTGCATTTACAGCCACCCAAGTGGTCATCTACAGGCAAGTGAAGTTTAGTGATTCAGAGGTTTCCAAGGAGCTTTCTTGATTACAACCAACACAATGTACAAATATAGCCATGTAAATGATGATGAAAAGGTCTCCTACGACCATGTAAATTTTGATGGACTCCAACCATCATATAGAGCATATAGTTCATTCAAAAGGAGGACACACGCAACATGTTTAAGATGGCTTTTCTCCTTCTAAAAATGTCATCTACAGTAGTTTAAAAGGGTTTTTCTCCTCTTCTAATCATCACATACAACCAAAAGCCAAGACATACAAGCTATAAGTTCATTTATTTTTGTCCAAGTAAAGATTTTTTGTGGATTGTAAGAGTAAGAGTATTTCTACAAACTTTTTGTCTGAAAGAAAGAGCTTTAAGAGGACTGTGTAAAAGCCTGGAAAAAATGACTATGTGGATATTACAAAGTTTATTTCTGTCTGAAGGAAATCAATTGACGAGAATCCATAGAAGGAATCAAGCACAATTTTTCTGAAGGGCTCCAACTTTCTCGAGGTATACTATCAAAGTTTCTTTCCTTCAAACTTTTTGTCTGAAAGAAATAGACATAGGTAGCAAAGGGACATTTACAAGAATCCCGAAGGGTTCCTACCCTTCAGGAATATGACAAGTGACTTAACCAAAGGGCTAGATCCATGAAGGAAAATGGCTATTATCAAAAGTTTTGAAGGGTACATACCCTTCAGGAAAGTTCTTGACTTTTTTTCCATGGGGACACTCTACAGGGTGCCAAAGGGCACTTGCCCTTCAAAGAGGATAATTGCAAAAATCCTAAAGGGTATGTACCCTTCGGGAAGGTTCACTTAGAAGAGCCATGGGAGATTCACTTGGTAGAAAAGGATAAAGGCAAAAATCCTGAAGGGCACCTGCCCTTTGGGAAGATGCAAGCAAAAGTCTTGAAGGGTAAGTACCCTTCGAGAAAGACCATTTCAGAGATTCAGAAGGGCACTTACCCTTTGAAAGGAGGCAAAAGGACAAGTCCTAAAGGGTACCTGCCCTTTGGGAATACTTTGGAGGGGCCCTTCAAAAAGCCTGAGTGCCCTCTAAAAAACTTGAGTGCCCTTAAAAATGTTAGGGTGTGGAGCTAAAAGCTTCAACTGTTGCAGACATGAGGAAGGTTGCTGAAGAACCAGAAGCACCGGTGTCGGCAGCATGACCGACGTCGATCAGATGCAGTGCAGAAGGCAACCGGTGACGACAGATAGTCAGCCGACGTCGATAGCACCAGGGAAGTAGGGACCAGCGTCGGTCACCTGTGTGTTTTAGAACTGCTGTTGACGAACAGTCAGTTAAGTGAAGCGAGTGTTTGCATGTTAAATGACTAATTATAGTCACGAGCTGTGTGTCTAATTATTGTAGTTAGAGTTCTATTTTTGTAACCATGGGATTATATTTAAAGACCCATGAGGCATGTATTGTAATGATCAAGAAGGTAAGTAAAAGCATTGAAGCAAGCAAGGTCAAGGAGATCTACAGGTGTAAGGTCAAGCAGCTGAAGCATTCAAGGAGGGGATAATAACTCAGGCTGTAGAGTTGTTGTGTTGAGCAAGAGAGAGGGGGAAGAAGGTCTTGAGGTGTGGCAAGCCTTTGAAGTGGAGGAAGAAGTGGCATCTTCCTTATTGTATTTTCTTCTAGTAGTATTTAATACAAGAGTGTTTATTGTCTCTCAAATTCTTTGCTGTCTCAAGTTTTTAGTTACTTAATCATTCTGGTATAATTCTGTGTTTAATTACTTATAAGAAAGTAATCAATTGTGCTTCTGTTGGATAAGGGGTCCCTAACAGTTGGTATAAGAGCTACGGTTTGCAGGAAGCAGGTTATTATTTTTTATTACAGGTCATTCACAGGGTTTTTGATTGAGTGGGAGTTCAGCAATGGCAGAAGAAAGTAAGCTACGAATGGAGAAGTTTAACGGCAAGAATTATCAACATTGGAGGATGCAGATAGAGGATTATCTGTATTAGAAGGATTTGTACTTACCGTTGGGTGGGGTTGCATGCAAACCCACATATATGAAGGATGAAGAATAGAGTGTTCTTGATCGAAAAGCTCTCAGTTCCATAAGGTTGAGCCTTGCATCGTGTATGATTTCCAACTTATCACAGTGCAAGACAATAGAAGAGTTGATAAAATCTTTGGCAAATTTATACAAAAAGCCCTCGGCTTCTAATAAGGTATATCTTATGAAGCAGTTATTTACTTTGCAAATGCAGGAAGGTGGATCGGTACATACTCATCTCAGTGATTTCCATGGTTTGGTAAGCCAATTAGCTTTAGTCAATATTGTTTTTGATGATTAAGTAAAGGCTCTCTTGATTTTATGTTCTTTGCCTGAAAGTTGGGATAGTTTGGTTATGGCAGTAAGTAATTTTGCATCTGCTTCTAAAATCTTAAAAGTTGATGATGTTGTGAGTGTGATCTTGAATGAAGAAATACGCAGGAGAAGCACAGGTAAATCATCAGGGAATGCTCTAAGTGCAGAAAGTAGGGGAAGGCAAAGGGAGAAGGTTGAGCAAGGGAAATCAAGGTCGGGAAGGAGATCCGAATCCAAAGGTATTACCTGCTGGTTTTGTGGAAAGAAAGGACACACAAAGGAGTGTTGGTTGAGAGATAAAGAGAATCAACATGCAGGTATTGAAGAAGCAAAGGATGCAAATATTGTGGTACAGGACGCTCTCATACTTTCTTTGGATTGTCAGGTAGGATGATGGATTTTAGATTCTAGTTCATCTTTTCATGCATCCCCAAACAGAGATTTGTTCCATGAGTATGAACAAGGAGACTTTGGAGTGCTTTATTTAGGGGATGGTACGCCTTGTCAAATAGTTGGCAAAGGGAAAGTGCAGTTGAGATTGCAGATTGACAACACATGGGTGTTGAAGGAGGTCATGCATGTCCCAATTTTGAAGCAGAGTTTGATTTTTGTAGGAAGGTTGGGTGATGAGGGATGCACAATAACCCTCATAACGGATTCTTGGAAGGTTACCAAGGGCACACTTGTTCTAGCAAGAGGTAAGAAAGTAGATACTCTTTATCTATCTATTTGTATTGCTGATTCTACTTCTGGTTTATCTACTTCAGCTGTAGATTCGAAGATGTGGCTTAATAGGCTTGGTCACATGAATAAGAAGGGAATGGACGTTCTTGATTCAAAAGGTATGTTTTCAGATTCGAAAAGCATAAATAGAGTTCATTGCAGAAAAAGGAAATTTGATGCTTTTGACAGGAACAAAGAAGCCTTGGTGTTTATGGAGGAGATGAAGGATAGAGATCAGTCACAGGGGCTGAATAAATTTGAGCAGGGCAGTGTGGACAGAGGTTTGATCCAAGATGAGCTCATGGATGAAGATTTCATCACTTACAGGAACACACAGACACCGATGTCGGTCACTTGAGATCGACGTCGGTCAGCCAGATACCGACATCGGTCATGTGTAGACCAGCAGGGTCGGTAGAGTCGGGCAGGAGAAGTTTGATGTCGGTCAGCAGGACCGACGTCGGTAGGGGGGACACTGGCGTCGGCCAGGGAAACGACGTCGGCAGTCAGGGTTAGTGCAGGGAACCGACATCAATAGGGAGCAGACTGGGAGATGACCGAGATCGGTCACTGGAACGGATGTTGGGTGGACAACAAGCTGTCAAGGAGTCTCAAACACCCATATGGAGGTTAGAAAGGGTAAGTGAACCTCATATTCGTTGTTCACCTTCTTTATATTGCTTACTGATAGTCAAGAACTAGGAAGATGGAAGAAGCAATGCAGGTAGAATCCAGAAACAGTGGGAGCTTGGCATGGATGACGAGTGTGAGTCCTTGGAGAGGAACCAAACAGGTATTTGTTGGTGGAGTTGTCAGCTGGAAGGAAGCACTAGATGAGGGATGGATTCCCAATTTAGAGAAGAGAGTGAATGGACACGTGAGACAGAAGGCTATGGTATATGGTCTTGTTTAGGCTGCAGGACAATGGAGGTTTGACCATTGTATTTTATGTTTACCAGGTTGGATAATATTAGCTACATTATCCTGTTACTGTATTGTGTTACTTGTTGAAGGGTTTCATATACAGGGAGTTTTCTGAGCTAAGGGTAGAGTTGGTTCAGGAGTATGTCATGAAAAATTTGGGAGCAGCAAAATTCTTTTGGCATAAGTGACAGATATAACATCACAGGTTTTGTGTGGTGGTTGGTCTTCAAGAGTGACTTTGAAGAGGGATACAGAGCCAAGAGAACAAAATAGATGGTGTATAGGTACAGGTACAGTAGCAGCTATTTATCTCTAAGTGGGAGATTGTTAGGGTGTGGAGTTAAAAGCTTCAACTATTGCAGACATGAGGAAGGTTGCTGAAGAACTAGAAGCACCAGCGTCGGTAGCATGACCGACGTCGGTCAGATGCAGTGCAGAAGGCAACCGGCGATGGCAGATAGTCGGCCGACGTCGGCAGCACCAGGCAAGCAGGGATCGGCGTCAGTCGCATGTGTGTTCCAGAACTGCTGTTGACGAACAGTCAGTTAAGTGAAGCGAGTGTTTGCATGTTAAATGACTAATTATAGTCACGAGCTACGTGTCTAATTATTGTAGTTAGAGTTCTATTTTTGTAACCATGGGATTCTATTTAAAGACCCATGAGGCATGTATTGTAATGATCAAGAAGGCAAGTAAAAGCATTGAAGCAAGCAAGGTCAAGGAGATCTACAGGTGTAAGGTCAAGGAGATCAGCTGAAGCATTCAAGGAGGGGATAATAACTCAGGCTGTAGAGTTGTTGTGTTGAGCAAGAGAGAGGGGGAAGAAGGTCTTGAGGTGTGGCAAGCCTTTGAGGTGGAGGAAGAAGTGGCATCTTCCTTATTGTATTTTTTTCTAGTAGTATTTAATACAAGAGTGTATTGTCTCTCAAATTATTTGTTGTCTCAAGTTTCTAGTTACTTAATCATTCTGGTATAATTCCGTGTTTAATTGCTTATAAGAAAGTAATCAATTGTGCTTCCGTTGGATAAGGGCTCCCTAACAAAAAAAACCCGAAGAAATATAAATAAAAAAAAGAAAGAAAATAAAGAAGGAAGGAATTTTTCAGACAAAAAGTTCGAAGGAATTCCTTCGGACTTTTTGTTCGAAGGATTCCTTGGATTCCTTTGGGAAAAATGTAAACAAGAAAGCTGAAAGGAAAATAATAAACCAAAGAGAAGTCAACAGGAAAAAAAGGTCAACATGAGACAAAATTCTGAAAGAATAATTGGATTTGGGCAGGAAATGAAAAATTCAAAGAAAATAAGACCAGGGAGATAAAATCCATAGAACATAAAGTCCGCATGAAATAAAAAAGACCAAGGTAAAGTCGACGAAAAGGGTCAGAAAATAGAATCTTGCCAAAAATAGACATGAATAGGTAGACCAAAATAGGAAAAAATACATGTGAACAAGGGCTATTTTTGGTAGATGGCTAATCTTCAGTTGACTGGTCATCCAACTCAGCCCTCCAAACATTCCAGCTCATGTTCCCAAATGTCCGACTCAGCTTTCAAACAACTTAAGATAAAGAAGCCAAATTTAGAGGTGGGCATGGATTTCCATGCAAAGAGAGGTTTGACTTTCAAACGCCCAGCCGTCCACTTTCAAATGCCAAAGATCTAGTCTCTAATTTTAGACATGGCTCAATCGAGCATGCATAAACAAAGTCAAATGTTTGAGCCCACTGTCCATTTTAATGCAAAGAATTTTCATGCAAGACAAAAATAGATTTTTGTAAACGCTAACTTGGATTGAGTTTACTCCCATTCTATTTTCCAATGCCAATCTCTTGGATTTTTGTAATTTTTTATATTAATGGATTTTCAGCCTTGTAAAAAATGATCCCTCTTTTGGCAAGAAAACTTCTTCCAAAGATTGTGCTGTAACCTTTTTTGAAATCAATAAGAAGAGGACTGTGTTTTTTTGATTTCCAACAGCTATTTTGTTATAGATTTGCCTAAGTGATAGATTTTCTATCTTTCTTGTCAAATATGGATTCATACCTAGTTACTAGTTGGTCATTTATGCATGTCACTTTCTATGTTTGAATGTCTTTTGTAGAGTTTACAGTGGATATTAGTGGTTGTTTAGTGCCTTTCATCAGGGCTATTTCTGTGTTTCCCTCAAGCTTATATCATTAGATAGAACTTTTTTGTGAAATATTTATGTGTATTGATCAATTAAAGTTGAAGTTATACCTCTTCCTTGTCTTAATCAGTGTTCTTAGAAGCTCAATTTGAGTGGATCAAGCAAATTAGGTGTATCACCGCTTTATCTAGGATTTCCTTGCAAGTTCTTTCTTCTCTTTTTCCTAGGCAATTTGTAACATAGAAGTTGAGAACTTCATTGATACATTTTACAAGAACTAGCCTTCTCTAGAAGTTCTTCTCACCATTGAGGCACCCAACCTCGTGAAAATATCCCATTGTTTCAACTGGAGAGAAGATTAGCCATTTCAACACGTCTTCGATTCAGGGTGCAACTCCAGGTTGACAACAGCTCCCTTCCACCAAGTATATTTCTATTTTCTCTTTCTTTGAATCACTTGGAAACCATTGTCACTTGAGATAGTATTCTTATGCAATGAGTTTTGACTTGGAGTGGACATACAATTACCAAATGGCCATATCCAAAACATTGCTTGCATTTGAAGGCAATATTTTCATAATCTACCTTTTGGGTTCTTGATGAACCACCCCAAACTAATGACAATTCCGTAAAGAGCCCTTTGCTCAAGTCCATAGACACAAATGCAGGAACACGTTGATTTAAATCTTTCCCTTGTTGAGGAGTCTTGGCTAAAAAAACACCTATAACATCTCCAATCTATTTTAGGGTTGGTAGGGTCCAAAATTAGAGAGGTAAATTTGGTAGCCTCACCTAAACTAGGACGTGGAAGAGGTTTTCAGTCAGGAGGTTGAAGTTTGGAAACCAAGGCTTCATGAACAATCCCGCCCCTTTATGAAACCAGGGCCCCTTTTTGGGAATATCATTTCATTCCGACTAGTCTAAAAACAATGCAATGAAGATACTTTGTGCATAAGGGAAGATTTTCACCTCTTCTATAAAGATAAGAGCCCAATGTTGGCTTATCCATTCACGAAGATTGGGAAGAGTAGATCAAAATCTATTAAATCTATAGATTAACCCTCTTTCATTAAGAATATTTTCAAAATCAGGGGTCTCCTCATTATTTGGGCAAATCGTGAGGGGAACAGTTGATTTATCAACAATAAAACCTTGCTTAAGAGAAGGAAAAAAAACATTACCCAGATCGTAATATTTATTTGTAGCTACCGCATGTCCTTCTTCTCCCATATTTGTATTCTTTATGCTATTTATATGAGCAAGATTCAAAATAATCTTTTTGAATGAGGTTTTCCCATGAGTCTTTTCTTCCCGAGATCTCCTACTTGCACTTTGAGAGGTTGACTTGGCTTCTTCTTGGGGGTGATCCTCTTGCAAAATCTTTAGAACTCTTTTGCTCTTGCATGCATTTTCAAGGATAAACTTGAGACTTATAATCAATGAATCCTCCTTCAAAAGATAAAAAACGTTTCCAAAACTCTTGCATGCATCCTTAACTTTTGCTATTTCTCCATCTCTTTTCTTCTCAATTCCTATATAATACTATGTTCCTTTTGTTTTTATAGATGTAAATAGAAAAAAAATTACAATTTTAATTGATTTAAAATATATTTTTAAAAATATGTTATAAAATAAATTATTTTTAAAAATTCATATTAAATATTTAATAATTATAAATATATATCATTATGTAACCCCCCCCCCCCCTAAATTCTTTCCACATGTAACTATATTAACACGTTTATTCACTAGTCGTGAAAAATTTATAAAAAAACAAAATAGAATTATTTATAATTGTAATATATAAACAAAATCTGGCCTCCTGGTTTCCTGATGTAATGCAACGATGGGTCTGCGCTGTAATAATTGTGGGACACCAGTGAACGCCCTCTACGTCCAATATTCTCCCGGTAACATCAGCCTCACCAAATGTGTAAGCACAAATTTTCCTATAATTTTATTTTCGACTACTTACACAGTGTATATATGTTCATTCTTTTTACACTCTGCATTTTGTTTTTCCAGGCTAGATGCAAGGCTGTTGCGGATGAGTATATTGAATGTGAGATTATGGTATGCACAGATTCTTTTTACTTTTTCTTTTTTTTTTTCCGACACTTTTTTGGGTATGAATTCCCAATGCTTGAATACACTGATCTCGCCTTCTAAATTTGAAATTCTATTTGCTTGTTGAAATTCTATGTGGGTATGTTTAGTTAGACGCAATGAGATTTGAATCATTTCCAGTGGCTCTGCACCATAGGCATAATCTCTATATTTGACAACCCAGTAGCACTTGATATTCAGAATTTGGACCAACCTTGGGGGTGTAGGTTGGGCTGCCCTCCCTGTGTGAACCTGGTGAAGGTGGTTGCTCTTTTGGGTCTCCTTGTAATGTACCTGAGCATGTCCCTGTGAGATTTTAAGCGAAGTAAACTAATAAAAGCCTGTGAGATTTGAGGCAAAGGAATCTAACAGGAGGGAGAAAACCCAAAGGGATAAGCCCTATACAATCATAAAATATAAAGCATATGATACAAATTGTCAAAAGGAGGCCCCATGCTAAAAAGAGCATCGCCAATGGAGCAGAAGAAGGTTGGAGATAATACAAGGCTCTAGTCAAGGGACAATATGCATGTTGCCGTCCTCAGGAGAATGACCTGGGATAAGAAGGATCAACTGAAAAATTTGGGAGGAAACCTTTCCTAACATCCATGGCCAATGATCCTCCAGATGTAGACAGAAAATTGGAAGTACGTGTCTGCCCATGTTCTGTGGACTGTGAACGATGGAGATGAGCTCACCCTCTATGTTGGATGTGAGAAGAAGAGGCCTGTGGGGTGCTTATGGTTACTCGTAAAGAGGCACACCGTCTCATGAATCTGTAACCATCTATGCTAGTGACCGCCATAGCCAATAACTGCTACAGAAAGCACAATTGTTCTTCATTGCTTAGACTGCAGTTGGCGGACAAATAGTTAATGAATAAAATGTGGGACATTTGAGACTGATGGACTTTTATATGCTCACAATGAGAATTATAGAGACACTCTTTGTAGAATATAAATTCAAAATTGCTGTTGCCATGAAATTTGAATATTGAAAGTAATTGGCTATTGATATTGATTGTCGGGTTGTACACCACAGAATTTTTTATTATGACCAAGACACTCCTTAACATGATTAGCCATCAATGCTGATTTATGATAGGAGATTGATACTTCTAAATCTGTCAACAAATTATATGTTTGATCATTAAGGGTCTTGGAACTTATCATTCTTTAATAGGAAGGGATCATGCTGGGAAACTTTAGAAATACCTAGTTATTCTACGCATGCTTTCAACATATGAAGTGACACATACATGTAAGGAACCATTGTTTCAGGAAAAACATTTTTTTTGCCATTTAATTCAAACTCCTGCAAAATTGGTTAATAAAGTGTTTTGCAGGAGCCATACTATGTCTGTCCTCTTGAAAATGCCTAAATATTGAAAAATCAAAAATATCATGTCCTGTCAGCCAGCCCCATGTTGAAACACAGATGTTACACAAGCTGACCATCAGTTGGGTGCATCCAAAATCCCTGATCCACATTCACTGTTCCAAGCAAAGTCCTATCTTCTTGTCTGCATGTAAGAATTCTGACGAGTTATTGCAATTACATAAGAATATGTCTCATTTTGGACTGATCTATACCCAATTGTGTAGGTGATCCACTAGCAAATAACAAATAGATATCTCAATCTAATACATCTTCTCCTTGCCCCCGACATGGGTTACATTGTGTTAAGGAGCATCTGCAATGACAAAATTTTGGCAAAGTCCACTGAGACCTTTCAGACTTTCTTGTTCAATAAGATTTTGCAAACTGTGCAGTTAAATAGATGGTATGTATTGGTTTTGACTTTGCTTCAACTATAGACATACATAAAATTTGTTTAAAAAATGGCACATCACCTGTGTAGAATAGTGATAAATAGATGCGAGTCAAGTGGCCTAGAAATGATACTTGGACCTCAACAAGCATCCTTATCTTGCATGACCACTGGTGCAGAGTGACATCTACAATGATATTAGCGACATAGGATGATTCCAAACCTTTTTTGAGTGCCCTTTACATTATAATTTATTATCAAAAGATGGATTTATTTAAAACAACAATTATAACAAAATTTGTATAAAGGCATTTAGGGCCAATGCCTCATGTCACAAGCCCAATTTTAAGCATTATTAACTCCAAAGGGACTCCCATATTCTCTCTTTTGCCTATAGATTAAAGTTAAAGTGAAGAGGAAAGACGGTCAGTTTTATTGAGAGTGAAGTCAAAAAGAGTTTTGGAAAAGGAGAAAAAATATAAATGAAAAATATATAAGAGGTCAAAGGATACAGGTGGTAGCATGAGTTGTACGATTGGCATCAAAATCAAACAGACTTGCCTATTCAGCAGTAGTCTGCTCAGGCAACTGCTGGTCCCAATGCTAATGTCAAAGCTAGCGTCAGGTTGTTTTAGTGCTAGAAGACTCTGGTGCCAGTGCCTGTGCAGGGCAGTGGTGAAGAATTTGACCTGATGGATGTTATACTAGGAAAACACTAGGAATCGCACATACTTTACATTGCATGTTACTTTAAAAGTTTATTATTATTCTCATTATGCTGGGTGTTACAAAGATATTTGCATGATTAGTGGTAAAGTTTAGCTAGAGGTGGAGGATTGATCTCTGTGTATCCTGACATGGAAGCCCTTGGTGTCCTGGTGGCACAATTTTTTTCTTGAGGGCTTAGAGGCATTAGGGAAAAACATCATGTAAGTTGTGACGTAGGCATGGAGCCATCGGCGAGTCATCGTTGTACTGTGGGGTGATAATGAACTCAAATGATATTGACCTTATGAGAGGGGACTCATTTGGAAGGTTTCTGCCAGTCGTCACCCTTTCCTATTGGGGTATTTTGGTAGGCATGCCAACTGGTAGGCTGCATACCCCTAGGTCTGCGTAGAATTGAATTGTATTTATTGTTTAATTTTTAAAATTGGGTTTTTTAAAATCTTGCTCAATATTCAATGTTCCTCAGTAATTTGGTTGTCAGATATAAATGGACGATTGCCTTTAAGATGTACATTGCTAGGTGTAAAGAGTAGAGTTGTGTACAAAGCTGCTCACATTGTTTTTTTTTTAAATTTTAAAATGAGGGTTATATTAATGGGTATCTCACCTGAAATAGAAAGTACATATATTCTTACAGACACTCCACAAAATTTTCAAAATAAGGGGAAAAAGGGGCAGCTGAGGCCCAAGACAAGAAATAAACAAAAATAATAACTACAAAGGTGACCATGCAATGTGTGCCCCCATCAAGCTTGGGAGCTAGAGCCAACATCAAAAAACATTGTAACATTTCATAGGCCCCTTAAACTTGCTTGCATCGATCTTTCAAATGTGTAACACCTTCTCAATGGTGGCGTTGTCCAGACCTGGAGCTGTAAGATCATCAACAAAGAGGATGGGCCCCTTGCTAATATTGTTGATTTTCAGTAGGTCATTCTTACCCTCCTCTGTCTTAGACATAAAAACATCATTCCAGTACAAATTGGAGGCTCAACCGGTATAGGAGCTTGAGCATGCTTACCTGTCAAGTTGCCATGCAGAGAAGCACCCACATTGGGAAGAAAATCTGTAGGGTGGAAAATCTCCAGCTTGGATGAAGTTGTGTAATGCACAATGACACCATTAGAGGAAGATTTGGAGTAGCCTGAAATGTCCCTTGTGGGGAATATTTTTGGATCAAAGGGTTTACCAACAAACCCCACTCAAAATATGCCAAAATTTTAAAAATGAAACCCTAGCCAATCAATCACAAAATTCTGAATATGAAACCCTAGCCAATCCATCACAAAATTCTGATTTTTCTTTGCAACCCTGATTAGCAAGCTTTCACCATTTTATAAATAAATTATTCAAACCCTAGCTGCTGCAAATAATTTCAGAACTCTAGAAATGTTCCAAATTGGCATAATAATAATTATTCAAAGCTCCACAAAATTATAGAAAAATATCCAAAAATACAGTCAATGATAATCAGTTAAAACCTGAT
Source organism: Torreya grandis (assembly GCA_037957365.1). Classification (NCBI taxonomy): domain Eukaryota; kingdom Viridiplantae; phylum Streptophyta; class Pinopsida; order Cupressales; family Taxaceae; genus Torreya; species Torreya grandis. The sequence continues at coordinate 9,471,601 of JARHVA010000023.1, forward strand.
TTTTCAAATGTTTTTAGGTTGGAAAATATTACAAAAAATATCAGAAATCAGTGTGGCCATTCCACGCTCCCGCAAAAGCCCAAAAAGGCTGCAAAAGCCGATCACCCACCTTAGAAAAGGGGGTTGCTGCACCTGCAAGTAGTTCGCTGCCCTTACAGAGATATGCTGCCCTGAAAACAGCCCACAAACAATCGCCAAGCCTCCAAACCCTAGTTGCCCAACCTGTAGATGAAAATTTGTTGTTGAAGACACCCTTTTTCTGCTAATGATGCTTAATGCAACCTCTTTGTGAAGTTGCCCTAAGTCTGAAATCAAGGGTTTCCGGTCCTTGTTCCAAACAACCTTGAAGGGGTTTCGTCCTCAAGGCAAAGTCCAACTTTTTCATACTTAAAACTTGAAGAAATCAATTATCAAAATAGCATGAACCTCTCCACAAGATCCGCCTTTACCTTAATAGCGTTTCCCCAAAGGGGTTCATCCAAAAGGGAGGGAAAACAATTCAAATATTAAAATGATCTTTTCATATAAGCTTTTATTTGATCACTAAGCTTTCACTTAATCACTTGAGTGCGCATGAAACTCAAATGTCCCCCTCTTAAGTGAAAATTAGAATTATAAGTTACCTTTTTCAAAATATAAAAAAAACACTCCTTATGATCCACTTAAGTGGTTTGGGCGCCCATGACCCTTAAAAGACCACAATTTAAGTGAAAATTAGAATAATAAAGTTCTTTTATAATTACTTTTAGAAACCCAAAGTGTTTCTCTTTTTCCTTCTTCTCCCTTAGCCCTTGGGAAACAAAACAAGGCCAAGGATCTTTATTTGCTCCATGATCAAAAGGGGGACATGACAATCCTCCCTGCCCAAAATCGTTTGTCCTCAAGCAATAGCAACATCCACGGAACTTTCCCAACAAGTTGCTTCATGCAAAGTCCACCTGTAGTTGTTTTCCATGGAAAAGAAACTTCACGCTGCACCCTTTTGCTGTTGTGCCTGTCAAATGATGGCTATCCATATGTGTCGGAAATAAAATTACCGCATAGTATAGTCCTTCCTTCTCCAAATGAAAGGTGCGATGGCCGTACCTTCCGTTTGCTAGGCATGGACCAACTATTAGTATTCTCCAAAATAGTCACCAAGCTCAACTCTTTTTTAAACAAATGGCTGCCCTTGCTGTAGCTTTCATTATGGAACACACAACAGCTGTTAGCCCCCTCAATTGCTTTCCAAGCTCATAACTCCATACATCCCATGGGCGGAAAGCTTCCTCAACACAACGGTGACCCTTTGCCTTCATACAAATGTGTTCTATTATTTTGAAGAAGAATACTCCAAAAGTAATTATGTACTTGATGTTTATAGGACTGTAATTGAAAATTACAACCTTCTATTTATCAAGAAACGTGGAGTTACTCCCAACTCATCCCTTGGGAGTTCCCTCATGCATCTCACCCTCAAAGAATATTTTATGAGCCCACAACTCTCCTTAGAGAGGCTGGAACTGTCATGAACAACATCACTGGAGATAATCTTATGGCTGCCTATCATGATCATTTTGCCTTGCATGTGCACCTTGGAGTGAGTGCTTCCTTGGCAAGCATCCCAATGCTCCTTAGGGCTCTTAGTGTGCCTTAAAGCTTCTTCCTTATACCAAAGGTGTTGCTCAACAATTTGCATGAAACCAATAACTTTGAACGATCTTGAAGACATACCTTGTGTGTGCATACCATGAAGAAGTGAACAACCTTGCCATAGTGCCCCCATGAGTGTCTCTTGCCTCTCCTTTTGCACCTTTTTACAAACAAGCTTTTCACCTTCCATATGAATGCATAGAGATTGAGGGTGTTCTTCCCTCAAGGATCTGCTCCTTTGTCTTCCACCCCCTATGAGTTGGAGACCTTGAGCAATCCACCTATTATTCATCAATTTGCATTTCTGGAGCTACCCCCTTGTTGCAAGCTCACACCAATTCAATTGAATGTCCAATTGGCTACCTTGCTGCCCAAACACATGGTCAACAATCTTTGAAACATATATTAGGCCTGAAAAGTGTTGACATTTCATACCTTGGGCGAGTTGTTTGTTCTTTGCACATACCAGCTTTTTGTCACAAGAAAAGGATCCAAACTCCCTTGCATTTATAGAATTTATAAGGGGCTGTAACTTGCCAAAATTTTCATAATTTCTCGTGTTAATGAACATCTGAGTTTGCCTATTTGTCCCTTCATTGTCTCCCACACCTATTGTCCTATCATTTTTAGACTTCATGGTACTTGTACCCAGTTGAGTTGGCACACTTTCCAACAATTTTTCTGCACAAACAACCAACCGAGTTGGCATAAAAATCTCATAATTTTTTGAGTGTTTTATGGGCCTATTCTTTTTGAAAAATTCAGACTTCCATATGTTATTCACCAACTGAGTTTTTGCCCATTCAAGGAGTGGTCTTAATTCATCATCTTCAAAATTTGTCATGCTTTTGAAGCATGGGATTGGATGTTTTTTACAATGCCTTGGTGGTTGCCTATGCTCATAATTTGTCATTCTTTCAACCTCTTTTGATGCACACCACTTTCCAACCTTAGACCCCTTTAGCGAACCAAGAGTATGACATAGCTCTACAAGTAGAGGTGGCTGTCCCAACTTAAAAAAACTAGAACAAAAAGCACTTACCGGGTTTGTAATAGTCTGAGACTTCATGTGGTGCAAGGGCTGTTCCCTTTTTGAAGTTTCAAACTTGGTGATATAAGTGAAGATCCGAGTTTCCCCACTATTTACAGAGGTTACCAAGTATGCATAAATCTGATTTTTCAAAATAAATTCAAAATTTTTTAAGCACACCCTAGGTCTCTTCCCCATGCAAATTTCAGACCTACTTCCCTTGCTTACAAGTTGAAAATTATTCCCTTCATAAACTTGCTTGGCATCTTCATTTTCAGAATTCATTAAGCTCATGAAACAAGGAATTAATTGATTCTTTACATACCCTAATGGTTGTCATTTGGCCATTTTGTTGACCTCTTTCAAGGAACAACAATTTCCAGAATTCAATTTACTTACCACACATGAAATAGGGTGAATTTGTAATTTCCCTTTTTGGGGTAAAACTGAAATAAAGGGGTTTTCCAACAAACCCTTGCTAAACTGAAATAAATACTAAAATATTACAACAAACCCTAGCCACTGGAGATAGATGATAAGCTGCAATTGAACACTCCAAATCACTATGCAAGCTGGAATAAAATACCTTGTAACCCTAGCAATCAATAGCTCCAACAATCCACAAGATAAATGGCTGCAAATGAGGGTTTCAACCCCGAAATCCTAGCACCATCCTTTGATGATTTGTACTGAACATTCAGTGCCTTTTTTCCTTACATGAACTTGTTCAAACCCTTGCAAATAATTGGTAATAATTATGTAAAACCCAACAAGTATTACAACATTCGATTAGCATCCATTAGGTCTAAAATAGGCCAACAACCTTGCCAATTCAAGTCATCTATATACAGAAAATTACAGCAATAAATATAAGTTGTTTATGTCATCAATGGCCTCAAAGGGGCTGCCAAATATTATGATAAATATCTAAAAACTATCTAAATATTATTTAGAAATATTATTTGCCACAAATGACACAATGTGGTCACTCGATGACCTCCAAAATCACTCAACACCAAGTCGCCTAGCTGGAACAATATAACAATAAACCCACAAACCCTAGGAGAGGGTTATTCCACTGTAGCATAGCCCTTAATGGGGTATTCAACACAAGTGATCAAATAGCCACCCTTTAAAGCTCCCCAAAAACCTGTAAATGGATTTCAAGGCAAGCCACAAAACCCCAACACACCACCCCTACACTTGCCAAAGCAAGTCGCTGCCCTAGAAGAGGGTCAAATCACTGAATCACTAAATCTGAAATGCAATTGCAACACCTGAAAGTAGTGCTGCTTTGAATAGGAGTTGAGGTTTTCGTCCCCAAACCCTTGTGTCCTTGAAGGTTTTTGTTTTCAAGTCACTTAGCCAAACGTTTCGTGCTTTAGCCTAAAAATCAAATATCATAAATTCACGGTAACCTTTCAAAAGATCATCATACCACCTTTTATACCAAATATTCCCTCAAGTTCTCTCTAAAAAGGGGCGCTCCACTTGGAGGGAGATTTAAAGTGAATTTAAAATACTTTTTCCTATTTTTTCATTAAGGGTTAAGCTAACCTTTTCTCACAAGTTGCCTTTTAAGTTATAATATAAAAAGATACATAAAAATGTATCTTTTATAACTTAAAATTAGAATCAATGTTTCTCTTTTCCCTTTCTTCCCTTAGCCTAGGGAAAACACCAATAGAACTAGGCTAAATGTTATGTCCATGTTTAGGCCAAAAAGGGGACATGGCTGAATCCCTCTTGGTGTTGGTGGCCGCTCAAACTCAGAAATTATAGCTTTTTTCCCATGGTCTGAAAGTTTCACCTAAATCCCACATAAAATCTTCACTTTGATCTATCTCAATATCCATCTCGAAAAGTGGATTGTCAAAATATTGGAAGTCATTTTTATCCCTTTGTTCAAACTCTACATTTGCAACTTATAATTTTTCTGGAAAACATCCCAAATCAAAGTCTTCTTGAAGTCTAACGAGCTCATTAATTACTTGCTCGATTTCTCTTGCCCTTGCTTTTTTTTCTTGCTCCCTAAACCTCTTTTCAACATCAATTTGATTTTATGCATCCAGAAGGGCTCTTTGACTATTTTCTAATGAGTCCTTGGTTGATTCAAGTTCAAAGGTGATCTCATCAACCTTAAGTTTCATTGCCTTATTTGCATTGGAGGCCTCATTTGCAAATTTGATCGCCACATCTTTTTTTTTTGGGTAGATATTGGGGTTGGTGGGACCCTTGCCTTTTATTAATGAACGAGATTACACAAACAAGCCAAGCTAAACTGCCCTGGCCAAATAAGAACCCATGACACCAAATGGCCACTGGGCCACAAGCATATAGAACAACCAAAGCAAGTACCACTCAAAACCCAACAACAAGCACATTCCCTCAATTAGTAGAAAAATATTCTAGAAGATTGACCGTCTTGCCTTTTTTTACTTTTTTCTTTTTTACTTCCTGCCACTTTCCTTGATCGTTATTCATCACCACAAGTTGTTTGTTTGGATTCTAATGTTCTGCATTCATCTTATCAGACAAGTCTTTATCTGAATTTGAATTTTTCAGATTCATGACCTCTCTTCACTCCCCCTACTGGCTTTTTCAAGGGATTAATCTGAACTTTATCTGTTGCCCACTCTTTAGAATCATCTTCTTTATCAACATCTTCTTCTCCTTTCTTACTCTCTCCCATTTTTGCACTTTCTGGATTTTGAATCTTCAAAATAGTCTTCAGCCACTACTGCCACATTTGGGATACTCCATTTGCTTGACTTTGACTTCTCCCCCTTTTTCTTCCCTGTTTGATAGCGCCCTTGAGGACAAAAAGCATGGAGGTGACTTGAAGATTTACAAATGCGGCATCTAAAGCAGTATTCTCATAATCTAGAGCTTGAACATGAACTACATTGCCATATTTTAAAATGACTTTGTCCGGAACCCCTTTACTCAAATCAATCTCTACACAAATTCTAACAAAAGTGCACAAACCTGCAACAACTCTCTCAACCTATTTCCTTATAAGCATGCCAAAAATGCAAAGGTAGATTAGGTAGACGAACCCACACTGGCATCTTTGTAACTAAGAGTGTTTGGGTCAAATTTTGGAAACTAGGGAGTGATAAACAATCCCGCATTGCCCCAAAACTAAGGACTTTCTGTTAAACGTTTATGATAATCCTTTTGATTTCAAAAATGCACAATAAGAAAACCTTTAGAACACAGAGAAATCTCGCATTGGTTTGACCATGTCTCATAAACCCATTGATATAAAACATTCAAAGAAGGCCACAAGCCATTAAATCTACAAATTACTGCATCCTCTTTGAAAGAATGAAAATAATCATCAACTTCCCCCATGAAACTTCCACCGTAGGTACCTCCTTCGCTTGTTCTACAATATAGGCTTGAGAAGGAATATACTTCACTGAATTAGACTTGGAGGCAACATTGCCGACCACTTCTTTAAAAGTTGTAGGTTTGGGGAGAGGCGTAGGTTTGAGGGGAGTCCCCTATTTCATCCCTTCCACACCTCTCAATCTTGAAGCCATAGAGATGATCGAATCTTTGCCTATACCATAGTAGCAATAAAAAAATCTTGCAATTCTTTGCCTTGATGCACCAAACATTGAGACTCCGCTGGGACACCTAAGAGAGCCTCTAATCTCTGATTTAAATCCAACACATAATCTGTACCTAACATCCAAATGCATTTTGATTTTCCTGACAAGGATCACACCAAGATTTGAAACCCTGTTTTATCCACTAGTGGTTTCTTTTGTTCAATCATTTTGTCTAACTCAATTCTTCTTTTGATCCTTACCCCATCGCTGGATTAGGGTGTCGGTATCCTCATGGTTTACTGCAAGAAAAAACATTTTGGAAGATCCATCTAGCTTTGCTATTTTAGATCTAACCTAGGGTTCTGCCACAATCAATGTTGGATGTCCTGCAACGCTTTTGTCTACAGGGTTATTTCCTTCCCCTGTTTTTGTTGGCAGATCTGGGTCTCTGCTGCCACTTTGACACCATATTTCCATAAAAAATGCATGGCCTTCCAATTTGTTTGTAGCTCCTCCATTCAAAAATGTCGTCGCCAATCCTTCATCGACCGATCCATCACCGACTGCAATAGCTGTCGTCGATCCATCGATGCCTGCAATAGCCCTAGCGTTGGAGGAAACCCTAGTGCTCTCCATTCGCTTGATCCTTTTTCGCTACATCTTTGTCTTTAATTCCATGAAGAAATTCTGATTTTGTTGCTTTTATTGTAGCCTTGATTGCATGTAAATCCACAATAGTGACAATTTCTTTCAAGTGTTCCCTCTCATTATCTATCATTTGCGGCTCCTTTCGCTACCCATGAGCTTGATGTAAAACCTCATCTTAGTGCCCTACGATATCTGGTTTTTGGTACTCAGAAAAAACAACACTTGGCTGCCCCAAAACCTCTTTCACTTTTGAATTTGTGCCCTCTTTTGGTGATGGATCCCTTGGGCAATCTGCTAGAGGCTCTTCCTTCTTTGCTCTTCTATTTTTATTTCTTATGTACACCTCTAAAAATCCTTCGAAGGTGTTAAAGATTGCCTTCATATCAACCTTCCTCTCATATTCATCAAAGGCTATAAGTTTGTCCTCACCTTCTTTCTTTTGTTCCTCCAACTGTGCCCTTTGCATATGATCATTCCTATGTCTTTTTTTGAATGATGCTAGGGCTGCATCGCTGATAGTAAATTGTTACACAAGCTGATACTTAATGTCTTGTCTCTTTATTCTATCCATATCTCTTTTTTGCACACACATCAACAACTCCTAGATAGGATCCATTATATACAATTCCAAACCCTACAGCTAGCCAAGATTTTGGCTTTGATACCATTGAAATGTCCCTTGTGGGGAATATTTTTGGATCAAAGGGTTTACCAACAAACCCCACTCAAAATAAGCCAAAATTTTGAATATGAAGTCCAAGCCAATCAATCACCAAATTTTGATTTTTCTTTGCAATTTTGATTAGCAAGCTTTCACCAATTTATAAATAAATTATTCAAACCCTAGCTATTGCAAATAATTTCAGAACTCTAGAAATGCTCCAAATTGGCATAAAAATAATTATTCAAAGCTCCACAAAATTATAGAAAAATATCCAAAAATATTGCCAATGATAACCAGTAAAAACCTGATTTTTTCAAATGTTTTTAGGCTGGAAAATATTACAAAAAAACTAAAAATTAGCGTGGCTGTTCCACACTCTTGCAAAGGCCCAAAAAGGCCTCAAAAGCCCATCGCCCACCTTAGAAAAGGGGGTCGCTGCATCTGCAAGTAGTTTGCTGCCCTTATGGAGGTATGTTGCCTTGAAAACAGCCCACAAACAATCGCCAAGCCTCCAAACCCTAGTTGCCCAACTTGTAGATGAAAATATGGTGTTGAAGAGACCCTTTTTCTTCCAATGATGCTTAATACAACCTCTTTGTGAAGTTGCCCTAAGCCTGAAATCAAGGGTTTCTATCCTTGTTCCAAACAACTTTGACAGGGTTTTGTCCTCAAGGCAAAGTCCAACATTTTCGTGCTTAAGACTTGAAGAAATCAATCATAAAAAATAGTATGAACCTCTCTACAAGATCCCCCTTTACCTTTATAGCCTTTCCCCAAAGAGGTGTGTCTAAAAGGGAGGGAAAGCAATTCAAATATTAAAATAACCTTTTCATATAAGCTTTTACTTAATCACTTGAGTGCCCATGACCCTCAAATGTCCCCTTTTTAAGTGAACATCTAGAATTATAAGACACCTTTTTCAAAATATAAAAAAAGCACTCGTTATAATCCACTTAAGTGGTTTGGGTGCCCATGACCATTAAAAGACTACAACTTAAATGAAAATTAGTATAATAAAGTACGTTTACGATTACTTTTAGAAACCCCAAGTGTTTCTCTTTTTCCTTCTTCTTCCCTTAGCCCTTGGGAAACAAAACAAGGCTAAGGATCTTTATTTGCTCCATGATCAAAAGGGGGACATGATAGAGCCTCTGTGGGGGGCAAGGCGGGGGGCGTGTAGATGAGAATGGGGAATGGCTTAGGGAAAGGGGAAAAGCTAAAGAGAGAGCTAGATGGATGAGCTTTCAAGCCCCCCACAAAGTTTTGAAGGGTGATGTAATGCTGTAGGAAATCCGTAGGTAGTATTCTTGGAGGAGAGCTAACACGAGAGGAATTGAGAGTGGGAGTGGGGGCAAGAGGATAAAAACCATGAGGAGCAGATGTTCCAAAGCTGATCGTCAAACCGGAGTCATCCTTTACCACATGATGAAGAATCTAGGCACACAAACCATCATCCAATAGAAGAGTGGAGAGACCCTTGTTGATCTTCAAAACAATGGTGCTCTTGGAGTGTCATGCCCTAGCTTCCAGTCTAGGAGGTCCAAGAATTGTCATCAGAGTCAATGTTGAAGCAAAATTTGAGTCTTCAAATGGTGACGAAGCCATTGGTTGACTCCCATAGTGGTGCAGCGACTCCCATGGCTGCTAGGGCCACTGCCACAACCTTTACTTTTTAGTGCCATGATTGCAAAACAAACAAGTGAAAGATGAAGCTTGCGGTGACAAAGAGAAGGCAAACGGTAGGGAAAATTTCAAACAGAAAGGAGACACAAGGCAGCATTGCGGCATATGTAGAAGAGTGGCACGTGTAGCCAAGTCACCCACAATTAATCATTATTGCAAAGCCCAATTGCATTATTAATAATTGCCTTTAGGCCAACCCAATTCTTGACTTGATTGGATTCGATTAGGCTAATGGGCTCTTGGGTAACCCCAAGTTGTTCGCAATGTTATCATTAGAATTGATCATCCTTTGTGACATTTGTTTTCATGTTGATACTTACTATTTAGATGGTTTAATTGCAAAGGAGTTTTTTCAAGACTGTTTTGTACATCACATAACATCACATTTATTTGAGTGTATTGAATATGAATCCATATTACTTTTAGATTGAAGACTCTTTGGGTTTGCTTAAGAAGTGTACTAAAACATGAATTTTTCTCAAGGTTCCATGGATAGTTTTGGAATGCAGGACATACACATGCGTAATTTGTTTTTTCCATTTCTCTATGAACAGTTTTCAATTATTATTGTAAATTGATCACTGGTGATGTTCATAACTGTTGATATTTCATTTTCAGGGTCAAAAGTGTTTTTTCTAATGTGAACTATGGTAGCACAATTCACAAATGATTGCTTGTGTTTTTCTTTGAAATGATGTTTTTGAGCTCCATATTTTATGTGGGCCATTCAGTTTTTATGGCAATCTTATTAGCAACTCTTATAACTTGAAGAACACTTCACTTTTTGCTGTCCACCATGTGCAGGGAAGACCAGCTAAAAACATATGTTGCTCTCAGCTCTCTACTTGAGTCTTAACTTAAGATTCAAGACAATATAAAAGACATTATGTTGGGGCTGTATTGAGATTGCATTTTGAAATTTATTTTTATTGATTCTTTTGCCCACAATATAGTTAATTAACTATTGAGTATGTTTTGATTTTGTAGATACTTTTGATTGATTTGATCTTACACAAGCTTAAGGCGTATCGACATTTGTTCTACAATATGCCGCATCTGAATAAATTTGGCTTGCAGGTATGGCCCAAACATACGATTTATGTTCTACATTTTATAAGATGAATTGATATATGCAAATTACATTTAAACTAAATTGCTATTCAATACCCAATGAAAAGTAAAGAAAAAAATAGTGGGAACATTTCCATCCCGAAAGAATATAAACCCTCAATGAGATTTCATTGGAAGCCATTCATCATACAGTAATAAAGAATAGTTCCTAGCAAATATTATTGCATTGACTCCTAAAATGCTATGTTGTGGACTGTACAGACTAAAACATTACTCCTCAAACATTACATACTAAAACATTACAGACTAAAACTCATAATGCACTTCAATACTTAGAAAGAACAAATTGATTTCCCATATCACACAGAGGCGCAAGGAAAAAGCATATTAATCTTTCTAAAACTCTTAGACTCTTCTAGCTATTCTTGTGCCCTCTACGCTTCCGAAACCCTCCATATAGGAAAAATAGATGGGGTCCTGTCAGTCATTCACTGACGGTGTCTGCCACTATCTCTCCTACACAGATAGGAGAATCTAAAATTGTTGTCTGATGAAGACATATAGGCTGATCCTTCTAATAATGGTCCTGCTTCTGTCAAGAGGTCATCATGATTGATGGGATGAAAAAGACATCTTTTTCGAAAGACTTGTTGGATATTCCCAAAATTTTGTCCGTGGAGGAGGTTGATGTGATATGTCGATTCCCACTCTAGCCATCGACGAATAATTGTATGGACCACCGTTTCATCATCAAAGCTTTGTAATGTATGAATTTTTGGTGGACCAATATTCTTTATGAAAGTGGCAACAACATCATTGCACAGTAGATTTGGTTTTATTGTCTATGTCCATCCTGGCCTTTGGATGAGTGGTGTACTGTTGGATATGGAGATCATTGTGTAGTAGACAAATGACTATTGCCCCTTGTCTTATGCTGAGTGGTGATATGATGTAATCTGGATAATTGCAAGTTTGTGGATGTTGCATAGGAGAACCGAGTATACCTTTGATTCAATCCTTCTGTAAAACTTTCCCTTTGGACAACCAGTGGTAGGTCATCAAACTTTCTATTTTTTGATATGGGTCATTTTGAAACCTGGTTCCAGTGGTTGGTTCATCATAGTGGTTGTAGGGTGTCGGCTGATCCAATATGCTACCACATTCTTTTCTCCTTTTATGTGTTTTGCAATATAATTAAATCTATTAAAGTGTTCTTGCCACCTGCAATACTTACCTCGACCATCCTTTCTTCCATGATCTTCTTCTTTGAAGGTTAAAAATCTGGTACAGTCTGTTCTAATTCTAAGAGACTTAAGGTGCATTAATCTAAGAGCAAATTTCTCTAGACCGTAGTGTCCCTTTTGGACAAAATTAAATAAAATTGGAATTGACTGCAAACCCGTCAAATAAAATGCAATTTCTGTTTTTAAATCAAATCCTAACCACAAAAAATCTCAGAATTTCTGAAAATGACTATTTAGATAATAAATAATTTTATTCCACAAAAACCCTTGTAGAAATATTTAGAAACTCAGCCACTCAAAATAACAATTCAGATCTGATTGTTGCATGAAAATATAGGTCTGCAAAATAATAAATAAATACCAGCTGAATGTTTAATTGAAAACATATCAAAATCTTCAACAAACTGCCCCAAAAACTGCAGATTTCATCTCTCAAGTGGGTCTTTACCTTAGGGAAAGCCCTCCAAAGAGTTCATTGACCTAACAAGGCCCTGCAAAGAGGTATGCCTCCCTCAAAAGGGTCTCCAACAGCTACGCTCCTCTCCCAAAACCCTGCAAACTGCTGCGTTCCACATAGTTGATGCCCTAGAAGCCACAAACTACCAATTTTGCCCAATATGACCCCTGAAATGGAGTCACTCAGCTGAAGGTTGAAGGTTTCTGTCCTCAACTTTAGTTTTCCAAAGAAGGTTTTTGTCTTCACGGAAACAAGTCAAGCAAATTGTGCTCAAACTCAAGATTTCAATAGGTAAAAATGACATCCCTTCAAAATGAACCACCTTCCCCTTTTTAAATCATTTCCTTCTAAAAACCCCTCCTAAAGGGGTGCGTTCCAGTTAGAGGGAATATTTGAATATTTTAAAAAGCACATGTCTTATAATTTCACTTAAAGGTTAAACTAGCCCATGATCAAAAACCCCCATTTTCAAGTCAAAATTAGAAAAGATTTACCAAAAAGTACTTTTTTACAACTTGAAAATGAGAACTAAAGTTTCCCCTTTGATTTTTTCTTTGTTTAGCCTATGGGAAACAACAAGGAAATAGGCTAAGGGTCTTCAACCACTCACATTTGAGAAGGGGACATGATAGTTCTCCCCTCTCGAAATTGCTTGTCCTCAAACAATTGCAAATTTGGATGCTACAAAATGGATGCCCCTTCCCAAGTAACATTCTTAAGAGGCAAATCCTTCCAACGAACCAAGTATTCCATGGTGCTTTAGTTCTTAAGCTTCCTTTCCTGAACCTCTATGATAGAATCCGGAACCAAAATCAACTTGCCTTCATTATCAAGTGACAACAAATCAATGGAAGGAGTGATGTGCTGTCCAAATGCCTTTTTGAGACATGAAACATGAAATACATTGTGAATTCGGCTACTTTCAGGTAGGTCTAGCTCATAAACAACTTCTTCAACCCTCTTTAGAACTTTGTAGGGACCATAAAAACGGTGTTTAAGCTTTTCCGCTCCACTTTGCTTTATGGAAGTTTGTCTATATGGCTACAATCTCAAAAATACCATGTCACCTACCTCAAAAATTCTCTATCCAATGCTGGCTTGCATACAATTTCTGCTGGTTTTGAGGATGCTGAAGATTCCTTTTGAGTTGCTCCAAAATTTCAAGGCTTTGCTGTACCAAATCTGTAGCCCCAGGCACTCTATTATCGATTAAAATTTGGGCTACAAACGAGAATGCATCATACCCATACAAGGCTTTGAAGGGTGACATACCAATTGACATGTGGTATGATGTATTGTAGCAATACTCGGCCATGTACAACCAATTATTCTATGTTGATTGTTGCCTTGAAACGTAGTTTCAAAGGTATCCTTCCACCCATTTGTTCGCTATTTCAGTCTATCCATCGGTTTGTGGGTGGTAGCTAGTATTTGGAGACAACTCCGTGCCCACCAAACAGAAGAGTTCTTGTTAAAAAAAGCTCATGAATCTGTTGTCCCCGTCACTTACAATGTTCCTAGGCAATGCATGAAGTTTAAATACTCATTTGAAAAAGATATCAACCTCAATGGGAGCATTATTGTAATGTTCTTTTTTTCGGGTTCTCTTGCTTTGCTGTTGACGCTGACTTTCTAAGTTTGTGTCAGCATGTTCAGAGGGGTAAATTGATGTTACCAGTGAGCTCAAGAGATTTAGAGGAGTCATATGATGTTTTCAACTGTTATTTCTAGCTTCCGGTTTGGGCTCCAAGATTCTTGGAGGGAGTGTTTATTTTTAGTATGTTGTCCCCCAAAAATATCGCTCATTTTTGGGACAACATTTGAACTATTTTGGTCGTATAGACCAAAATCCTCTCTTCCCAATTCAAAAATTGTTCTGAGCATTTGGGTTTTTCATTTTTCAAAGCTTTCTCAAAAATCTACGAACTCTGCAGGCCAAGTTCTACGGGCTTCGCAGGTTGATTTCTACGGACTCTACAGGAAAGAAGCAAGCTCTCAAAAAAACAAGTTTCCAATACTTAGTCATTTTCAAGATTGGTTCAACGCCAAGGTTCAACCAAAGCGTCCATCGACAAGCTTCTACGCAAGAATCGAACCATTGAACCATTTTGGTTCAACGGTTCAATGGGTTCAAAGGTTCAACGTCATCAGCAGGAGTTAAGCGCATTTGTCAAGGTTCAAAGTTCAACCGCTTCAAGGTTCAACGGCTTCAAAACACTTATCAAAGAGAAGAAGGCTTGAACCATTGAACCGTTGAACCATTGAACCACTTTGGTTCAAAGGTTCAACGGGTTCATTGGTTCAATAGGTTCAACGACCAAACGGTTCAATGTGTTTGGTTCAAAAAGATCAAACAGCTTAGAAAGAACAAGTGACGGACAAAGGATGAACCAATGAACCGATTGAACCTTGAACCGAAAGAGTTCAAAGTTCAATGGTTTATGGGTTCAAAGGTTCAAAGGTGGCCTTATTCAATGAAAGAAGCAGCAAACAGGTGGTTCAACGAATGGTTCAACCGATGAGCGGGAAAGCGATTGAACCAATAAAGCGATTGAACTAATAAAACAACTCACCGAAAAGATAAGAATAATTCTTTCGGATTTGTTCAAAGGTCGACAGGGAACATTTCCTTCGGACTTTTTGTCCGAAGGAAATTATTAAGTAAAAGAGCCGTTAGAATTCTTTATAAAGTGTTTTTCGCGGGAAAATGACAGGCAAAAATCATTCGGACATTTTGTCCGAAGGAATTCACCTGAGAAGAGAGCCCGAGGAATTCACCTGAGAAGAGAGCCTGAAGAAAGTGAAGAAAAAGCCCAATTGAAGAGAAAAGCCTGCGGAAAAACGCCCGATGGAAAAAGACAAAGTGCAGCGGAAGCCGCCATGTGTCCATTATAAAACAGAGCGGAAGCCGCCACGTGTCATCTTCCGTAGGACTCTCAAAAGGTTTCTAAAGCTTCTATAAGTTAAGCGGAATACGTCACGTGTCCTGTTATGACTCAGCGGAACGTGACAAGTGTTTGCATCTGCGTTCCTCTTTTGAAGTTGCTCGGGCAAGATGTGTCATGGATCCCATTTTCCGTAAGTTTCTAATGAGTCTCATAACAACGGAACTTGCCACTTGTCAAAGACGCAAAAAGGACCCCCCAAAGACTTAGACAAGAAGGGCTAGAAAGGACAAAGAAGCAACATGGATGATTCCAAAGGCAAGTTCAATTAAAGCGATGGTTCAACCAGAGAGGAAAGAAGCGCTTAAGGAGTGAAGAGAGGAGCGAGACCAAAGGACCAGAAATATCTTCAAAAGAGATATTTCTAGTAGGTGAAACAGTGGATCAAGTAGACTTCTGAGCGCACCAAATCAAGGACGCAACTCTGTTTTTCTTTCATGAAGTAATGGTGAATTGGACAACTGCGTAGACATCAGTAAAAAAACCAGACAGTCCATACTAAGAAGAGACATATTAGAGGAATGGACACGCCATAGTTATGGTAATGCACTGTTCCTAGCATGGCCCCTCCAGATAGAACTAAAGGCGCATTGAAGGCATTCAATTCAGCATGGGCCTTTTTCATGAAAACAAGCGCCCAAGTCTTCCTTGGAGCGCTATATATTGTAATCTCTCATTTGTTACAAAGGAGATATTTTTGACCACTTAAGCAAACTGTCGAAATTGAAAGGCGAATACTGAGACTTTGAGCTCAGATTGTAGTTCATAGTATTTTATCTGAATGAGAAAGCAAGTGATTCGCAGACTTTGTGCTGTATAGCTTGTATCATTTTAAGAGATTGTTCTTATGTCTGTCTTTTGAATGTGTTCTTGTTTATTTAATTTAACAAGCAGAGCTAGTGGAAGTGATAATGAAGGTGTCCTGAAACCAGTTACTTTCAGACTTTGTGCTGACATAATTGTTTTCAGCGTGTGTTTTTATTTTCTGATTCTGTGTAAAGGACTTTGGGACGACTTTGTGCCCCCATTGTTCTTCGTATCTCACTCTTAGGCAGTCAAGGTGGATACTTTGTGCTACATCTTAGATTGCTGGTTACTCTGTACTCTGTTACTAGTCGCTTGTTACCAGAAAGATTCCTGTTGCCTGCAAGAACAAGCATTTCTGAAAGAAGAGAAGTGCCTTCTATTGCTTCACCAAGATTTCTACTATCCAGGAAGGAATCTGGCTCTTGGTTGAATGTTACTTCTGAAAGAAGAGAAGCACCTTCACTAATCACTCAGGATTTCTCCTTTGAGCTGTGAGCAACATCTATGAAAAAAGAGAGATGGATGGTTTGTTCTACCCCTGTGTGTTACTTTTTGCTTATTTATATAGTATATAGCCTCCGTATATTTAATAGGAAACCTCCCCTTGATGAGAGGAGAGATTTGCCCTCTGTTGATGTAGTAAAACTGCACACCTGGACGACCAATCTCCCTACGCTGTGGTGATAGGAACTATTTTGCTCACCAGTTAGCTGGTCGACAAAATATTCACCCAACAGTTTTTAGCGACTCCGCTAGGAAAGGACAAGCAATTTGAAGCCTCAAGCTTCAAATTGAAGTAAGACCAGTCCTTTTTCATTTTTGTTTCACAATCTGCCACGTTATACCAGAAGCCAAAAATCTTAAGGTGTTGTTGACCCTGCTTTTGAGTTGGTGCAGCAGAGTAATTTTGATTTATTTCCTCAACAGCCTCACCTTCAACGAACTAGGAGTTTTCCTTCTAGCCCTACCAGGTCACCAACACAAAGCAAAGCTTCTTTTTCTGCTGCTAGCAGAGCTTTGCCTATCCATTCTCCACCCAGATTTGTGATCCCACTTTTACATAATCAAATCATGGCTCAAGGCCCTTGGGGTAACTCATTTGGCCCACTCAATTTGACTCCACCCCTGCATGAACTTCCACGTAGCTCAAGAAAGAATTTCTCCAAGTTCTTTGGGGATGGGAAAGTTCACCCTGATGAACATATTGCGGCCTTCAGCATAGCCTGTAGCGTAATAAGAGTGGAATTTGAAGACATAGCAGTCAGGCTATTCGTGGAGACATTACAAGGTGCTGCTGCAGACTGGTTCTACCATCTGCAAGCTAGATCAGTGACTGACTGGGACACACTCAAAGATAAATTTGAAGCCAGGTTCAAGTCCCCAGAAGATGCGCATGCCTTGCTGGCCTAGCTCACACAGATGAAGAAAGAGCCCCATGAACCTATGAGGGACTTCATTCCCAGTTTTCATGGTCGCCCAGTCGACACCTCAGAATCTCAAGTGTTTTTTCATCAACTCATAGCTGCGTGAAGTGAGTTTTTTGCTGAGACGGGCTAGCCACATAGAACTTGCTACTGCTCAGGACTTGGCTATTGAGGTTGAAGATGACCTTATCTTGGCAGGAAAGATAAGAAGAGATCCTAACAGAGATAAACCCTCTTCATCTTCTGAATACTCACCCACAACCACCATTGATCAAATGGTACAAAAGCTGGCAAATGAATTAGTAGCCTTGAAAAGGCAAATGGCACAAGGTATGTTTTCTGCTCTTTCATACAGAGATGTACCAAGGAGGACATTTTCCAATCAGCTATATCAAGGCAACGCTGCCAGAAGTCATGGGCAACCAAATCGTCTTTCTCCTCCACAGAGGAACCTTGCCCTTGAAGCACCTCCAACCAACTCAGCAGTTGGATATCTGGAAAAGAACATGCTTTCTCTTTCCAACCTGAGTTTGAGCACGAAAATGACACTGATCTCTTCATGGAGGATCAAGAAGAATCAGTTGGCGACTCCCACATTGGTTTCCTGAATTTCAAGTGAAAATGAAGCAGTCGAAGGATTATACGCAGTATTCACTCAGTCCAAGAATCAGTCAGCCCAGCAGGCCGACAAAGAAAAAACAGAGGAGCGACCCCAACCAACAATTTCAATTGCTAAGCAGAGAACCCCTCTTCCTTTTCGGTCAAAGGACCCAGTGATTGTCAAAAAGGTAAGTATATCGAACATTTCTGTACCTTCTACTTCAAATTCGCAAACCAGTCCTCCCCCTCCCAAATACCAAAAGGATGAACTCCCATCCCCTCTTCCAAGTCCATTTCAGTCATTTGATATAATTGATCATGTCAAAAAATCCAAAATTCAAATGATTGAATTTGAATTCCTGCAAGCCAATCCTGAGCAGTTAAACATTGGTGGAGAACTAAGTGTGGGCTTGTCTGAGGCAAAAATTGTGGTCACCCAAATGTCCGCCCCTGCAACTCAAATTTTGTTTGAGCCTTCAGGTAGGGGTAATTACTTCTTGACCACAGAGGATGCTCATGTTTTAGCGGATGAAAGTCCCGTAGTTGACAATCCAGGACTTGATCCAAACAAGGCATCAGAAGAATTGGTAGGGCGCAGTACAAATGAAGAAGGATCTTCCATCTCCAATGAAGAGAAATCTGATAGAAGATCAGCTTCTGATGATGCTTGGATCCTGGAATCCGATGGCAGCGATTCATCCACTAATGCTGGAGCCGGGATGGTGTTGATATCTCCTCAAGGGGATATTCTTCTTTCTTCACACGAGTTGTAGTTCAGCAACACCAACAACATTGTCGAGTACGAATCTCTGTTACTCGAATTGAAGGCTGCTCATGATGAAGATGTCAAACTCCTTCATGCCAAAAGAGATGATGTGCTTATGGTTTGTCAGGAGTTTGATGCTGACAATTAAAACATGTGCTGGACTGAATCAACAGAACAACAAGCTATGGTAGTGGACCATACTGTTGTACTCCAAAGTCAACAAAAGAAACTCTTCGCAGAGAGAGCAAGGAGTTGCGGTTTTCAGAGAGAAGACCACGTCTTGCCATGGAGCAAGAGGAGAGAGCCAAAAGGAGTGCACAAAAAATGTGATTCCTGGTGGAGAGTTCCATTCGCCTGTCACCATTTCTAGGGACAAAATGGTTTCTTGCTTGTTTATCAGGATGGCACACCATTTTCATTGTCTCACAGTGGGCGGCATCTGAAGCACTTCAAATTTTGAGGCATCAGATAAGATCATTTGTACATATGTCTATTTGTATAGTCTTTAGTTCTGTTTTGTGCTTTTCATTTTCGTTTTTGGCGCCTTTCTTTTTTGGGTAGCATGACTCCATAGCCCAATGGCATACTTCAAGGCACCGAAGATTCTAGTTTCTACTCCTCTCAGCTGTTCTAAGTTTTCAACTGAAGGAAGTTCTCCAACTGGAGCTAGTTGTTGTCTCCCAAAAATATTGCTCATTTTTGGGACAACATTTGAACTATTTTGGTCATACAGACCAAAATCCTCTCTTCCCATTTCAAAAATTGTTCTGAGCATTCAGGTTCTTCATTTTTCAAAGCTTTTTCAGAAATTTACGGACTCTGCAAACTTGAATCTACGGACTCTGCAGGCCAAGTTCTACAGGTTTCGCAAGTTGATTTATGCGGACTCTACAGGAAAGAAACAAGCTCTCAAAAGAACAAGTTTCCAGCACTTAATCATTTTCAGGATTGGTTCAACGCCAAGGTTCAACCAAAGCGTCCATCGGCAAGCTTTTAAGCAAGAATCGAACCATTGAACCATTGAACCATTGAACCATTTTGGTTCAAAGGGTTCAATGGGTTCAAAGGTTCAACGTCATCAGCAGGGGTTAAGCGCATTTGTCAAGGTTCAAAGTTCAACCGCTTCAAGGTTCAACGGCTTCAAAACACTTATGAAAGAGAAGAAGGCTTGAACCATTGAATCGTTGAACCATTGAACCACTTTGGTTCAAAGGCTCAACGGGTTCAATGAATGGTTCAACAGGTTCAACGACCAAACGGTTCAACGCGTTTGGTTCAAAAAGATCAAAGAGCTTAGAAAGAACAAGTGACGGACAAAGGATGAACCAACGAACCGATTGAACCTTGAACCGAAAGAGTTCAAAGTTCAATGGTTCATGGGTTCAAAACTTCAAAGGCGGCCTCAGTCAAGGCAAGAAGCAGCAAACAGGTGGTTCAATCGAGGAAGGGGAAAGCGATTGAACCAATAAAGCGACTGACCGAAAAGATAGGAATAATTCTTTCGAATTTGTTCAAAGGTTGACAGGGAACATTTCCTTCGGACTTTTTGTCCGAAGGAAATTATTAAGTAAAAGAGCCGTTAGAATTCTTTCGGAAGTGTTTTCCGTGGGAAAATGACTGAGGCAAAAATCATTTGGACATTTTGTCCGAAGGAATTCACTCGGGAAGAGAGCCCGAAGAAAGTGAAGGAAAAGCCCGACTGAAGAGAAAAGCCTGCGGAAAAACGCCCGATGGAAAAAGACAAAGTGTAGCGGAAGCCGTCATGTGTCCATTATAAAACAGAGCGGAAGCCACCACGTGTCATCTTCCGTAGGACCCTCAAAAGGTTTCTAAAGCTTCTATAAGTTAAGCGGAATACGTCATGTGTCTTGTTATGACTCAGCGGAACGTGACAAGTGTTTGCATTTGCGTTCCCCTTTTGAAGTTGCTCGGGCAAGACGTGTCGTGGATTCCATTTTCCGTAAGTTTCTAATGAGTTTCATAACAACAGAACTTGCCACTTGTCAAAGACGCAGAAAGGACCCCCCAAAGACTTAGACAAGAAGGGCTAGAAAGGACAAAGAAGCAACATGGACGATTCCAAAGGCAAATTCAATTATAGCGATGGTTCAACCAGAGAGGAAAGAAGCGCTTAAGGAGTGAAGAGAGGAGCGAGACCAAAGGACCAGAAATATCTTCAAAAGAGTTATTTCTAGTAGGTGAAACAGTGGATCAAGTAGACTTCTGAGCGCACCAAATCAAGGACGCAACCTTGTTTTTCTTTCATGAAGTAATGGCGAATTGGACAGCTGCGTAGACATCAAGAAAAAAACCAGACAGTCCATACTAAGAAGAGACATATTAGAGGAATGGACACGCCATAGTTATAGTAATGCACTGTTCCCAGCATGGTCCTTCCAGACAGAATTGAAGGCGCATTGGAGGCATTCAATTCAGCATGGGCCTTTTTCATGAAAACAAGCGCCCAAGTCTTTCTTGGAGCGCTATATATTGTAATCTTTTGTTTGCTACAAAGGAGATCTTTTTGACCATAGAAGCAAAACTCTGCCCAAATTGAAAGGCGAACACTGAGACTTTGAGCTCAGATTGTATTTCATATTATTTTATCTGAATGAGAAAGCAAGTGATTCGCGGACTTTGTGCTGTATAGCTTGTATCATTTTAGGAGATTGTTTTTATGTCTGTTCTCTGAATGTGTTCTTGTTTATTTAATTTAACAAGCAGAGCTAGTAGAAGTGATAAGGAAGGTGTCCTGAAACCAATTACTTTCAGACTTTGTGCTGACATAATTGTTTTCAGTGTGTTTTTATTTTCTGTTTCTGTGTAAAAGACTTTGGGACGATTTTGTGCCCCCATTGTTCTTCGTATCTCACTTTTGGGTATTCAAGGTGGAGACTTTGTGCTACATCTTAGATTGCTGGTTACTCTGTACTTTGTTACCAGTCGTTTGTTACCAGAAAGATTCCTGTTGCCTGCAAGAACAAACATTTTTGAAAGAAGAGAAGTGCTTTCTATTGCTTCACCAAGATTTCTACTATCCAGGAAGGAATCTGGCTCTTGGTTGAATGTTACTTCTGAAAGAAGAGAAGCACTTTCACCAATCACCCAGGATATCTCCTTTGAGCTGTGAGCACCATCTCTGAAAAAAGAGAGATGGATGGTTTGTTCTACTCCTGTGTGTTACTTTCTGCTTATTTATACAGTATATAGCCTCTGTATATTTAATAGGGAACCTCCCCTTGTTGAGAGGAGAGATTTGTCCCCTGTTGATGTAGTAAAACTGCACACTTGGACAACCAATCTCCCTATGCTATAGTGATAGAAACTATTTTGCTCACCAGTTAGTTGGTCGACAAAATATTCACCCAACATAGTAAGTCACCCAATCAGGGCCGTTTATCATCTTTCATCATCGGGATCACTCTTGCATAGTCAGTTTTTGGTTTCGATGTATTTCGGCCATTTCCGCTAATTGGGTATAATATTGAGCTATATTTAATTAATTTTACTAAATTGCCATTTTAATTAAAATAATTATTCGGACACCTCAGTGTTATAGCTCGTTGGAAAGAGAACAAAAAGATTTAAATGATGAGACGCTTAAAAGTGACTTTCAGTGTCGAAAATGTTTTAAAAATAAAATAAATCACTTTTTGGAGTTAGAAGGTTTAATAAAGTAATAAAATGATTTTAGAAATGAGTTTTTGGAAAGTTCCCTAAAAAGCTTATAAAAAGAGGAATTGAAAGCTCATTTGGTATGTAGAGTTTATTTTATTTTTTTGATTGAAACCCTTGTGGTTCTGGAGATCGAACTTGGTTTATCTTAGTCTCTGGAGGACGAAAACTCTCGTGGAGAAAATCAACTCTAGTGGTGAAAGACCCTTCCAAGTTGATTGTTGGTAAACTTATTCAGAGTTTACGCATTGTGTATTTGTCATTTGATATTAGAGATTTTCTCTTTGAATTGCAATTTTGTTTTAACGATCTTTTAAGGACAAAAACCCTTAGAAATTAGTGGTTTGAATGAAAATCCACTCTACTTTGTGAGGTGAATCCATTCGGGGTTTATCATTGAGCATATTTGCAGGTTTTATTATAACATATTGGAGCTACAAAGACATCATTTTCTATAAGTTTATGACAATTAGGGTTTGAAGGATAAATTGACATGATTTATACCAAATTGTCAATTTGATATGATGGAGATTGAAGGAGAATGGATTGCAGATCATTTTTGAAGGATTTGGCATTTATGTTACATGATTTTAAGGTGGAATTGATAGGGTTTTGAAGGCAGATCTGAATCATACCATTGTTGGCTGCTAGGATTTTTAAAGCCATTGATATCATTGAAGACAACTTGCAGATCTGGGCACTGTCTTTGGTAGATCGTGGAGTTTTTGAAAGAGTAATGTCACTTTTTCTTATTGCCTAGGGTTTGGATTGTTTGGAGGAGTTAGCGCTACCATTGGAGGGTTTATTGTCAATATTTTTGCAATCAAATTTATCCTAGGGAAAACCCTCCAAGGGGGTTGTTGACCTAACAAGGCTCTACAAGGAGGTACACCACCCTCAAAAGGGTCTCCAACAGCTATGCCCCTCTCCCAAAACCTTGCAAAATATTGTGTGTCACACAATTGATGCCCTAGAAGCCACAAACTGCCAATTCTACCCAATATGACTCCTGAAATGGAATCACCTAGCTGAAGGTTGAAGGTTTTTGTCCTCAACTTCAGTTTCCCAAAGAAGGTTTTCGTTTTCATGGAAACAATTCAAGCAAGTCGTGCCCAAACTCAAGATTTCAATTGTTAAAAATGACATCCCCTCAAAATGAACCTCCTTCCTTTTTTTTTATATCATTTCCCTCTAAAAGCCCTTCCAAAAGGGGTGCGTTCCACTTGGAGGGAATATTTGAATATTTTAAAAAACACATGCCTTATAATTTCACTTAAGGGCTAAACTAGCCTATGATAAAAAATCCCCCATCTCAAGTCAAAATTAGAAAAGATATACCAAAAAGTACCTTTTTACAACTTGGAAAAGAGAACCAAAGTTTTCCTTGTAATTTTTCCTTCCCTTAGCCTATGGGAAACGATAAGGAAATAAGTTAAGGGTCCTCAACCACTCATATTTGAGAAGGGGACATGATAGTCTAGACTCTTTTTAACATCACAGATTTCCTTATCATTGGAAATTCATTTCTTTACATCATCAGGGATTACACTGCTTGCAAATTCACAGACAAATTCTTTTCCTACACTATCTACAAAACATAAAACAACTCCCCAAGCTGTATCACAAGCATCTGCATATACAATGAAATCTTCAGATTTTGGTACAAAGAGAGATGGAAAAAATTCTACGTTCTTTTTGATAGTCTGGATGCCCCGAGTATGCTCATGTGCCCACTTAAATTTCTTCCTTTTCTTTAGCAAATCCTAGAGTGGAGCTTTGTCTTTCCTAGATTCTAGATAAAAACTTTTTATGTAATTTAATATCCTAGGAAAGCTTGGAGTTGTTTATTCATCACCTTAGGAAATTATGCAATTTTCTCCTTGATATGAGATTGGACTTGGAAGTTTTAAATGTTGGACCTTCATACCAAGAAAATTACACTCTATTTGACAAAATTGGAGCTTTGTGCTTTATAATACTACGCCTGCCACTTTAGCCAAATTGAAATATTTTGGAGGTGCACCAAATGTTCTTCAAGGGAAATACTGAAAATGAGAATGTTCAATATATACACACAAAAAATTCTTATGTTTGGGAAAAAACTAGAATCAATGTTGCTGAAAGTATTAAACATAATATTTCTTTGCTTCCTATTTTTACTCCAGAATGGGAACATATTTGTAAACAGCTATCTATGTAAACCAAACATTCTACTATGCCAGCCTTTCGGAAAAAAAAGTTATTGATGAGGGATGGTCAATGGATTGCCCCTTCTATTGGGTATGGGAAATTGAATACTGATGGAGCTTCCAGGGGGAATCCGGGTCTTGCAGCTATGGGAGGAATTGGTAGAACCTTTGATGGCTCCATGGTGTTGTTCTTCGCATAAAATTTGGGAACTACAACTAATAACCTAGTGGAGATCAAGGCTGTGCACAAAGGCATGCAAGAGGCTTTGAAAAATGGGTGGCAAAATGTTCAAATTGAATCGGATTCTCAAGTGATTGTTAGACTATTATCTAACTAAGAAGAAGGTCAAAGGCCAAATTGGAGTATGGCAAGAGAGGTTTGGAAAATAAGAAGATTGCAAGAACAATTTCAAGAGGTGTATTTTAGCCATATTCCTCGTGAATGAAATAAAGTAGCTGATAGGCTAGCTAATTGGGCCCTTGACAACCATAATCTTCTATGCAATGGTCTGCCACCCATATGGTGGTCTAACAAGATTCATGAAGACATAAGAAATATTTTAAATTCTGATTTTGTACAATGAGTACTTCTATTGATCTTTTCTTGTATATTGCTCAAGCTTGGTCAAATAATTTTCAAGCTTGGCATAGCAGAATTTGTAAATTTGTTTTATATCTAATATAATAATGGTTTGGTTTTAAAATATATATATACAAAAAAAAATAATCAGATGTACCTTTGAAAATTTCATCCATATGAGCCTGGTAATATGTTGGAGCATTCATGAGGCCAAACGACATCACGTTCCATTAATAATAGCTGAATGGACAACTAAAAACAGTTTTAGGCTTATCTGATTCTTTGACCCTAATATGATAGAAATCAGATTTACAATCAAACTGAGAAAAATATTTACATTTTGCTACTTTTTGCAGCAAATATGTCTTATTAGGAATTGGGTACAAGAAAGATTTCGTAATGACATTAAGAGGTTTGTAGTTGATTACAGGTCGTTTTTCCCTTTTTTTTTGTTCTGAGTGCTTATTCACCATGAAGGCACAACAACAAAATGAAGTAGAGGGTTCCATAATCTTGGCTTCTACTAATTCTTTGATGGCCTTTTCCGTATCGCCATCATCACTAGCAGGGGTAGGATTTTTTTTTTCTTATTTTCATTTGTTTTCCTTTTTGCAGATTAATTTCCATTTTTGACATTTTCTTTTGCCAGAATTTTTGAGGATTATCAAAAGAGATTTCCTCTCTGATTTCTTGTCCTAACTTTTCTATTTTCTTAGGACAATATTTTTTGGATGTTGGACCATGGATTTAGGGAACTGTTTTGTAGCATATTTCAGTCTAGGGGCTTTGATTCTTTCCTTTCCAATACTAAAAAGCACATTCTTCGGAGTACTACCATATGGAGAATGTTTATCCATGAAAGCTTGTCCTAGCAGAACATGAACATGCATGTCATTATGCATAAAGAAATCACAGTAGAACTGTTTACCTTGGATAAGCATAGGCTCCTGATGCTTATATCTTTTGCAGATAAATATGTTTCACTACACATCTACGGACTTTTATGCTTGCTTATTGTCAAGTTATTCCCAATTTGAGATACTGAGACCTTTTGGAAATGACAAAGAAGCGCCTGTGTCTAAATGTGCATTCAATGGTTTTTCATTTATTTCAACTGTGATGAAGTGTGCATACCTGCCATGAGTTAGCTGTGTGATATATACTGGTTTTGATTCCCCTAGTGCATGAATGGTGATACAAAGCAATCTGTAGTGTGTTCGATCAGGTACAGCTGGTAGTATGACTTCTTCTTGTTCTACTACAAATTCTTCTTCATATGTTTTTTTTTCTCTTCTTCTATCCATCTTCTTTTTGGCTTTATTTTGAATTTGCTTTGTATATCAAACCAGTCCTCTTCACTTTCTTGTTCTTCTCTTCTTCAAATTATTCTTGATCCCATTTTGGATTTTCTTGTGAAGGACAAGTCTTTTGGATATTAGATTTGAAGCTGAACTTGTCTTCAATCCATTCATCCGGTCTGAAGGCTTCACCCATCCTTATCAGAGGTAGGTTTACTGTTTTGACTGTAGGAGGAATCCTTTGAAACACAATTGCATTCCTCTATATGAACTACCTCTTCTGGATGTACCTCTGCTACTGCTTGCTTCATCAGAATTTCTTTAAGACCAAGGTCTTTGCATCATTGTATTTGATTCCTCAAGTTCTTCTGCAAGCTGGTCCAATGCATTGTCTTTTGAGTTCTATTCTTCAATATATTTTTCATCTTCTAAAACTGGCTCATAAATATCTTCTTGCAAATATAAATTTTCTCCTCCTTCAACTGTATCCCACCATGCTACTGCATTGGAGGAATATACAGATTTGATGGCTTTATTTTTGAAAGTACAATTTGGAGCAACGTGTCCTGGTTGATTGTGGATATATCAAATAACTTTTTTGGATGGAGGATGTGGGAAACTCTGGCGGTGAAGGAACAGGTCTTGTGGAGCTGGTGTGCGGTGATGTCGAAAGTTGTGGCGGCGGAAAGTGAGTTTCTTGCATTGGCGTTTGGGTTTATTTGCAAATGGACGACAGCCGATGAAGCAGTTTTTGGGACTCGGTTAGCTTGATGCTTTGGGGATTTTTGAATGGCTTTTGTATTTGATATTAGAGTCATGACCTGCTGGTGTGCAAAGTCAATGACCTCATTATGGACGCATCAGAAAGTTGCATACCTTTGACATTAATATATTCTATAACACGGTCAACAAGATTGTATGGCAAGGCTTCTAAAAAATGCATTTTGATTTCACCAGAGTAATGGGAATGGCCTTCATAAGTAAGTTTGCTGAATTGAACAACAAACAGTTGAAACTGTGATAAGTCACACAGTTTCATCTTTGCTAACCATTAGTTGGCCTCCATTTCACGGTTGCCCTGTGGAGGTGCAAATGCATTAATTAATGTGATAAACAACCACTGCATTAGATCATTGGAATCAAAGAATCTCGCATTATGTTCAGTAGTCATTCCATTCCACCATCTTAGTACAACTCCCCAAAAATATCTTACTGCAAACATTGTGATAGTACGCCCATCCTTATTTGAGATTTGACCAATTGTTTTCATGGCATTGCACCATGAAGGAAATTATTTTAGGGGATTTAAATGGTCATCTATATTAAGATACCATGGCTGGATTGGACGGATGATCTTTGTATTTGGGTTAATGTAGGCATTTCTTTTTGTTTCTTTTCTTTTTGTGCAGCATCTGGTCTAAAAGTTGGGCCAAAATTGAAAGATAGAGGGCCTTTGTTACTAGTTTCTAGCTCTGCTTCCTTTTCTAGCCAATCTAGGCTTTGTTCTAGAGTGGAGAGCTTTCTATCCATGCTATAGGCCGATTTGAAAAATGAATCTACAATCATATGGATTTCATTTATAGACCTTATGAAATATACATCTCTATATACATCATCAAAATTTTGTTGAAAATCATAATTATATCTGGCAATATAATTCGTATGTTTAAACTCCGATGATGGCTCTTTGTCTCTTGGAGTAGTAGGTTGGAAGGTTGAAGAAAAATCAGACTTTTCCTCCTTGTTGATAGCAACCTTTAATAGGGGGGCATCTCTCTCCTTTATAATACACAATATTTTGTTTTGTGTAGAACTCAAGTGTATCTTCCCTGGGTGATGATGACATAGTTACAACATGGAAAACTTCCGGACCCTCATTTATTTTTTCATCTTCTAGTTGAACAACTAATGATCCTCTTTTGGAAGATCTATGAGATGAGGATGACACACCTGGTCTATGTAATTTGGATGAATATTGAATGGAGGATTGGGATAAAGACCAAGGAAGTATACGAATGGATCTTCCTTCAATCTTTTGGATTGGCTTTTCTTTTCGGTGAAGCTTGGGTGCCACATTTTTCAGGCAATCTAATTTTCATTCCTTGAGAATATCTACAGAGTTTATTATTCCCTTTTCTAACCGGACTGACCCCCTAAGCCTTCTAGCAAATGGGAGGCTTTCTAATTTTTTTGAATGGCTCGTATAGGTCACGCTATACAAAACTTGAATATTTACAAATGCATATTGAAAAGAGTCAAACATATTTAGACCATAAATAGATGCAAAAAATCCCCAACAATCCACAGATCCATGCTTTACCTTTGTACAACCTTGGTCTCTAGCACTGACAGTAAGGTTACGACAAAATTCATAACAAATAGGTCCTTCATTTAGTCTTGACAAAAAATACAATTGACAGGCATGTTCAAACTTTGCTTGTCTCCTATCACATATTGTTATATAAAAGACTGGTCTGACATTTTCAGGAATTTGGTGTTTCAAATATATCCTTATTAGACCAAAGTGAACAAACTTTTCATCTTCATGACTTTGGATGTAATCTATTTCTGATTGAGGAAATAGTGGGAGCAAATTTGTCTGATAAGATTTTCCTGGCTTATATTCTAGTGCTAATTCTATTGACTTGACTCTGGGACGTACAAAATTCTTTTATGTAGGTTTATATAGAATTTTGTCTAAAGCACTTTGACCGTCTCAATTCTTCTTTTTAGTAGATTTTCTTTGGTGCTATTACGGGACTGTAATTAACAATGGTAACCATAATAAAATCAATTGTAGAGTAGATTTATGGAACTAGATTTAAAATTTCGCCTTTCTCGAAGATAGTTGGATCAACATCTTGTTGAGGTATCTCAAAATATCCTTCAGCTTTAGATTCATTCAGAATTTCATACCTTGGATTACTTGTAGTTGCTTTAAAAAACTCAGCCGTTGATAATTCTTGTTCGTTAGAAAGGATCCTAGTATGCGAGAAACCCTATGACTTCCATGAGAGTGGAAACAAATTCCCTAACAACAATAAAAGAAACTTTGGGATAAACTCAACACTCAAATGGAATGCAGGGGTTATCACAACAATAGGAATAATTTCTGTATTACTAGAGATTTTTTTTTACAGCAGAGCAAAATGCTCAAAACTGGCTCTGATACCATTTACAGACTAAAACATTACTCCTCAAACATTACATACTAAAACGTTACAGACTAAAACTCATAATATACATTTAGAGACTAAAACTGATAATACACTTTAATACTTAGAAAGAACTTTCTGATTTCCCAGATCACACGAAGGCACAAGGAAAGAGCATATTATTCTTTCTAAAATTCTTATACTCTTCTAGATATTCTTGTGCCCCTCTATGCTGCTTATGACAGGAAAAATAGATGGGGTCTTGTCAGTCATTCGCTGACGGTGTCTGCCATTATCTTTCCTTTACAGATAGGTAATCAAAAAGTTTTTTCTAAGTATTGAAGTGTATCATGAGTTTTAATCTGTAATGTTTTAGTATTAATGTTTGAGGAGTAATATTTTAGTCTGTGAACGGTATTAGAGCCAATTTTGAGCCTTTTACTCTGCTGTAATTTTTTCTTCTTCTAGTAATACATAAATTATTTCTATTGCTCTGATAAATCCGGCATCCCATTTGAGTGTTAGAGTTTATCCTAAAATTTCTTTTATTTTTGTCAGGGAATTTGTTTCCACTCTCAAGGAAGTCATAGGGTTTCTCGCATACCCGGATCTTTTTTGACGAACGAGAATTATCAATGGCCGAGTTTTTGAAGATGACAAGAAGTAATCTAGGGTATGAAATTCTGAATGAAACTGAAGTAGAAGGATATTTTTAGATACCTCAACAAGATGCTGATCCAACTATCTTTGAGGACTTGGCAAGAACTCAGCAAGCTGTTTTTGAATTGGATTTGGACTCAATGAAAAATATCGACCAAAACTAGGCAAAACTTGGTAAATTTAAAAAATCATAAAAATAATGATTTGCAGGGGAAAATAATAATTATATGCATTTCATATCAACTCAACTTCAAATACGTCCAATATTAATCAATTACATTTACCATACACATGTATACACCCAAGAAGTAAGTAAATAATTTGATATTGAATGTAGAACTTGAAACTCAAAAGCTGATATGAAGGAAGAGTTGCGTTAATAATCATAAAATTATTTGCTTGTACAAAAAAATGGACTTAGAAATTCATGGTGATGGCATCAACAAAATACATAATATAGAAGACGAAACTAAGGTTGAGAGGAGCTTACATCACTCATTCCAACACTAGGTGCATGGTGTCGGAACCTACGATGCTTTGTGTATGCCAAACAAACAGTTTTAGCCATTCTACCTGCAGTAGAGGTAGCAACAGGATTATCATCCACAACTTGATTAACTCTAGTTGTATGGGCTCACTCCTCCCCGAGTGCTACACACTTTGCCTCATGATCAACCTAATTGGCTCATGCATGGTCCTCTTTTGTAAACATAGGATTGTCATTCTTGGTGATCCACTCTGATTGTGGATCATACTCCTTGAGCTTGATGGGGGATACTTCTTCATCATCCCTATAATCTTCTTGTGGTGGAGGCTTAGGTTGTAATACACCAATATAAGGTCATTTAACCTTAGCACTGATAACCCATTGCGCCTTTTGGAGCGTATGTGCTTGAACACCCTCCAATTGTGATTTTGGAATGTATGCGCTTGAACACACTCCAATTGTGACTTTGTAGTGTATGTGCTCAAAGTCAAACACACTCCAATTGTGTTCACAACCTAAAGCATTACGTGTTTGACTCAACACTTGAATAGCAATCCTTTGAAGATTTGGCACCTTAATGCCGAAATGTTTCCACCATGTGTCTGTAATGACAAATATTAAAATGTTTTAGACTTCAATTTAAATTCAAAAATACAAAAAAATTACTATTCAATAAAAATGGAAAATATTAAATTCAAAGTTTCAAAGTATGGAAATTTAAATTTTTAACAAATTATACATGGCCTAGATTTTGTCCTAACATCTTGAAAATATCTCAATAAAAAGAGATCTCCTAGTGCTTGTTTGTAGATCTCAATCTTAGAGATAATCTTTGTCTGATTTGTTGATTTGGATCTATGGTCTCTATGATTATGTAGGGGCAGCCAATAACCTCTTGTCAACTTTCAAACTCTCAAGGAACTAGAAAGCTAGGTTCAGATTGTACTTACAAGAATGAAGTGGCCTATGGAGCCGTTTTATCCACCGTTGGTCAACGATATCCCAAATGGGGTTACACTTGGTCTCCACCTTGACATAAAAATTTCTTATGTACTCCTTGGCTTAGTCCGTGCCCTCATATATATAACATATAGCTCATTGTTGGCTTCTCTCCATTGA
Organism: Torreya grandis; assembly: GCA_037957365.1. NCBI lineage: Eukaryota > Viridiplantae > Streptophyta > Pinopsida > Cupressales > Taxaceae > Torreya > Torreya grandis. Next base: position 9,503,295 of record JARHVA010000023.1, read on the forward strand.
CCGTATGGAGGAGGCAAACCAATGGCTTAGTGGCCTATGAAAAGTTAAATATTAAAAAAATTAACTCTACACTTAAGTTCAAATGAAGGAAAAAAAAAAAAAAAAAAAAAAAAAATAGGAAAGGAAAATGTGCCCTAAGGTGTTTGGATCACCCTTGAGTGTACCTTCTTCTCTGTTTGTCTTTGTCTTCTTGCCAACCTTAGAAGACTTCTCTGTTTTTCTCTATCTTCTTGCCAACCTCTCGCTTCAGCTGAACCGTGTCTTAAGAGTGAGTGTCTTAGGTCAGTTAACTTAGTCATACAAACAAGTAAGTGTACGTAAGTGGCATTGATTGAACCAATTTTAACATGTTTCCTGATCCAATTCGGATCACGTTTGTTTGATTGAGAATTTCAATTCCAAAAGTGGATATTTTGTGGGAGAGAACACTTGAAAATGCATTTGAACATCTGTTTATTGTGTTAAATGCTAGGAAATAGTTACAAAACGGTGTACTTGCAAAACAATTTTGTACCATATTGTATTACCCCTTTTTTAATGTCATGTCCTTGCATAAGGGGAATTTGTGTTTGGGACTGAAATGCTAGTCAGACCTCCAACAACTTTTCTTCTGGCCTCAATGCCAGTGTAGGTCAAAGGGGACAGAAACTCACCAAAGTACAATGTTTATACAAAACATAGACTCCTAACTCATATGAGGCTAACAAACCCTAGCCATCTAATTGAACCTCATTTTTCCAACCAAATAGCTTTTTCTTTCTCATAGAAACAACTATTATTCGGTTTTATTGGACTTCATTTTCATTTTTCAAGCTATTCAATATTCTTGTTTCTTTTAAAAAATATATAATGACTGTTATTTCTTAGAAGTAAATTAGCATGAGATGAAGCTTTCATGTTCTCACATGATTGATGTGTGAGCATTAGTAAATTATGCACGGAACCAAGCACACATCTTTGAGCATATGACTATTTTTCCTGAGTTCCAGTGGTGAACTTCATTTTTATTTGCTTTTTGCAGGGTCTTGTTTGGAAGGCAGCAATGATTTTCTTTTTACTGGATGCTTGTATCCAGAAACTGTTGTGAATTTGATCGTTTTTGGTAATTATTTAGATATTATCTTAGAAAAAACAGCTTGGTTTATAATAAGTGAACCTGAACGTTTTAAGGCAGGCAGTTGGTGTTGAATCCAAGCGAAGTGCACTCTGTGTTATCTAGGAGCCATGCCTCCTTGTTGGTTACAATCGGGAAGGTACTTTCTATAATAACAGAAAATCAATGCTTAGTTTTTTTCTGCCTTGTGAATAGGAGTTGTACTCTTCTATGGATATGCAGTTTACTTTTTCAACGAGAGGTTAGTGTTTGAAGTTTAACTTCTCTGATTTATTTATATTCAATTTCCTGTGTATATGAGGTATTTTCAATTTAACTTTTAAATCAGGTAGATGAGGTATTCCTATCAATATCTAACATAATGCAATACACAGGACAGAGCCATTGTGTCAGAGCCACAGATAAGGTCAAATTCAAATGGAAAACAGACCCTTATAACCAAGGACGCCCAGTATATATAACCCACCTCTCTGGTATAAAACGAAGTCCAAGGTTTCCTAAGAGCATCCTGAAAACTGTAACAGTCAAGGACTCCTATGACGTGCTCACAGTCCAGATATAAATATTTTCAGACCAATAGGTCTAAAGCAGAACATGGAAAAAACAAAGCAAATCAGAAATCAGCACAGTCAAGATTGGCTACATGCTAGAGATTAAAATCTGTTGATGATGCTAGCCATAGCTGCCAACTTTTCTTTTTCATGGCATGGACTTTCTGGCTGAGGTAATCTGGCCACGGCTTCAGACAGAAAGCATAACTTTGACCAGCAAGGTATTCCATGAATGGAGCAGCCATCAACTCTTTTTGGCTGATCATGCTTGCCCTCAACACAAAAGCCCCTTATCAAAAAAGTCTTACCATCGGTTCTGATTCACTGTGTGCAGGTTGAGATTGAAATTTGAACTGCAAAAAAGTTTTAGTATAAACCTTGGGTTAGGGTTTGAAGAGAACACGGGGGTGGGACTGGAATTATATGGGATGTGATTGCGTGAAGAGAACCTTTGATATCCTGATCTTCTTCGATATCATCTACCTCTCCTTCCCCTTCAACAGGCTGTCTTTCTAGTTTCTACAACACGAACGAGATCACTATACCCACTAATTGTTACCATTCTACTTTTCAAACAATTCTAGTTTTGACCATTGAATTATTCAGGTTTCACGTCTGCTTACTACCTAGAATAGATTTTTACTTCAAGGCTTTATTTTCATTTTTCTGAAATCCATGTTTATGTTGGCTTCCTATCTCCGTTCAATAAAAACCAATTTCAACTCAGAACAATCTAAATCTTTTTTTTTGCAACGCACTTAAGATTTTCTGGATTGTTGTGCACACAGAATTTCAGAAGTTCACTGGGATGCACCAGTTTACACAGTTTCAGGCCTTTACCAAAACTGCACAGAATCCTGGTTTTCAGAAACTGCTGCTGCCTTCAAATCATTCCAGAAAAGATGCTTGTTCTGTTTCTGCAGTTCTTTAGCTCGTATAGACTGCTGCTTCTTACACAGATCCTACTCCAAATTTGCAGACATAATCTCTCTGCCTGCTGCGATTCTTGCAGTTGGAAAAACTCTATATGGGGCTGTTTTATATTTATGATTCAAAAAGATAAAAAATTGAAAAAAACTACTCATAAAAATCAGATGCAATTTCCTTCTGGCTGCTTCTATCGTCTTTTCTCTTTAATCCTTGAGTCTGACCTTAACTTGGAACAACATCTCCACAGATGCCTAACCTTAAGAATCTGTCAATATACTTTTCCCCCCCAGATATCTTTGCTTGGACTTTGATCTCCAATTTTTAAAACCCAGAGACACACAACCTTCGGCACCAATGCCTTAAAGGAAGATTAAAACATAACACTAGACACTAGAGAGAGGAGAGGGAGAAACACTTCATTTTTTTACCCTCTATGTCTGCATTACATTTATAGCGTTCTTTATAAAGTGAATTTGTAAATGCCAACTACCACACAGCTGTCAACTAAATCATAACTATCATAACCAAGAATAATGTGATTATTACACATGCTCTAATATTGTAAGCCACTAATTACACCGACTAATATGAAAGAGGAAACTAAGAAGCTACTAGAGTTTAACACACTAGGATTGGATTGATTGGGTCAGAGCATGTCTATCATCGGTTTCCTTTTCTGTTTTGGTTAATGGCACTCCTTCCCAGATATTTTTGGCCTCAAGAGGGATTCGCCAAGAGGATCCTTTACCCCCCTTCTTATTTATTATCCTGGCGGAATGCCTTGGTAGAGTGGTTACTATCGCTTGTCAGGAATACAAGATCAATGGTATTACATTAGCTACAGGGGCTCGCCCTCTTACCCATTTACAATTTGTGGATGATTTTACGCTTTTGGGTAAAGACCCCTGTTCGGAAGCTCAACAGTTGCAGAAAATTCTTTAGATGTTCTCCAGAGCTATGGGTCAGTGGATTAACCAATATAAATCTAGCATTATATTTTTTCATTGTTGTAGTAAATAGAAGGAACAAATTTTGAACATATTTCAATTTCGTAAAGGATCTTTTCCTCTTAGATATTTGGGGGTCCCTCTTGCAGCTAAACAGATCAAAGATTAGCATTGGATTACTACTAAAGTGGAAATCAAATTTCAGAAGTGGACTAATAAATGGTTGTCGACAGGAGGGATAATGGTTTTAGTCAAGGTAGTCCTTCAGGTCTTGGTTATTTATGCTTCCTCTATTTTGAACATTCCTAGTAAAATTCTGAAGCAATTGGACTCTATTTTTCAAAAATTTCTTTGGAGTGGTTTGCAGCAAAAAATAAAATGGTCTCTTGTAAAGTGGGAAAGTATGTGCCTATCCAAAACGGAAGGAGGTTTGGGATTTCATTTCTCTTCTAAGCACCATAGGGATTTAGCGGCCAAACTCTACTAGCGATTGCTTATGCAGCCAAATGATTAGTGGGCTATTAATATTCGAGTGAAATATACACAAAACAATCATCCAGAGAGAATTATTAGATTATCTCTTCCTCTCAAAAAGTCACCTATTCTTGCTGTCCTTAAAGAAGGAGAGGACGTAATAAAAAAGAATTTGTTTTGGATTGTGAATGATGGCCAACAAGCCAACTTCTGGATCAATTTGTGGGATGCTTATCCACCAATTATTTCTCAATATCCAGAACTTAAGACAATGATGGAGCAACTGCATGAAAAGGGATAGATTAAGATTGCTCATTATTCTAGGGATACTTATCAGCCTTGGGAGATTGGAAAATGTTGGATTCCTCTTAATGAATGGCCAATTCAAATACCAGAAGACCAAAGGTCATGGATTCGTAAGATGATCTTAGTCCGCCCCCTTTCAACACTATCAAATTCTGATGCTTTAGCCTGGGGGAAGAATTTTATAGTGTTTATACGGTTTCCTTAGGATATGATTCTCTTACTAGGCATGAGCCTCATCCTCTTAAGAGTATTTTCAGCCAAATTTGGTAGCTTGCTATACGGCCCAAGGTAAGTTTCTTTTTATGGTTGTTTTTGAAGAACAAAGTCTTAACTGGAGAAAACCTAATGAGACGAAGTTTCTATGGTCCCTTTTGATGTGTCATGTGTTTGGACAATGAAGAAACTATATATCATCTTTGCTTCCAGTGCCCTATGGGGGTCTACTTGTGGAAGCTCTTAGCCCAAATGTTGAATCTTACTTGGATACCTATTCAATCATAAGAACAGAGAAGCAGAGAATAGCAATGTCAATTGGCTAAAGGCCAAATTTTTCTTCCGTTTTTGTGGTCTGGTATCTCCCTTCTGCTATGGAATATTTGGAAAGAACACAATCACAAGGTTTTCCGGCAAAAAAGTGGAGATATCAATTTGGTTTGGGAAATGGTCAAAATCAACATTGCTGAATCTATAAAGCATAAGATTAGTTTGCCTCAACCCCTAACACCGGAATGGGAATACTTGTGCAGCCAACTCCCAATGCAACCTTCTATCTCATCAAGGAATGCTTTTAATCAAAAAAAAGAAAGCTCAGCGGGAAAGTCATTGGACAACACCCCCTTATGGGTATGGGAAGCTAAACATGGATGGTGCTTCACGAGGAAATCCAAGACAGGCTACTATTGGAGGTATTGGTATAATATTGGATGGATCTGTTGCCTTTATTTTTGTAGAAAAGCTAGGATATACTACCAATAATATGGCGTAAATCAAAGCTATTTATAGAGGGATGAAAGAAGCTTGAAAAATTGTTTGGCCAAAATTGCAAATTGAATTAGACTCTTAAGGTAATTGTGGGATTGTTATGAGATCCTAGTAAAAAATGGCAAATAGCTAGAGAAATGGAAAAAAATTGTACTTTGCAAGATAAGTTTTAGGAGACTTATTTTTGTCATGTTCCTAGAGCAAGTAATAAAGTGGCAAACAATTTGGCAAATTGGGCGTTGGATAATCACAACATTCTTTGCTATGGTGTGCCTCCAATCTGGTGGCCAAGCAAATTGCAAGAAGATTTGAGAAAGATTTTGGATTTGGATTTGCATCAATGAATGATTATTGGTTATTCTTATGTTCAATGCCCGAGCTTGGACTATTAGTTTTCAAGCTTGGCATATTAGAATATGAGGTCTTTGAATTTTTTTTAATATAATTTTTCATTTAAAAAAAAAAAAAAAAAAACTACTTGTAGGACTAGGGGCATAGCACTACAATTACATTCGAGTTCTACAAGTACAAGTCTTCAAAACAAATGCATGCATGAATAGAAATTGATCAAACGTTTGTTGATTTAGTACCCAGAGAGACATGTTCCAAGTTGAGCATTTCCTAGCATCATCAAGTTAGTAAATCACCCTTATACCAGCAAGCTTATGGAAGTTATCACAAGTTATAGTTTTTGAGTAGACAGAAGATAAGATTAAATTCTTGCAAGCATTAATGATTCCTTTACTCTAATTTTGGCCCTCTCTAGTGAAATTTTGTCCTAGTTAAAAAAACAAATTATATGCTATGATGAAGAATCTCCCTATGATGGATTTTGGCCTTTTGTGAGGGGTTGGTTGCCTTTGGGTACGAGTCAATTTCCTCTAGAATAGCTTGGCCACCTTGGAGACAAGAATTACTGTGCTTATTTTGTCAAGGAAAGACTCTAAAATATACTTTTAGCATTTGTAAAATTGTGGGGACAATTGACTAATCTTGTGTGATGACTTGCCCCTTTAAATCTGCCTTGCAGTGAAGAAGGTCTCTTTTATGGCTGCTTCTGTGAATTCTAAAATTAGTTATATTAGTTTATATAATCTTATTCCATTTTGACTTAATATCCTAATAAAATTGAGTAAACTAAATGCTCATTTGGATCTGCAATAATTGCCGAGACTTGTGAACCACTGCCATGGGAACATTGTTGGTTGCTTCCGCGTACCCGTTGGTCCTTGGATAACACAAACTGGACAGAGAATGATTTTTTTTGAACTTTGTTATGAGTGCCTTATTATTCCATTGACAAAATGGTCACCTTTGTTGCTTGTATCAGTCTAGGGATGCCGAATCATGCGACTGTCTGCTCATATAGATAACTAGGGGTGCTTCATGTGGAGTTGTTTGGCACTGGTCTTGCCTTTGTCCACTTGGTAGGGTATTTGTTTTTAATCCGTAATTAGTCTGCACATTCCATTACTTAATTCATCAACACAAATATTTAATGTTCCCAACAATACTTGATTGATTAATTTGCTGTTTTCATATATATTTGCATAAAACAATCAACAATGTGCATGGAATGGATTTGTTAAGGGCTGTAAATTGAAAAGAAAGAACTGCACATGAAAACAGGGCAAGAAATGGCTGGAAAAAAACAAGAAAAAAACTGCAAAAGACATTGTTTACCTTGGAGAAACCCAATGCGAAGAAAACTGAATCTGAAATCACTATCTATTTGTGATGTTACAGGTATACTGCCTTCTCAAGGCCTTTATGGACACTTTTTACAATAGAAACATGCCCAAACACCCATATAAGCTTTGCAACTTTTTCAATTTCACTTCCCTATCACACTCTTAACTCTTGAGACACTCATCCAAGAAGCAATAACTGCTAGGAAACAATTTCATTGCCTTGCAATGACCCCCTAAGGGTTATTTATATATTTTCACCCCTAAGAAGCTCGAATGGGAAGATAGAAAGACTTAGAAGGGAAGAGGCACCATTTGCAGCAGTTACTCTACATGTTTCTTGTCGTCGTGCAAAATGCTGTTTTGAAAGACACCGCGTATTTTAATTTTTGAAAAACAGTGTATTTTAATTTTTGACAAACACACCGTGTATTTTAATTTTTGAAGAACACACCCTGATATTTAATTTTCTATTATTTTTCAGCTCTGAATGTGATAGAAACTCATAGGAAAAAGAGAGTTGGAAATTGTTTCAAGTTACATTTTCAGTTCTCCTAAGAACTGTGGCTTAGTTAGCTTATTTTGCTAACAGTTCATGGCTGAATTCTAATCACAACTCCTCAATTAGGAGGCTTTTGGTCCTTAAAAACCTAGGAACTCACGAGGTGAGGAAATTTTCACCCCACATCCTCCTCTGAATACTGCCTGACTTTGCTTGTCATGTGTCCTTCAACCTAATTTGCCATTTTTCCTGCACTCCCCTCCTTGGCACTCTTTCCTTCTTTTGTAGAAGAACATCTTTGTCCAACTCGTCTTGGCCACGAGGAGCAAGATCTTCAATGGAATGTAGCAAAGTACCATCTTCATCTAATGTAGAAGGCTCAAAGGGATGCAAGTTTTCAACATTCACAATAGAATGAATCTTCATTTATGGATGGAGATCTAATTTGAAAGCATTTTTGCCCGCTTGCTCTGTAATCTCAAATGAACCATACCTAAGTGGCATAAACTTTGTATCTTTATCTTGGAGTCTCTTTGCTCAAGTGCAACTATACCTTGTTACCAACATGGATATTATGCACAACTCTCTGCTAATCATGTCTTGCCTTGTACTTAGCTTGAGACTCCTTTAACCTCTCTTGCACTTGGAGGTGTATTTGTCATTTCTTTTCCACAATTTTTTTTGCTTTGTGAACTTTTGAGGCCATCATTTCATGCTCTTGGTAAGGTTGTCCCAACACAAAATCAAATGGACTTAAAGGTAAGTAACCCAAACATGTCTCAAACAGAGCTCTGTAAGTAGAGGAGTGAATTTCTCTATTATATGAATGTTGTATTGGTTCTTTGTCACTTGTGTTAGTGACACATTGTTCAATTTTGTCTTGTACTTTATTTCTTTGGTTCACCTCTAGGATTCTATCTTCCTAGAACTTTCTATTGCTATTGGTTGTATCCTTCAGTCCCATTGACCTACTTTTTGGTCATTTGTGGACATTAATATAACTTCTTTCTTTCTTTCTTTCAACCCAAGTCTTAAGATGCATCCTATCATACCCCCTTAAGAATTGCACCAATGTTAAGTTGACCATCTTACTTTGTCCATTAGTTTTTGGATGAAAAGCTATGGATCTTATCAATCTAGTGTCTATCTTCTCCTACAATGTGGTCCAAAATTTGCCCAAGAACCTAGATTCATTATTCGAAATGATATAACTTGGAAAAACCTAAATGAATTTTAAACATTAGCAAAAAATAATTCAGCTGTGTCATTTCCTTTAAGAGTTTTTTAACACAGGATGAGGACAAAGATCTTGCTAAATTGGTTTACAACAACAAATAAGTAGACATGCTCTTTCTTTGACAAAGGCAACCCTCCTACAAAATCCATAGAAATGCTTTTCCATAGTTTAGAAGGAACCCATAGTGGCATCTATAAACCCAACTTTTTATTGCTAGGCATGCTTGTGCTACATAACAAACATCCCCCTATAAACATTGCAATATCAATTTGCATGTTTGGGCTATAAACGTTCCTCTGTGAATGTGCTACTTTTTTTTATCATACTGAAATGACCTACAACTTTTGAAGTATGAGCTTTTGTCATTGGCTAAATTCTTCCTTAGGCATAAAAAGTTCACCTAACTTGTAGAGAAATCCCTATTGGAGATAGAAGGCCTAATAGGGCTCAAAACTTGCAATTTTTGCCTTCTTTGCTTTCTGAAATACTTCTCCAAAATATGTATCACCCATATACTTTTCAACATATGCCTCTTGCACAAAAAGGTCAAGCTGAATTATAGTGCCGAAAGCTGAAATCAAGGGAAGTATAGACAACATATCATAAAATTTGTTAGTCACACTTCTTTTGTACTTAATACGAATGAATTTTTGCAAAAAATCCATCCATTTATAATGTTGTTCTTACTACAATTTTGATCGAGCTTGCACATATTGAAGGGGTTGATGATTAATATGAATAATGTTTTCTTTTTTCCATTAGATAGTAGATCCCTTTTTTAACCGTTTGAGCAAGAGCATACAACTCTTTATCATACATGCAGTAATTCAAAATTGGTTGATGAAACTACTCTGAATGATAACATATTGGCTTACCTTCTACCAATAGGACTGCCCCCATAGCATAATTACTTGCATCTATTTCTTCCACAAAAGGTAGTTGCAAATGTTGGTAAGGATGAAAGAAAGAATGAAGAGAAGTGGAAGGCACACTGTCATATTCGCGTGGCCTGTGTTTTATTAATAAAATAAAAAAGAAGTTACATACAATTGAGAGGTTGAAAATTGAATCATTTGTTAATGGATAACTAATAGCTAATTAATATTTTTAATTCCTTCACTTAATTCCTAAACTAAATGTTAAGCACGGGATATAATGAGAGGGGGGGTGAATCAATATATCATATATTTTATAAACTTTTACTTAACCAATTTTCACTTAACCATACATTCAAGATATGCAATAAAATTGAAATAATATGCACCACACAAGAGAGAGAGAGACAATAGATTTTTACTTAGAAACCCAAAGTGGAAAAAACTACGGAAAACAATCTCAAGTATATGAAAGAGCACCAACTCAAATTACAAAGTTCGCAAGCACCAACTTGCAGTAGCACCAATCTCTTTGCTGAGCACCAACACAACTATTTGTGAGCACCAACCCATAGGAGCACCAACCCTTTGCAAAGATTTGTGAGCACCAACCCACAGGAGCACCAACCCCTCTTGTGTATAAAACACAACTATCTCTCAATGTTGCTTTTTCAACAAATGATAGGACTCTACATTATCTCTTTTTATTCTCTTTTTTCTTATATAAAATAATTACAAACCATGCACTCTCTTGCATATTACAAATGGCTTCTCAAGCCTTTATTTATAGCTTTTCAAATGACTTTTTACATTCACCCTTTGTGACCCTTCACTCTTTATGGAAAATGACGCTAAATTTGCATGACCCTTCGAATCCTTGTATTTGAAAAGGCATATGGTGACCCTTTATAAGCAAATGCGTCCTTTCCTCTTTTGTCTTTATCTTGGTGACCTTTCGAATTTCTTAAGGTGACTCTTCATGAAAAAATGCACCATACTCTCTTTTGTTTTCACTTGATGACTCTTGGAATTCCTCAAGATGACTCTTCATGGGAAAATACGTTTCATTCGTCTTTTGTCTTTACCCCGTGACTCTGACTTCTCCATGGGTTCTCTTTTGATTTTTATGCAATTAAAAATATATTTGTTAATATTAAATAAATATCAACACATTTTAGCCAAAATATGAACATTAAAAACATCTTTAGACAATAAATGCTATGGGGCTTTTATCACCAATGCTAGACCTTTGACATCAATGACAATGTTTTCAACAATCTCTCTCTTTGTCATTGATGACAACCTCAAACTGAAACTGCCACATCTTGAAACCTGTATTGCACATGCCAATCTGCACATACTGCCATCTGAAAAACATACAGTAACTCCCCCTTATTGTAACACCCTGTACTTATTTTTGTACCTGTTCCTTGTTCCTCTCCCTCGTTGACATCAATGGCAAAGAGCCTATTTTGGAGCTAACACTTAGCTCCCTCAATTGATGCTGATCCTCAATGGTAGGAAGTAAAATAAATTACTCCCAACTTTTCCCGCAGATACTCGAATGTGTCTTTTGGTAGTGCCTTGGTGAAAATATCTGCAATCTGTTTTGTAGTACTGATATATTCCATCTTAACCTGCTGATCTGCAACCTGCTCTCTCAAAAAGTGATCTCTGATAAGAATATGTTTTGTTCTTGAATGCATCATTGGATTCTTAGAAATATTAATAACACTTGTGTTGTCATAAGAAACAAAAATAGGTTCATCATATTTTACCTTGATATCTTTCAAAGTTTGCTTCATCCAAAGCACTTGAGTACAACACAATACCACTGCAATATATTTTGCTTCAGCTATAGAAATTGATATTGAATTTTGTTTTTTGTATAGGCATGATACTAAGCTATTACCGAGGAAGAAGGCTCCTCCACTTGTACTCTTTCTGTCATCCAAGCAACTTGCCCAATCTGAATCTGTATAAGCAACCAAAGTGAAATCTTTGTTTGTGGGATATCACAATCCTTAATCCAATGTCCCCTTGACATATCTAAATATTTTTTTCACCAACTGAACATGACTTTCTTTTGGGGCTGCCTGATATCTCGCAACCATGCCTACTGTATGCATGATGTTTAGCTTCGATGCTGTTAAATATAAAAGACTACCAATCATAGATCTATACAAAGATTGATCTGCAACAGGTGAATCTTCATCCTTACTCACCTTGTTCCTTATACCCATTGGTGTGCCAACTGGGGCACAATCCTCAAAACCAATTTTTTTCAGTATTTCTTTGACATATTTACTTTGAGATATGAAAATTCTTTTATTTGACTGAATTATTTGCAACCCTAAGAAAAATGACAATTCTCTAAGCATAGACATCTCAATTTTTTTTTGCATATTATCAATTTTTTTATTGTTATCTTTTCAATGTTTCCTCTAAATATTATGTTATCAACATATACCACAACAATTAACTAATACTCACCTTTTGTTTTGATGTAGAGATTATTGTCAGCAAAACCTATCTTGAAACCTTGATCCTGCAAGTACTTATCAAGTTTTGCATACCAAGTTCTGGGAGCTTGTTTCAATTCATATAGTGCTTTCTTCAATCTACATACATAGCTTCTATTATTTGAGAGAATAAATTCTTCCGGCTACTCAATGTAGACATTTTCTTCTAGATTCCCGTTCAGAAAAGCAGACTTTACATCCATCTAAAACACTTTGAAATTTTTAAATACTGCATATGCAAGAAACATTTTAATAGCTTCTAGCCTTGCCACTGGTGCAAAGGTTTTTTCAAAATCTATACCCTCAATCTGAGCATATCCTTTACATACTAACCTTGCTTTATTGCTAAATTGTTGTCTGTCTTCTGAGCATCTGCAATCAACACATCTGAATTTTTTTTTCTAATTTCACAATCTTATGCATAAAATTTTAGTGTCTCTGATCACATATTTGACTTACACTCAAAAGATTATGCTTAAGACCTACATACAAAACATTTTCAGTTTTAGTTCTACCATTATCCAAACTTAGTGTACCTTTTTCATCAATTCTGACAATAGTATTGTCTCCAAATTTCACTGTGCCACCATTGATTTTCTTCAGGGTAATGAACTTGCTCGTCTTCTGTCATGTGCCTTGAACATCCGCTGTCAATGAACCATGGCATTTCTTTTTTTCTTGCATGCAAAGTTGCCTGGACCAACATAGACTTTTCAGGTTGTTTCTTCTGTGATGAACCTGTCTGAACTTTTTTTTGATGAATGGAGCTTTGAAACTCTGGTCTTTTTTGACTGACTCAAATACGCTTCTACAGTACTAGGCTATGTGTCCGAAGTTATTGCACTTGTAACATATTATGGCTTCTTCATTAAAGCTTGATAGAAGAGCAAAAGAATTGTGGCTTCTGCTTGACTTTGCTTGAGTTTCTTTTTCCTTGTTTCTGAAATTGTTAGTCCTTTTCCGACATTTTATTTTCTTATGACCATATGCATTACAATAAAAACAACAATCATAAAAATAGACCCTGTTTGTGTATCTCTGACCTGATTGTTTTTCGTAGCTCTGCTCCTTCCAGCGTTTTTTGTTTGAGATGCCCTGTGTATTCTTAACTTCTCTTTTTATTTTCTTTTTTGTAAGAGCTTCAACATAGCTCTTTCTTTTTCTGTGTTAACCTTGTCTGTGAAAATAGTGGCCTCCCCTTTCTGTTTTTTAAATCCGATACCTATCTTATCTAACATTGTTCTTTGACTTTCTAATATCTTATTCAACATATTAGTGCTATTTTCAAATTTTGAATCATTGGCTGCCCTATCATTGATTGCTTTATTTGTTTTCTCAATATCTGCTTTTAAAGAGGTAATTTCAACGACATACCTTTCACATTTGTCACTTACTTTTTGTAACTAAGCTGTTAGATCTTTTTCAGTCTTTTTGGCTTCTTCAATGTGTGTTTGTAGATCTTCAATTATTTCTTTTGACTCTTCATTTTTCTCGATTTGGAGCTTCAATCTTCAATTCTTCTTTTCAAGAGCTTTTAATTCTTTTAAGGTACAAATGAGTTCTTCCAAATTCACTTCGGCTTCATCTTGTTTTTCTTCGTGATCATTTGTACTTTTGTTTGCGGAGACATCTTCATGCATGGCCATGAATAAAATCTCTTCTTCTAAATCACTGACTCCATTATCTTCAGCTGAGCTAGGATCTTTAGAATATAAACTCTTCTTCTTGAATCCCTTCTTGAATTTTCCTTTGAAATTCTTTTTGTATGTAGATTTTCCTTCTTCATTGTCACCATTACCTTTATTTGGGCACTTAGTTGCAAAATGTCCAATCTTTCCACAATTAAAACATTTGAAAGGCAGTTTTTTTTGATATTTACCTGTGCCTTCTTTTGGCTTACGAATGAAAAGAGCTCCGTTGTCATCTTCATCATCGCTAGAGCTGTCACTTGATTCTTGAATCTTAGCTTTGTCTTTTGTTGATGTCTTGAAAGCAACTTCTATTTTTGAGTGTTTCTCTTGTTCGGTCCGCATCTCATATGTCGTAAGAATACCATGTAGTTCATCCATCTTTAGCATGGCTAGATCCTTCATCTCCTCAATTGCCAAAACCTTTGCATCATATCTTATTGGTAGAGATCTCAAAACCTTTTGCATCACCGCTGACTCTTCTAACTTTTCTCCAAGGCCTTGAATATGATTAACTATTTGATCAACCCGCAAAAGATAACTTCTATATTTCTTCCTTTTCCATTTTCAAACTCTTAAATTGTATTTTGAAAGTTTGGAGCTTAGTTTGCTGAACTTTTCCATCATCTTTGTAAATATTTTCAAGCTTTACCTAAGTCTCGTGAGCAGATTTGCATTGCATAACTTTAACAAATTTTGATTCACATAAACCACATAAAATAACATTTAAAGCTTTAGCATTATTTTCACATGCCTTCTTTTCTGCCAGAGTAATCACAAGTGTCTGTGGCTCTTCGTATTCCTTCTCAACTGCTTGTCAAATGTCGAATCCAAAAGACATCAAATAAGTCCTCATCTTTATGCTCCAAAAATCATAATTTGTCCCATCAAACAATGTGCCTTATTTGTAGAAAAACTTTCATGTGATCCGGCCATTGTGCTTTCCCCGATCGACCTTCAAGCTGTAAAACTCTTTCCAAAGGAACCTACTCTGATACCAATTGTTAAGCATGGGATATACTGAAAAAAATATATTCATTAATATTAAATAAATATCAACACATCTTAGCCAAAATATGAACATTAAAAACACCTCTAGACAATAAATGCTATGGGGCCTTTATCACCAATGTTAAACCTTTGACATCAATGACAATATTTTCAACACTACACACTACTCTATTTTTGTCTCGAAATTTTACGAATAAAATGGGACTAAGAGATTTAGTCATTACATCTGCATGTTGCTCCTTAGAGGGACATAAGTCAAAAGAGATCACCAAATGCAACTGTGAGATGTAGTGATGATGAATCTCAGTGTGTTTGGTGCGAGCGTGATATACTGTATTCTTCACCATCTTCAATACACCTTGATTGTAGCAAATGGAAAGCAGAGGAGGTGTAGTTTGAGAAAATTGAATATCAATCAAAATTTGATTTAGCCAAACTTCTTCACAACTGGATTAACAACTGCCTTATACTTTGCTTGAGTGGAAGTTATAGCCACAATGTGCTAAAACTTGCTTTGCGATGAAACATCTCTTCAAGCAAAGGTAAAGATATACCCAATGGTAAACATCTGAGTATCTATCGAGCCTACCCAATCAAAGCCTGTGTATCTTGTCAATCTAAAATATGTTGTCCTTTGATATAGGATGCCAAAGTCAAAAGTTCCTTTGACATATCACAAAACTTGTTTTGCTGTTGTATAATGTATGATCTTCGATTGAGACAAAAACTGAGAAAGATAACTAACAACAAAAACATAGATTTGGTCGTGTGGGCATAAGATTTATTAGGCTGCCTACCAATTGTATGCAGAGTGATTCATTGATTGATGAATCATCATTGGCAGACAACTTCAGCCCGATCTCCATAGGTGTCAAAGAGGGATTGCAATTTGTCATCCCAATTTTTTGCAAGAGACTTGTGGCATACTTGACTTGAGCTATGAAAATGAATTGGTCATGTTGCCATAATTCTACACCTAAGCGATAGTGTAAGGGGCCTAGATTAGTCATGTTAAGAGCAACACACAAATATGATTTTACTCGTTGAATAACAGTGGCCCCACTACCTATGATGGCAAGATCATCAACATGGACAATAAATATCACAATGTCATTATTATCGCTTTTGACAGATATTTAGATATAAAGATTTCTTCTAAATCTAGAATTTTGTAGAGGTTGATCAATCTTAATATCCCAAGTTCGTGGACGTTGCTTAAGCTCGTATAAAGATTTAATCAACTTGCAAAATAGATGATCATTACTACCCAAAAACCTTCAGGCTGCACCATGTAGACCTCCTTGCCCGAATCTCTATTCTGGAAGGCACTCTTTACATCCATCTGAAACACCCTTCAACCAAACTGAGTTGTTACGGAGAGAAGCAACAGGAATCTGACCATCTTCTCAATAGGAGCAAAATTATCCTGATAGTCTATTCCTTCATGTTGTCAAAAGTCTTTCGCAACAAGATGAGCATTGTACTTGTCCAAAGTGCTATCAACATTGCATTTGACTTTGTACACCCATTTACATCCAATGGGTTGTTTACTTGGAGGTAATTTGACCAGTTTCCATGTATGTTTCTTCATCAAGGCATCATATTCAGCTTGCATGGTAGTCTCACATTCAGGGTGGCCTTTTGCTTTGAAATACATTTGTGGTTCAAGTACTATGAAAAGATCAAAATCAAAAGCAAAATCCTCAATAGAATCAACAACTTTCTTTCATGTCCTTTGGGGTGCTGTGCATCTGATCAGGGCATTTCATCCTCTTGCACATCATGTCTAGTGGAGTAGTAAAACCACTTGGGCCTCTGTTGCACCGAAGAATCTTGTGTTGGTTGAATATCTGCCAGACTGTGGACCGACATAAGTTGGCGTCGTTGATATACTAATGGAGTATTAGAAATATCAGCCATGGGCTACTGCACTAGAGTTTGTGAAGGAGTACTAGATGAACTAGATTCTTCATCTTTCAAAGGAACCATAACACTAGATTCAGATCCATCAAAGATTGCTTGCTAGTTACAAACAAAGGACTATGTCTTCTTCACATCAACATCTTGACTAACGATTATTTTGTTGGTGGCAATATAAGACTATAGGCCTTAGATTGGTCACTATAGCCAACAAAGAAATATCTAGCACTCTTGGAATCTAGTTTACTCTTTTTTATATCAAGTTTGATTCCACACCAAGCTTATTCAGGGGTGACATCTTGTAGAGCTTTGCAAGGACTCTTATTTAGGATAAATATTGTTATGTTCTTTGGCTACATATTTATGTGGAAATCATGTCTTCATGAGATGGATTTGATCTTTCACTTTCGTTTTTCCTCAATAACTTGTGCCCTCGCATGATTGTCCTCATCCACAACTCCTGCAACTCTCACTGTGTTTTTCACCCGTTGATCTGGGCTACAAACCCCAAAATTGTGTCTTCTTCCACTACTTTAATGTCCTTTGCTCACGCGTCTTCAAAGTCATGACCTTTGTCTGCAACAACCTCACGTGCGTAAACTTCATGTATTCCTCTATTAGTACTTGTTGACAATTTTTCCCCAAAGGAAAGAACATATTTATTCAAGCAGTTGAAGGGGCAAATTCTAAAGGGTTTGAATCCTTCGGACTTTTTGTCCGAAGGGTCACTAGCTGAAGATTCAATTGCTTTGGCCTTTTGGTCCGAAGGAAATGACACTTGTTTAAAGCCCAAAGGATCACAAGGAGAGGAGGACCTTAGCAAAATATCCGAAGGGTCAAAACTTCCAAAGATGCTAAAGGGTTCATTCATTTGCTGAAGGGTCATTTTATCGGCCAAGAGACCAATTGCAATTTTTCTGAAGAAAAACAGAAGCAAGAGGCTGAAAGAAAGAGTCCATTACAAGAATCCCGAAGGGTAGGGTACCCTTTGGAAGGGTCATTTGCAACAATCTCGAAGGGCACCTACCCTTCGGGAAGGTACAGGGACAAATTCAGACCTCTGCAAAAACCGGGGTGACCATTGCAAATTTTCCGAAGGGCACATAGGGAGAGCCACGAGCCCTTGCGGAGGGCACTTGGTCGGCAACAGTACCTCTGTGTGTTTCCCGAAGGGCACATTTCGAAGGCAATCGAAGGCAAATCCGAAGAAATTCGGAGAAATTACAAGAGGCCCGTGCAGAAAAGCCGATGGCAAAATCCAAAGGGGCTTCGGTAAAGTTGAAACGAAAGCAAAAAGCAGAAGGATTAATTCCTTTGGGCTTTTTGTTCGAAGGAATTCCTTTGGACAAAAAGTCCGAAGAAATTCGGAGAAGTGGCCGCACAAAAAGCTAGAGGAAAGAAACAGGGGAAGAAGAATTAGACAGGCGAAAGGAAGTGACCAAGATAATTCTTGCAGACATTTTGTCTGCGGGAAAATGACTTAGCAGAAAAAACCAATGAGCAAAAGCAAAAGACAGACGGATTTATTCCTTCAGGGTTTTTGCTCGAAGGAATTACTTCGGACAAAAAGTCCGAAGAAATTCAGAGTAAGCCAAGAAGGAGAAAACCCGACAATAAAATGAAGTCCGAAGCCGAGAAGAGAACAAAGGAAAGATATCCTCCGGACTTTTTGTCAGAAGGATTAAAATCGGGAAAAAAGGCCGAGGGAAATCAAGCCCGCAAAGCAGAAGTATGCGGAAAAGTGACAGGGTCAGGGCAATTCAAGCAGACAATTTGTCCGACGAAAATCGTTCACAGGAAAGTCCGACGACAGGGCCGAGAACATAAACCCGGAAAAATGAAGCCAAAAGCATAAATTCCAGAGGAAATCCAAAGCTTCGAAAAAGTTGAAACAAGGCCAAACGAATAAATAAAAATACATCCAAATATAGAATCCCGCCAGAAATAGACATGAACAGGTAGGCCAGAATAGGACGGAATACATGCAAGCAAGGGCTATTTTCGAACACCGATCGAAGCTTCAGTTGACTGGTTATTGAAGTCCCGCTCGTCTTTGAATCAACTCACGCATTCGAGGGTCCAACTCAGCTTCAACCGAAGTTCCAAATTCGAATGTCGAGTTGACTGTTCCAGATTTAGAGTTGACTAATTGTTAAACGCCACATCCACTAGGAGCTTTCCATGCGAGGGAGAATGATCTCTTTGTTCAACTCAGCTGATCTCTTCGTCCAACTTAGCTTACCAAACGGTTAACTTAGCTTTCAAACGTTCCAACTCAGCATCAAGCAGCTCACATAGAAGTTCTAAAATTGACATTGGCGTGGATTTCCATGCAAATAGAGGTGGGTGGTTCATAACAACGACAAGTTCACTTCCTCAAGCGCAAGAAGCTTCATGCAAAGTCAAAAGAAAACATGTTTTATTGAAAGGCCAAGTCAGCGTTGAGTTAACTTAAGTAAATCCTTTTCTTCAAATTTCAACGCCAATCTTTGGCTTTTTGTAATTCTTTCTATAAAATGGCTTTCAGTCTTGTTTAAAAATCATCCAATCCCTCTCTTGGCTAGACTAGACTTTGCCATTGGTGAGTTGTGTAACCTCTTCAATCAATAGGACTATATTTTCAGATTTCAAGTGTTGGCATAGTGTATATTTCTTCAGCAATTTGCACAAGTGGTAGATTTCTCTCCCTTCCCAAATTCTGATTCATACTTAGTTGCTAGATTATCCTTATGTAGGTCATGTTCAGTGTTCTTTATTGTCTTTTGCTGAAGCTGTAAGTGGATGTTAGGTGGCTGCCTTTTCCCTTGTTTGTTCAGTGTTCAAGGTTCTAAGTTGAGTGGATCAAACTTCTGGTGTATCACCCTTTTTTAGGTAGGATTTCCCTTTAAAGTTTCCTTCTCCCTTTTCCATGGTAGTCCGCAGCATAGAGTAAAGATCCTCATTGATACATCATATAGGAACTAGCCTTCTCTGGAGGTTCTTCTCACCGTTGAGGCACCCACCCTCGTGAGAAGATCCCATTGTTTCAGCAGGATAGAGGATTGGCCATTTCGTGCACGTCTTCGATTCAAGGCGCAGCTCCAGGTTGACAATAGTACCCTTCTCATAGGGCTTCCTTGAACGTTAGCTCTGATACCAATGTTGGTAAGGGTGAAAGAAAGAATGAAGAGAAATGGAAGGCACACTGACATATTTGTGTGGCATGTATTTTATTTATAAAAAAGAAAATACATATAGTTGAGGAGGTTGAAAACTGAATTGTTATTTAATAGATAATGAATAGTTAGTTAATATTTTAATAGCAAATTGGGCAGGGCTAGACTAGTGCATTGATAAACCTTTGGTGAAGCTAAACAAATACATTTTGATATGTTTAACCTTATTAAAAGATTTACCACCTACTATTATAGAATGCAAAGGTGTTGCTATGGTAGAGAAAAATCTGACAAACTTCCTCAAGTGTCGATTTGCACCTACAAAGCTCCTTGTCTTAGTCACATTGAGAGGCTTGGGCCATTTCAAAATGGTTTTTACTTCTGCTTGATCAATTCTCAACTCTCCATTTCCAATCACATGCAACAACTAGGGAAGCGATTGTTGTACAAACTCACCTTTCTTCTCATTTAGCAACACCTTGTTCTCCTTTAACACTTGTGAAACTTATTTCTAATACATTAAATACTCATCGTAAGTTTTTGTAAACACCAATATATCATCCAATTAAATAATGACACAAGATTCTATGAGTAGCCCCAAAACCTTATTCATCAATCTCATAATAGTAGTAGGAACATTACACAACTCAAATGGAAGTAGATGCCATTCATATAAACCTTGCTTTGTCTTGAATGCCTTGTTCCATATATCCTCCTTTATTCTATAAATGGCCTCAAAACTTCATTTATCAATCTCATAAAAGTAGTAAGAACATTACACAACAGAAATGGAAGTACATGCTACTCATACAAACCCAGCCTTGTCTTGAATCCTTGTTCCATATAACCTCCTTTATTGTCACCTAGTGATACTCGGATTTAGAATCCAACTAGGTAAAATACTTAGCATGCTGAAGTTGATACAAAGGATCATCAATCCATAGAAGAAAGTAACATTTCTTAATGATTATTTTGTTCAAATATCTATAATAAATACACATTCCCCAAAATCCATATTTCTTAGGTACAATCACAATAGGAGAACAACATGGAGAAACTCTAGGATGTATTACACCCTTATTTAACAAAGATTGTAATTGCTTTCTTACCTTGTTTGCTTCAATTGCTGATTACTGACAAAGACCAATGTTGCAAAGAGGACAATCCAGTAACAATTGTATCCCATGCTTAATTTACCTTTCCGATAACATACTCGTGGGCTCTTGGAAAACTTCCTTAAAAATGCTGCAACAATTCTTCTATTTGTGTTTGCACTTTGTTAGTAGACATGATATGAGAAGTCTTGTATTCTACTATTTTGTCTTGCTTATCTCTCAAAATAAGCAAAGCAAACATCCCACTAGCATTAATGAATCTTTTAGTTGAATGGCACTTACCAAGGACTTTTTTTATTTACATTCTCAAAGGCATTGATAAGGTAAATGGTGGCCAATTTTTGGCCCACATTTAAAAGCTCTTGCATTTTTGATGAAGCAATGGATCGAAGGGGCAAAGAGAAGGATTTGCTTCAGGGGGGCCAACAACAATGCTGAGGGGGCCAGCAACAATGTTCAAAACAAGCCCACAGGGCAAAGGACCAAGCCTTGTGCAAAGTTTTTTTTTTTTCCGGCTAAGTCATTAATCATTGCAAAGTTCTTCCCTCGGGGTTTTCTTTGGTTTGGTTTAAGCCTCATGGTTCTCCTTCGGAAAAATTGTCCACTCAATTTCTCTGAAGGAATGTCTCTCTTTTGGCAAAGTTTCTCCAAAAAGCTAAGTGTCGGAATTGTTTCGGACTTTTTGTCTGAAACAATTTCTTTCGAAGGGCACTTTTGAAAGACCCGAAGGGTACCTTCCCTTCGCAGAGGAGCTGAAAACTTGTTCGAAGGACCTATTCAAAAGTTCCAAAGGGCATGTTCTTTTCGGAAAGGACCGTTTTCAAAAGTTCCGAAGGGTATCTTTCCCTTCGGAAGGACCATTTTCAAAATGCCAAAGGGCACTTTCTCGACAAAAGCAAGACACTTAACAAAGTTCCGGAGGGTATGTTCCTTTCGAAGGAGCCGTTTCCAGGATTTTCGAAGGGCAATTTAGAAAGAAAAGGACCATTCGCAAAAGCCCAAGGGGTCTCTTACCCAAAAAACCCGTGGAAAATAGTTTCGAAGGGAAGGAACAAAATGGAAGTTAGAAAGGAAAAGTTCCGAAGGAATTCTTTCGGGAAAATTGTTCGAGAGAAACCAAGCAAATTGCCTGCAGAAGAAATGTTGAAGAACAAGGGGAACCTACAGAATAAGGGCCGAGAAGAAATAAGTCCGAAGACTTAAGACTCTGAAAGCCCGAAGACTTAAGGTGCGAAGAGTCCGAAGTAGCTGGCCTTGAAAAGCCGAAGACTTAAGGCTTGAAAAGCCCGAAGTCTTAAGGCTTGGAGACAGAGAAGCCCAAAGACATCAAGGCTTGTTTTGAAGTTGAAGGGCTTAGAGAACCCGAATTACACTTCATAGTGTAAGTTAGGATTCTCCAAAGACTTTACTTATGAGATTTTTATAAGTCGAGTGGTTAAGAAAACCCGATTTGCACTGCGAAGTGCAAACCGGGCTTTCAGAGCTACTTGACAGAATTTACATGTAGTCACGAAAGCCCGAAGCAAGTTGAGCAGCGACGAAAGCTCGAAGTCATGATCAGACAAATGAGAGGCTGCAGCATAAGCTAGAGCAGAAAAAGCCAATCAATAAAAGACAAGTGGCACAAGGATGGCCAATCAGAGCACGGGGGGAGTCCTAGCGACTGCCATAAGCTGGAAATTTATGAAGGTTTTTGTCATTCGACATGGGCTCGCTCCCAACAAACTATCGTTGAACGTAGAAGCAACATGGCTCGGGCTAGCTAAAAAAGACATGAAGACCGCGTCCTTTTATAGGTAGGACACATACAAATGAAGACGCCATGCCGATTTTAATGCAAAGATCAATTTAGTTGCGCAAAGAAGCGACATTCTAGCTGCCCGCGACATGGCTTCTCAATATCCACCAAAGAGAGACTTGAATGCAGGAGGGATTCGAGAAGATTTTGCGGCGATCCTGGGCAACGCATTTCATGGTCAAGGCAGTGGTCAGCAGCCATCAACGACTGAACGACTTCTTCCCTCTTCTCGTCTTCTCGCGTGGCCCTTTCTCTCTCTCCCCCTTTCTCTATAAATATCTCGTGATTTGCCATTGTAATGGCCGCAGTGTTTTAGAATTTTGTCATCTTGCTGGGAGATGGTTGCTCATTGAGACTTTCGCAAAAACGTGCTCCTTCGACCAGTCTAAACCTTGTCGAGATATTGCAAGAACTACCTCTTGAATGTAATGAGACGATTTCTTTGCCTATTTCTTGTCTTCGATTAGTGCTTTAGTATGCTTGTGCTTGGTGGATTTGTGAACACGTTTATTCCTAGTCCATTAGCCTGTTGCTTGCCTATTTGAAGTATTTTCAAGTTTTGCATATCTGGATTAGTGTTCTGACTGAACCTCTTCCAGCGTGTGTTAGCTTGACCCTGAGATCATGCAAACCCAAGGCGCCTCTTGACTGATTTAGTGTGGGGTCAAGCGTAGATGAGTGTCCATTTATTTTTGATGCATCGCTTGGTTAGCCCTCTTAGGAGCCCTTATCTCCCTTTTAACCCTTTTCCCCATGAAGTTTCATTTCAGCATTAGTTTTAGGTGATCCACCAAGAGGAACTAGCCTCTTTAAAAATCCTAGAGGTTTAACCTCACCATAGGACACCCACATCTTGAGGTTGTTCCCATGCTTATAGCCAAAAGTGGGAGAGCCTGAAAAACTCTCCCACAAGGTGCAATTCTGTGCTATAACAGTTTTGGCATACCCGGTGGGACTAAGGTCCAAAGCAGTGAAAGGATTTTTGATGTTGTTCTTTTACATATCAGCCTTTGGAGGCATTCAACAAACATCAATGGCGACTCCGAGCATCTATCAGTTGGTTTAAGTAGCCCTAGTGCTTGATCATCGTTATTTGCTTTTGAAAGCAAGTATTAGCACCATTGGCGACTCCAAATCAAAGCTCCTGGTTATGAGCAGACTAGGTTTGTCTCTTTAAAGTTTTAATCAACTCCTAATTGACTTATAAGGCTAACATGAACAACTATGGTGAATATTCCTATTATTCACCTCCTTATCAGCAGCCTTAGTATGATCCCCATGATCCATATGAGCTCAATCAGCCCTACCAAGATTTTTATTGAGGCTATGATGAACCTTGGAAAGTTCCTCATGATCCATATATGCAGGAGTATTGCCCTGATCATCGATATGAACAAGCCCATCAAAATACTGCTCCTCATTAGCCCTATCATAAGCCATCTCTACCAACTGTTGTCAATCTAGAGTTGCACCCTGATCGAAGACGTGTGAAATGGCTAATCCTCGCTCCAGTTGAAACAATGGGATCTTCTCACGAGGGTGGGTGCCTCAATGATGAGAAGAACCTCCAGAGAAGGCTGGTTTCTGTAAGATGTATCAATTAGATTTGAACTATTTTGAGATTTTCTAATTTTGGGGCGATGAAAGGGAGAAGAAAACTGAAAGGAAAATTCTATCTAATAGGGGTAATACACTTGAACAATTTATCCACTCAACTCGAGCTTCTTAACACTGATTCAGAGAAGGGAAAGACTAAAACTCAATTTCAAATGGCTATTATGCATAAGAATTTCATGAAAAGGTTCTACCAAATGACAAAGCTTGAGGGAGAATGATAGGATAGGTCTGAGATAAGACACTAACCAACCACTAATATCCACTGTAACTCAACTAAAAGACAATCAAACACATAACATGACCTGCATAAAACCAGCTAGTAACTAGGTACGGATCAAGACTTGCTAAGAAAGAGAATTTTATCCCATATGCAAATCATCGACAAAAGATAAACTATACCAGCTTGTTGAAATTGAAACAATCCTTCTATTAATCAGAAAAAGTTACACAACTCAAAATTTTGGTCAAGTCAAAAGTCTTGCCAATGAGAGGGATCCTTTTTACAAGGCTGAAAAGCCATTTATATAGAAAGAATATGCCAAAACAAGAGGTGGCACTGAAAATAGAAGAGGAAGATCAACTATCCCTTCACGTGAGTCTAATTTTGGTTCAAGGAGATAACTTGCTTTTCAAAAAAAAAAATCTATTTTGTCGTCTTCCTCTTTGCATGAAAGCTCCTTGGTGCTAGAATTAGACGGTGAATTCATACGGTTGACTTTGTGCATGTTCAGCTGAGCCATGTCTAAAATTAGAGACTTCACTTTGCTAATCTAGGAACAAAATGACGGTTACTTTGTATGATCTTGCTTGATTGTCTGAAGGTGCATCTATTTCTGGCTGTCACTTTTGGTCGCTTGCATGTATTTTCTCTTATTTTGGTTTGCCTATGTTTGACTAGTCAAACCGTGGAGAAGTGTGACTTTAACAGCCAGTCAACTCAAGATTTGACTAGTCAGCCAAAAATAGCCTTTGCTTTGTAAAATATTCCATGTTGATTCCATACTTTGCATGTATTTCCTCGGATTTTATCTATTTATGACCCTTTTAAATTACGCGGACTTTATCTTAGTGATATTTCTGTGTTCAACTTCTTTCATTCTCTTTGGGTTCTTTTTCTGGGGATTTTATCTATTCTTTCGGATTATTTTGCTTGCCTCTTTATCATTCTCTTCTTTTTGCACAGTCAAGCTTCCATTTCTTTCGGATTTTTTGTCATCTCCCTTGGCTTTATTTCCCTCGGATTTTCTTTCTTACAAACTTTTATTTTGTCTGTCTTCCGTTCTTTCGGATTTTTCATTTTACCCTTGGTCTTTATTTCCTTCAGATTTTCTTGGCTTCTCCTTTGTCATTCTTATGCTTGGATTTTGACTTTTCAAACATCAGGATTTCCCTCGGACTTATTGTTTGCTTGAATTGCCCTTGTGTTTCATCTTCCCATGGACTCTTCCCACGAACAAAAAGTCCATGGGAATTGTCTTAGACTTTGCCTTGGTTGATTTCTATTTCTGCGGATTTTTCGTTGACGAAGTCTTCCGAAGGAATCCTCTAGACAATTTGTCCGAAGGATATCCATTTCTTTTCTTTGTTCCTTGACACTCCTTCAAATTATTGCCTATCGGAAAAAATGTCTGAGACTTATTTTTGCGGGTTTTTTATCTTTGCCAAGTTTTCCGAAGGAATTTTTGTCTGAAGGATATCCTTCCACGGGAACCACCTTCTTTGGAATGTGACTTTTCCTTCCTTCAGAAAAGTGTTATGTTTCTGATCTTTATTTTTGAATTTTCCTGCGGGCAATTTGTCCGCGGGAATTTCTCTTCTTTTCCTGGAATGACCTTTGCTGAAAGGGCACCTTGGAAATGAACCTTCCCGAAGGGCACCTACCCTTTGAGATCTTTGTATTTGGACTTCCCGAACTTTGAAAGAGACCTTTTGAACTTTTTCAAAGGGTACCTACCCTTTGGGATTTTTGTAATGTACTTTTCCAAAGGGCAAGTGTCCTTTGGGATTCTTGAACGGATCGTTTTCTTTCCTTTGGACTTTTTGTAAAGTCGTTTTCCAAATGACAAGCCCTTCGGAATTCGTCCTTTGAACTCTCCAAAGCTATGTAAAAACCCCTTCTTTGATGAACCATTCCTTTGGACAAATTGTCCGGAGGAAATCCTATTGTAGCAAAGGCCCTTGCAAATGAGTATTTACAATTGGTCTATACAAACCCAATGTATTCTTTCCTTTGTAGTCTTTCTTCCTTGGCTAGAGATATGAACTTTCTGAATGACAAGAGACAATTTGACTTGTGGAAGAATTGTCAACACCAACACTTAGGTAAACTTTAGTGAGCCTTGACAAACATGCACTAGAGTTGTGCTCACAAAAGTTTTATGGCCAAAATGTCCCTACTCACCAGATCCATTATGTGAGGGATTCATTGCAGCAAATGAAAGCAGAATGGGCACCTATTGAGAGAGTAAATTGGAACAACCTCACTGATGACATGATGGATATATGCATTTACATTCATAGCGTTGAGGACAAGCTGTAGAGACTTGAGGAACAACAGGGCCAATCCTGCCAACCTTTGGTGTCTACGTACGCACCTCCGCAACCTTCTTATGTGTGGTTCATTCCTCCTCAAGAGGCCATTTCAAGTACTCCTTTGAATCTTCCAAGTTCGTCATATGTTCCACAGTCTTTTCCTGCTTGGAAATCCATCCAAGGGAGCTGTCAAAAAATGAAGTGCTTGCTGTGGAACAACTTGCTGTTTGGGCCCAAGACGTCATCCCTCTTCAGGAGCCCTCTTGTGTTCTTGACCACCTTAAGGAGGAGCTATTTCAAGAGAATATAGCAAAGCAAATCAGAGAGTTGGCGCTGAAGGCAAGGAAAGAAGAAGAAAGGCAGAATCAACAAATGAAAGTAGAACCGCTACCTTTCCCATCTTGGAGCCAAGTCACGTAGCTAGGTAAATCCAAGGTCATTCACCCCCCATCCCTCCCTCCTCAAGAGCCTCTGTCGTTTCCATCTTGGAAATCCATTCAAAGTAGTGGGCCGAAGGAGGAGGTGGTGTTTCCTGAAATCAGACAAGAAACCTTGCAGCCTCCATTCCTTTCCCATCAAAAGCCTAGAGCCTTTCCTTCATGGAGAGGCATTCAAGAAACAAAGAATCAGGAAGAGGAGGTAAGGGTGATCCAAGTAGAGCAGCTTCAGGAACAAAATCAGGAACCTATGGTAGTTTCCCTGAACCTTTCTCACCTTGTTGAGCATTTTTAAGAGCCTATTATGCCACTCTTTGAGAAAGAGCCTCCCCTCTGTGAGGAAAACCAAAGAGATGCATCCAAAGAGGTTGAGGAGGAGGATATCACGAGCAACTACGAGGAAGAAATCACCATAGGGTCCCCAAGACGTCATCCCTTGGTCTGCAAAAGATCAAATCAACCTTCTTAAATGAAGAACGTATTCAAGACTCTTTTGCAGTAGTGCATGAAGTAGACTGCACTATTGAGGATGCAAAGCTACCACCTTATGTTAAGAATGAAGGGGTTGAGGCTGTCAAGCCCGAAGACTTAAGGTGTGGAGAGTCCGAAGTAGCTGGCCTTGAAAAGCCCGAAGACTTAAGGCTTGAAAAGCCCAAAGTCTTAAGGCTTGGAGACAGAGAAGCCCAAAGACATCAAGCTGGACAGTTCCGAAGTTGAGGGGCTCAGAGAACCCAAATTACACTGCATAGTGTAAGTTGGGATTCTCCAAAGACTTTACTTATGAGATTTTTATAAGTTGAGTAGTTAAGAAAACCTGATTTGCACTGCGAAGTGCAAATTGGGCTTTCAGAGCTACTTGACCTAAAAGAATTTACAAGTAGTCACAAAAGCTTGAAGCAAGTTGAGCAGCTGCGAAACCTTGAAGTCATGATTAGACGAATGAGAGGCTACCACATGGCGTAAGTTGGAGCAAAAAAAGCCAATCAATAAAAGACAAGTGGCACAAGGATGACCAATCAGAGCATGGGGGGAGTCCAAGCAACTGCCGTAAGCTGGTGGCTGGAAATTTATGAAGGTTTCCGTCATTCGACATGGGCTCGCTCCCGAAAAACCGTCATTCAACACAGAAGCACCATGGCTCGGGCTAGCTAAAAAAGACATGAAGACCGCGTCCTTTTATAGGTAGGAATGTGCAAATGAAGACGCCATGCCAATTTTAATGCAAAGATCAATTCAGCTGCGCAAGGAAGCGATGTTCAAGCTGCCCGCGCCATGGCTTCTCAATATCCACCAAAGAGAGACTTGAATGTGGGAGGGATTCGAGAAGATTTTGCGGTGATCTTGGGCAACACATTTCATGGTCAAGGTAGTAGTTAGCAGCCATCAACGACTTAATGACTTCTTCCCTCTTCTCGTCTTCTCACACGGCCCTTTCTCTCTCTCCCCCTTTATAAATATCTCGTGATTTGCCATTGTAATGGCCCCAGTTTTTTAGAATTTTGTCATCTTGCTGGAAGACGGTTGCTCATTGAGACATTTGCAAAAACTTGCTCCTTCGATCAGGCTAAACCCTGTCGAGATATTGTAAGAACTACCTCTTGAATGTAATGAGACACTTTCTTTGCATGTTTCTTGTCTTTGATTAGTGCTTTAGTATGCTTGTGCTTGGTGGATTTGTGAATGCGTTTATTCCTAGTCCATTAGCTTGCTGCTGGCCTCTTTGAAGTATTTTCAAGTTTTGCATGTCTGGATTAGTGTTCTGACTGAACCTCTTCCGGCATGTGTTAGCTTGACCCTGAGATTGTGCAAGCCCAAGTCGCCTCATGACTGATCTAGTGTGGGTTCAAGTGTAGATGAGTGTCCATTTATTTCTGGTGCATCGCCTGGTTAGCCCTCTTAGGAGCCCTTATCTCCCTTTTAACCCTTTTCCCTGTGAAGTTTCATTTCAGCATTAGTTTTAGGTGATCCACCAAGAGGAACTAGCCTCTTAAAAAGTCCTAGAGGCTCAACCTCACCATAGGACACCCACATCCTGAGGTTGTTCCCATGCTTATAGTCGAAAGTGGGAGAGCCTGAAAAACTCTCCCACAGGGTGCAATTTCGTGCTATAACAATAGCTTTCTCCATATTTGACCAAACGATACTTGTTAGTTCTTCATATGAAGATAGCATCTCTAGCATACATATATCGGCTACAAAAAATTACACCACAAATATCACAAGGCACACTATCCACCACAACTTCATCAGTGAAGTGTTCATTTATCCCAAACTTAACTTTGCATTGTTTGGTTACCTCTATTTTTACTTCTCACTTCACCCAATCTATAGGATAAGGACTAAGATGATTATATATTTTCAACCCATGTTTGTCCACTAATTCCTTGGAAATCAAAATTGTTTGAGAACAAGAATGAAAAAGGGCATTTACTTTTGTCTTCTTAATTTGAATTTTGATATGGAACAGTTAAGTTATTAACCTTTGTCTTAAACCTCATTGCTACTCAAATGTACCTTTTTGTGAATGGAGGTACAAGAAATAATTTCATGCGCATTGGAACTATACCCAACCTCTTTTCCTTGAACTGAAGTCCTAACATTTTTCTTTTTCTCATTCTTGAAAGGATGCATTTTCCAACAATTCTTATTTGTATGACCATAATTATCATAGTGCCCGTGATGCCTTTTAGAATCTTTCTAAGAAAAATTAGTAGTAGCATTACGTTAACCTTTCCATTTTCCTTTTCCTTTTGGCATGAAACAACTCTGTTGCTTTGGAGCATTTGAAGAAGAAGACAAACCCTTCTTCTTGTCCATCTCAAGGTAATGGGCTTGGGCATAAGCTTTGCCAGTGTCGTTAGGCTTAACCAGTAAAACGGGCCTCCTTAGATGAGTATTAAGCCCACCAACATACTTCATTAGGATGTCACAGTCCAACAAATCTTTACCCATCTTGCGAATTCACTTGCATAAACCTGCACGATTTGATCTTTACTTTTGCTCAAATATTTTGGCAATTAATAGGCCTCTCCTCTTCATAGCAAATGGGGGATAATATTGTCTTTTAATAAACATTTTAAATTCATCCCTTTTAGAAATTTGTGGTAGCTTTCTCACAACCAAGGAATGAACATAACTCTCAAACCAAGTTAATTCACGAATAGCTAGCTTTAAGCTTGCAGAACAAATTTGTTGCTTTTCACTAGTTTGATGTAAATCGAAATATACTTTTAACTGGGCTAGTCAATGATTAAGTTTCTAAGCATTTACTTCACCTTTATAAGGCTGAATTTTTATTTTGGTCTTTGCTTTGAATTGAGGTTGAGCTTGATTGGTAAGGAGATACTCATGGTCTCGAGTCTTTGACTGTTCATTTTCTTTGGAGATCTCTATGGAAACTCCTAGCTTCCCCATCAGAGCTTCCATAATTTTCTCCAAATTATCAAGCTTCCCAATGGATTGAGAGATGTTCATAATGCCCTCTTCGAATTTGTTGAATCTCTCTTCATCATCTGGAAGTATTCTCTCATCTCTGTGAGCTATGCTTCTCACTTCTATATTCCGCTTTCTTGTGGGTATCTTTTGTTGCAAAGGAATTATGACACCTACTCCACTAGCACTAGCTGCTCTGGCAACGGGCATAAATCTGCAAAATGGTCCCATCACGCAAACCACACAACAAGAAACAAAACCTGCTCTAATACCAATCTGATCAGTAATTGGTATAATTTTTTCATTAGTTAAATTTTCAATACTAATATTTAATGTTTCAAACAATACTTTATTGTTTAATTTGCTCTTTTATTATATATTTGCATAAAACAACGAACATTCTGCGTAGAATGTATTTTTTAAGTGCTATAAACTTAAAAGAAATAACTGTACATTTATGTAAAGCAAGAAATTACTGCAAAACAACAAGAACAGAATTGCACAAGACAATGTTTACCTTGGAGAACCCAATGTGGGAAGATATCCAAAAGAGTGAGGGATTGCCTCCTCTTTCCACCATCTCTTTGTGCTGTTATAGGTATACTGTCTTCTCAAGGCCGTTATGGACTCTCTTTACAATAGAAACATGCCCAACTACCCATACAAGCTCTGTAACTTGCTCAATTCCACTTGCCTATCATACTCCAACTCCTAAGACACTCAACCAAGAATAAACAACTGTTAGGAAACAATTTCATTGCTTAACAATGACTGCCTAAGGGTGCATTTATACATGTTCACATCATAAGAAGCTCAAATGGGGAGCTATAAAGACTTAGAAGACAAAGAGACACTAACTGCAACCGCTACTATAATTGTTTTTTATCTTCATGCAAAACTCCACTTTAAAAAATACTCGGTGTATTTTTATTTTTGAAACTCATAGGAAAAAGATTGTTAGAAAGTGTTTCAAGTTACATTATTAGTCCTCTTGAGAATGGTGGCTTACTTTAACTTATTTTTCTAACACTTCATGATTCAGTTTAGATCTCCAATGTACTTTACTTGGTCTCAGTATTTGACAAGTCACTTGGTAAAGCATAGTGGGTGGTCCAACCCATGAATTCCCTCGTAAGCAAACATGCAGCCAATTGCATGGTTCGAGATGCGCTTGGAACTCCTTCTTCCCATTAGGGTATCTTGAAATTGGGGCATTGGTCAACAGAACCTTGAATACGTCAAATGCCTTTTGTTGTTTTTATAACCATTCAAATTTTACTCATTTTCTAGTTAATGTGTCTTATGGGGTTGAAAGTTGGGCAAAGCTCTTGTATGAACTGCATGTGATTCTCTGCATGACTTAGAAGGGAATTCACTTTTGTCATTTTTTGGTGCCTCCATTTGGACTACTACATAGATTTAATCTTAATCCATCTTCAGTTCGGTTTGGTAGACTACATGTCAGAACAACTTCTCGTGAGGAACCATAAACAAGCATTTCTTGGCATTCAAGGGCGACTTTGCTTCTCTGCATGTAACCTCATACATTCAGATAATGGTGCCAAGTGTCCGTAGCAACAAAATTGGACTAGTCATCTAAGAAAAAATAAAGTTTGTAGACATCATCTTCTTATAATTGTGTAGTATGGTCCATTGGAACATGGCATGGGCATTGCATAGATCAAACAAGACCATGTTATATCTATCTATCACCTTCTCTATGACAAAGGTCGTCTTTAGTCAATCCTAGCCTATGATGCTAATCTAGTTGTAGCCAAAAATACCATGCAAAAAAAAATAGATTTCATTTTCCGCCATCTTTTCCAAAATTGAGTTGATGAAAGGAATGGAGAACGAGTCCTTTATTGTAACCACATTCAAACTTTGGAAGTTGACACATCTAAATCTGGCCAGACTCTTTCAGGCTGATTACAATGGGTAAAACCCATTTGCTTGTACTTCGAAGATAAATCTTGTGCCCGACATCTTGATATCTACTTGTACCTTTTTAACATATTTGGGGTTCAAGCGATATGGCTGGTGATAGAGAGGTTTCATCCGAGGAACCAGTGGGTTTTGGTGTATGCACAAGTTTGTTGGCATCCCATTCAAATCTCTGTAGGTCCATGCAAACATTTCTTTGTAATCAATAAAAAATCTAAAAGCTGCAACCTTCAAAATTGGGTCTATTAATGTTGATTCTTTTTTCATTGTCCTTCGTCCCCAAATTGAACTTTACATTCATTGGTTTTGCATATTAAATGTCATCAACATTGGGAAGCTTTTGTGTGGGCTTGACCTCATATTTCATGAATTGTGGAGGGAAGTTTGGTTGCGCAGAAGTGAAGGCCTTTGAGATGGTAAAGTTGGTTTCTTGGTCTCCGCATGGATCATACTAAAATTTGTTCTTATTTCCACCTTTGTGTCCCACTATTATTTCTAGGATTTTTAATCCGCTATTATTGTCACCTTTTGAATTCTTGCTGCTTGTTATTTTCCTTGTATCAACAACATTTGGGCACCTGTTTTCTTCATATTAAGAGGACAATATTTTATATCATGTCCACTTACTTGAAAGATCTCACAAAAGACATTCTAGGTGTAGTTTGTGTTGGTGTGAACCTATGTTCAACTTGTCGTACACCATACATCTTTGTTATCATTCTGGCCTTTTCCTTAAATTGCTTAAACCGTTGCGTCATCTCCTTTCCAATAGCATTGATTGATGCATGTTCATCTTTCTCATCTTCGTGAGAATCACCAACATTCTTGATTTACTAATTTTTTCTTCACTTTTAGATTCATTGCTCTATCATATACCACACAATATATGATTTTGGTGGCATGAAGTTTATCTTCTTCCTCAAATTCGGAAGGCCTTTAATGGACCACCTCATTTTGAGCTTGTCCGTAGGCACTATATTGAACTTGTCAATCAACTCGAGTTGTTGGTTGTAGGCACAAACTGTCTTGTTCTTTCCTTGTTTGGTATTATGGATTTGTGTGACAATCTCATTGTTGTCACAATATTCGAGACTCTTCAAATTCAGTTTTCAAGGTCTTCCACTTGTCAAATTGATTGTTTGTCTACTCCATGTACCAATCAACCTCAACTCCAATAAGAATAGTTCGAATGACCACAACCAATACTTTCGGTCTATTTGATCGTTCGTTGTCCACATGTTCACACAAGATCTGCAATGTCTTACTGGATCATCTCTCTTCTCACCATAGAACTTTTGGTAGTTTTTCCTGACCTGAAGGAGGTGGGATTGACATTCTTGCTCTTGGTTTCCTTGCTTTTTGAGCACCCTAACTCCTGATCAAAACTAGTTCAATTGTTCAAGTGCTCCTTGTGCTTTAAATGATTCTCTTCCAATTGCAAGTTTCTCCTCTGATAGAATCAAGTCACACACTCCCGTGTTGGAGTCCCCTAACAAGCACCTCTAGATGCGTCTTGATCACCACCTTTTGTTGGCATCTGAGCAACCTTTATAGCTTGGGCCTCAACGTCAACTTTCTCGTGTTGTATACTTTTGAGTTGCTTTCCAAATCTTGTTTAGTTACATTGGGGTCTTGCGACACCAAAGGAGGTATATGATACTTGTCCTTGACCTCCTTGCTGATAAACAAGTATTCAATGTGTTTGATTTTTTTCTCCACAAGCAGTTCTCTCCTTGTTTGAAAAGGGCCGGATGACCCTTCTTCTAAAAAAGTACTTGCCTTGTCTCGAGGGGACGTACTATCTGTCTCTCTAGATACTTCCCACTTGACTTGGTTGGCATAGTTTGCACTTCCATTTTGGGAACGCACAAGTTTCTAGAAAGTTCCAACAATCTTTGTTGGTTCTTGATTCTTTACCAACTTCCTATAGAAGGGGGACATTGAATTCCTCTAAAGTAGATGGTATGCTTTGGGTTGCCACCTCCAACAACCTCTCTTTTCTCAGTGTGTGGACCTTTTGAATTCTTGTACTACTCCCTAGGTACGTTTTTGTCATTTCTCTGTCTGTACTTTCCATTGGAAATTGCCACTACATCGACAATGCCCTTTAGATCTTTCTTGTTTTTCTTGTTGGAGTTTGTCCTAGTACCTTTGGCCAATTCTTTATTGTTGAATGTCTTGTTCTCTCTCTGCACGCTGATCTTGCAAAATGATGTAATGACAGGCCAAGAGTTTGGGCAGACTGATCATCAAATGCTCCACATGTTCATTCTAGCCAGGTTATCCTCGACAATGTTGGGGTCACCTAGGCGAGACCGCAAACTAGAATGTTCCAGAAAATTCTTAAATCTTATGTAAATTGGTTTTCGTTGTTTTGATTGGACCGTGTTTGATCAAATTCACCGCCCATGAAAAATTCTTGGTCCAACCTTCACAATGCTATTGTGTACAGACTAAGATCTTGCTGGTATCAGGCAGCGGATGTCTTTATGACCCTAATCCAGAACGAGAATGGTTCCAAAATGGAGTATGGCACAAATATGCGAACCAAAAATAATTATGCACAAAGAAACAAAATATAATGTGGCACTTTATTCGTATATGTATGCAGGGTGTACAACAATATCACTGAGGAGAAACACAATAGAGCACTCTAACATACCATGGAACACAACATCAGCAAGTGTCCGGTCCGACCACGAGGTGTGTTGGTGGACAACCATTGACAACCACCTGATGGGTTGATCTCAATTAACAAAAATGAGTATGGATGTTTATATTTTTGTGTGATTTTTCACTCTATGGAGTAGTTTCATACTCAAGCCATCCCCACAATGAATATTTTACATGAGTAGTCATTACTTTAATGACCTTTCTCTCATATATGTTGCTAATAATCAGAAGGCAAAGGGACCCCTAAAGCACACAAGTACCTCTAAGCATTTGTTAGTATGGAACAACCACTATTAGAAAATCCACCAGTTTGGGCTTTTCACCCTTCAGCCTCTTTCCCAATTGAGAAAGCTTTTGGTGCATGTAATGCCTTATAAGCCTGCCTTGTCTCACAGTTATTATCAATGTGGGATAATTGCAACCCACATTTCGTTAATTGTAAGTAATTGGGGCTTCCGTAGGGTAGAATTAGTTTATTTTTATTTTTCGGTATTTTATTAGAATTATTTTATTTTTATTTTATAATTGGGCCAAGTCATTAATAAAAGGAAACATCATATCAAAACTGATTATTAACTATTACAAAGCTGATGCCTATAGACGAGGTATAAAGACATCTTCTACGAACATAAGGGGGAGTGTTGTATTGACCATGGATGCAGTTCTCTTGTAACCATTCTATAGAGAATATAGTTTACATGAGGGCAATTTGATCATGAAAAGATTGAGATCATTGGATTTCAAATAGTTTACAACCACAGGATGAGAAGATCGAGTGCATAGAGGACCATACTGTAGCATTTCATGGATTCATGTTGTACCAAATGTTCCGTACTGAACAAGTCTTTGTAGCCAAATAGATAACAATACTGTAGCATCTTTAAGACATTACTACTGTAGCTCTTTGGGGGATCTCAGGGTTATAAGTTCTAGAGTGAACAAATATCCGTTTCTGTATTTTAGTTTATTCCAAAGTGAATGAAACAAGAAGTAGATATTTTTGACCATAGAGTTTCCTGCCCTTGAGGGTTTGTCCGTGTAAGAATTTGTGTTTTCCGATGGTTGTATATGCCCACTTGTAATTTTGCTTGCGGAATTTATTTTTGTAGCTTTTTTTGTGAATCTCAGGGTTGTATGTTTTAGAATGACCAAATATCCAATTCTCTATTGTAATTTGTTACAAGGTGAATGAAACAAGAAGCAAATATCTTTTACCATAGAGTTTCCTGCCCAAGGGGTTTTCCATGAAAAAAATTGAGTTTTCCTAGGGATGTATGTTCACTTGTTATTTTGCAGGTGGAATTTCCTTTTGTAGCTGTTAATCTACACATTGTGATACTTGCCCACATATATCTATTAATTGGATGAGCAGTCACGTAAAAACAAAACATATTCTAGAATTTGTATAGTGAATTGAGTGGGTGTATAAAACTACCGATTATAGATAAGAGAGCCACTAACATACAAAATTAAAACAAGTAATCATTCTTGCATTGTGGTTGAACATTTCGAGACTTGGTGGCTTTAGGTGATAATCAATTTAGTAGGATAGATTTGCATTCTGGATTGGCTTGAGGTGAAATGGATGGCTCTATGTGGGGTAGAGGAGGAGAAGCCGTTGTCTTCTCCCTCACTCGTATTTCTTCTAGGATTCTAACCTTAGCCTTAGATATTTTTCATTTTCATTTCTTGGCTATATCTAGTTTACAAATTTGATTGTTACTTTGTAGGTGGCTTAGAAATCAATTTTATTTTTGGAGTAAAAGCATTCAATGCATAGAAATAGTTTTAATGTTTGTTTGACAATTCATATGAGCAACTAGTTGGCATTGAAAATCTTTAGTTTCTGGTTGTGTAAAGATTACATTTACATTTTGTAAAGGTATTTTTGTTATTGATTAAGTGTTGTGTAGCACCCTCCTAGTCTACTTCAAAACCAACCACAATTTTTTTCTTTTTATAACAACTTAATTGTGCTCATGCAAAGCATCAGAGTCAAATGCTAGCGCACACCATAGTTACCAAATCTGGTCGGATTTGGACAAAATCTAGTCGGATCCGGATTTTTTGGCTGACCTGGATAAGTTTGTCCAAGTCGGCCTTGTTTTTTTTCAAAATTTTATTATTTATTATTTTTTAAGGCTTTGTGCACAAAAAAACCTAGAAACCATAAACATGATATAATATTAACATTTTATATTATTTTATTGTATTTTTCAGTTTTGCATATCTATAAAACTATGCTGACACACACATATGTATGTATTTTGGATTGGATTTTTTCGAACTTTTTCAAGAATTCTGGATTTCGGGTTTTTTTGCCCTCTCGAACGGATCCGGATTTTCGAACTTGGTAACTATGGTGCACACACTAACATATCTCGCACCAATGTGAAACAAACATATGAATTCATCCATAATTAATCCTATTGGATTAATATGGATAACTCTTTTATGGTTTAATTCTCTAGCGCATGCCAGGTTACGATCCTGAGCCTATAGTAGGGACCTCAAGAGACACTTTGCCTAAGTCGCTCGAAAGTTAAAACGGATCCCACCATTAGTTTAAAGCAGTTGAAAACCTAAGGAACGGCTGTAAACTTGTCCCTATCAGACGTCAGATGTAAAAACCCTTATTTACATTAGGGTCTCTGATTGAATTAACATATGATCTCATTTTATCAAATTCCACAATTATTATTCTTAATTTATCTTTTATAAACATATTCCCGTGCATCACAAGTCCATGGAATTACAACTATTAACGGAGTGGCCACCACTAAATCATGTTAATATATTCTATTTATACAATTGTGGCTACTTAACATCCACATATTAAGCATACACAAAGGGTCCAAATCATCCATGCAGTCTACACTTTTACCAAGTTAAGCCGCAATTGCTCTATTTACATCTAATGGGATCATCGTATCCACCTAACGCCACATTACTAAATGTTTATCACATAGAAGATGGCTAAAGCCAACATGCTTAGCAGATCTAAAATACAATCAAGCCATTGTTTGTAACTCAATGAATTTGCAGGCTCGTGTAGTGGGTAATGGCTTAAACCTTAAAGGCAAATCAATTGGTGCGACATCGGGATGGTTTCCACTTTTCCACATCACAGACTGCATGCAACCTTAATAAAAAAGTGCTAAGTCTTTATTTTAATATTAGTGGCTTCATTGTTCGCATGCCCCCCCCAGCGAAAGTGACGTAAGCTTTATATCTGCTTTCACATTAAATCTCGGTTTATAGTCCCACGCATTTGTGGACTTAGGTTTAGTTAGTCTAAAGGTCATGGACACATTGCATCTTGTTTGATGGGATTAGATGTAGTGGGTTCCTATAACACACTTGTCTGCTGAGTCAGACTATAAGGTTCACTGTAATATAGGTTGCACATCATATTTGAACCCTATTTACATAGCCATTTGGCATTGGCCACAGTCGTAGCCCTAATATTTACTTGAGTAGAGGCCACGTGGAACACTTTTTCCTTCCATGTGTCATCATCACATAGGCACGGGTTCATGGAGTGGCATAAGTCAAAAAGAGAGTTAGTTGAGGAGTGAATACTCCTTGTGTCTAGATTGGTTACCAAGTAGCACGGTCACGTAGGGTTTCCAAAGTGATGTAAGGCAGATAAAGCCTAAGTCAGAGTTGCACATAGTTTTAAGTTTAACACTAAAGTGACAACATTAACTGGACCACCATGACTAAGACAAAAGGGCTATGTTCACATTTTAATCGGATTTACAAAGGCAATGGGTCTGCACTTTTACATAAATTAAATAAATTAATGTGCCCAAGGACCCACTGAGTAGCCACAAAGAAAAAGGGTTGAGGGTGATCATCATGTTGCTCTGAGCAACGTGAAATGGCACAATCCTGTGCATCGCAAGAAGGGTCACAAGTGATGGCTGGGTTAAATGACAATCACTAGATAATATGCTGAGGCACTAAGTCAAGGTGATTATTTGCAGTGGCCATGTGAATGCAGAGAGAAGCTCTGATGTAGAGATTACGCTACGGCCAATGGAGGCAAGTGGCTAGGTTACACATAGCTAAGGCTGCAATGAAGAGCGACAAGCTCAAAATGACATTTTCCAAGGAGAGGAAAATGTTACACATTATGACTTACAATAAATAGAAGTGGCCTCAACTTAATGGGATTCAAAAGTGATTACAATGGCCTTAAAATCTCTTAATGTACAGAGTCTCACTTTATGAAATAACAAAACATAGTAACATATTTGTTTTCCAAAATATAGGGGGGCATTTATATAGCTTGTGGTGAACAATCACAGGTCCCATTTCACAAGAATAGAAAGTCTATTGTTTTAAGCATAAATAACAAGCATAAAGAGACTAGAACTATCACTTGAGATTCATTTATTCAGTCATCAATCATGATCGTACTTATGCATATTTCCTTTCTGAAAGAGAAACATCATCAAACAACAATCGCTATGACTTCCAATACTTTAAATGAATGACAAGCTATTCTTTTTTGCTCCTAAGCATTCCAGATTTCATATGTGATCCCAATGAAATAAACACAACATGGTGAACTTCAGAATTTAACTCCATCACTATGCAATATTCAAACTATCACAATTTAGTTTTTTTTCTTAAATATATTGAAACAAAAATAAAAGTTAGAATGCATGCACCGTGACACCAAGAGTTTGCTTGCCCATTGGTTGATCTCCGCATGATTAGAAAATGATACTAGATGAAGAGATGATTTGGTGCCATGTTCCACCCAACCACCTTCACAGCTAGTGCACATGTCCATAATGGGGTAATGAGGAATACGCTGACTGCTCTATTGATTTACTCACTTCACAACCCACTGAATGCCTATCCAATACTCTTTCCCCAAATTGATACCACAACTTATCTCATTTACTCATTATTTTGATTCAATTGTAACCAGTGAGCTAAACTGGGAGAGATCACATAAGGGTTTAATCAAGAAACAATAGCTGTATCAAGGTGGAAAATCAGGAGGAGCAATACAAAATAAAACCAATAAGAAGGTTGTGAAGTCAATCATAGACAAATTCAGAAGACAAGAAACCTTAGTAAAACCTTCAAAAATAAGCTGGAGAAAGATATCACATTGAAATGAGGTCTCCAAACCCACAACTGCTTGAGATACAAGCATTGTCACATGGCATGTAATAACATGCTTAATCAAGGAATAAGCTTGTGTATAAGCAGAGTTGAAAAACCCCTAATGGAGTTGAAAAATCCCTAAAACACCAGCCCTAGGACTTAATTACCTCTCCTATTGCCCCAGTGGAGCCCTCTAGCTATGTAGCAATGTAGTAATGGTTCCAGTGGACAGGAACGTACTTCTGACGCAAAGTCTTATTATTTTCCTTCTTCTAACCCACTCAAAGGAAATGACAAAGGATGGAAAACGTAATTCAAGGAGAAGAATAATTTGAAAATAGGTCAGACAGTCTAGTTCCTGTTATAAAATTCAAACATCCACAAAGGAAGATTGCCACAAATAAACAAGATCCACATATCATTGAATAAAGCCACTTCATTAAACAAGAGGGAAATTTCTTGAAACATAAACACCCAAAAGCAGGGGAAATTGCCACAATGAACAAGATCCATGGATCATTGCATACAACCACATCCTTCAACAAAAAAAAAGGGAAAGGGCTCACAAAAGTAATAATAAAGATTACCTTAGGCAACGCTGACACAGTCTGTCACTACACAGTTTGCACTGCAAATTCTGTTCCCAAACTCTTTCCTTCCTCTTTTTCTCAATCTGATTAATGACCAAATCTAAGTTGTTGTGTCCTCTTCTTAAAATCAACATTTCTAGTTAATTTTATTGCCCTTTTTCACCAAAAGCCTACCTTCAACTTTTAAGTTGATCTGTCTAGCCTCTCTTTACCATTTAATTTCTGCAGACTATCACTGTGAATTTCGGTTCATGGTTCACTCAAGTTTGTTTAATGACAAAACGCAGAATTGTCACCATTAACTCTCAACCAACCTTGGATTTGGGTGTCCTTAATATATATTTCTCAATCTCTTTTCAACATGGTGATTATTGTTCTATGCTCCTTATTCTTTCATTTATTTATTGTTTCCACTTGTCACGTCTTATTCACATGTAGACCATTTGCCATCCTTTTTACCCATGCTTAGAAACACAAAGTGTTCACTTTAATTCAAGTGTCATGCATGTAAGGTGATCCCAACTGGTCATGGAGTGTTGGGTGCTCTTGAATTAGCTGCCATGCTAAATTAGCCGCAACCACTGTGTTAGGTCGACTCAAATACCTTCCCGATGGACAATATCCAAACCCTTGTCAACTCATCTCATCATCGGTACAATGTTGTTACCTTTGTTACCATCCTTGTTATCTGTACATAAACTAGATGCATCACGATACCTCTATGGTATGACAAGGACGTCATATCCCCTTATTGGGTTTAAAGAGGAACGAAGACCTGTAGCCTATTCTTTTGGTTTCCCATAGGCTAAGGGAAGAAATGAAAAACGGGAACATGGTGTTTTCTTCAAGTTGCCAAAAAGTGACTTTATGTTGGCAACTTATTTCTTATTTGACTTTAAAAAAGGGGACTTTCTAATTTGAGAAAATCAGCGCTTAATTAGAAATTATAAGGAGAATCACTTTTTGAATATTTGAATTCGCTCCCCCCGGCCCACTTGGAGCGGCCCACTTGGGAGGTGGTTTGGAGGGAAAAAAGTATGAAGGAAGGTGGTGAGGTTCGTTTTTGGGAGCTATGATCATCTACCATTTTATTTCATAAGTTGGGCATGTTTGCTTCTACTTTCAGTTATTGAGGATGAAAACCCTCATTGGCAATCAGAAATTGGGGATAAAATCCCCCGATATTTGGTTGGTAGTTTCATTTAGGGGTCACAATTGAGCAAAGGATTTTAGATAAAGCATAGGGGAAAGATTTGAGTGTGGCGCAACAACTAGGGCATCTCTTGGAGGTTGGTGCAACAACTTTTTGGGAGTGGCGACCAGCTAGAAGGGACTTTGTAAGTTGATGTCACCTTTTGGAGGGCTGATGTCACCCTTGTGGGTTGTTATTTAGTGTTGTGCAGTTTTTGGGGTCAACGTGGACGTATCAAGCACTGATTCATGTTTAAAACGACCACTTTTCGCAGTTGGACAGTCAGTAGGGTTTGGAGATTTGTATTGGTATGGTTCGCTGTAAATTCATTAATTTACAACCTAAAAATATTTGTAAAATTCATATTTGTTGTTGCAAGGGTTTATTATTGAAATAAATCAAATTCGTATCTTTTAAGGGTTTCTATGAGGTTTGAATTTTATTTTCATACCTAAGTAGATCTTTTTAAAATTCTACAATGTCTTGTTAGGGTTTCAGTAATATTTCAGAATTGTGTAAGGGTTTTTTACAAATTCTAGAATTGTTTAATTTGGTCTTAAAAGGGATATTACAGTGGTATTAGAGCCATTTTCTTGCTAACCTGTGAACCATGAGGTCACTACATAAGGATATTATGGCCAGTTTTGATTTATACAAAACTCTTTGAGCAAATTTTCGAATAGGAAATCTCTTTTACAGGGTTTATGGAGTGAGGAAGTGTCACATAAAGGGAAG
The DNA here is from genome assembly GCA_037957365.1 of Torreya grandis. Taxonomy (NCBI): domain Eukaryota; kingdom Viridiplantae; phylum Streptophyta; class Pinopsida; order Cupressales; family Taxaceae; genus Torreya; species Torreya grandis. The sequence continues at coordinate 9,546,388 of JARHVA010000023.1, forward strand.
AGAGAGTCAAGGTCCGAACCTCAACTTTATTGAGGAGCAAAAATAATTCCACATGCAAGTTGAAGGTAAATATTCTTTGATAGTAGAAAATGTTTTATTGACTTCTAATGACTGCATGTATTAGCAAAGGAATGAGGAAGCCAAGGAAAAAATTGTGAAGGTGAAAGCACCATTCGCTGATTTCCCAAAGAGTTCAACAAAAAAGAAGTGCATAAATCACATATATGAGAAAGATTTTAATAATCCACCATCCACAACAAAAGTGGATCTTAGTGTTGAAATGAAACTAGCTACATTGCAGGCAAGTGTGGAGGATGTGATAAGGACTCAGAAAAGGTGTGATGAATGGCTAAAAAGAGATAAGGAAGCTAAGTTGATAGCTAGTCAAGCAAAACAACACCTAAATAAATTTAAAGAGGAAGGTGAGCTCTTGAATCATCGTTATTATAGTTTTGAATATGAAGAAAAATTCAGATTTGCAAGAGGTTTTTGAAGGGGAACTCTAGGAAGACCTTCTTGTGAGGCATGCACATGAGGAAAGTGCCTTACCATCTACTTATATTGGTCTTCAACTTGCTGGAATCTTCAGACCAACAACTAAGAGTAAGCGACTTGATTATCTTCATGATTATAGCAAGAAGGGCGAAAGTATTGATTTTTAGATAAGCATTAGAGATGGATATGCATTTGAGGTGAACATTTTGATTAACCCTAAATTGGGACTTTTGAGTCACATGGATGGTGGTGTTGAGGTTATCTCAACAATCTCTCTTCCGGAAAAAGTGGATGAACATTGTGACTGTAGCTTAAGGTATGTTAATATTTTCGGTTTGATGCTCCCTACTTTGTCTCTACAAGATTCTTGTCATCATGGAAACTGAAAGCATTCCAAGAAGGGTGATAGGGTGAAGGATACAACTTATAGCATAGGGCATGTAGATTTCATGATTCAAAGTCAACATTATGTTTGCATATGGGACTCGGGCAGAATTCCGAATGACGAAGTGAATAGAAGCTTTGAATCTACTCTGACATTCTTCATCTTTGGCAGTTGGTTAGAAAGGGAGTTCATGAGGAGTCATATAGGATACATTTTGTATTCTAACAACGTTGTGAAGGATCAATCCATAGATTGTACCTTGGAGTTGAGTCCCACATTTGAAGATAAGATCATGGGTGTTGACAAAACGAAGATAGTCTCCACAGAACGCTTGATGAGAAAGGGTGGTCAGCAAAATAGATGTAATTTTGATAATTAAGATGATATGAATCAATAGGCCATAGTTGGGTTGGTCTCAAACTACATTTAGAATTGCCACTCTTGGAGGAATGCGGTATGTATAGTTGTTACAAGATGTCTTCCAACCACCATTCCGATTTTTAGTAAAGGAATGCAACACTTCAATCATGCTTTGGGCAGCATCGAAAGAACTTGTGGAGTTCAAAGTAATCATGGTAATCACAATATAGAAGAGGTAAGCTTAGTTGTGGGCATGCATTGGATATATTTATTTGATAAGGGACAAAAATTTGTCAGTGCTTAGGGTAGACATGAGGTGTGCAATGACTATTATGACATGAGCTCAGGCGAGATCTCTTCTCTTGATGATATTTGGTCCACTTTGGGTCAGCTTTGCATGGTGTTTGATTTTGCACCTCCGAGATTGCCATTGAGTGAAGAGTACCATCAAAAGTTAAGGAATGGTGTTGGATACATACTTCCTATAGAGGAAGTTATGGGCATCACAAGACCTCAAGGAGAAGTTCACATGAAAATCAAAATAGCACAGCATAAGCATGGTGGAGTAACTTCAAATTTAGATATTTGTGCAAAGGATCATCAACAAGATATGAAGGAAGCAAGTGGTAATAGTATACTATCAACAAATGTTAGAAGGAACATACTCAGGACAGCTACGAGTCTAATTCTCAACCTTGATGCTGCTGTCCTCACCATTATCAGCCACCGCTTTACTTCATTTGCACTTCCACAAATAGATTTGCATGGGCTTCTAGTCATGGGAAAGAGTAATTTTCAGTCTGTGACTACGAATGGAGGATTTTCAGCCCTTGATTGGCTGTCCACCACTTATACATTGATTGCACTACTGATTGATGCATGAGTTTGTCATTTTTGCAACCGTAACACCGTTTTTATATTGCTAGTTTTGATGATTTCAGTCATGAACAGCTGTGGATTTGTGCATTTTGAGAGAGTTTTCTTGCATGGTGATGTCAATAGAAGATGTCCACTATTAGGGACAATCGGCCCAACCATCCTAATGTTGATTGGGATGAAATTCAAGGAGGTTTGTGGCTTTTATTTGTTTACATAGCCTACATGCAAGTTGGTGCCATGAATTGGAGGGACCAGCCCACAGTAACATTATGGGACCCACTGGAGCTCAAGGCTATAGTCATGAAGCAAGTGTTTGGGATCCTTCATCATATGAGCAGATGGGTACAACAAAAGATCAGTGGTGAGCACTTGGGGCAAACTTTGGGCTTAAGGAAATGTATGGAACATGTTCTTATGCCGTGGCTAGAAGGCTTCATCGAGGGAGAGCATATAGATGTGGGTGATGGATGGAGTAAACCCCATGATAATTGTTGGCAGAGGTTGTACCACTTGACAACTATGGGACTCAGATGTTATGGTCATTATAGTATGACAACTTTGGTGCATTCGAGCATGTATGATGCTCTTGGGCAAAAGATTCAAGATGATAGGTATTGGGGAGATAATGAGCTCATCTCTCACATGGTTAGGGGAATATCGTGGATGAAAGATTTTGGTAATCACACCAATTTGAAGAGTGTTGTTCTACAATTTAGCTTCAAATTCTTTGAGGCAATAGTAAGGAAGATTTTTTTTAGAACATGGGATTACAGATTCCAAAGATGGGTGTGGAATCCGGGTATTGGTAGGAAGGTTCAATATGGAGGGATCGGAGTTGAAACAACATTGCTTGAGGACAAGCAATTTCGAGAGGGGAGGATTGTCATGCCCGCTTCTTGGGTTTAGAGAGGAATGAAGATTCTTAGCCTATTCTTTTGGGTTCCCATAGGTTAAGGGAAGGAAAAATGGGAACATGGTGTTTTCTTCAAGTTGTCAAAAAGTGACTTTAAATCGGCAACTTATTTCTAATTTGATTTTATAAAAAGGGACTTTCTAATTTGAGCAAGTGAGCCCTTAATTAGAAATTATAAGGAGAATCACTTTTTGAATATTTGATTTTCCCCCCACTTGGGGTGCCCCACTTGGGAGTTAGTTTGGAGGGAAAAATGTATAAAGGAAGGTGGTGAGGTTCGTTTTTAGGAGGTATGGTCATTTACCATTTTATTTCATAAGTTAGGCATGTTTGCTTATACTTTCAGCTATGGAGGATGAGAACCCTAATCAACAATCAGAAATTGGGGACCAAAACCCTCGATATTTTGTTGGTGGCTTCATTCAACGGTCACAATTGAGCGAAAGATTTTGGATAAGGCACAGGGGGAAGATTTGAGTGTGGTGCAAAAGCTAGGGCATCCCTTGGAGGTTGGCACAACTTTTTGGGAGTGGAGACCAACTGGAAGGGACTTTGTAGGCTAACCTCACCCCTTGGAGGGCTGACATCGTCCTTGTGAGTTGTTATTCAGGGTAATGCAGTATTTGGGGTCAATGTGGGCTTATCAAGGGTTGATTCATGTTTGAAATGGCCACTTTTCATAGTTGGACAATCAATATGGTTTGGAAATTTGCATTGGTATGGTTCGCTGTAAATTCATTAATTTACAGCTTGGAAAATATTTGTAAAATTCAAATTTATTGTTGCAAAGATTTATTATTGAAATAAATCGAATTCGTATTTTTTTAGGGGTTTCTATGAGGTCTGAATTTTATTTTCATGCCTAGGTAGATCTTTTCAAAATTCTGCAATTTCTTGTTAGGGTTTTGATAATATTTCAGAATTGTGTAAAGGTTTTCTACAAATTCCAGAATTGTTTAATTTGGCCCTAAAAAGGATATTACAAAGGATGAATCCATAATCTTTTTAATAAATAGAATTAATAAAGAAAACTATAGTTCAATGTGGAAATTATCATTTCAAATATAAATTAAATGCCACATCATTTTATGTTAATGAGAAATCTAAGATCGCATAAAACAAGGTGTACACACACACGATCTCATAACCACACATGCATATATATGTATTCACATATGTATCCAAACATATAAAATTTCTTAGTAAGTTTGTAATATCCCTAATCGGAATATTATTTGATAATTTGGATTCCTCAGAATTCTTTTTGAAATAATATTTCATAAATATAGATTTGCACTTAAAAATAATAATTTAAATAATAAAATGTAATTGATTAATGGTGTATTTTAGAGTTTCAGATTTAAAATAATGGAATGTAAATCCTCAAGGGGTTTCGTCCTTGATTAGAGAGATGACAAGGGTTTTCGTTCTTGAAATCCGATTCTGCAATTAAGGGGTTTCGTCCTTAAAAGTAATGTAAAACATAATGCTTGTACATGGTTTATATATTTGAATGCATAATTGATTGATTTCTTCCATACCCACCAATCGCAAAATATTTGTACCTTCAAAGCTTTCACTCGAAAGACGTGACTCCTCCCAAATGTCTTTTCCCAAGGGGTATGTCTTCCCAAGGGTGGCGTCTCTTAATACTTCCTTTTGATGAGTGGTGTTTTATTAATTAATTAATAATTAATCAATGACTGCTGGTCTTTGGCACTCCCCACAATGGGCTGCGATTTCATTTATTAATAACACTCTTCTTTTCCAGTGTTTGTCTTTTAGTTAGTGATTTAATTGTAAAGGTTGTGATTTGCTGGTTATTGGTGATTTTCCACAAGGACTGAGTTGGGGATATTTCAGACCTCCCTTCCTCAAATTGCTTGCCCTCAAGCAATTGCAAATTCTTTTGCCTTGCCTCATCCATTTCGTCAACCTCTGAAATGCCTAGATTCCCCTGCAAGCTTGAAAATTTGTAATCCTTCATACTAAAAGTATTCTTCTTCATCCTTGCCTCAGAAAGACTGGAACGACCCTGTAAACCTACACTCATGCAATTAGAGTGATAGCCAAATTCATCAGATTGCCCCTGAATTTTACTTGTATCATTGGTAGGAAGTTTTAATGCTGAAGATACAACAATAGATGTTTTGACTTTTCCTATCTGATGCTTTGAGTGAGTTCTCCCTTTGAAAAGTAGGCTTTGGATTCGAACTTAAAGAACCTAGGTTTGAATTAGAAGTTCCAATTTTTTGGTAGCAGTTCCAACTTCGAAAGCCTGAGCTTGTCTTTTTGTAGATACTAGAGAACTAGGAATACCTTTCAAGGCTCTCTTTGTTTCAGGTACTAACTTCTTATCCAATATTGCAGAAAGCCTAGAACATGTTGTGCCATAGGAATTATGCTTCCTTCTATTTAAGCATGTAGGCTTAGAGATGATTGTTAAGCTTGGATTTGTTTCAATCCTTTTAACGTCAACATTTTGCTTCAACTTACAACCTTTACACATCCAATCACTTTCTGGTACCTTATCTAGCATAGTTTGCATGTAGTAGGTGTGCTCAACACCATCATTGCACATGCTGCATACAACAAGCATTTCCTCACACCCTGTGTTCCCACAAATATCGCAGACTTTAACATCGTCTTCTTCAAAAAGACGTTCACAAGATTTTTGAGTTTCTTCACCCGGAAGTGACACTCATGAAGGGCTAGGGACTTCAGAGAGATCAATCCTCTTGTCGGCTTCACCAATACCACCATAAAAATCCTGGTTCAATTCGTTTCTTTTCAAACAATATAGAGGAGAAGAAATGTTTTTGTTTCCTGCTTTTGTAGGCTCCATTTTTCCCGAGACACTCGACTTGGATATTTTGCTTGAAGGCCTTGAAGTTGTAGGAAAGTTTGATTGAAAAGTTGGATCATAGTTGCTTCTGGAGTTTAATGGGGATGGGACAATAGGAGCCCCTTTTTCATTCTTAAACTTTGTGCCCTTTGAGTCCAAAGTTACTTTCACTTTTGTTTGTGAATGGTTTTCCATCATACTTACACCCGATTTCTTTGGCATGATAGAAATGTCTTCTAGATAAGGGCTGGTTTGAGAGTCTCCGGACATAGCCCTAGAACTAGTAATGTCAAATTGTTCCAGAATAGTATCTTCTTGAATTTTAAAAAGCCTTTGTTTATAGAAATTTCGCAGGTCCCGTGACACTGTTTTGTAGTTTTTAATTTCCAACGAATCTTCATTGAAACTTTTTATGCCATAATCATTTTCTATTCTTAGAGAAACAAATTCAACCAAATGAATGTTGTCAAATGATGAACAATTTCTTTCCATAGGATGGTCATGTAGTCAAGAAATGTTGCCACTGTTGGCCGAAAGAGATCCATCACTGTAAGCACCCCAGACATAGTTGCCATTTTTTGTTCTAAAATTCAGGTACTTGATGATGAACAATCTAGATCAATGGCTATACGATTCACATCATTCCTTAGGTTTGGCATTTTGTCCACTCCATTATAGTGTGGCTTATTAATTAGTGTAAAGTCTTTTGAAAAATCCATGGGTGTAACTTCAATACCCTGTCTATTAAATCTGTAATCTTCCTCTTTTGATTCAAACTCTTTGCACAATGTAACAGGGCTCCAATCTGATTTAATCTTTTTCTTGTCATCTTGTTTAAACAAAGGCAATACTTGCGGAAGAAGCATCGTCATCATTGACTTTGCTAACTTCTGACACATGGAATCTGAATTCCCCTCAGAAACCTCTTGTAAATTTGATTTCTCTTCATATTCAGAACTGCCATAATGATGATTCAAGAACTCACCTTCCTCATAATGCCCTTTTCCATTCCGTGACTCACTCAACTCCATAAAGTCTAAAAAGGAGTTTTCTTTTCGAATCTCTGCTGAAAGGGTTTTATATGAATCGAAACTGACCACGATATCCTTGTCTAGTGACCCCATGGTTCACAGGCTGGCAAGAAAACAGCTTTGATACCACTGTAATATCCTTAATTGGAATATTATTTGATAATTTATATTCATCGGAATTCCTTTTGAAATAATATTTTATAAATATAGATTTGCATTTAAAAATAATAATTTTAATAATAAAATGTAATTGATTAATGGTTTACTTTAGAGTTTTAAATTTAAAATAACGGAATGTAAATCTTCAAGGGGTTTCGTTCTTGATTAGAGAGATGACAAGGGTTTTCGTCCTTGAAATTTGATTCTACAATTAAGGGGTTGCGTCCTTAAAAGTAATGTAAAATATAATGCTTGTACATGGTTTATATATTTGAATGCATAATTGATTGATTTCTTCCAAACCCACCAATCGTGCAATATTTGTACCTTCTAAGCTTTCAATCGAAAGACGCGATTCCTCCCAAATGTTTTTTCCCAAGGGGTATGCCTTCTCAAGGGTGGTGTCTCTTAATACTTCCTTTTGATGAATGATATTTTATTAATTAATTAATAATTAATCAATGATTGCTGGTCTTTGGCGCTCCCCACAATGGGCTGCGATTTCATTTATTAATGACGCTCTTCTTTTCCAATGATTGTCTTTTAGTTAGTGATTTAATTGCAAAGGCTGCGATTTGCTGGTTATTGGCGATTTTCCACAAGGACTGAGTTGGGAATATTACAAAGTTTCTATCTTCATTGATAGCAAAATACACGAGTCCATAATGTAATAATAGCTTTGAGAAGGACCCCCATGGTTCACAAAATAGGGATTTCAATGCAGGGCACTACATGTGTTAGAATTTTTTGAATAATGATAATGGAATTTCTTTTCATTCAAGCTATAATGCCTAGAAACAGTTCTCAATGTTTGTTTGGCAATTTTTATGAGCATCTAGTTGGTATTGAAAATATTTAGTTTCTGGTCTTGAAAAGATTACCTTCACATTTTGTAAAGGTATTTCTGTTATTGATTGTGTGTAATGTTATAATTTTTTGAGGAATGATAATAGAATTTCTTTTCATTCAAACTACATAACTGTTTCCATTTTGAGAGGCGGCCGTAAGTTTCTTTTATTTTTCAAATCGATCTCTTCATCATTTCTTAATTGTTATTTATGTTGTTCTTGCAGATAGTAACAACTATTGTTTTGAGCAATCTATCATTTTTCTGCATCTTATTTATTGCTGTCAAGTCTTTAAAAAATAAGCAAACGACTTTAGAGATCAGGTGAGTGGCATCTCAAATTCTCTCTAATTTACATATGTTTCATTTTAATTTACATAAAACTTGTTTGAGTGTTCAATAATTTCTTATGCCAATGATTTGTTTCCTAATTTTTATTGTCAGCTTAAGAGCATTGATAGACATGGGGAGGTGATAATAAAAGGAGACATATTTTAATTAGTAGCTTGAAAACATAAATAATATCTTATTTATATGCCTGGGTCAATTTTCTAACAAACACTAAGGTCGTGGATGGGCTTGCTAATTGGGTCCTTGACATCCATGATATCCTTTGCTATGGTCTTCCTTCTCTATGGTGGTCCACGAAGATTCAGGGAGATATCAAGAAGATTATACAACTTGAATCCTTCCAATGAATAATCATATAGAGATGATTTTGTTTATAATGCTAGTGATATGGCTAATAGCTTCCATGCATGGCATGGTAGAGTATGTAATTGATAATTTCTCATCTATATAAGGTTTGGTTTTTTCCCACCAAAAAAAAAAAAAATCTAACAAACACACCTAACTTACTAACCTTACTGTTATAAGGCTTAGATTACTTGTGCTTAATATGGGGGAAAAGTCAACTCGTTTTTACCCAACGTACAAAACAAGGAAATGCTTATTGTTATATTAGTCTCCACTTTTGGGTGCTCCCAATACATTCTTTACCCCCCTCAAGCCCGCAACGCCACTTTTACACTTGGTTTTTCCTAAGTTGCTGCATTTGGCAATTTTAATAGATTTTTTTGGAAATTCGCTTAATTTTAAGGAACCACAAAAAAATTGTTGAAATTTGTGATTTAATTTGTACTAATTAAACAATGAATCAAAAAAATGAATATATTTACAAATTCATAATGAAATGTGTTGAAATTTGCAATTTAGGGTTTGCAAAAGCCTAATGATCAATGCAAAAAAATTTACTTCAAACCCACGTATTTTCATTTTATATCACTTATGAGCTGCTGTCAGCTTGTTGCGAGTATAAACTCAAGATTAAATCTTAGAAAGCTGTGATTTCATTTTTATTGATACCCTGGGCGGGCCTGCTGTAACATGACATTGGGAATTGCGATACCCTCACCCTGCTGAGTGCTTATGCTATAGCGATGCAACGACCTTGCAACCTGCCAAAGTTCAAACACTGCTTTCAAGAGGGCCAACAATGCCAAACGCTGCATGCAATCTTGATCTAAAAGGGTTTTTGATGGGTGAATACTGCAGTTGGTCACGAGTCATAGGGTACAACCTCACAATCATAGACAAGGTAAGTGTAGTTTTATTTTGGTTTTACTTTAATTTAAAGCTATAAAATAATTACTTTATAGAATGAACCTTAAGTTCTAGATTTTGGATAATTAGTTTATTTTTTATAATTTTATTTTAAAGTTTTTTTGAATTTTGTTATATAATAAGTTTTATTTTTTTATTTTTTAGACATTTAATATGTAATTTTTTAATGTATGATAATGGTAAAAATTTTGTAATTTAATATTTTTATTTTATGGTTGTTAACTCCTATTATGTAGTTTTTTTTGGTTATGAAAGTCGAATAAAAATTATGTTTTTTTATTTTTATATTGTAGCAATTTAAATTTATTTTATTATTGTTATTTTTTAAGTGGATATAAAAACCTAATTGCAAAATACTTTACAAATGACATTGTTATTTATCTTCATTTGTCAAAAAATAATAATTCAAAAACACATTCCTACATCAATAAGGCACCCTCAAAATCAATAGTAGAAGGATGGAAATATATGAACTGTGAGAGTCGAACTAATAGTGTCACGTGTGTTTATGTTAGCACTCTTTTAAAGCCACATTAACAAGGGCAATGGACCATCTTATTGACATATTAAGGGGTAAGGGAGGTGGTGTTGAAGCATGTCCGAAGGTCACTCTTAAAATAAAAGCAACATCGGAGAAAGATGACAATAATTCATTAGTAGTAATGTAGAAAAATCATAGTTGCTAGGAGATGGGTACAAGAACTGGGACACCATTTTTTTGAGAAATAGGAGACGGGTATGGGGAAACGACAATATATATATTTATATATTATATATAATATATACTATGAAGAATTTAGAGAAATATATACTATTGCAATACTATGCGAATGAAATATATACTATGCAATACTAGTAATATACAAGCCAACCAAATAGCTTGAGTGAACAAATATCTCATCATATTAAGGGTCAATTGTACATTGTAACACATTGAAATGTCGACAAATAGGCAAGCAAAAAATAAAAAAACACAAATGTGAACCTAAATCATATCTCATTCGATACAATAGGGTCATCTGTCATTTAAGTCCTCCGTCAAGATGCTTTCTAGATATGCATCACTTTCAAGTTGTGGCTCCTCTGCAAGCAATATAACAGGGGGTAAATCATTGACGCCATGTGTTTCAAACACATCATCTTCCAAGGATGTCTGTTGTTCCATCAGGTGGAGTTTGGTCCCATTTTGCTGAAGGACCTTTCTTATACCTTGGGTCTACATGAGAAAAAAAACGAAGCATGCTATGAATGCACACTAGGTTCTCTACCTTATTTGACTCTGGTTGGTCCCTGTTCAATGAATGAATGAAATCGTATGTACTCCAATTCTTCTCACAAGATGAACTAGCTACTTGTGATAGTAATCGTATTGCTAATGATTGCAATTCAAGGGCTTCATTACCATGGTTCCACCACCACTTTATTGGATCCTTCTTCTCACACATCATACAGAGCCTCAACTGTAGAAAACCATCTGCGGCCATGTGAAACATGTTCCACTGAGACCTGATAGAAGAAACCTCTCTCGACCATAAATATTTTCGACCGCAACCCAAAATTCCTTCTTTACTTCTTTGTTCTCACATGGATCCCTCTTCTTGGTGACTTCTGTATCATACCACTTGGATTCAAAATGTAACCAACACAACGTACAGGTGTGTTAAGCTTGTTCCATCGTCCATGTGCCTTTTCCTTAATCAAAGGATATAGAGAAAGATCTTGTAGGTTTGTTATTTTTCTTTTTTTTCACAAAATCAATTTCTTCGTAAACCTCCCCCAAACATGGCTTGTTTGAATCAACGAAACGGATTACCTCACAAATGAGCCGAATGAAGTCAACAACAAAGTTCACATCAATCCAAAAATGGTCATCAAGCACCATCTGCACCACCTCAACCGTAGTATCTGATGTAGATTGTTTCCAAGCTGCCCATGCATCATAAACTACAATGGAACATAAGGCTCCTTTGACAACATGAAGACAATCAAGAGGCGTGAAGAAAAACGCAAACTGTGTATCTGTAGGTTTGAGAAGTTCCACCTTGACAAATCTTTGATAAATAGCTTGCGTTTGGTGATGATTGCATTTGAACTTTTGTGTTTTTTTGCCGTTTTCAATAAGTTAAAAAATTAACTGAAACTTGCCAATGTCTTTAAGCACATTATTCAATGCATGCACACAACATGGAGTCATAAATACATATTTCTATATTTTTTGCACCAACAAGCTAGCAACTTTACAAATCGAGGCAATGTCTGTAACAACTTGGACAACATGTGATGCCCCCACCTCTTCAATTGCATCACATCGTTGATTCTGAAGGAACTCTGCATTTTTATCTTGTCCCGAATAGTCGATTGCCTTCAAAAAATAAAGGCCTCTAGAACAAGTCACCATAATGTTTAGAAGAGGACGATTTCTAGTATCAGTCCAACTGTGCATCACAATGCTGCTTCCTTTTGTATACCACACTCTTTTGATTGGCAGAATGTTTTGCTCTATCCTTGTTTTTCCCTTGTCAATAAGAGTCATGCGAAGCTTCTCATATTCAGGAGGTTTATACCCCGCCAACTCATTGTTGATAGCACAAACCATCTCCTCATAAAGTGATCAAACAATATTGAATGGCATTCCATTTGCATAGAAGAAGCGTGCTATCGCTGCATCCACTGTGTCTCGACCATGCACATCGAGCATGCTTCCAATGGGGCTCGAATTGCCAATATGGAGTCTCGTACGAGAAAACCCCGCATCCTCTATTGCATGTCTAGAAGAGACATATAGCTTTGATTCTGTTCTCGCGGTTGCTATGACATGGTGACTCTGATTTGTGGTTGAAGCATGAGAGCTTAAAGGAGCCACTTTGCCTTCAACTCTTTCTTGTTCCCTCATCGCTTCATACCACTCTTCCTCATTCAAGCAAAGGTTCAACCCCTTTTCCCATTCGAAAAACATAGGCCTTCAAGCTCGTGTTAGTGCCTTGAAAAGCTTTTCCCTAAAGTTTACAGGCGATCTTTGTTCTTCTGCAATTCCCTTTGTTAATGTGATCTCAAAACTTCAAGAGCATATACAATACTTGTTTCCTTCCCCTTGACATTTTGACAAAAAATAAATAAATTAGTAATTATAATTTATAATTTATCAAAAAAAAATATATTGTTATAATTTAAAAACCTAAATTAAAATTACATATTAATTTTTAAATTAGATAATAAATTAAAATAAAAACTAAATAAAAAATATATATATATATTTTAACTACATGTAATTTTTTTTTAAATAAATAATAACTAGAAGTAAAATTACATGTTTTATGTGATGTAAATGATAAAATTAAAATACAAATTTTAAAAACATTAAATAATAATTAATTTTTAAATTTTTAATAAGTATTAAATATTAAATAATAAATATTACAAAAAATATTAAAAACTTTAAAATTTAAATTTAAAAAAATGTTTGGTAGTTTGCATCATCATTCACGACAATGGTAGGCATTGTCGTGAATGGCAGTGGCAGGCATTGCCCTGAAAACCTTAAAATTAAAAGTTTAGAACTTTAAAAGTTTAAACCACGGGTACATGACTATACATACATGTTTTCTCGACGGTGACTGATCCAATTACAGTGATTGCAATGCAAAAACTCTTCGATCTCGTGCAAACATTGTAAAATCCAATTGGTAAAAAGTGTGCATTCGGTATTTTTTATAAGAAATTTTATGAGTTTAGGGTTTTAAAAAAAACATTTTTGTTAGGGTTTCAAATAAATACACATCTCACTCCTCTATTATGTTGACAAGCTTAGTAATGCTGCAAAAAGGTAGCGAGACAACCATTGAACAACTTTTGGAAGCCTTTAGTTGATTTATTTTACAAATATGACATTCCATTTAATGTTGCCAGGAGTCCTTATTTTAAATGCTATTCAACGATCAATTTCATTTGGCAAAGGGTACACAACTCCAGGTTCATAAGCTCTGAGGACAACCCTTTTGAAGAGATCATAAGATATGGTCATTGAAAAATTGGTAGACATTAAAGACTTTTGGAAGTCAACAGGGTGCACCATTCTGGATGATGGTTGGTTAGATGTATGCCAGAGACCATTCATCAATGTGTTGGTCTATTGCCTTGAAAGCTTTGTGTTTATAAGGGCAACTGATACCATGGAACATAAGAAAACTTATGAGTAAATCTTCAACATTATGGATGAAGCAATTATCAAAGTTGGTGTAGAAAATGTGGTCCAAGTTGTTACCGATAGTGCCAATAATTATGTGGGGATTGGAAAGTTGATTGCAAAAAGGTACCCACATATTTATTGGAGCCCTTGTGCAGTGCATTGCATTGATTTATTACTCCATGACTTAGCCAAGTTTCTTTGGATACATGAGGCAGTGCAAAGAGGAAGAACAACTGCTAATTTCATAAAAAATCATCGCCTCACATTGAGTATATATAGGAAGCATAATCGAAGAAGTTGTTGAAGCTGTGTGACATAGGTTTACCTATTTGTTTATCACTTTGAAAAGAGTGGCTGAGCATAATGGAGCTCTATGATCTGTTGTTTATAGCAAAGAGAGAAGATTCTATTTTTGCAAAAGGTTCTAAAGGTAAGCATGTGGAGCAAAACATCATAAACTTTGACATTTGGAAAATGTTGTTAAAGTTCTAAAAATGTGTACACCCATAGTTCACATGCCTTGCACGGTTGATGCCGACACCCCTTGTATTGACATGGTTTATGAGGGTATGGACCATTGTAAAGAAGCCATTCAAAAAACTTACAATAACGTGAGAGCAAAATACAATCAAATATTGAATATTTGTAATAGAAGATGGAGGATGTGTATTTATTTGCATGCAGAGTTGACATTGTATCACATGGAAAGAGAAAGTGATTATGAAGTCATAGGTGGAATTTATGCAGCCACTAAAAAACTTGTTCTTGACCGATATATTACAAAGAAAACAAGAGAGTAACCTCGGGTATACAGGAGAGGAGATGGGTTATTTGGAACCCAATCAACTATAGATGATAGGGAGGACATGGATACAGATGAATGGTGGCGATTCTATGAAGTAGATAGTCTTGAACTACAACATTTTGCAGTTTGAGTCTTGAGTCAAGGAGTAAGTGCATTGGCTTGTGAGACGAACTAGAGCAACTTTGACCATGTTTAATCAAAGAAAGAAAACAGGTTGTTATTAGGGAAGTGGGGGGATCTTGTTTATGTTTACAACATTTTGTGATTGACTGTGAGAAAAGTGACAAAAGATGCATGTACTTCGAGCTCAAAGAAGTTTCAACATTTTTTAGAAGACTCTTTTGATGAAAATGATTTTTATTTTGTTCGTGATGAATTTGAGGATGAAATTAATGATGTTGAAATGATGATGTTAGTGATGATATTGATGACATTGAGCCAAACGCTCTTGATGATCTAGAGATTTTCGATGTAACAAGTATGCCTTAGCCCATATGGAAGTTCAAGAATATGATCTATCACTTTTTGAAAACATTTTATAAATTGTTGTTCAATATGTTTTTTAAAGTTTTTTATTTTAATCAATTTACAATAACCATTTGTTAAGAAGTTGTTTTGACATGTTTACTAGTTACTTATATGAAATGTGTTTCTTAAGAATTGTGGGTTTATTTTATTGGTTTTTGAATATTTCATCTAAAAACAAGTATACTTCTTTCAATCGAATTTAATCACAAATTTGATCTCTGATTTTTTTAGCAACATATTTTTTCAAATTTATCCCCTACGATTTGAACACGGACTCAAATGTGGCAACTTCGGTTTTATTCAGGTGGACCCCCCACTTCCTATGTCTTTCACACCCTTTGCTATCTTTTGTTCCTAAATTGTCTTTCACTCTAACCTATGATCGGTCCTTATCTGTACTAAGCTTTATTTCATATCCTTTATTTTTTTTAGTTCTCCACACCTTCAAGATTGATGGGACTATGGCTTTTTGCCTCTTCCTATACTATTGATGCCCTTATACTTCAATAGAAGTTGTGAGCCCCCTATCACCAGGCACACAAGTTACAACTGTGGTTCCTATTTCAATACTATCAATGACCTTATACTTTGATAGAAGTTGTGAACCCCTATCACTATGCACACAATTATGGTTCCCTTTGACTCTCACACCACTCTTTCTTTTCCCACAAAACTCTCATCAGTCCCCAACCATGCAAATGTCCTCTGTCAACCCCTTGCCAAGCCTTTCATTGTTACTTCTTATGCACCTCTCTATGGTTATTCATGAACACATATATTCACACTACCAGATTGCTGACAGGAAAGTATTCAAGATAAGGAACAAGTGCAATTTGCAGAGCTATATCTGTGTTAGATTTGCAATTAATTGTTAAGGCCTTCATAAGTTTGCCTAGAATTACACAACTGCCTCAAATTTAATAACTATGCAGAATGTCAATGCTTGTTCATTTGAGTTGGATAAGGTGCTTGGCACAATAAAATTAACACATAATGATAATCTTCATTCATACAGGATCACAAATACAATATGAGACATAAATAAGAAGTTGTCCTTTGACGAAAGAGTCAACACTTATCAAGATCCCACAATATACTCAGCCCCTTTACTTATTCTTAACTATGTGAGTTATTCTCACAACTAACTACTAACTATGAGTTGTTAACAACAACTCATTTGCTTTATTTACTTAGCACACATACACACTATCTAGCACACATACACACTAATAAGAAATTACAACTATGAATAATAATTTCTTAACACAGTTATCTTTACTCAATAATGAATTTCTTAGATCTATGGAGGACAAAAGAAGAATGGGATCAGATCGATGCGTCTTCTAATGATATTTTGATTTATCAAATTCATATCAGCACCAATCATGGTCCAACTCAACCTAACCAAGTGTTTTTGACCCTATGAACGTCTACACCCTTGAGAGGTTGTCGTCAAACTCTTTTCATGCTTAAATTAGCGATGGATATTTGGCTGAGAGTTTCATTGCTAAATCTAATCGAAATCTTTGCGCTAAATGGCATCATTACAACAGAGCCTTCAAGTCCTACATTCACCAACATCATGTGGGTTTGTTTTGTGGACTTTGAGACTAATAAACGGAGGAATTAATATGGTAAATGCAGATCCTTGCACATTTCTAGTAAACCCTCGCAAGTGTTTTTAAAGAAGCAGAGAAAGTAAAAGGATTTAAATACCATGTGTTATAATACCAACACTCAACTCCAAACTTTGAGGACTAACCTCAATGCCAATGTTCATTCTATCGAGATCGATGATGATGATCCTCCTTCTTAGGTGCCTCGATGCTTCATCTAGAGCCTCTAGGTATATGTTTTACTTATTTTGAATTAATGTGATCTAAATAATGTAAAACTATGGCTAATTCAGATTGTGTAAAATATAGCAATATTACCCTAATCTGAATTGAGAAATGGATAAATTGATATTGCACTTAGATGATTTGAAATTGAGAAAGCAACGAGGGGAGATGTACGTAGCATATTTCTATATTCTGTCGCTCACAATAGTCATCACTACTTTTGTGTATGCTGTCACTATTCAGAGAACGAAAACTATATCTCAAACCCTTCTCGGACACTGCCTATAACAGTGTGACCTCTGCGGTGACCGGTATTGTCTTGGCTTTGTTGACAATGACCCTATAAGTTGTGTAGGCATATGACTCTTCAAACTTATGCATTTGCACATGTAGATGCTTTCTGTGTATGCACTCACCTTTGGTCTTGTGCGTTGATCTCTATTTTCATTTTCCTTTTGTCCAAACACTACTTGTGTTTCTATTTTCATTTTCCTTTTGTCCAAACACTACTTGTGTTTTCGACCACAAGACGACCCTTGAAAAAGGGGTTAGTACTTTGGGTTGGGCAATTCCAACCACTCTCTGCTGAGTGATTGAGTGTTGCCTATCTTCCAACATCTTGAAAAGGGCTCAATCCACATGTAGTTTTTCCACCTGTGTGTGTGTGCGCAACATTGTGATCAATCTACAATGCAATGAAATGTTTGGCTTTTGACATTTCACCCCATGGAACTTCGACTTTCGTGTGTATTCAGACTTGGATTTAGGGCTTCTTTGAGGCATTTTTAGACATGTATGCCTACGTGATAATGTCTCAAGAGAGTGCTAATGGATTTCTCAAGTTTGTTAGGACTTGGTAAGATGTTTCTAGTGAGTATAAATTTAGGATTGATTTGTGTTTATAGTTGACTCTTTGTTATTTTTTGTTATGACTGACTCATGAAACATGTCTAGGCCGACCTAATGGAGACTTCTCAATTTGAAAAATATCTGTTGGGAGTTCTTGGACATTGCTGATAGAGACAAACACCTGTGGCAACTGCTACTGTCTGGTCGTTATTGGTATTGTTTTGGGAGTGTAAATCAATGATTTGAGATATGGAGAAGGTTTGTTTGAGATTTTGGAAGGTTCTTGTATAGACCAGGTTGACCCAAAATAAGTGTATCTGGTGAATACGATTGGCGAAGACAATAGGTGGGTAAACAGATAGAGGGAAAGTGCACACAAGAGTTAAATGTGTACACAATGTTCCACTATGTCAAAGTGTGCCAAAGTTGATGTTGCCAAATTGTTTAATACCAAATTTAAGTGTCTACAAATGCTATTCTTTTAATCTAGTATTGAAAATATTAAATTAAAAGGATAAAATAAGAAATTTGGTACCTATGATAACAATACTTGGTTTTGACAGGTATGCCCCAAACGTCCCATTTGCTCCATGTGAATCCTATGAGAAAATTTATATGTATCAATGTCTTCTCAAGGTAAGCAATCTGAAATAATCTAAATCATTGAAACACATGAAATTGAAAAGCCAAGGAACGGATACACCTGAGGGTATGCAAACCACGCTGCCATTTGTTGAGCTTGTTTAGAGAATACTATGGGGTGATTATGTCCCAAGAAAATGCAACTTTTGAAACCCCAAGTTTATGCATGTTATTGCCTCAACCAATGGAGGAGTGCTAGAAGTTGAGCGATGCAAAAACGTCAACCACATTACTTTGAATATCATGAGTCGTGTGTGGAACCTTGAAACTAGGTTTGCATGTAAAGATGGAACTTTGAAACAAGTTCATATGTAAAAGTGGAACCCTGAAATAGGTTTGTATGTAAAAAGATCAACTACTGCAAACAAATTTTAGATCAAAAGTGCTTACATAGTACCATCATTCCCCATCGATCCACAATATAGAAACAAAAAAATGTTTGCATGAACAACATTCATGTCTTAAATATGTTCCACTTGTACCTCAAAGTGATATAGAATGTCATCATTTGTCTGTTATATTGTCATATAATGCCATAAATGTTCGTCACAATGCTGTATAATGCCCCACATATGCCTCAATTTGCTCATTTGAATCACATAATTTTTTTCATAATGTGAACTATTTTTCTGTTATGCCCTGTTTCTCTAAGAAAAACTTAATGTATTCCCCCTTTTGATATGAGGTTTGAATCCCGTGAATCACTTATCTCAAAAAAAAAGAGTTATGCATTCATATGTTATAAAGAAAAACATAATCATGTAAAATATTATTACAAACATGATAAGATATGTCATCATAGAAAGATTTGATTATTCAAACACATATGAAATATGTAATCCAAGGCAATGGGAATACACGTGTCAATGTCAAGTCGACATATCAATTATGTATGTAGTGATTAGAATTGTAGTAAATGCATGATAATGATCATGGCATTGCATATAATAGAAGTATGCGTGATAAAAATCATGGCACCAAGTTCATAGTAATAGTCATATATGTATTCACGTGCACACACACACAATATCATGATCAAGGAGCACACATGCACACGACATGACACGACTCTGATTTGACATGGACATGACATGCCCATGAATCACATTAGAGGATCCTCTAACACAACTGACACACGATGTGACAAGACAGTCAATGCATTCATAGAACACAATATAACCCACATCAATGATCACACAATGTTATAATCAACAATATCATGTATGCATGGAGTAGACAATGTTAGTCTGCAAACTCAATCAATGTTATCATCCAATAGAACAAAACACAATATCCATAGGAAATAACACTCTATATATAAAGTATAAGCAAGAACAAGTCATGTCTAATAGTCTACTACGATCAATGGATTGATATCGAAAGATATAACCTGATAATTGTATGAAGATGCCTCTAGTGAAGGCATGGCCCCATTGTAGAAATGTTGCCTCTAGGTGTAAGTAATGTCATGCATCTATATGTCTCTGTATCATATGTAACCTGTATGTCTTGCATCTATATGTCCATGTATCATATGTACCTTGTAATGTCTTGCATCTCACTAATGTATATTATGAAAAACATATGTTTAGAAAATGGATATGTAATTCACTATGTATATGATGAATAACATCAATCAAGCTATGGACTAGCAAAACATGTCATGCATAGGCCCTGGTTTTGTATTTTTTGAATATTTGATTATTTTTAATATTTTTGTATATTTGAATTGTATTATATTCCATCTAACCTATGATCCCATCAATGAGATGCTCATGTGCATGTCCTGGATTGATGGATGTGAATGTCACACGTCGTGGGTGAGGAGTAACATATGTATCATTGTTCAAATTAGAGAAGTGATCATGCGATGTAAAATGTCTACCATCGTCATCATAGTTAACATGATCATATATGTACAACATAGCTTTAGTAGCCACAATAACTTGTGGTCTATGTTGTATGTCATGAGAATGTATCAGTTTTATTTGTCGAACATGTTCACTGTCATGTCCCCCTTTTTGGCCTAACCACAGACATGACCATTAGCCTAGTTAGTTCTTTTAGTGCTTTCCCTAGACTAAGGGAAGAAAGGGAAACATTGGTTCTACTTTTAAGATATAAAAAATACCTTTTTTATATATCTTTTTATATTATAACTTAAAAGGTAACTTGTGAAAAAGGGTTAGCTTAACCCTCAATGAAGAAAAGGGAAAATATATCTGACATTGACTTTAACTCTTCCTCAAAGTGGAGCGCCCCTTTTTAGGGAGGACTTGTGGGAAGATTTGGTATAAAAGGTGGTATGATGATCTTTTGAAATGTTACCATGATTTTATGATATTTGATTTTAAGGCTCAAGCACGAAACACTTGGCTAAGTGACTAGAAGACAAAAACCTTCAAGGACACAAGGGTTTGGGGATGAAAACCTCCATTTCTATTCAGGGCAACACTAATTTTCGGTGCTGTAGTCGCATTTCAATTTCAGTGATTCATTGATTTGATCCTCTTTTAGGGCAACAACTTGCATTGGCAAGTGTGACCATCGGTTGTGGTGCCTTGGCTTGTTGTTGGGAGCCATTCACAAAGGTTTTAGGGCTGTTTATGGGCAACAAACAGGTTTGTGTAACGAAGACCCCTTTTATTAGGGTTGCATTGGAATTTGCTAGTTAAAAAAGACAGGAATTATATTGTAAGGCAGTGCCCTAGTTTATGGTTTGGAGCTCACTTTTGGGCCACTTTGACTTAATAGAAAATTTTGAATTTGGTCACATAAATTTGCAAATATTTTTATCTCCATTTTGAACCATGAAATATATTCATATGTGGAGTTTATTGGGAGATATTGAATTTTATTATTTCCGTTGTATTTTCTGAAAATAAAATCTGGAAATTAATATTTTTTGAATTTGTTTGGATAAGAGGGTTTGAAAATTTAGTATTTATGTGCAAATAAAATTTTATAATTTTTAGAGGAGTTTTAAGGCATAAATTGCCAATTTACCCTAATCGCTAGGGTTTGGCAAGCCTAGTCTAATTGCTGATTTTAACTTGCTGATTTTGTTTAAGAGTTTTCATTGGAGTTTGTTGAAAAGCCGTTTGTTGCTCATTTTATCCCAAAAGGAGGCATCACACTCACAAGGTCTGTAAAACTATCATAGAACATGATGGACTAGGTAATGTTTGTTGAGCTTGAATAGATTGTTGATGTAATGGATGTTGGAGAATCGGTCGCTGAAGAAGGTCAATCGCTTGCCTCTACTTTAGCTTTGTAAGATAACCCTATATGGGGTGTGTAATAGGTTGCTGTGGAGGCGGTTGAAGAAATTCCTTAGTTTGGATGGGGTATTTATATGGAATACTTGGAATTGTAACCACTCGATTGCTATAGATATACCTCAAACATCTATGTACCAAAGATGAGATTGCATGTATCATATTCATCCATGGATGCCTCAATAGCATGTGAATTGCGTTAGTGTTGGGCAAAACTAAAAACGAAGTAGCAATAGTTGTAGGCCCTACCATAAGTGGTAACACAATGCCACCAAGAGGGTTTTGTTGCTTTCCATTGAAACTTTTTCCTTTCTTTGTCATACCAATCAAGCCTCTATGCATGTATCCCAGACTAGTAAGCAATGTGATAGTGCATATGTTTTCACTTTATTCGTTATCCACCATAACATTGTATATAAGATGTGAGTCAATGAAAACATGTATGAACAAAGGTGCATTGGTAGAATCATCATCAACAATTTCATGTTCATCGAATGTGATTGTAGGTTGTTATGCTTGTGTGCTTACAAGTGTACCAATAAGATCGTCTATAGGATGAGCCTTCTCAATTCTAGAACCATAAATAGTTAGTGGAGGATGCCATTGTAAGTCATATGTACCTCAAACTAGTCTTAGTTTCTTGTAACTCATGTTTCAAAAATAGATTCGAAAATATCTTAAGCTTCGCATTAGGTTGTGCAATCGTATCATTCGAAGGTGTACTAGTATCATTATGCTCAATAGTGTTGTTCTTGGTTAACTCTTGTATCTTATGTCTCAAGCCAAAGCACCTATTGGTTGAATGTCTAGTGCATCTATGCCAATCACATTATGCATTGATATCAAACCCTTTAGGTTGTGCCTGCCATATCAACCTCCATTGGCGCAGGGAAAGATATGAGATTGCACTCAAGTAACTTTTGTAAAACATTATAATGAGGTTTTGATAAACACATAAACTGCCTCCTTTGAGGAGCCGAAAGGACAAGCCTATTAGTAGGTTGTGAAATTGCATTAATTGTTGTTTCAACCTCTCTTTGTGATGTCCCCATTTCCCTCTCATGAATAAATAGGTATTGAAGACCTTTAGTCTATCTCCCCATAGACTAAAAGAGCCCTTTTTGGGGAACGTTATTTTATTAGTTGTTTATTAATTGTCG
Organism: Torreya grandis; assembly: GCA_037957365.1. Taxonomy (NCBI): domain Eukaryota; kingdom Viridiplantae; phylum Streptophyta; class Pinopsida; order Cupressales; family Taxaceae; genus Torreya; species Torreya grandis. Next base: position 9,569,214 of record JARHVA010000023.1, read on the forward strand.
AAATAGTGATTTTTATCATAAGACAATTATCAATTAATTAATAGAATATTTTAAAAGTGGTTTTTACCACTAAAGTGCTTAAGTGAAATAAATATTAATTTATTTGCCTTAAAGTAATTTTAATTAAAACCAATAATTAATATATTATTCAAAAAGGAGACATCGGCATAGGAGCTAAAGCAAAGATAAGGAAATGTGTTTTATTTTCCCAAAGTGGTTCACTCTCTTTGGAAAGTTATAAATACATGGCGAAGGCTACAATGGAGGATATGCTGAATTTGATATTTTTGTTTGTCATGCTTGAAGAAAACTATTGGGATGCATGCCCAGTAGATGTTCGTTACCGTTGGTAATTGATCAATAAAAAATGTGTCTTTTGACTCTACCATTGCTAAAAGAGATCTTGTTTGTGCCCTAAGGAGTGGGGCGAATTGCTTTGAAGGGTTTGTATGCATGTTTTTGAAGGTTTTGTGGTATTTTCCTTGCATCTTGAGTTAGCTAATTTATTGTGATAAGTTTACAAGTGGAGCGAACCATTTGGGGAGCTGGGATGTGGGGTTTGAAGGCTTCAATTGGTAAAAAATTCACAAATTAAATAATCTGATTTTATTTGGTATTTTTCTAATTATTCTTGTGAAGCTTTGGACGATTTGTGAAGGGTTTTGAAGGAGAAAAATTAATAATAATTTGTAGAATTATTATTTAATTATTTGACAGGTTTTCGAAGGATTTTCCACTTGCGGAAGGCAAGAATATTTTCTATATTTTTTTGCTATTTTCCAGGCACTTTGGAAGTGGGGCGATTGACCTAGAAGGGTTATTTTGGCATTGTTTATGCTCAAATAGGTCCTTGGAATTTTTTTGGTATTTTTTGGAGGATCACAACTATTTTTGGCAAGAGTTTGAAGAGGAATTTCACTTCGAACAGCAGCTGTAATTTGGATATTAAATTAGAATTTTTTGCGATTTTTTGTGGTGTTTGAGCTTCAGAAAAAGAGTAAAAAAGTTATTTGTGCAAATTAAATTCTGAATTTTTCTTGCACATTTTCAGTTATTTCGGAACAAGTGTATTCATTGCATTTTACTCATAAACCCCTATTATTTTGGCACCTAGGGTTTTCTGGGTTGATTAAGGGTTTTGATAATTTATTTTGCAATCTAGGGTTTGCTGATTGCATTTTCAGATTGAGGATTTTGGGGAAAACCCCTTTTGCACCAATACGTCCCATTTGGGGACATTACACGCTTAGTATTGTTAGCCTTGGATTTGAAAGGTGGTTTGCTTTGAAACTTGACATTAGAAGATGTGGGAGGGTTGGTCCCATATTTAACTTGTTCATTGCAATTAACTTAACTTCATGGTCTTTAACTGTATGACACATGTTATCAAAAGATTGGAAGCATTTGAACACAATAGACTCATGGATAGGTACAATTAAGTTTTGCTTGAATATGTATTGCAATTTGTTATTAGCCATATGATTTGCCATTTTTGAAAGCATAGTTTTATAGTGAAGCACAATCACTAGTGGGTTCATTAGGTCCTTGCTTGAGTTTTGCAGTTTGAGATTTGAAAACCTTCTCACTAGGATGGATAGAGAAGTGAGTTAAGAATTGGTCAAAGGATTGAAAGCATGTACCAATTGGAAAGGAAGGTCATAAAACTATTGCAGGGCATAGTCCTTAAAGCTCCTAACAAAAAACTTTGTTAGTAACTTATTGTTAGATGCATAGTCTAAACATGCTGCATGGACGGCTCTAAGATGTTGCGGATCACATTTACCATCGAATAGTGTAAGCTTAGACACAACGAATCCTATAGGCAAGGGATAAGTGGAAACCTCTAGGGCCAAAGGTCTGTGTAATAATTCTTGAGAGTTTTTCGAATGACCCACTCTATGAGAACTTTGTTCCATTATATTAACTTGGGCTTGAAGGTCGAAAAGCTGTTGTACAATTGCTTGATTGGTAGGCATATTAGATTGATTAGCAATAAGTGGTGTCTCATGAGTTGTAATCTTAGGAGGCACAAAAGTATGTTGCGTAGGGATAGCCACGAAAATCGTAGGAATAAGTTGTGTTGCCCCCACACTAGGTGTAGGCATCACTTGTGTAGTCATAGGTGTAAACACATGAATAATAACGGTTGGAATAATGGTTTGAACACCTATTGTAGGATCTATGTCTCTAAATGGTGTATTAGTATCATTCAAAACTTCATCCTATTGTTCCTCAAGATTGGTATCCTTAGCAAGCTTTGCATTCTTAACCTCTATGATAAGGTTCAAGCTAGTATCTCTGTCTTTACCTTGTTTACTAATTCTGTTTTGAAAATTTGAACATGTAGATACTTGTTCAGGGTCTACTCCATTAAAGCTCATCAAGATGTATTCTACCATGATGTTCATCATTATATTCAATGTCATATTTATAAGCATTTTCAAGATTAGACATAACATCATTGATAACACGTTCGTCAACATCTGTGTTCCTTATCAATGTATCAATAGAAGAAGAGACACGTATATCATGAATTTCCACCATTTTAGTTGGCACACAAACATGGGATTGAGTCAAAGGAATTTGAATATGATCAATTGCAATCCAATCAATCTATCACGTAAAGGATACCTAACCTTCTTAGATGGCATAGGATGTATGCATGAAAGTACTAAGAAATCTTGGGGCAAAGGGAAATTTTTCATATATTTGTATGTGATAAGGGGAAATAAAAAAATAGATTTGAAAGTTAAACCCTTATAGAGGATAAATATGAAACCCTAAGGTAAGAGGAAATCTAGGGTTTTTCGTGCTCAACTCAATGATCGGGTTCATTAGAATGTTTTACTTATTTTGGATTAATGTGATCTAGATAGTGTAAAAATAAGCTTAATTCATATTGTTTAAAATATAACAATAATACCCTAATTTGAATTGAGAAATGGATAAATTGATATTGTACTTAGATGATTTGAAATTGGCAAAGCAAGAAGGGCAGATGCACTTAGCTTATTTCTGTTTTCTGTCACTCACAATAGTCATCATTGATTTTGGAAAGGCTCTGTCAGTGCTCAAATAAGATATTGTAGCCCAAATCCTACATGGACATTGCCATAAATAATGTTACCTTAGTTGTGCTTTCGACCACAAGATGACATTTGAAAAAAGGGTTAGTATTTTGGGTTGGACAACCCCAACCACTCCCCACTAAGTGACTGAGCGTTGCCTACGTTCCATTACTTTGAAGAGAACTCAAATCGCACGTAATTCTTCTCCTTGTGTAGGTGCAACATTGTGATCAATCTAAAATGCAATGCAATGTTTGGCTTTCGTCTCTTGGTACCATGCAACTTTGAATTTTGTGTATTTAGACTTGCTTTTTTGAGGCGTTTTCAGATACGTAAACGTTTGTGATAATGTCTCAAGAGAGTGCTAATGGATTTCTCAAGATTTTTTCTTCCATGGGAAGGTCACCGAAAATTGCTCCGAAGTTTTGAAAACCTTAGTTTCCTGTAAAATAATTAAATAATAATTTTGAAAATTATTATTTAATTTTCTCCTTCAAACCCTTCACAAATCCATCCAAAAATTCACACCAATAATAAAAAATTTAGCAAACAAAATCAAAATATTTAATTTGCAATTTTTAGATCAAATAAGGCATCCAAACCCTAGATCCAAGCTCTTCAAGTAGTTCGCTCCACTTGCAAAAATAATATAAATTATCAGCAAGCTTAACATGCAAGAAAAGACCATGAAACCCTTACAAACTTCCACACAAATCTTCCAAGGCCAATCACCCCACTCCTTAGGGCATGGACAATATCTCCTTAGCAAAGGTGGCATCAAGAGACACCTTTTTGTCGTATAATCAGCAACAAATTGTGGGTTACGGTGCCCACTCCTATTGAACATGTAGGTTCAACAAAATCTTTAAGCATGAAGAATTTCAATTATCAAAATTAGCATATTCTCCAATGAAGCCTTCCTCTCCTTTTATAATTTTTCTTCAAGTGGCACGCCCAAATAGGAGGGAACCCAAATTCAAATCATAAGAAAGATTTGCTTTTTTAATTTGCTCATGACCCTTAAAGGGCCCCAACTTAAGTGAAAAACAAATTAGATGATTATTACTTTATTTTAAGTATTTAGAAATAATTTTTATTTTAAAAATAATATCACTTTAATTTCCAAAAAAGGGGACATTACAGATTCAATAGTAATGCATATTGTGAATATCATAGGTGCACAGGGCATTCAACTAACAGATGCATTGATTTGCGACATAATTTACAGGATTTGATAGATGATAACATGATTGCTCTCAACATATCTACAAAGGACTCAAAGGTATAGCCTAATGGGAATGCTAAGTTGATTTTTTTGATCCCTTTCCCAATTAACCTTGAAGTGCATATGACATACAATGCACATCCTCCTTTAGCTTCTTATACCTCTAGGACTAAGGAAGCACATCCTCGAGACGATATTATTGGCACACCTCAGACTATACACAGACCTACTATCACGTTTGATGAGCATGAGATTGTGGATGATGATTATTTTGACAAGGCATTGCTTATACATGAATACATTGATTCACAACCTATACGCAGTGTCATTGTAGATAATGGTTAAAGTGAAAATCTTTGCACCATGACGCTCCTTACTAGTCTTGGATACAAAGAAGAAGATTTGTTGGATGCAACAAAAACGGTTAGCGGATTTGATGGAAGGAAACAAAACCCTCTTGGGAGGATTATACTACTACTCAAAGTGGGTCCCGTTATAGTTGCTACTTTATTCTTAGTTGTACAGATTACAAGGGCGTTCGACATGTTGTTAGGACATCCTTGGATACATAAGATGCATGCAGTACAATCTTCAGTACACAAATGTGTGAAATATATTGATGATAATAGGGTAGTTACGGTTCCAGGTATTCCATTTGAATACCCTCTTTCGTAGGTGATTACTCCACCCTCACCATCGCTGTAGTCAGTTATACAACCTATTGAGGTTCATTCTACTTAGACAACTCAGAGGAAGATAGTGGATTTTCCTAGACAATCAGTACTTTAGCACCCATTACATCAGAGTTCGCTGTAGTCAGTTATACAACCTATTGAGGTTCATTCTACTTAGACAACTCAGAGGAAGATAGTGGATTTTCCTAGACAATCAGTACTTTAGCGCCCATTACATCAGAGTGTTATTTAGGATTCATGGTAGCCATCATCTACTCCATCACGCCCTACACTAGTATTACATAATCCTTTGTGTATTCCACAATGCACACAAGAACATTCTTCTATTATGCGTCAAAATCCACATAGTACTAAGGTTCATAGAGCTACTCAGACATATATCATGAGTTTATAGGATTATGAGTAGCATTTCACAAATTTTATGAGATTATTTCACAAATTATATGACTTAGATTATTTGAATTGCTAGAGTGGGGGCATTTGCGAGGCATATGTTCATAGTGTCACAGATAATATGATACTTTGGCACAAGGTATTTACTTAGATTACATAGGTTATTAGATGGAATGGCAAATTATGTCATTCTTTGCTTAGTATTATACAAATTTTGTTTAAACTTGCTCAGGCATTACTCAGATTGCATATACAATTTGTCTACAACGGATGATTCAAAAACATCACTCAGGTATTACTTAGATTTATTGGGACCACATATTAGATTCCATTTCACATATATGGTGAGTTGTGTGGGGCCGAGGTTATGTGTGTCTTAACTTCTAGGCACTTCTCTATTTCAAATGAGGGTTGAGGCATATTCAATGCAATCCTTGGTTCTACATTGGCATCTCAAATGGGCATGATCACCCCGTTCTCCATTGTCTCCAGAAGACATCTCGGTTCGCATACATATAGGTGTATCTGTTCTTTAATGTTTCACATATATTCATTGTTGTTACTTTCAGATTTCATATCATTAGTGAAAATTGATTCCTACATGTTTCATTGCCGTTTTGCATGAAGCAAGGCACAACACTCAATATCTACTTGAGCACACCCATTGTGGTTATCCTCAGGTATCACCTTCTATCCTTTTACTCTAGCAATTACATTACTAGAATAAAAGTGGGGCAAATGTAGACACTCATATTTGGTATTAGACGTTTGACAATCTCAGTTTTGACCAATCTTTAAGATACTTTATTTATGCATGCACACATGAATTTTGATAACCTTCTTCCTTAGCCATTCATTCATATATTGGCTCGACCTTCCCAAATTACCATTACTACTTCATAGAATTTTCCTAGTCTTTGCTTGAACAACTATTTATCATTTGTAGATTGTCTCCATAATCTCATATCATTGTTTGTGTTCATTTGATGGTTTTGCACCTTAACAGATAGTGCTGCACTGCGGATCTATCCATAAAGGCCAGATCCATCTGAGCGCCCTTTAACGGTCATTTTCCCAATTTCAAATTCTCCATATGGGTCAGCTCACATGTTTCGCATGTCAATTCGGAGGAAATTGTCCAAAGAGTTAGCAATATAAATGTATCAAGCCTAAGCCTAGTACTATCTAGCATATCAAACATCTATCAAGTAGTTACTGGAAGTCACTCTCCACATTGAGAGGGATTACCCTAAAGTTCCCAAATCAGAAATCTCTCAAAGGAGCAAGCCCTGAGCTAAGTTTGAATACCACTTCAAGGTTAAAGTCACAAGTTGTCAAGTGTTGAAAGACATACCCAAGATTGCACAACATATTAGTACTATACAAATTGCACACACTTAGCTAGGTGAGCAAATTACATGTTGTTTGACTTCCCTCTTTGAAGAATTGGATATGTAGGCAATGCTCAGTCATAGGGGGTGTTTGAGGTCAGCTCAACCCATTCCTTTTACCCATTTTCCCCATTCAAAATGATCCTATTTTATAGTGCAAAGAGCTAGGGTTTTACAAGCAAAGAGAAGAAAAATAAAGTTGTTTGCATCAAATTGTAGATGCATAAACATACAAGAAGCACTGGCAGACACATGCCCATTGATTAGAATTATCACAGAATCAATGCAATCAACTTAGACGGTTTCACACTGCACAGGTGTCCAGGAAGCCACGAGCTTATCCCAATTTGTGAAGGCACCTTGTTTTCGGATCCGAGCATTCATAGGGCCATTTCAGATCACTGTTGACGATTTTACCCTGTCACAGACTTGCACAAAGCCGAAACAAAGCTAAGTACTCAATTGCCGTAGTGTTTTCTGTAAATAATAAGTTATTATATCCTGCTAGTTATACTCACATTTGTTTAGATATTGTATATTTTAAGCATTTTGATTTTTCTATAGTTTAATACTATTAGGGCTGCATTAATCCAAAAATAGATAAACACTTTCTAACTATTGATAAGGCGAAAAGAATGTTGTATGAACATTTGCAACAACAACTAGAGCAGCAGCCCAATCCAAAGACCTCATTACTTTGCCAAGACATATGCAGAGCCAGTCAAGGGCTTGGAATTTTTATTTTTGGCGTGATTTGTGTATGTAGAAAAGTCAGCCTCTACATTTTCCATGCTGAATAATAAATGACTATGTAGCATGAAGGCTTCTAATATATTTTATATGAAGTTGAAAGTTATAATCATAATGGTAAATTGATGTAAATATTTTATTCTCTGGAATAATATAAGATGCATTTATTAAATAAAAAGTTATATGCTGCACTAGATAGTTTTGAAGAGCTACATGGAAAAGGTGTCATGGTCAGTTGTAATTGATAATTCTTGCATTGGATAAAACGGAACCCTTGATATCAATAGAATCATTGCTTGCATCTGTTATTTTATAGTTATATTTACTGGATATTGCTGTCATATTTCTTCCGTACACTGTATATGCTGAGTATAACTCATCAGCCACGGATATTAGGAGAGGTTCTAGAGAGAGTGCCTGACTTCCTCCTAGAATTGTCCAGCCTGGCCCCATCAGCCCTGGACATATTCCCCTATGAGCATTATCAGATCCTACATAGGCCCTTTTGCTAGGGTAGATTATGATGTTGTTTGTTCTTCAGGGCTAAGCCTTTGTTACACAAGAAATATGACATCGCTGGCCTCCTGTCATCGTTTCCTGCTTTCATCTTAATCAGCTAAATGCTTCCTTGAGGGGTCTGACCCTCACAAGACTATTTGTACATAGCTTTTATGGTTAAGTGTTTAACTGTTTTAGGTTTACCCATTGTTTTGTTTATGATTCTTTAGTGTTTTAGACTTTTCATAATCTAGGGTACATTTGCCCTGGCACTTCTCCATTATATTTGAACGTATTCTTCGACTCCCACTGACCTATTTTTGGTCATTTGTGAACATTAATATAATTTATTTATTTCTTTCTTTCATTCTTTCAATGCTGTAAAAGAACGCTTTTTGAGCTGATATATGTCAACAACACTGGCAAGGTCAATAGCAGTCTGAATATTGGTCAGCACTAAAGTTAACATTGAACAGTGTTTTTTACCCCTCTTTCTGCCTTCTGTCTTGGGATTTGAACTATGGTTCTAAGGCGATTGGATAATTGAGTGGTGACGGTCAACTATGGTCAATGCTTGGTCTATAAATATGCATGTGATGTCATGACATGTACCCTGACATGGCCTAGGTTAGTCAGGTCAGCATGTTAACCCTAAAATTTAGGAGTTTGACGCTAGTTGGCCAAGAGAGATAAAATGAAGAATTTGACAGTCTTTAACCTCCAATTAATTGCTGATGTCCATAAGGTTATTAATTGCAAACCTAAATGTAGATGTGATGTCATGAATGATACTTTATGCAAATTGTTGGTGACATAATGAATCATGGTGTGCCAGGGTGTTTAGACTCTCTGGTTCCGGTCCTAAGACTATCTTTGCTTATTTTGAAAAAGCAGTTAATGGCTTTGTCATGAAGGCTGATTCCAGATCGTAACGATAATCTAACAGGTACTGGGTTCAGGAGTCCTTATCTTATTGTCTGTTTCAAAAGCTTTTATGATGATATGTTTATTGTAGCAGTATACGTAAATGATCCTATCATTATTTTTAATGAGGCCAATGCAGTTCAAAAGGTAAAATCTGATCGATGCATTGCTTTCAAGTTTCAACATGACATATTTATGCCTCTAACATTATCACCTTGGTGTAGAAATTTGGCAGCCAACCACAGGTTTATTTTTGTCTCACAAAGGTTGCTAATTGTTTTTCATATAGTTGATTGTAAGTCTGCTTTTACACCAATGAAGGTTGGGTTGAAATGGTTAGCCAGCATTGATGCAAAACCTGCCAGTAAAATGAGTAGTTGGTGGCTTGATTTATCTTATAGCTACTGGTCTGGATACTTGGTTTGCTAGCAGCTAGATATCCAGATTTATGATGGCACTCAAGACTGAGCATTGAACTGCAGCAAAAAGAATTCTTAGATATTTGCATAAAACAATTGAATTTGGAATTTCTTACAGTAAAATATGATTTTTCAATTTACAGGATACACTGATTTAGATCAGTGAGGTTTAGTTGATGTCAAAAAAAAAACAATGGGCTATGAGTCCAGCCTAGGTACAGATACAGTTACAAGGAAGCAGACTGTTGTTTTGCATTGAAGCCAACTATAAAAGCTGCAGTAGATACAGCCGAAGAAGCGGCTTGGATACACAAAATACTAGATAATTTACAGAAAACACAATCCAAGGCAACAGCACTCGCTTGTAACAATTTAAGCATATTGGAGCTTGTCAAAACTCTAGTATGTTATGCGCACACAAAACAGGTTGAAATTCATCACCAATATATCACTTGTTTAAGAAAAGCGAACTGAACTCCAATATTGTGCAACATAGGAACAGATTGTACACATACCAAGCTACCTGGACCAGACACGTTAATCAAGTTCAGAGACAAGTTTTGTGTATTTTCGAAACATGGCCATCAACGGGGGCTGTTTGATTAATTGTATTTGTACTTTGTAATTAGGATATTTGTATTTTGTATAATTATCAATAGATAGTCACCAGGTTACGTAAATTAAGGCAATTGTCTTGGTAGTTTGTCCATGCAGTTATACCGTGTATATTTATGAACATTCAATGAAATATTCAAATTATCTCCTTTCAATCCAAGCACTATTTTTCTCCTCTAGAAACTTTATTTTCAAAATAATGTATTAAAGTTGTTTGATGCATCTGGTTAATATTTGTAGGATGCAATTCTAGGGTTTTCTCAAGATGCACATATATTTACTTTGTGTCAAAGATTGAGGATCAATCCGGGGGACAACACACCAATTGTTATGAATTAGTGTATTATAATAAAACAAACTCTTATCTACTGATTTGACACAGATTTGCTAGAGTATAAAACAAAGCTTTATTGCAAGATAAATAGAGAGTTTCTAAAAAGAAGCAGTCTCTATGGAAGAGAGGTCTGCTATCCACTCTACGTTACAACAGGGCGAACCCTTGTCTTATAGTGAAATAAAACTAATAATGTTAAACAAAGCTAAAAATATCCACTCAACATGCATAGGCATGCAAATAGGAATTTTAAATCAAAGCTAAACAAAGCTAATAATATCCTTCCAACATGCATAGGCATGCAAATAGGACATATTTTAAGAAGAAGAGATCTACTAAAATAAGAATTGCTAATAATAGCCATTTGGGGTGGGTCACCTTGTTGGGGTCATAATGTTTTTGGGTATGCCTTGATTTTAGATCAATTTACTTTTCCTGAAATAGCCAACAATTTAGAAGCTTACACAGTGTTATGAAAATTTTACGAGCTTTAAAAATGCTCCGAAGGTCTCAGAAACTGCTCTCTATGCTGTGTCGATTTTTTGGAAAATCACGATTTTCCAAAAATAAACCACTCTTATGTGGTGGTCCTGAGTCATTGTTGGGATCATTCTTTGTTGGTTGTAATATGGACAAGAATGTTTTTTTGATTCTTAGGATTTTGTAAATCAAACAAAACCCCATGTTATGCATGATGTTGTACTTGCTTAGACTCAAATTTGTATTTAATTTCTTGTTTTCAAGGAGTTAGCCAATCAAATGCTTGATCAACCTTTAGGGAGTTGAATCCTTGATAGCGAAAGCTTTGCAAGGACAAGAGATGAAAAGTTAGTATTAAAGAGTAAATCATGCCCTCAAACATTTCACATGTTGGATGACAACGGCAAGATAAGTTAGATGTTAAGGAAGTTTAACTTATTTTATGTTTCTAGGTGCCTATTTTCAATCTATAAATAGTGGCATAAGCTAATTGTCTCTTGTTATATGTTTTCAAAATGTATAAATGCAAGGATATGCATAATAATGTAATGTCCCCAAATTGAAACAAAGGACCAAAATAGATATTTTCCACAAACCCTAAATAATTCTGAAAATAAATCAGCAACCATTTAAATCACTAATGCAATAATAAATACCTCTTTTCGTTGTTCTTTCCAAGTGTGAATTATATGTACTTGTGGCCAACTGATACAAGCTTCAAACCCTTGAAACACCTTACAAACACTTTCCAATAAAGTTGCCACACTTGGAGAAATCAGTGCAATTAAATATCAAACCATAAATAAGAGAATATAATATTATTCCCCACACTTAGAACCCAAAAATCAGCCAAAGAATGCCTGTAAAAAATCAGAAATGATAAGTATTCAAATCGCTGCCATCAATAATTAATTATTGGCCTTAACATGCTGAAACTTAAAAAATTCATCTCTCTCAGAATATTTGGAATCCCAATGCAAATAATAGCTCAAAATGATCACAAAAATAGTAGCTTTCAAACAAAAATAGTTTCAGAATTTTCCAACCACTAAAAATCCTTAAAATGATTTTCCAAAGTTTTGAAAACTCTAGTCTTTCACTTAAAATTATGCAAATAATTTTCTGAATATTAAACCCTTGACGTAAACCCTCAACAATGCCTCCCAAGCCTTCAAACCAATTCACCTTTCTTGGGGAAAAATATAGAAATAATTCTAAATATTTTTGAAGCATAAATCAACGCAAGAAACATGCAATCTTACCTCAAAAGCAATTTGTCCTTCTAGGAATAATACATAAAAATTACCTTCACCCTATGAGAGGGTTTCCACCAACAATAAGGCCCTCAAAAGATGATTCCAAGCTCCAAATCAAATCGCCCTAGGAGGAAAACCAACAACTTCCCTCATAAACAAATCGCCACTCTTCAGAAGTCTCATGCACCTTTCAAGTGATTCGCCCAAGCTCTCTAAGTAAATCGCCCACCTTGAAGCTGCAATTGTTAGATGAAATCTTCAAATAAATCTTCAAAGCATGTAGTACAATTTTCAATTGAAAGGCGGTGTTGATAGACATCATTTACAGAACAACTAGTAGAATTTGAAGGGTGACATTCTTTAAGCATCTACTTTCAACAACCAAGCTTGACATACTTGATTATCAAATCCAAATATCCAAATTCGCATACCCTTCAATTGAGATCCACAACCTCCTTAAATATCTACCTTTTAGTTATGAAGGGAGAGTTAGTGGATTATAAGGACAATTTGATTTTAAAATCATTTAAGAGCTAAATAAGCTCGTGACCCTCAAAAGTTCCCAATTTAAGTGAAAAACAAACTAGACTATTATTACTTTATTTTAAGTATTTAGAAATACTTTTTATTTTAGTAATATTATTATTCTAATGTCCAAAAAGGGGACATTACAAATTAAAAAAACACATTACAAATCCCTCTGCTAGTAATCACATGTGCCTTTTTGGTCTCAGTTTTTGAGTGACGACCTCATTTATTAGTTCTATATTGCAGATTCTGTGATTGCTAAAGCTCAAAGAATAAGCTTATGATCACTCTGTTCTTAGCAATGAAAACCTGAAAAATAGGGCTAAAGGAAGCCTCAGATCTGCTGACCGTAAAGGCCTTATTTTTAGGTGCATATGTTTGGCAAGCTTGTTAGGAGTATTACCATATCGTATGATACCTTTAATCATGGCTTGTGTGTTTTTCTCAGGCGTAGGAAGGTTTTTATGGCAGTCGTCTTCTCAAGTTACTTCAAGATATTCATTATTGCAATGATGGTATTCATTTTACTTGCTTTTTTAGTTTACTTTGACAGGGCTTGGCATTTACTCCTTTTCCGTAGTTATAAACTTATTCATTTTAACTGAACTAGATCTGGCTGATACTTCTGAGTTATAAAATTTATGAATGTGGAAATTTCTTGTGTGTATCTTTTATGATTTGTGCTTGCCATTTTTATTGATTTGGTACAATTGATTTTTTTAATGTGCATTATGTAATTGATGGCCATTATACTTTGCGATTCTCATCATCTACAGGTTTGGGATTTTCCATCATTAACGGTCTTTATCAGCGATGTCTTTGTGATGTCCTCTAATGCTGTTGCCATAAAAGGTAAATATATCCAGAAATATCAACCTACCATTACCTTCCTTACTCCTTTCGTTCAAGTTCCTATATTGGCTAATATCATGTTTCACATGATCCAAAAATTTGCAAAAAATGAGATTTTTTTTTTTTTTTTTTCAGTTGGTGATTTGATATAACTATTGCCAATAGTCTGGTCTGCCATATGTTTAATGCATAAATTACCAATATCCCTTCAAACATACCTTGTCATTTTGAATGTTCATATACAATGTCATTGGATAAGGCCTAAAAGAGTACTTTTTAAATGACTGTTTCTTAGATTACTATGTTTATAGCTAGTGTGGAATTGTGGATTTGTCTCAAACCAGGTCTATAGGAAGGGTATACACATGGACTTATATCTTACAAACAAATCATATCACCAGCCTTACTAGAAGATGGTGGTCCTTGATAGGTCCAATCTCAGATAGTGAACACTTATATCATGAGAAGAGATGCTTGGCTAAAGTGCTAGGACAAAATGCCTACAAGGAGGAGATTCAAAAGGCATTTCAAAAGGCCAATAGTTAGGATCGTTTCCCAAAATCTGAGGATAAAGAGGATAACCCTCCCATACATGTAGGAAGCCTAAAAAAGGTGCACACAATATTTTAAAGAAAAATAACATTGAGGACCGTGTTCGCTGTCATAAATACTTTGAGGGACTTTTTTGACAGGGAACACATCTTTCTATACTCACAATTGTATCAAGGTGTATGCTTGATCTTGTGTTCTTGTATAAAACAATACATTGGTGAAATAGAGAGGGGAGCACACAATAGAATGATGGGCCATGGTGCAAGTGTCATGCATAACTGAGTGGAGAAGTTAGTGTTATCACCTGAAGCTTGCACCCTTGAGTAATTCGTGGTTTGAAAGTGCTTGGAGTTGGCATGAGTGCTTGGTGTGGGGCATGGGAGTGCTGGGTGCGTTGAGCGGGCATGTTCGAGACTTATCGCATGCACGAAAAGTTCGACATTTCGATGCAACAATGGAATCGTCCCCCAAGGTGTGGGACTCTTGCGCTCCTTGGGAGGAACCTCTAGAGAAGGTTGGCTTCCTTCTAATCTAAGTGCATCTAGTTTAGGATGAGCATGTAGACTTACAAAGAGCATAAAGGAGTTCTACTGCTAATGCTAAACCTAATCTCGATGAAGGAAAAAGGGAGAAAGAGGGTGAGGGGTTTGCTGAAAGGAAAAAGGGTGATGCACCAAGAATAGAGCAAGCACCACTACGACCTTAAAGAACACGAAGCAATTGCAAAAAACGAGAAACTACTACATAGTCCCCAAAATGGACACTACTTGCATAAGTATTTCGCATAGAGGCGTGGGAACACAATGCAACACTATGGGGATGACAAATGGTCCACAAATAGGGTGCGAATAGACTCGGGTGTGCACAAAATATGACCTGGAAGAGAGAGCCAAGTTCTGCATGGGTGCGAATGGATGGACAACAATGCGAGAGAAAATACGTCCACAAACAAAGATCAACAACTATTAAAATACACACAGAATGCAAGATCATGGAGAGAGGAAATCTCAGTCTTTCCATTAGTCATTGGGTTCAGGCAACAAAAGGCTCATGGAGGACAAATCTTAGCAGCATTTTTGTGCCTAAAAATGTCCACACTTATACAATGAAAGACCCAACTTTTATAGATACGAGAAGCCCATGGGTCATTAATTATATTGGAGAAATACATATGAGAAGATTAAATAGAAGTCAGACCCTGCGGTGCATTGTTCCCAATTGCATCCCGTGGCATGATGATTTTTGTGGGTCTATCTGGGTGGCTTGAAGTACTGAGGTGATCCGGACCGTACTGGTCAGAGCCCATGCTTATTGAATTTTGATTGCAATTTCGACTTGAAGGTAGTTGGAGGGATTCCTTGGGATCCGTTGGATGTCATGTCCTACGGTTTGCTACAGGTCCCCATGTTCACTTGACTAACGGAATTGAATGCTCGTATTAGAGGGTGGTTGAGATCTACATTGCAATTCGTTCGTCAGCCATGCTCTTTTGTCTTATTAGTCGTCGGTTCAAACATTATGTCAGTTGGAGCTGATCACTTTTGATTCTGTGAATCAAATTGGATTTGTCCTTTTGGGTGGGGTTTGACACCTGACAGTTACGGCTTAATCGCCCATCCAGGTGGGTTTCACTGTCAGGCACTAGGTGCGATCGGGGATTGGGCACAAATGTGCAGTGGGTGTGAACGTGCACTAGGCGTGAATGGGCACTAGGTGCGAGTGGGCATTGGGTGCAAGCGGGCACTAGGCACAAACGGGCACTAGGCGCAAACGGGCACTAGGCCACATTTATTGAGTACTTCCACGACGGTCCCAACTCCATTTTGGACATGTGCACTCCCTTGTGCCCTTGTCTTTGAGCATTCGTCCTTGGGCATGGATCCTTGGGAAGGCCAAAACCTTAGCAAAATGCAAAATGCAAAATGCAGAATCTTGATTTCTTTTAATCTAGCCTCCTTGTGAACTTCTTGTGAACCTTGAGGAACCGTGCTCCATGAAGCATTGCGCTAAGTCCGGGGGTGGTCTTTCTCCTTGTGTGCACACCTTGCGTGTGCGCCCATCGTGTTAGAGTTCAAGATCATGGTGACTTGATGGGTCAACATTCTGGAGACTTCTGCGGGCCGCTTTCCTGCTAAGCGAGGACCGGTAGTCTGTGAAGCAATCCATTGGGCACGGAGTCATTGAAGCTTGGGAGATCCGCCTGCTTTGAAAGTGTAAATATCATATGCACTAGAGTCTAATAAGCACGTGGCCCATCATTGAATAATCTGAGGAACCAAGACCTTCCCAAAATAAAACAAGAAAGCAAGGAACAACAACAATGTGTAAAAGCACTTGGGGAACGAAAAACATCTAACTATTGTGCAAAAACACTTATAGAGGAAAGAAAAACAGCCAATCTACTATATACAAAGGTCTAGGTAACTTTCAGGAGCAGTGTTTGAGATGGATCCTATTGACTGGCATATCCGGCTCCTCTCCGTTTAGCTTTGAGAGTTGAAAGGCATTGGCCTGTTTGCAACTAGTTATGACATAAGGACCACTCCATATGGCATCAAACTTGGTGTGCCTTCTAGCATTTGCCATGTCTTCGTCCCATTTGAGCACTAGGTCCCCTTCTTTAAAACTTCTATCAATAGATCTTTTATCAAAGGTCTTTTTTGTCTGCGCTTGATGAAACTCTAAAGTGTGCATTACTTGATTTCTAGTGTCCTCCAATTCCATTAACCCTGCTAGCCCGACTATCATAGGATCATTTTCAATCAACCCTAATTGGTGGGTGAGCTCCAATGATGGAAACTCAAAGGACATGGGAAGCCTTGCTTCTCTCCCATAAACCAACATGAAAGGAGAGTTGCCTATTGCTCTTGTTGGCGTTATTGTAACTACCCATAAGGTTGTTTTGAGCTTGGTGTGCCAAGTCCTTTGATTCTCCCCCAAGGCTCGCTTGATGACACTGATTAGGTTCTTGTTGGTGGACTCGACCAAACCATTACTTTGAGGGTAATAGTCTGAGGAGATGCTCAAATAGATGCCATACTTGACAACATAGTTCACATAACCGGTTGGGGCGAGTACTCGCCAAGGGCCCATTTTGGATAATTGGAGGTTATTCGATTGATCTGGTCGAATAACCAACAATACTCAGCAAAGGAAAAAATACTTAAATTTATCAAAAAAATATTTTTTTTAGAAATTGCAAAAGCAAAATAGATGAAATGAGTTTGTAAAACATAGGGAAAGTGTTTTCTATTAGATTTGAATACAAACAAAGTACAAAATTGCATAATCATGTGAATACAACAGAGTCAAACTATAATGATACTTCTAGATTTATAGTCTTATACAAGAATCTACAAGACTACAAATACAAATTACAATAATCTATAATTTTTTCTTCCTTGCTCTTTGAAAAACTAAAGGAGACTGAGAAACTCTAGTCCTCCCACTCAATTGCGTTGCCTCGCTCTGTCTAGAAAGCTGCACTTGCCCCTATGGCTCCACCTCTGCTTTTGCCTCTACCTCATCTTCATAGATGTCCTCCAATCCAATCTCTCCTCCAGCTTCAGCTGCACCCTCCATAGCTTGCCTCTCGAAATCAACAATCTCCTCTATGAACATGGAGGCCTCCTGTGCAATCCAATCGCAATAGGGATTGATCTCATCTAGATTGATAAGCTTCTTTGATGCGTTTTTCAACTTCTTTGTGCAAAGTCGAAGGTTGTATTACATAAAAACCAAGTCATTGAGGTGTTGTTGACTCAACTTGTTGCACTTCTTTGTATGAATGGAGTCAAACAAACTCCAATTTCGCTTACATCCAGAAGCGTTACAAAGTCGAGATAAAATCTGGAGGGCTAGCCTTTGAAGATTTGGGGTATTTCCACTCCAATCTTTCCATCATGACCTCGCAAACAAAATATTTAAAATTTTGTAAAAAATTAATAATTGTAAATATGTAACTGGTAAAGTACAAGTAAAGACTTCATTTTGTATTACCTGGTTACTATGTGGCTCTCCCTTGAATAACTATTGTTGAAGAAAAGAGCTTCCCCCTTGCCTGCTTGTTGTTCTGCGGCTCTACAATAATGAGATCTCTCACCTCAAGGTCAGGTGTCATACTCTCAATGCATG
Source organism: Torreya grandis (assembly GCA_037957365.1). Taxonomy (NCBI): domain Eukaryota; kingdom Viridiplantae; phylum Streptophyta; class Pinopsida; order Cupressales; family Taxaceae; genus Torreya; species Torreya grandis. The sequence goes on from JARHVA010000023.1 coordinate 9,587,328, forward strand.
TTGAGAGCCCCTCCATAACCTCTCCACTAACTTCTATGAAGCCATCACAGTAGAAAAACTTGGGGTAAATGTAGTACTCCATTGCATGGATGGGTAGGTGGAGTTGGTTGTTCCAACTCCGATCAATCAACTCCCAAATGGGATCAAATCTGACATGATCCCCTCTATAATAATTTTGCACAGCCTCTTTGGCCCTATCTATGGCCTCATAAATATAACCCATTGGATTTTGCTCTCTATCCATCAATCGCAAAACCCTCACCAAAGGCTCAAACACCTACAAAGTTACAAACAAATTAAAGTTAGTGTTACAAACTTATAGATAAGTTATAAATTAAATACTTTTAATTATTAAAAATTGAAAACAAGGGAAACAACTTGAAATTTAAATTGCAATTTCAAGTTACTTTGACGATCTCTGTAGCTCTTGTTTTAAAGGCTTCATTGAAAACTATGTTCCCAACCTTCACTCCTTCAACTTTTTTGGAATATGATGACTCCATCCATGCTTGAGACACAAACATCTGCTTCAAAGGAATCAACAAACTACAAATACCTTGCAATGTAATAAAGTTCATTGCAAACTTGGTGATCTTTGTTCGAACAAGCTCTTTTGCCTTAGTGTGCTCTCTCATCAAGCAGAGAACCCAAGGGTGATTGTAGATATATTTTGTTATTTCTATAGTTTCTTCTACACTGGTCGCACCCAATTAAGTTTGCCTATCCTCCAAAAGAAGGTCAAGGTAATGGGTCGCACAATGTGTCCAAAAGAGAGATGAGTGTTTTTTCCTAAGAAGTCTCTCGGCCACCACATATGTTGTTGCATTGTCTGTGATAATTTGGAGAACAGTCTCGATGCCCACCTCTAAAACATCTTATAGCATCAAGCTTAAAGTTTCTCCATTTTTTATTTTATTAGATGGATCAATAGACTTAAAAAAAAGGGTGTAGTTTTTTCTATATGTCCATCCATTGGAAAGAATGGTGCATCCGAACTTACGCCACCTCTTCTGATCTTCGACAATTAGCTTTGCATCTTCAGCTGCATTCTTAAGCAACTTCCCACTAAAGTCTTTTGGAGAGGGTGCTTTGTACTTTTTCTCGACAATTGTCAATGTTATAACCAAATATTTTCAGTACGAAATCCTTGCCACGTTGAAGAGGAGGTTGTTGAAGTATCAAAAATTTGTGTATGCTTTATCTTCTTCTTTATGTGCTTGCTTGTTTCATCCTGTAGTTTGGAGTGAAGGTTGTACCCTATATGTGTTTTTAGGCACAAAAATAAGTGTAACTGGGTCGAAGCTGATGAAGATGTGCCATGGTGCTTGCATGGACCACGAGTAGAGCTCATAATTTTTATCATTGTTGTCGCTTCATCCTTTGTCGGTGGGAGAAATGAATGCTGTTAGGATTGCTTGCATCCTTGCCCTCTTGAGTTCTTTTTCGTCTAGTGATGCAAGCTCCGCTATCATCTCTCATTGTCTCTTCGATGACATTGAGACAAGGAGCGACGTCGCGACAAGAAATGCATGAAAAGTGGTACTTCATGTGATTGATGTCTCTTGACATCCTCTTCAAGCAAAAGTTGCTAATTAAAATCGTCTGTGTAATGTCTTCTTTTTGGAAGTTAAAGTAATATTATTGCTAAAATAAAAAGTATTTTTAAATACTTAAAAATAAAGACAATTAATAGAAAAAACATTTTATGTTATAAATTTCACTTAAGTTGGGACCTTTTAAGGGTCATGGGCACATAAGACCTAAAGTGAAATTATAAGGAGTTACTTCAGTATTTTTAAATTAATTTTTCCTTCCAAATTGGGCGCTACACTTGGAGGAGGCTATTTTAAGGGGATGAGGGCTCATTTGAAGAGATGCTAATTTTGATAATTGAAATTTTTCATGCTTGAAGATTTTGTTGAACCTGCGTATTCAATAAGAGTGGGCATTGTAACCCACAATTTGTTGCTGATTATACAATAAAAATGTGTCTTTTGATGCCACCTTTGCTAAGGAGATTTTGTTCATACCCCAAGGAGTGAGGCGATTTTCTTTGGAAGGATTTGTGGAAGTTTGTAAGGGTTTCATGGTCTTTTCTTGCATGTTAAGCTTGTTGATTATTTACATTATTTTTGCAAGTGGAGCAAACTACTTGGGGAGCTTAGATTTAGGGTTTGGATGCCTCATTTGATCTAAAAATTGCAAATTAAATATTTTTATTTTGTTTGCTAAATTTTTGATTATTGGTGTAAAGTTTTGAATGAATTTGTAAAGGGTTTGAAGGAGAAAATTAAATAATAATTTTTAGAATTATTATTTAACTATTTTACAGAAAAATAGAGTTTTTAGAACTTCAGAGCAATTTTTGGTGACCTTACCATGGAAGGAAAATCCTGATTTATGTTTTATTGGGAAGCTTATATTTTTAGCTTCGCTTTGAGCTATCACTTGATTATAAATTCCAATTATTTTTGGAGTTATGGGTTTATGAAGTTTCAGCTGTATTTTGGGCATAAAAATCACAATTTTCAGAATTTTGGAAAAATAATTGGATATTCTTTTTCTCCATATTTTTGTGCATCTACAATAATATTTTCATAATTTTTGAGTGGTGGGAAGTGATAGATCTAAAATTTATGAAGACTATTCTCCGAACAACAAAAATTGGCGATTAAAACTGATTTTTCCTTTATCATTTTGTGGCATAAAGAGAGGTATTTATCTAAGGGATTTAAATCTGAAATTTCTTATTTATTTTTAGAATATTTTATCAACAAAAAATTCTCTACGAAACCCTCACTTTTGGTATCTAAAGTTTTTTGCATTAAATACTGGTTTTGGAGAATTTAATTCTTAAGTTAGGGTTTACTAATTTTCAGATCAGATTTAGAGGAATTTGGGGAAAACTCTTTTTTTGCTAATTCGTCCCATTTGGGGACATTATAACGGTATTAGAGCACCGATCTTGTCCACTTGTGAGGTTTGGTTGCAAGTAGATAAAAAAATATGGTGTTATCATAAAAGAAATGGAGAAAAAAAAGATCTACAATGCAAGTAGAAGGTTAGGGGACCTATGCCAACCAGTAGAGGATGTTATCAGCACCTTGGAAGAAATAAAAAAGAGGTTATCCAAAGTAAATCACTCACAATATGAGTCCATGAAGTGGGCGGTACAGCGCTCAAGGACTTGGTTCAACATGAACTCTTGAAAGACACAGATTATGAGGTAAGACCATTGGTTGCTAATTGCATTTGTGGGTTATTGAGACTAACGATTCAAAAGATTCCATACAGTGATGAAATCCTGAAGGAGATACTCTCATTGATGGTGGAAAGCTTCCAAGGTCTCATTGGGGACAAAGGACATTCATGGGCTAGAAGGGTCAACATTTTGGAAACCATGACTTCACTTAGGTTACATAATTTGATGTTTGATTTAAGATGTGATGAACTTACAGTTGTAATGTTTCAACATTTTCTTGCTATTGTTTATAAGAATCCTTCCAAGAATATTATAATGAATATACAAAAGATGATGACTATGACACTCAATGAAGGTGAAGATATTTCCAAGACACTATGGGCTATTGTGTTGACAGGTTTGATGGTAGAAAAAAATAAATTTTCCATTGCATATCAACTGTTGAAGAATGTTGCAAATAATTGTGAGGAGAGCTTAACGCCTTATGAGGTAAAGGAGCAAGAAGAAAAAGAAAAATTAGAAGTTTGTGGGCAGCCATCATGTGAATGTGTAGAACCTCAAAAATCTGAATTTTTGGAGCAACAAAGAGGGCTGTAAGTTAAGGATAAACAAGAGAAAAAAATCGATGTGCAAGGATGAGCAAGGATGCAAGGATGAACAAGGTGAAAATATTTCATTAATTGACAATATTTCTTTATTTTCTATGTAATGTCCCCATTTTCACATCACACATTAAAAGGTTTGAAGACCTTTAGTCTATTTCCCTATAAACAAAGAGTTCCTTTTAGGGGGTTGTATTTTATTAATTATTTAATTATTTGCTTGAATAGTGATTTTAATCATTTGTTGTTTTAAGGCAATTAATTATTTAATTAATAGAATATGTTGAAGATTTGATTGGTCGGCTTTAAATGATCAAAAGAGAAAAGATTTAAGAAAGTTGGCAAAAGGTTGGGTTTAATGAAGTTATACTCTTCCCAAGTGATTGTCCCCACTTGGAAGGATATATTTGCTAGTTGGACTCTTCTTGCGCATGTGCGAATTCAGATTATTGCTCTTCATGCTTGAAAGGAAGGAACTATTGGGATGTATGCCTAATAGTAATGGTTCTTGTGCTCTATCTATAAAGGTGTCTTTTGACGCCACCTTGCAAAGAAATTATTTGTTGATGCCCTATGAGCCTAGCGACTTGCTTTTGGAGGTCTAGTGTAGGGTTTTTGAGCTTGTTTTGATGTGACATGCTTTGACAATTTTTTGGTAATTATTCTAGGTGTGGCGACTTGCATTGGGAGTGGTTTGCATGTGATTTTGGGGTCAAAAAGGCCAAACAAATATTTTGAAATTTATTGCTAATTTTTTGCTTGTTAGTGTTGGGGTTTTGAAGTGGTTTGCTGATGTTTTGAGGTTCTAAATTGATGAAAAAGTTCTTAATAATTTTCAGATTATTCTTTGATGAAATTTGATGCTTTTGAGAGTTGTTTCTATTAGTGGAAGGCTAGAAATCAACCTCATAATTTTTTGGTTTTTTCCTTGGCTTGGGCGACTTGGGCGACTTGCCTTGAGGGCTTGCAGGGGTCATTTCTTGGCTCAATAAGTTCGCTGTAATTTTTTTAATATTTTTCTGATTATCGTGGTTATTTATGATAAGGGTTTGAAGTGGAAATTTAGTAAAAAACCAAGTGCAAGTGTGGGAGAAAATTTAGAATTTTAGGATCATTTGCAAGTGGCAGTTGGGCTTCAAAAAAATAAGGAAAAAGGTACATATTTGTGTTTTCAGCTTGTTGATTATTTTGGCATATTTTATGATGATTTGTGAGTCAATTGGTTGCTGGAAATTGCCTACAACACCATTGAAGTGTGGCGTCTAGGGTTTGAAAGGCAGAATTTATAATCAGATAAATTGTTGGGAGCTAGGATTGGCTGAATTTATTCATTTCAAATTTCAGTTTGTTGTGGATTTAAGGTATAAACAATTTTGCATCCAAATATCCTCTTTTGGGATATTACATTCTAATGATTGCATGCATGCTAGTAATGTGACAAGAAAGGGAATCATGGAATCTACACCTCAAAGGGAAGAAAATTCAGATATATAGGTTGAGAAAGAGAGTTTGGTGGATGAAGCACTAATTTCACATGAGGATAGTGGTATGTAGCTAGTTGTCTTTTCCAAAACAACAGTACATGAGGAGCAAATCAATGATGTTTATGATACTAGCAAAAGTTATAAAGGTACTCCATATATGTGCACACAAAGTATAGATGAAATGAAGCAAAAGGGAAATCTCATGGTAAACGAAGGTTCTAAGAGTGAAGATCTTGCACCCATCTTTCGGATCTCTATTGGCTGATTTTCAGTTTGCTAGGACAACCACTAAGGGTAAGCAATTTGACTATCTTCATAGCAAGGATTTGTTGTACCACCATCATACTTTGTTTTTGCATTGTTTTGATCATCATGAGTATTATGCTAACAAGGGAGATTATGAGGATATTTTGCATGGTTTGAATGACACAAAGGCTCCTTTATTTTCATCAATCAATATGATAGAGGGATATTTGAGGAGTATGAGGAAGGAGGATGAAAGGAACCATGATAGGGCTGTTATGAGACATCATGGACAGTCGTGCTTGCAAAAGAAGGGATGCTACAACACAAATGGTAAGTTTATATAGTTCTGATTTTTGTCATACTGATATTGAGAGAGATAAGATGAGAATTGATTGCCAAAGAGAAGAGCTGGAAAAAGTGGTAAGAAATCTGATTATTTTTTAGTTCAAATTTTTTAAGTTAACAAAACAAGTCCAGCCGCATAAAAGAGGGAAAATTTGGCACTTTCAAGGCATGCTACAATCCATGTTGGGAAAACTTTGTACCAAGGTGTATTTTGAAAATTGTCACACAAGAAAAATTGAATTAACATGGCAAGTACAGCAGTATATAAAAAAGGATAAAACTCGATATTGGTGGGATTTGTTTTACATGTGTGAGGAAGCTAACAAAAGGCAGCCAAGAAGAGGACATTCATTTTACGTAAGGGGATTGCTACCAATGAGTTTAGGTGATTGTGTTATACACTTGAATGAGTGAATGAGAGATTTTAATATTGTCCACGAGGCCAAATGGTCTAAGGGACCGAGAATCACAAAGAATAAACTATGCAAACTCCAAATTCTTCTTGATGCTAGACCTGTTATGGATTTTGACCAAAAAAGTAGCAATCATGTTGATCTTCTCCTCATCAAATAACTCATGTAGATTGTCAATCTTTAAGTTGTCCGCATACTGAGTACGGATATCCTCATAAGCTGTGCACTCGATAAAGTGCCACTCTATCTCCACTGCCCCTTTGTTACAAAACTTGCAAATTTTGTCCTCCCATGCTTCCTTAGGAATAGTCCATCTTTCGGTCTCACAACTAAGATGATGAGACCTGGTCCTCAACTGAGCAATTAACAACCTTGCTTTCCCTTTAATAGCTGTTCCTACATAAGTTTTTTCACCGTGTTCCCAAGTTGGGTTGAACTCTTTGACATAGTGTGCTTTTTTTCGTCCTTTCTGCTTTGTCCACATGGCAGTCATGAATTTTTTTGTGACAATTTTTAATTTCTTCATTGGTGTTTGGACACTCATGTAAGTTGATGTCCCATTTACTCAACCATTTGTCATTTTGCTTCATCCATGTTTTATTCCTACGGTTTAAGGCCTCTTTCACAACTATTTTGGGCCAGCGGTGGTTATCCATGTTTTCAACCTTTAAATAGTTTAGCGAGTTAAAGCCAAAGCCTCCAATGGAAAGGTTCCTGATTCAGCCAAGAGAATATCATAAGGAATTGAGGTTTTGACTTTAAGGTTGCAAGTGATAATATACTTTTGAATTTTTTCAAGCTGTCTCCACTGATACTTTGACATGCTGCTGCCCCACACTTCGCAGCCATAAAGAACCACCGGAGTGACCAACAAACCAAAGAGGGTTTTCTTAGTCTTCCAATCCCAAAGTTCAACTTTCTTGCACCTGTTTTGAAGTAAGAAAGACACTTTCCAGCGTCTTTGAATCTTTTTGGTTCTACTGGTCTCCCAGTTGAGTTTATAGGGAAAGTCAATCCCAAGGTATTTGTACTCTTTCACTATTTCCAGAGGTTTGCCTTCAAAAAAGTTCTGATTCTTTTTCTTCTTTAGGGAAAAGATCATGACTTTAGTCTTAGTGTTATTCACTTGCATTCCCACTTCTTGACATAATAGATCTAAGGGCTTCAAAAGCTCTCTCAAACCATATGCAGATTTTGAGATTAAAATAAGATCATCAGCATATAGCAACAACTTCACCACATACCCTGCCAACTGAATACCCACCCCCCTTTGCTCATTTCGTTTAACCAATCTTCTAGCTTGTCAATGTACAACCCAAAAAGAGTGGGTGATAAATGACAACACTGCTTGATTCCAATATCGCTGCCAAAACACTCTGACATACCTTCACTAGTTCTGATTTTAGCTGTAACTTGCTCATAAAGCCTATGCACTACAACCTCATATTCGTCTGGTATATTTAATTCAACCATTCTGTTCCATAGTTTCTATCTAGGCACTGTATCTAAGGCTTTTTTAAAACCAACGAAGCAACAAAAGGCTTTTTCGCCTTGAATGTCATAATTTTTCAATCAGGTGCCTAAGAGTGATGCAGTGATCAATGGTAGAGTATTTAGGCCTAAAGCCAGCTTGCCCTTTTGCTCTTTTTCCTTCTTTTTTTGTCCAGCTGCTGATTCTACGCTCTAACATGCTCCCAAAAAGCTTGTCAAGAATAAGGTTGACCATAATAGTGTGGTAATTGGATGGGTTATTAATATCACCACTTTTGTAGAGAGGGATAACGACACTAGTTGTCCATTCCGATGGAAAACCATCCGGAGTAACATCATTGAACATCCTTTTGATGTGTGGAGCAAGGATTTCAACTCCCCACTTTAGGAATTCAGCCTGCAGCGCATCTATGTCCATCGCTTTACCATTTGCTAAATTTTTTATACCTTGCTTGATATCATCTACCATAAAAAGCTCTTTTGATGTGCCAACTATGGGAGGGGAATTTTTTCCTTGGGTACTCTCATAAAGGTGCCTTGCATATTCTAGCCATTGAATATCTGTTATGTTGTTCTCAATCTACTTTCTTTTTTGTTGCAGTGCCCTCCAAAAGCCTTTGGGGTTGTGTTTTCCAAGAGAAATTAACTCTTTCCTTCTTGTATTGACATACTTTTCTTTTTTTGTTTGCACCAACTTCTCATATTTCTTTCTGTTTTCTTTGCTCAACCCATACTCTTTCAAAGTTCTCTTGGCGATCTTACACTCTTCATCATACCATGGGTTTGTTGGAAAAGTGGTTGCAGCCCCTTTCTTTGGACGAGATCTTTTGTATGCACTTAAGGCCTTATGAATTATAGGAATCAAAGTATTGCTGCAAATATGACCATCAATCCGATTGGTAGCCTTGTGCCCTATGTTACTCTCCATTTCACGAAAATGCTGCTCTAAAACAACATTAAAGAACCTTGATTTTCCTGGTACATGAGTATTTTACCTTTGGAAATAGTTTCATTTTGCTTGTGGTGGTCTTGTTTGTCATGATGGTTGTTTGATATCATGCCAAGGTTAACAAACATAGGTGCATGATTAGATTTCAACTCAGGGGGACACTCCTCAATTTCAAACTCCAAAATCCTAGAAATAAAACTCTGAGAGCAAATTACGTAGTCCACCACACTTTGCCCATTATAAGTTTTGCAGGTGATGTTACCAGAGCTAGGCCAACCTTTCAAGCCTTTACAAATAACCAGGGTATATAAGCTGCATATCCCTAATACTTGCAAGGTATGTTTTCTTATTTGGTTAAGGTTGTTTCCTTTATACCAATGGAAGGACTATATTTACAAAATAAAGAAAGATTTATGTGGTATAAAGGTGGTCCTAGCACACCTTGGAATGCACACGGGGAGCACACTCGTCTAGTGTTCTTCCATGAGATGAATTTAATTATGGGCAGCCTTGCTAGGCATATTAATTTGGTTTAGTTTTGCAGTTCTAATCTTCTTCATATAGGGCACGAGTCCATAATGGTTTTTTAGGAAAAACATGAGGTAGATCCTATTGCTTGTGTATGCTGTGAAGATTTTCAATTTGCAAACAAAAAGAAGAATGTTGAACTCACTAATTTCATATTGGGATGTGAACAAAACAAATTTGATATTGCTGCCCCTAATTTGGAAATTTAGTTTGATATGGTTGTCACATGTGCAAATGTCAAAAATTATGAGGGAAAGGATTCGATGCAAATTCTTTCAAGGTATGAAGCTATTGTATTTTTGTTTAATATCATGATTGACACATTAACTGCTGCCCAAAAAATAGAGATTGACATGGAAGGGATCAATTTTTATGTGTTGGTGACATTTATGGCCAAAAATAAGGAATTTTCAGCCCTCTTATTGTGGTCACAAAAAGGTTGTTCAAAGATTTTTGATCATAACGGCTACTGCAAATTAATTAGGACTATTGATTGCAAATGGAACAACTCTCTTATCACTTCTATTTCAGTCATTAAGGGTCACCCAACCACATGGGAAAATAAATTACAGTTTGCTAATAAAAGGGATTTTGTTTTTATTGTTCCAAAGAGGTTTGCAATCATTTTCAAGCCATTGTTGGGGAAAAAGAAACAATATTACAGCAGTATACAGGCCAACATGTTTGAGGTTTGGAAACTTTTTCAAAAAAATAGAATTTATGATAAGATTACAAACAAGACAAAAGAATCTAATATCATGTCAACAAGGCATGAAGATGAGATCACAAAAGTGTTGTTAAACACTATACTTTTCTCTAACATATTTGTTCCATGTGTAGGTATGGAAAGACCTAGAACAAGAAAGAAGGTTGCATAAATTTTGGATCAGCGAAAGTACATCAAAGGCATGTGTTTGTGTTGGCAAGAGATCTCACATGTGACCGGCACCAGATCAAGGCTTTGGGGTCACTACATCATGTCTTCTCTCTTGGACATGGTTCTTCGGCATATGAGCTTGCATTTGCTCGAGAACAAACAAATTTGGGAAGGGAGGACTATAATGTCTCTTTTTTGGAAGTTAAAGTAATATTATTGCTAAAATAAAAAGTATTTTTAAATATTTAAAAATAAAGGCAATTAATAGAAAAAACACTTTATGTTATAAATTTCACTTAAGTTAGGGCCTTTTAGGGGTCATGGACATGTAAGGCCTAAAGTGAAATTATAAGGAATTACTTTCAGTATTTTTAAATTAACTCTTTCCTCTAAATTGGGCGCTACACTTAGAGGAGACTATTTTAAGAGGATGAGGGCTCATTTGAAGAGATGTTAATTTTGATAATTGAAATTCTTTATGCTTGAAGATTTTGTTGAACTTCCGTGTTCAATAGGAGTGGGCACTGTAACCCATGATTTGCTGCTGATTACAACAAAAAGGTGTCTCTTGACGCCTTCTTTCTTGAGGAGATTTTGTTCATGCCCTAAGGAGTGGGGCGATTTGCTTTGGAAGGATTTGTGTAGAAGTTTGTAAGGGTTTGATGGTCTTTTCTTGCATGTTAAGCTTATTGATTATTTATATTATTTTTGCAAGTGGAGCGAACTACTTGTTGACCAATTTTGCCCACAGGGAAAATTTCGGTCACCTTCTTCCCCTGCTGATTAATGCCAGTCATCTTCAGGTTGCACAAGTTCAATGAGTTCGATTCATGGCCTAGTTCAAGTGGTTCAACGGCCTTTGGTTCAAAGAGTCCATCTTCAAGTTCAACATTACCAAGCGTTGAACCGTTGAACCATTTTTGGTTCAACGGCTTGGTTCAACGAACATGGTTCAAGGCGGATGGTTCAATCTTTTGGTTCAACATGGCGGTTCAATCAGCAAAGAGTTCATCGGGCTTGGTTCAAAGGGAGAAGTTCATCGGCCTTGTTCACTAGTTCATCGGCGCGCAATGGTTGAACCATTGAACCGTTGAACTAATTTTGGTTCAACGGGGTTGGTTCAAGGATATGCCCTTAGCCGAAGGGGAAGTCTTCAAGGTTAAAATGCCCTAGCGGAGGGTAGGCGCTTCAAAGAATGAAGATCGGGTAAGTTCAGTTTGGTTTAAAGTTCAATTTTGCTAAAAAAGACTAAGTCTCGAATTCCTTCGGACTTTTCCCTGAAGGAATTCCTTCGGACAAAAAGTCCGAATGAATTCGGGCCGCATACACCAAAGCTTCAAGCAAAGGCGGACAGAATTTCCGCGGACTTTTTGTCTGCGGGAAAATGTTCGCGGACAAAAGTCCGCGGAAAATACACTAGGCAAAATAGACCCGGGGAAATTGACCTAAGGAAATTGCCTGCGGACAATTTGTCTGCGGGAGCCCAGGAGGCAGTCCAAGAAACAAAGGGACCCGCTGAAGGACCCCGAAGGGCAAGTGCCCTTGCGGGGGACTTCCGGCCAAGTACAAGAGAGAATTTCAAATGCCGAAGGGTCACCTTCCCTTCGGGAGGGTGACAGGACAAAGAGAAGTGCTCGAAGAGAAGCCACATGGACCCGATGACGTTTTGATGGGGACGGTGACGTCCCGGAGGACGTCAAAATTAACAGAACAGTTTAGCCGTTGGTTTTCAAAACATGACAGCGATATGAACGTCAACTGTCATAAAGCGAAATGGCCGTTTGTTTGCAACTGAGAGAGAGCTAACCAAAGGGCCAGAATGCAACGACCCGCTAGGATGTTCGCCCCCATGGGCCGAATGAGCCAGAAGAGACAAAATTGAGAAAAGACAAGGAGACAAGATAGGAAAGGGACGAAGCAGTCCAAGTGGCAAAGTGAAGGTGATTTATTGCCTGATAATCCCCAAATGGCGCAAACAACGAACGACATGACTCGTGTATTTAAAAGGGGACAAATCTCAATCTGTTTGCAGAAAAAGAGGGTGCAGCCTGTGTTTCACATTAATGCTCGAACGCCAAAGTCAAATTTGGTGATTATACAACACGATTTTAGCAGGCTTCTTCTAGAAAGATGACATCGGCAACAGTGTTTTCCTCTTTCCAATGAGGGGACGCGAATTGTCCACTTGTAAAAAAGGAGCGCCAAATGAGCCTCCTTGCTTCTCCTATAGATGGCAAACTTGTCATTTTTGAAAAGGGATTTTCCACATTTTACAAGGCACAACTCTGCTAAAATTTCCACCTGAATCAATAAACGCAGTTTTTACCTCTTCTTGGATAGATATTCTATGTATGTCTTGAGTGTTAATTTGTGTTTAGTCATTGTCTTTTGATGCTCTCACAGGGTCAATACCAACACACTAGTTATCTACAAGGCGCCATTTTGCAGCTGACAGGAGGAGAGCAGTATTTGAAAAGTTCAGAATAGAGGAGATTACTTACAGTGTGCATTTTGTAGCACCTTGGTGAAGTCTTTGTTTTTCTGTATTTTCCATTAAAGCCTCCCTGCAGTTTCTAGCAACCTGGTCTTTCTGCCAAGTGTGAAGTGTATGTATGCATTTGTCTGATTTCAAGAGTGGATGTGTGAAGGTCGACTTATTTTTGGTGCATCACCTCTTTAGAGTAGTTTGTTTGCCTGTATCTTTCTCCTTTTTCATCCCCCCCATTATATATATATATATATATATATATATGTATTAGCACTTGCTGGAACAAACATGATGCATCAAAGGGAGCTAGCCCTTATCTAGAGACTCTCCCCTCCAGCTTCGCCGGTCCCACAGGTGAGAGAGGAGTTTCCATGTTGCGAGGAGAAGGCAGGAGCTCGGCGTCCTGCTAAGGGTGCAATCTCTTGCATCAACAGTTTTGGCACGCCCGGTGGGACTCATTTTTACAATGCAGTAAGGTTTCAGGATTGATGCTGGTCCTGTTACAGCAAATCGAAGTTTTCAGCATCTGGCGACTCCGAGTTAAATCCGCTGGTTAAGCAGCCTGGTGCCATCAGAAATCATTTCTTGTATGTATATTTCCTTTGCTCAAAATCATGGGTCTGGTTTTCCTTCATGTGATTTCGATCAGACTCAAAATTTTCAGAGAATCGCCTCAAGCAGCTCTCCTAGTTGCCCTGCAACTATAAAGGAGATGGCGCTGGAATTGGAGATTAACAGGTTGGAAGAGCAGTACAGATATCAGCATGCGCTGATGTATAAAGAGGACCGTTTGTTTAGGCAAGCTCAGCGCTTGCAACCCATGAAAGAAGAGGTAGCAAAATGGAGAAATCCGTCTATGAGCGGCAGTCAGTCTTGTGCGCCCCCTCCTATTCTGAAAAAAGCCCCCTCTTTTGCACCAAATCCTTTATATCAGATAGCACTTGCTTTTTCCAGCTTATCAAATACATCTGCCCCCAATCTCGTGCCCCTGGCTTTCCAACACCAGAAGACATCAGAACAACCTCTCATGGAGATGAACCTTCTAAATTTCTTATATCATGAATCTTCCATTGAGGGAAGTATGACCAGCCAACACATCCCTCTTCTAAAGTCTCTTCCTTGCATTTCTCAACCTCCCCAAGTTCTTCAGCATGATGTGCAGATTCCGAGTTGGAGGAAGGATTGCCAGGAACCAGCTCAGAGCTCTGAAGAGGATACTGCTAGTGACCTCCAAGAAAGACTCTTTCAGGACAACCTAGCCAAGCAAATTGAAGATTTAGAGGCTAAGATGAAGTTGCTTCTTGAAAGAGTTAAAATTTCCAGACCTTGTGGAGGAGCCCCAGGACCTTGGAGAAAATAAAGTTGCTGCCTGTTTATGGGAGCAAAATCCCAATTTCGAAATCTTGAACAGGGAAAAAAAAAAGAATCATGGGGCAGCAAGGAAGAAGAGAAGCAAGGTTTTTCTCAAAACCTTGAAGAAGCTAAAGCTGCTCCTACCCATGATTCATATGATCTCCAAGAAAAGCTTTTTCAAGAAAATCTAGCCAGGAGAATTGCGGAGTTGGAGTCCAGAGGAAAATTCCTCAGCGAATGTGTGATGGACGGCTCAAACCAAACAGCGCATTCCATGTCTAAACACACCCCATCTACACATTTCCAAGAGAGATATCAGGCCACACCTGATATTGATGAAGTGCTGACCAAGTGGAAAGAGCATAATCATTCGATTCTAGCTCAAGGACTGCCTCCTCTTCCACATGTTTTCTCCACTTCGCCCCTTCTCAAAGAAGAACCTGTTTTGCAAGAGGCAGGTGAGGAGCAAAAGATCCAATCTGCAGTCCTTCAAGAGGCTGTCATGAGCGACAATGAAGAAGAAATCATCATTGATGCTTCTTGTGAAGACACCATCAGCAATGGAGAAGATGCAGGTCTTGCATATATGCAGATGTTCCAACAATACGAGGAGGAACAAAAGCATGGTGAGCTCTCTTCCCCTCTGTTTGATGAACTTCCTTGCTGTTTTGATGATGAGGTCGACTACACTGAGGACCCTGAGTTAGAGGAGGATCAGGGGGATACCTTTGAACATCTAGAGGTCCTGATCTTTGAGGAGAAAAAAGAGAGGTCTGTCTTCTTGGAGGAATGCCTTGAAGAAGAAAGCATTGAACAGAGAGGTGATGTTCTGTGGGATGAGCAATCATTTTGTGAGTCCATTTCAGACATCACCAGTCACCCTTCTTCAAGAAGGCCAAAAGGAAGCAGAGGATGAGTCTGACAAAGTCTTCAACGAGGCAGAAGGAAACGGGTCGGACTATGATACATTGCGGAGGGAATGTGCAGATCAAAGGGCTTTTGGTGATGAGCCAACAACCATTTTTTTTTGGTGAAGAGCACCAATATGAAGGATCAACATTCAACAGGGTTCCAAGGACAAACAGAGTACATATATGTCGGAAGCATGTTCGATTTTGATCCACTCGGGTACAAGCCAACTCAGGTGACGGGCAAGAGGAGCAGGTCACCAATTCTCTTTTTCTTTCAGCTACTTTGTCGGCACCATAAGTCTTCTTGCCAGGAAGGGGACTTGAGAAAATTTTCCTTCGATCTAGGAGGAAGACGAACATTCTTGGTTAGCTGCACATAATAGTTTGTTTTCAGTTGTCTTTCCTGTTTTCCCTAAGTGCAGTTTGCACAGGTAGTGTTTTTTAGCCTTGTGTGTTTCCCTTCGCGTGTGGGGTAAAAGCTTCATGTTTGATTCTCAAATCTTTTGGGGCTGTTGTTAACTCTTTCATAGTTGCAATCTGACTCCGCGCCCAATGGACTACAAGGCAACTGGGTTCTAAGCATAGCAGGCATGCTTCCCCTGTGAGTCGCCAATTTGTTGACCAATTTTGCCCATAGGCAAAATTTCGGTCACCTTCTTCCCCTGTTGATTAATGCCAGTCATCTTCAGGTTGCACAAGTTCAATGAGTTTGATTCATGGCTTGGTTCAAGTGGTTCAACGGCCTTTGGTTCAAAGAGTCCATCTTCAAGTTCAACATTACCAAGTGTTGAACCATTGAACCATTTTTGGTTCAATGGCTTGGTTCAACGAACATGGTTCAAGGCGGATGGTTTAATCTTTTGGTTCAACGTGGCGGTTCAATTAGCGAAGAGTTCATCGGGCTTGGTTCAAAGGGAGAAGTTGATCGGCCTTGTTCACTAGTTCATTGGCGCGCAATGGTTGAACTATTGAACCGTTGAACCAATTTTGGTTCAACGGGGTTGGTTCAAGGATATGCCCTTAGCCGAAGGGGAAGTCTTCAAGGTCAAAATGCCCTAGTGGAGGGCAGGTGCTTCAAAGAATGAAGATCGGGTGAGTTCAGTTTGGTTTAAAGTTCAATTTTGCTAAAAAAGACTAAGTCTCGAATTCCTTCAGACTTTTGCCCGAAGGAATTCCTTCGGACAAAAAGTCCGAAGGAATTCGGGCTGATATACCAAAGCTTCAAGCAAAGGCGGACAGAATTTCCGTGGACTTTTTGTCCGCGGGAAAATGTCCGCAGACAAAAGTCCGCGGAAAATACACAAGGCAAAACAGACCCAGGGAAATTGCTCGCAGACAATTTGTCCGCGGGAGCCCGGGAGGCAGTCCAAGAAACAAAGGGACCCGCTGAAGGACCCCAAAGGGTAGGTGCCCTTGCGGGGGACTTCTGGCCAAGTACAAGAGAGACAATTTCAAATGCCGAAGGGTCACCTTCCCTTCGGGAGGGTGACAGGACAAAGAGAAGTCCCCGAAGAGAAGCCACATGGACCTGATGACGTTTTGACGGGGACGGTGACATCCCGGAGGACGTCAAAATTAACAGAACAGTTTAGCCGTTGGTTTTCAAAACATGATGGCCATATGAACGTCAACTTTCATAAAGCGAAATGGCCGTTTGTTTGCAACTGAGAGAGAGCTAACCAAGGGCCAGAATGCAGCGACCCGCCAGGATGTTCGCCCCCATGGGCCGAATGAGCCAGATGAGACAAAATTGAGAAAAGACAAGGAGACAAGATAGGAAAGGGACGGACCAGTCCAAGTGGCAAAATGAAGACGATTTATTGCTTGATAATCCCCAAATGGCGTAAACAACGAATGGCATGGCTAGTGTATTTAAAATGGGACAAATCTCAATTTATTTGCAGAAAAAGAGGGTGCAGTCTGTGTTTCACATTAATGCTCAAACGCCAAAGTCAAATTTGGCGATTATACAACACGTTTCTAGCAGGCCTCTTCTAGAAAGATAACATCGGCAACAGTGTTTTCCTCTTCCCAATGAGGGGACGCAAATTGTCCACTTGTAAAAAAAGAGCGCCAAATGAGCCTCCTTGCTTCTCCTATATATGGCGAACTTGTCATTTTTGAAAAGGGATTTTCCACATTTTACAAGGCGCAACTCTGCTAAAATTTCCACCTGAATCAATAAACGCAGTTTTTACCTCTTCTTGGATAGATATTCTGTGTATGTCCTGAGTGTTAATTTGTGTTTAGTCAATGTCTTTTGATGCTCTCACAAGTTCAATACCAACACACCAGTTATCTACAAGGTGCCATTTTGTAGCAGACAGGAGGAGAGCAGTGTTTGAGAAGTTCAGAACAGAGGAGATTACTTATAGTGTGTATTTTGTAGCAGCTTGGTGAAGTCTCTGTTTTTTTGTATTTTCCATTAAAGCCTCCCTGCCAGTTTCTAGCAGCCTGGTCCTTCTGCCAAGTGTGAAGTGTATGTATGCATTTGTCTGATTTCAAGAGTGGATGTGTGAAGGTCAACTTATTTTTGGTGCATCACCTCTTTAGAGTAGTTTGTTTGCCTGTATCTTTCTCCCTTTTCATCCACCCCCATTATATATATATATATATATATGTATGTATTAGCACTTGCTGGAACAAACATGATGCATCAAAGAGAGCTAGCCCTTATCTAGAGACTCTCCCCTCCAGTTTTGCCGGTCCCACAGACGAGAGGGGAGTTTCCTTGTTGCGAGGAGAAGGCAGGAGCTCGGCCTCCTGCTAAGGGTGCAATCTCTTGCGTCAACACTACTTGGAGAGCTTACATCAAGGGTTTAGATGCCTCATTTGATTTTAAAATTGCAAATTAAATATTCTGATTTTGTTTGCTAAATTTCTGATTATTGGTGTGAAGTTTTGAATGGATTTGTGAAGGGTTTTAAGGAGAAAATTAAATAATAATTTTTAGAAGTATTATTTAATTATTTTACAAAAAACTAAGGTTTTTAGAACTTCGGAGCAATTTTCGGTGACTTTCCCATGGAAGAAAATTTTTGATTTATGTTTCATTGAAAAGCTTATATTTTTAGCTTCGTTTTGAGCTATCACTTGATTAGAAATTCCAAGTATATTTGGAGTTATGGTTTTATAAAGTTTCAGCTGTATTTTGGGCATAAAAATCACAATTTTCAGAGTTTCAAAAAAAAAATTGGATATTCCTTTTCTCCATTTTTTTTGCATCTATAGTAATATTTTTATAATTTTTTAGTGACTGGAAGTGATAGATCTAAAATTGGTGAAGACTTTTTATCCTTCAAACAACAAAAAATTGATGATTAAAATTGATTTTTTCTTCATTATGTTGTGGCATAAGGAGAGAGAAAGGTATTTATTTGAAGGATTTAAATTTGAAATATATTATTTATTTTTAGATTATTTTATTAGCAGAAAATTTCTTACAAAACCCTCACTTTTGGCATCTAGGGTTTCTTGCATTATATAATGGTTTTGGAGAATTTAATTCTCAAGCTAGTGTTTACTAATTTTCAGATCAGATTTAGGGTATTTGGGGAAAACCCCTTTTTTGCTAATTCGTTCCATTTGGGGACATTACAGTTTGGGACGTTCCAACCCATGTGGCATACTTTCAAGCATCGATGTGAGCATTAGGGGGTGTCGATTGGCTCCCAGTGACTGAATCTGAAGTTGATGCACTAGCGGATGTTTGTTAATGAATAACCTGCAAAGCACAAATATGTTGAAAACAACATAAAAAAATAAAAACTTTTAATACAAATTAAAATATGATAAATAAATTATAATGATAAACTATTAAACGAAAATTAAAATATATTTCTATTTAACTAACAAATTGAAAACTATAGTCTATAATGGTTAAAAACAACAATAAATAAATTATAATTATTAATGATAAATGGAAACTAAGTCTAACTATAAGTCTATAATGCCAACGATTAAAAAATTTTTTTAACAAAAAATAAAAAAATAGGCATAAATTGTAAATTACTAAATATTAAACATTAAGATTTAACGGAATGCATTAAATTTGAATAATAAAATTTAAATTTTTTATCAAACATGTTTATAATTAAATTTTAATTCATTTACATGCTCGGAAATAAATTTAAAAAAAATATAAAATTGTACTAACTTGGAAATCGCTTTGCTGATTTTTCCTTCAAATCCGCTCTTGAATGCTTCATATCTTGTGTGAATGAAATGAGAGTAGTGTGTGACAATTTATAAGATAAAAATACGCATATTTGCAGTGTTTCACATCAAAAGCGCGTTTATGCAGCGTTCGGGATTGTTCGTGGTGAATCCTGCATACAGGGAGTGTGGGAGATAATTGGTGAGTAACCGCCGGTTTAAAAAAATTGCAATTTTTTTTCACGGGGTTTTGAGTGGCGGTTATTTGCCATGGGCAAGAATCGCGAGTAATCGATGTTACTCGCTAGTTATGCCATCTATGTTTGACTGCTCATTCACTGATTCTGGTCTTAACAAAGGCCATAGCGTTATCTAAGATAATGGTGGTTAGAACACCAAATCTAGTGACTATACCTTCATCGAAGTTCAATATAGATGTTTCATTTTCCTCCTTGTGCGCTACTGCCTCTGTCTATATTGTGAAATAGTCTGTGGCTATAAGGATCCATTTGTGTCCGGCGCTTGTGGGAGGGTTGATCATGCCAATGAAGTCTAGGCCCCATTGGACGAAGGGTTGATCAACTTTTATCGGGTGCAGGGTAAGGTCAACTAGCCTTTGCTTGCCTGCAAAGAAGGCACACTTCTTGCAGTTCCTTACTCACCTATGGGCATTTAGAAATGAGTTGGCCAATAATAATTGGCTCTCATAATCTTGACAACAACAGTCTTTGGCGAGTATTGCCCTGATAGTCCATCATGGAACTCTTGAAGGAATCTGCCAATTTGATCCTGCTCTAAACAATTCAAGAGGACTCCATTGATGTCCTTTCTAAATAACACATCATTAACAAGCACATGGGGGATGGCTTGCAACTTGAAGTGCTTCCTCTGGGCCTTGTCGAACCTCTGTGGATATGCGTTTGTTTGGAGGAAAGCCTTCATCCTTTGGGTCCAACTAGGGGATCATGATTAGGATAGGCAAAGTGAGTTGGTCGGTCTTCTTGAAGCACAAGGACTGCCCTGTTGTCATTGCCTAGGTCCATTTGTTTGCATAGACCTTTACCCCTTACGAGCTTGGTGATTTTGATGTCAATGTCATATTCCATCACTTTAGTGCTCCAACCGGCTCTTTTCTTGCCCATGTCCCTGCTCAATAGGAACTCCTTCACCCTTGGGTGTGAGATCGTTAGCTGAATTTTGTTGTTAGAGAGCATGTGTCTAAACTTCTTAAGGGATCTTATGATCGCAAGGATTTACTTTTTCACAAAAGTATACCTCAACTCATAATCCTTGAGCACTTGGCCGAAAAAGGCAATGGGTTGTTCCACTGGATCATCATTTTGTTGTACTAGGACAACCGAGATGCCTTCATCTCCTCCAAAAGTATAGAGGATGAGGTCCCTATCATAGCACGAATTTACAAGTGTAGGAACTTGAGAGATGGCTCTCTTAATTGCTTCAAAGCCATCCTTGCCTTCTCTCGACCAACTGAAATTGACGTTTATCCTCCCTAAGAAGCTCTGTAGGTTCTTCTTGTGGCAGGAAGTGAAAGTGAAAAGATGGCTTCCACCCATTCTGGAACAATGTCACGCCCTTCTTTGGAAACAATGTGCCCCAATAATTGACTAGCCTTCATGGACAACAAACACACACTTGCTTGGGTTTAAGGATACCCCAAACTCCCTGCACCTATTGAAGTCCTGCTTCAAATAGCTCAAATGATCGGCTATGCACTCGAAGACAATGATATTAAGTTAAACCAATATCATATTGTTGATGAGACCCTTAAAGGCCATATCTGTAGCTCTTTAGAAGGTCGCACCAATGTTTGTCAACCTGAAAGGCATCTTTGTATATGCATAGGTGCCCCACTTGGTAGTGAATGCGGTCTTCAACTAATCCGACTCTTGTACAAGTATATGATTGTAGCCTGAGTAGCCGTCAAGAAGTGAAAATCTCCTAGCAACTACTACTATTTGAAAGATCTGCTCCATGGATGGAAGAGGATAGTGATATTTGAGGGACGCTCTATTTAAGTCCCTAAAGTCCACACAGCCCAATTTCCCCACTTTTCTTCCTAACTAGAACTAAGTTAGCTACCCAAGAGGAGTGTTTGATTGGAAATATCATATTGGCCTCTATGAGTTTGGTTGGCTCCTTCCTCATCAAGGGCTTGAGCTTGGAATTTGTAGGCCTTTGCTTTTACCTAATTGGTTTGGCGTCATGGTCTAGCTCAATTGTGTGTTGGGCCAAGGCTGGGTCGAAACCTTTGAGGTCTTGGTAACTCCATGCAAATATGCCATCATAGTTTCTACAAAGGTGGGTAAATTCTTCCTTTTTAGGTTGAGTACATAGCTTTCCAGTCTTTAAGAGTTTGCCATTAGAGAGGACCACCTACTCACAATTATCTTCTTTGACCGTTATGTTCCTCTTCTCGCCCTTGAGCTGATTGTTGGCATTGAAGATGTTCTCCAAGGTGACCAGTCCCTTGGGCAACTTGTTGCTTTTTGGTTGAATGATTCAATCTTCATATCGGGCTTGTAACTGTGATTGGTTCCTTACGGAGAACTCTGCCTCATCTTGCAGGAAATTGATGATTTGCTTATCACTTCAAACACTTGCCAATTGCATGCACTGTCTGGGACTGCTGGTCTTATTACGAGCTTGACAAGTTGTCCTGATCCTTTCATAGCCTCCTAAGGCAAATTGTACTGGGAGCCCATCGTTGCAAGTCTGTCAGCATCAACATTCTACGCCCTTGGTGTGGCTTGGATATTGAAAGCGATGAAAGTCAATTAAATACTAGACTCTGTGTTTGTATGCTTTTAACAAGGGATTCTTGGAGACATTTTGGGTTCTAACTTGGTTCACAATTAGCTGTTGTCCCCAAATACTTGCAACGCTTTAATCCCCTTCTTTTGCAACAATTGGAGGTCTTGGGTCAACGCCTCGTATTTGGCCACATTGTTGGTGCAACTGAACAACAACTTGTATGCATGAAAGTACTTTTCCTTTTGAGGGGAGATCAGTACATTGCCTGCTATAGGGCCATTCCTTCTCCTAGAGCCATCAAAATATAATTGCCACATTCCTTCAAGGTCTTCCTGACCCTTCATGAGGTTTGGCAAAATAGGGTTCTCATGGACGTAGTAAGTGCCCAACCCCGTTTCTTCTGTATAATCATATGGATCAAACCCATAATGCTCATTAAAAAACTCATCCAGTGTTACATCGGGAACCTCCTCTAAAGGCGTGGTAGTTTCGTGCAGGACTACACTATCCTTTGGGTTATGCATTGTACAATTCATGTTGATGGGATTAGGTGGTATGGCTCTATATGATCCCTACAAATAAGCTTAGCTTTGATGGTTACCTTGGTCCCATATCTGGTCCTCAGCAACATGTGTAGTCAGATGACAAGTATCCACCCATTTTTGCAGTGAAGTCCCTTGAGAGTCAAATGACAAAATAAGGAGGGAGGTCTATAACAGAGATGTCCTGGGTGATGGAGTGGTTAGGACATGCATGTAGAGTAAGGTTCAAGTCCTTAATGATCTCGACTGTTTTAACAACTGTGCCATCTAATTGGACAACACTTGTGATTGGGGCGTATTCTATGCTTAAAATGTTAGCAATCTTATTAGGCATTACTAAGCTACATGCACCTGAATCAATCATACAATTATGGACAAGGTGCTGGCCAATGATCAAGGAGATATAAAATGGTGGTGGCTTGTAGCTTTTGCTAGACTCTCTTCCTTTTGGTTGGCACAAACTTGTGGAAACAATTGAAGCGCCCTTTGCTGGCTGATGCGGGTGGAAGGCCTTCAATGCTTCTTACAACAAATCCTTTTGTGAAGGGAGGGAAAGAGCCTCCCACATAGTTACATTGAGGTCCGCTTTCTTCATTTGATCTACTATGTTAAAAGGGATTTGTGCCCCTTTTGGTTGAGAATTTGAGGCGACGTCTTCCTTTGGGATTTGGCTAGTTTGAGGCTGACTCCCCTTTTGAGTAGTTGGACTTGCTTATGTTTGGGCTGTCCCGGTGTTTATCTTTCCTCTGATAGCTTCACTTGGAGCTTGGGAAGTAGGTCAACCAGTTGAATGAGATGGTTCTGCCTCCGTAGCCTTTCTTTTGAATCTTGTGTAATATGCCATCAGTTTACTGACTGTTGGTACTTGGTTCTATTTTATGGCGCAAAAGTCATCCTCGTGCCAATTCACCAAAGTGGCTTCACCTTGTATTTGTGCCTATGCATGTACCCCCTCTCCTTGTGAGGTTGGCTCCTTTGCTGGCTTGTGGGGATATGATATGCTTTATACCATCAGGGCTTGGTTCAACACCTCCATTTGCGCAAGTAGTTTGATTATGTCGCTGATTGCAATGAAAACACCACTCGTGGTCTTGCACCAAGTTAGTTTGCATGGGCATGAGATCTTTAGAGGTGCCGGCGGGTTGGCACTTTGTGTATTAGACGGTCTAGCATAATTGAATGAAATATCCCGAGCCAAATTTTTTCAACTTTTAATATTTGGATTACAACATTACAAGCAAGTTCCGTCCAGATTAAAGTTAATCTCAAATAAACTGAAATACTTTGCCACTAGGATGCAGGAAATGAACTCAACGTCCAGTATGTGCTACCCAATCCATGGCGAAGTAGGGGCGACCATAAGACGGAGTAATTACAATAAAGAACTCTACGTCAAGTATGTGCTACCCGTAAGGGGCTACCATATGACGGAGTGAGCTTAACAACAATGCTTTAATGGGAAATACTGAAATGAAACTACTCCACACCCAGCATGTGCTTGCTTACCCAAAAGGGTAAGTAGCTACCATAGGGCGGATGCTCTACACCAAGAATGTGCTTGCTAACCCAATAGGGCTAGTAGCTACCATAAGGCGGAGCTGAAATCTATTACAATACTTTAAAGAAAATTGAACTAATAGAGAAGGCTGCCAGTACTACTGTCAGTTACAAAATTAATTGAAATTTGCCTTTAGAAAGAAGAAAAAACCAGCCCTTATTAATTTCTTCAGATATTCATAACTCTGGCAAAACTTAACCAATCTTCTTGATTTTTGTTGCGAATACTCTTCCTGGATGGGGCGCCCAAGTTAGCATCCATAAACTGGTGAAATCTGCATCCAAATGAGTTACACGAAAACCAATGCAAACCCCAGAGGGGCGTCCAAGTGGGAGAAGGGCGATTTGCTCTAGGAAATGAATGCAAGCTTTATTAATTCTGAAAATTTGAGAAGAGGGGTGCCTAAGCCAAACTAAAACAATGGGTTGATACCCAGAACTAATTTTTTTGTATTTTTTCCTTTATAAATGAAAACCCTAGGTTTATCTCATACCGAACTACAATATCTGGAACTCTAATATTATCAACGAACTGACAATGAAATAACTGAAGCAATACGTAAGCAAATACAAATATCAATAACTAATTCACCGCTAGATGCTGTCTTTCAAGCATGAAGAGATGCCTTTGCTAGGAGGCCTTCATTCCCCGAAGCAGTTCCAAAGCCAAAGCTGCAGCATAACAATGCATTAAAACCAAGATACCCAAATGGTAGCCCAATGCCTTCTTTTATAGGCTTCAATTGGCATCTTCTAGAAGCTTTTCCTTAAGAGTGGCGCCCCCTTTCCATGCAATGTGGCGCCCCCCCCTTCAAGTCCCCCTCTTTTAAAATAACATTAAGTTATCAAGTCTAGGCCAAGGTCAACGTTAAAATATAACGTTTTTTTATTATTTTATTTTATTTTAAGTGAAATTCACTTATTTCGCCAAGACTGAAATCTGAAGCCCAAAACTGAATGAATCAACTAAAAAGGGGAAGTTAACTCCTTCGACAATCCTGCTAGCTGCCAAAAATAGAATTTACTAAAAATAGTAAATTCTTGAGAATGCTCAGAAAACTGAAACGAACATACCTCTGCGAAGCTCTTGAAAAACCCAGAAGGAATTAGCCATCACAACTCTGATCAAGGTCATCCTAAAAAATAGGAAACCCTCAATTGCACTTTCCGAGTAGCCTACGGATTTCCGAGAATAGGCCAACGGTCATTAGGAGATCAGATTCTAGAAGGGGTCATTACAGTCCGCCCTTCCCAAAATTGCTTGTCCTCAAGCAATTGAAATCTAGGATGATGCAAAATCTCATCATTTTCCCAAGTTGCATCCTCCATAGGTAAGTCCTTCCACTTTACCAGGTACTCTCGGATGGTTCTTTTCCTCAAAGAACGTTCTCGAACATCAAGTATCTCTTCTGGAATTAGTGCCAATTGTCCCTCTTCATCCAAAGGGGGTAGCTGTGATGATGCAATCACATTATGTCCAAGTGCCTTCTTGAGGCGAGACACATGGAAGACGTTGTGCACTTTGCTATCAATTGGTAGCTCTAATTCATAAGCTACACCTCCGACTTTTCTGATGACCCTAAAGGGCCCATAGAAGCGAGGTTTGAGCTTCTCAGCTCCACTCTTCTTGAGAGTAGATTGTCTATATGGTTGTAATCTCAAATATACCATATCTCCAACCTCGAAGGAACGCTCAACACGTTTCTGATCCGCATACAACTTTTGTTGATTCTGTGCAATCTGTAAATTATCCTTCAAGGACTTCATTATATCCTGGCTATTTTGCAACAAATCCTTAGCTAGGGGTGCCTTGCTGTCACCAAACACTAAGTCTGCAAAACTAGGTGCCTCATATCCATAAAGTGCTAAGAAAGGAGACATCTTAATAGACATATGGAAAGTAGAATTGTAGCAATACTCACCAATATGCAGCCACTTGACCCAGGTTCTCTGTTGTTCGGACACATAATTTCGCAAGTAGCCTTCCAACCACTTGTTCACCACTTCGGTCTGTCCATCAGTTTGCGGATGGTAGCTAGTACTTGGTGTAAGCACCGTGCCACTCATTCTGAAAACTTCTTGCCAAAACTTACTTAGGAACTTGCTGTCCCTATCACTCACGATGTTCTTTGGCAATCCATGCAATTTGAACACTTCTTGAAAAAAGAGATCTGCAACTTGAGCTGCAGAAAAGGTACTGGTGATGGCGAAGAAGTGAGCAAATTTAGTTAGCCGATCCACCACTACATAGATGCAATCTTTCCCTTGGGCTTTGGGTAACCCTGTGATGAAGTCCATCGAAATACTTTCCCATTTTTGATTGGGAATAGGGAGTGGTTGTAGCAACCCAGCTGGTAAAGTATGCTCATTTTTATTTGCTTGACAAACAGGACACTCCTGAATGTAGCGTTGAATCTCTCCTTTCAATCCCTTCCAAGAAAACCTTTCTCGGATCTGTCGATAGGTTTTGAAAAAACCTTGGTGGCCCGCAACTGGAATATCATGAAAATTCAAAAGAATTTTCTTCTTCAACTTAGAATCATTCACTAGAAAGATTCTTCCCTTATAGTGTATCAATCCTTCAACCACCTTGTACCTTTCATCATGAAAAGTACCCTCAAGAATGCTAGTTGCAAACTGATTTTTAGCATAATCAGCAAGCAACATGTCTCTCCAATCTGAAGTAAGCTCACTCAATGAACTAAGGTGAGGTCTCCTGGAAAGAGCATCGGCCACTATATTATTTTTTCCTTTGACATATTCAATATCAAAGTCGTAAGCTTGAAGCTTACTCACCCATTTCTGTTGCCTCTCATTTAAATCCTTTTGGTGCATGAAATGTTTGAGGCTATTGTGGTCAGTCTTAACCACGAACTTATTCCCCACCAAGTATTGTCTGAACTTGGCTAATGCATGCATAATAGCAAGCATTTCTTTGTCATAAATTGAATATGTTCTTTCAACTCCTCGTAATTTTCTGCTTTCAAACACGATAGGGTGTTTGTCTTGCATCAGGACAGCCCCCACACCTTCACCTGATGCATCACATTGCAGCTCGAAGGGCTTGGAAAAATCCGGTATTGCCAAAACCGGGCATGAACTCATGATCTTCTTGAACTTGTCAAAAACACTTTGAGCCTTTTCTGACCAGACAAAGGCTCCCTTTTTGGTAAGATCGGTAAGGGGAGCAGCATTCTGTGAATACCCCTTTACGAATCTCCGATAGAACCCACATAGACCCAAAAAACCTTTCAACTGAGTTAAGCTCTCAGGAGGTGGCCAATCAATTACCGCCTTGATCTTTTCGGGGTCCACCTTTACTCCCTCAGCACTGATTATGTGGCCAAGGTATAGTAACTCATTCATCCCAAATTCACATTTGGAAGCTTTTGCAAACAAACTCTCAGATTCCATAATACTAAGCACTTCCTCCAAATGCTTAAGATGTTCTCTCCAAGTCTTGCTGTAAATCAGAATGTCATCAAAAAATACTAACACAAACCTCCTTAAATGATTCTGAAAGACACGATTCATGCAAGACTGAAAGGTAGCCGGGGCGTTAGTCAATCCAAATGGCATGACTAAGAACTCAAAATGGCCATAGTGGCATCTGAAGGCTGTCTTCTCAACATCAGATCCCCTCATTCGAATCTGATGGTAACCCGATCTTAGATCAATTTTTGAGAAGAACTTGGCACCGTGTAGCTCATCAATGAGCTCATCTATCCTGGGTATGGGATATCTGTTTTTGATGGTGCTTTGATTTAAAGCACGATAATCCACGCACATGCGCATAGTACCATCCTTCTTTTTCACAAGAACCACTGCAGAAGCAAAGGGGCTCTTGCTTGGACGGATGAAACCCATCTTCAAGAGTTCTTGAATATTCTTCTCGATCTCGTCCTTTTGCCGCTTCGGATACCGGTATGGAGTTATGATTACCGGTTTCGCTCCCTCTTTGAGCTCAATGATGTGTTCTGATCCTCTATCGGGAGGTGGTCCAGGAGGCAAATCAGCAAACACTTTACTCTTCGTGGTGAGTAAAGATTGAATATCGGGAGGATGCTCTATTTTTGTTTCCACAGGACTAGTCGGAAGAACCATGAATTCAGCGGCCCAATCCACTTGATCATGTCTTATCAATTTCGCCATCCTTTTGAATGATACTATTCGAGGGCCACCATTTGACATCCCTCTCAACACCACCTTCTTTCCATCGGATTGAAACCTGAGTTCCATGGTTTGCAGATTTAGAGAGATGTCTCCAAGAGAACGCAACCACTGAATGCCAAGAACAGCATCCGTATCTCCAATATTCACCACATAGAAGTCATCTTTGACCTCATAGTTGCCCAATTGCATTGATAAGTTGGGCACCCTTTTGGTACAAGAAATGTGGAATCCATCCGCCACCATGACTTTGAACCCTTCAAAATCTTCTGTTTGCAACTCCTTCTTTGCCACCACAGCTTCATCTATGAAGTTATGGGTTGCTCCAGTATCAATTAGAGCAACGATACGCTGCCCTTTGATCATCCCACGGATTTTGAAGGACTCATTCCTTTGGAAGCTTGAAAGTTGAGCCAACGTGCCGCCACTTTCTTTCTCGCTTTCAGGCTCTTCAGGGACTCTTTCAACTTCACTATCTTCGGAATCAGATTGCTGGTCCGAAGAATCAGAGTTACTCTCACCAGCGGAGTAATACTCAATCTGATGGAATTTGACTCCTTTTGGGCAAACATGGTCTGGAGACCATTTATCTTTGCATCTGAAACAAAGCCCCTTCCTTCGGAGTTCATTGACAGTTTCCGGATCCAATCTTTTGCCAAGAGGTTTCTGCTGGTTAAACTCCTTTTGGTAAGGTTTTTGTTGAAACCTTCTCCCTCGATCCTTCTTGTGGAAGGGTGGTTTAGGATGGAACTTAGTTTTAGGAGCTGCCCACTCCATGTTTCTAGCCTTTTTCATTGCTTCTTGTAAGGATGGTGGATCAAAAGCTTTGATCCATCCCTTGAGTGGTTCCATCAACCCTTCGCTGAATAAGATCACTAATCTTCTTTCTGTGATTCCAGTGACCATCACTGAAAGTCTTTGAAACTCAGCTATGTAGGCATCAACAGTGCCATATTGCTTCAATTGCGCCAACTCCCTAAAATGCACTTCGGGATCCTTCTTCTCGAACCTCTCTATGAGTCTAGTGGTGAATTCATCATAGCTAATGATTGATCCATGACCCAAGGTGACCAGGCCATGGTACCACCACTCATGCGCTACCCCATCTAGGTGTAGCGTAGCGAATTTAATCGCATCTTCTTCAGCCATCGGCCTAAGGGCCAAATAGTTGTCCAATTTTTGAATCCAGGCTCGAGCAGAACATTGATCACTTCCATCAAAGTGGGAAAGCATTAGCTTGTTGATAGCTTGGTGCAAGTCTCCTTGTGCTGGAGTTCTTCTGTGATCAAAATTTCTCCCTTGACCCTTACTTTTTCTCTTATGATCAATGAATTCTTTATAGGACATGTCCATTTTGATTTCTTCAGGGAGAGAGTCATATTCCGCATGACCACGCCTCAATTGTTCCACAAATGAAGAATTCTCTTCAGGATCAGGTTGGGTATTGACTGGGGCTAAAAAGGTGGGTTTGAAAGGCCTT
The DNA here is from genome assembly GCA_037957365.1 of Torreya grandis. Classification (NCBI taxonomy): domain Eukaryota; kingdom Viridiplantae; phylum Streptophyta; class Pinopsida; order Cupressales; family Taxaceae; genus Torreya; species Torreya grandis. Next base: position 9,616,893 of record JARHVA010000023.1, read on the forward strand.
GACGAAATGTAAGTGTTGTTTGCAGCAGGTTGAGCAACACTTCCATCAAATTGATTCGAGGCACTAGGCTCTCCTCTATAGCAGGAATTGGTTTGGAGATTTGGATTCTGACCCACTTTTCCCAACATGAGGGATACCATATCCATTAAGGCATCCATTTTCCTTTCAAATCTCTTTTCTGGACTTAGGGATCTTTCTCTACCCTTCCCACTATCATTTCTAGGATTGGTAAACCTCTCGTTACCCCCTACTGATCTTTCACCTTCTGCCATATTTGTTTCTTGAGAAGACTCCCAATGAGCCCTCAAGATTTCTGAAGCAGTCTGACCTTCAGGAACCTGATACCACTGGAACTGTTTTGCGATTTTCTTATCCTCTCTCGCAATATATCTCTTTTCGCGGTCACTCATAGATGGTTTGTCCACAGGATGGCAGGATACGTGGCTCTGATACCACTGAAATATCCCGAGCCAAATTTTTTCAACTTTTAATATTTGGATTACAACATTACAAGCAAGTTCCGTCCAGATTAAAGTTAATCTCAAATAAACTGAAATACTTTGCCACTAGGATGCAGGAAATGAACTCAACGTCCAGTATGTGCTACCCAATCCATGGCGGAGTAGGGGCGACCATAAGACGGAGTAATTACAATAAAGAACTCTACGTCAAGTATGTGCTACCCGTAAGGGGCTACCATATGACGGAGTGAGCTTAACAACAATGCTTTAATGGGAAATACTGAAATGAAACTACTCCACACCCAGCATGTGCTTGCTTACCCAAAAGGGTAAGTAGCTACCATAGGGCGGATGCTCTACACCAAGAATGTGCTTGCTAACCCAATAGGGCTAGTAGCTACCATAAGGCGGAGCTGAAATCTATTACAATACTTTAAAGAAAATTGAACTAATAGAGAAGGCTGCCAGTACTACTGTCAGTTACAAAATTAATTGAAATTTGCCTTTAGAAAGAAGAAAAAACCAGCCCTTATTAATTTCTTCAGATATTCATAACTCTGGCAAAACTTAACCAATCTTCTTGATTTTTGTTGCGAATACTCTTCCTGGATGGGGCGCCCAAGTTAGCATCCATAAACTGGTGAAATCTGCATCCAAATGAGTTACACGAAAACCAATGCAAACCCCAGAGGGGCGTCCAAGTGGGAGAAGGGCGATTTGCTCTAGGAAATGAATGCAAGCTTTATTAATTCTGAAAATTTGAGAAGAGGGGCGCCTAAGCCAAACTAAAACAATGGGTTGATACCCATAACTAATTTTTTTGTATTTTTTCCTTTATAAATGAAAACCCTAGGTTTATCTCATACCGAACTACAATATCTGGAACTCTAATATTATCAACGAACTGACAATGAAATAACTGAAGCAATACGTAAGCAAATACAAATATCAATAACTAATTCACCGCTAGATGCTGTCTTTCAAGCATGAAGAGATGCCTTTGCTAGGAGGCCTTCATTCCCCGAAGCAGTTCCAAAGCCAAAGCTGCAGCATAACAATGCATTAAAACCAAGATACCCAAATGGTAGCCCAATGCCTTCTTTTATAGGCTTCAATTGGCATCTTCTAGAAGCTTTTCCTTAAGAGTGGCGCCCCCTTTCCATGCAATGTGGCGCCCCCCCCTTCAAGTCCCCCTCTTTTAAAATAACATTAAGTTATCAAGTCTAGGCCAAGGTCAACGTTAAAATATAACGTTTTTTTATTATTTTATTTTATTTTAAGTGAAATTCACTTATTTCGCCAAGACTGAAATCTGAAGCCCAAAACTGAATGAATCAACTAAAAAGGGGAAGTTAACTCCTTCGACAATCCTGCTAGCTGCCAAAAATAGAATTTACTAAAAATAGTAAATTCTTGAGAATGCTCAGAAAACTGAAACGAACATACCTCTGCGAAGCTCTTGAAAAACCCAGAAGGAATTAGCCATCACAACTCTGATCAAGGTCATCCTAAAAAATAGGAAACCCTCAATTGCACTTTCCGAGTAGCCTACGGATTTCCGAGAATAGGCCAACGGTCATTAGGAGATCAGATTCTAGAAGGGGTCATTACATTGAACTAGCCTTGGGGTTGCGCATTGCCTTGATAGGGTTGCCTAACATGCTGATAAGGTTGATTGAAAAACTGATAAGGCATAGAATGCTAGGCTTGCTGCCTCTTTAGAGTCATTAGCTCATTTCCAAAACTTTGCAACAATGCATTCACTTCATGTAACTCACTAGGGGCAGCCGGTGGGGTTGGTGGGCTGACTGATATAGGGATGGGCACTAGAGTAGTATGGCTATGCAGTAATTTTGGAGAGAGGCATTGGAGGTCTGGGAGCAATCTTTCTGGCTTGTATTTAAATAGTTCTCAACCCTTACTGCAATGTCGTAAGCATCATGAAGTACAACGCCTCCCATGGATTGGACCATTACAACTATATCACTATTTAGAGCCCTTAAATAATATAGGAATGCAATGTTTGGAGATGGTTTCAACAAAGGTGGTATTTTGTTCCAGATTTTATGGAATCTGAAATTAAAGTCAACCATCAGAGCATGCAAGGCTCTCTTGATGGTGGTGAGCTACTCTATCAAGGATAAGTGTTCACTTTTGTCTCCAAACTGATTGTATAACTGCTCTTCTAGCTCGCCCCAGTTGTGAATGGAATTATACTTGAGACTCCTATACCATTGGAGAGCCTTTCCTTTCAAGAAGTGGCAAGGAACCTAACCGCTACATAGTCTTTAGTGATATGGTGCATCGAACATATGTTACCAATATCTTGGATGTGCTCTATGGGGGTCGTTGCATTCTCACCAGTGAAGTATGATAAGCTCTTAAGAGCTGCAACTGGGATATCATTGTACTGAGCTAGAGCCAAAGGATTGTCGCCTTTAAAGGTCACAAAAGCTCTTGGGGCAGCCATGAAGGGAATGGGATATAGCCTTGCTTTTAGCTAGGGAAATCTACCAAAAGGTGGAGTAGACCGAGCTTTTGGTGATGATTGTCTTGAATTGCTAGTTCTCTTAATAGGAGATAAAGATACTTTAACCCTTTTTTTTTTGGGCGTGGAAGGCAGTTCAATAAATTGGATGTCAGTACCTCTTGAAGATCTTGTATGTCTTAGCATAATATGGAGATTTCATCTTTTGAGAAAGAGGGATACTTGGAGTCGCTAGGTGCATGAAGGGTGTCTTTAACACAACAAACTTGCTAAGGGCCGCACCAAGCTCTTAGCTGAATTGTATAAAGTGGTCCCACTGGGTATGCCAAAAACTGTTATCACTCGAAGCTTGCACCCTTGAGTAATTCGTGGTGCGGAAGTGCTTGGAGCTCGTTATGAGTGCTTGGCGTGGGGCATGAGAGTATTGGGCGCATCGTGTGGGCATGTTCAAGACCTCCCCTGCGTGTGAAAAGTTCGAGGCTTTGTTGGTCCCCCAAGGTGTGGGACCCTTGCGCTCCTTGGGACGAACCTTCGGAGAAGGTCGGCTTCCTTCTAATCTAAGTTCATCTGGTTTAGGCCTAGCATGCAGACCTACAAAGAGCACAAAGGAAATTTGCTGCTAATGCTAAACCCAATCTTGACGAAGGAAAAAGGGAGAGAGAGGGTGAGGGGTTTGCTGAAAAGGAAAAGTGGTGATGCACCAAGAATAGAGCGAGCACCCCTATGGCCTTAAAGAACACGAAACAACTGTAGAAAATGAGAAACTACTACATAGTCCCCAAAATAGACACTACTTGCATAAGTATTCACATGGAGGTGCAAGAACACTGCAACACTATGGGGCCGACAAAAGTTCCACGAATAGGGCATGCATAGACTCGGGTACGCATAAAATATGGCCTGTAGGAAAGAGCCAAGTTTTGCACGAGTGAGAATGGATGGACAACAATGCAAGGAGAAAATATGTCCACAAACAAAGATCAACAATCTTTAAAATACACACAGAATGCAAGAATCATGGAGAGAGGTAAACTCAATCTTTTCATTAGTCACTGGGTTCAAGTAACAAAGGGTTCATGGAGGACAAATCTTAGCAACATTTTTGTGCCTAAAAATGTCCACACTTATACAATGAAAGCCCTGACTTTTATAGATGTGGGAAGGCCATGGGTCATTAATTACATTGGAGAAACACAGATGAGAAGATTAAATAGAAGTTAGAGTCTATGGTGCATTGTTCTTGATTGCGTTCTTGTGGCACAATGATGATTTATGTCGGTCTATTTGGGCAGATAAAAGTACTGAGGTGATCCGGACCGTATTGGTCAGAGCCCATGCTTATTGAATTCCAATTGCAATCTAGACTTGAAGGTAGTTGGAGGGATTCCTTGGGATTTGTTGGACGTCATGCCCTGCCATTTGCTGTAGGTCCCCATGCTCACATGACTGATGAAATTGAATTCTTATATCATAGGGTGGCTGAGATCTACTTTGGGATTCGTCCTCGGCCATGCTCATCTTATTAGCTGTCGGTTCAATCATTATGTCAGTCGGAGCTGATCGCTTCTAATTCTACAAATCAGATCAGATTCATCCTTTTGGGTAGGGTTTGACACCTAATAGTTACTACTTAATCGCCCATCCAAGTGGCTTTCATTGTTGGGCACTGGGTGGGAACGGGCACTGGCACTAGGAGCAAACGGGCACTGGGTTGTGTTTATTGAGTACTTGCGCGACGGTCCCAACTCAATTTTGGACGTGCACCCTCCCTCATGCCCTTGTCTTTGAGCATTCGTCCTTGGGCATAGATCCTTGTAAAGGCCAAAACCTTAGCAAAGCACAAAATCTTGATTCCTTTTAATCTAGCCTCCTTGCGAACTCCCTGTGAACCTTGAGGATCCGTGCTCCATGAAGAACTGAGTTGAGTTCGGGGGTGGTCTTTCTCCTTCTACAAGAACCTTGCATGGGCGCCCATTGTGTTAGAAGAGTTCAAGGTCATGGTGACTTGAAGGGTCAACAGTTAGCGGTCATAGAGCATCGTCATAATCTTAAGCATCCCATATGCTCTAAGGACACAAGGTTAATCACTAGAGTTGATCATTATGAGAAGAGAAGTGCGAGGAAGGCTTTCCTAAAAATTTAAATAGGGATGATGGACTAAGGTTGAGTGAAGGTTGGATGGATCTAATTCAACAATCAAAATAGAAGTATTGGTGTCGAAAACAAACAATGAAATTTTAAATCAGTATAGTCATATTCTTTGATCAAAAAAGTGCTATGATGGAAATAGAAGGTTGAGTGTTTTGATTTCCTTATTTGGGTTCACTATTTATAAATGTTGTATTTATCCATTCTTTGAATATTTTGTATTTCCTAATGATGGGTTTTATACTATGTTCCGTTGATTACCCTTTTGGGGAGAGGGGGATTGATCCATATGAGTATGGATATTCCATTACGTAATACGTCAAAATGAATCTTATTTGTTCGCAACAACACTTGATTGATTAATTTGTTATCTTATGAATTTACAGAAAACAATCCCAAATGTGCTTAGAACTGAATCGTTAAGTGCTGTAAACTGAAAGGAAATAACTGAACATGAAATAAGAGCAAGTAACTACTGCAAAAGAACGAGAACAGAACTGCACAAGACGATGTTTACCCTAGAGAAACCCAAGGTGGAAAAAACTCTTGAAGATTGAGGGATTGCCTCCTCTTGCCTCTATTTGTTTCTACTTTTATAGGTTCAAGGCTTTTATGGACACTCTTTACAAAAGAAACATTCCCAAATAGCCGTACAAACTTTGCAACTTCCTTAATTCCACCTCTCTATCACACTTCATCTCCCAAGGCACTCAACCGAGAAGAAAGAATTGTTACGAAACAATTTCATACCTTATAATGATCCCTTGAGGGTGTATTTATACATGTTTACATCATAAGAAGCTCGAATGGGAAAGTAGAAAGACTCAAAAGAGAAGAGATACTGTTTGTAGCCGTTCCTCATCTATTTGTTGTCATTTTGCAAAATTGTCTCCATGTAGGGCAAAACCGCTGCTTAGTTAATTGGTGGTTGTGAAACCGCCCCTTAAGGTTGCAAAACTGCCCCTTACGGTTGCAAAACTGCCTTGATGGTTGTGAAACTATACCTTAAGGTTGCAAAACTATCTTAACGGTTATGCAACCACCAATTGCATGAATATGGTGGTTTCATAACCATCGCTTCACTAGTTCCCAAAAAATCTTGCAATATATGGATGCCATAACTTTTGCATACGATCCCAAAATCAGGGGCCATTTTACTTGAAAGTGTCATTTTCTGAGAGGAATCCAATATGTAATCAAAATCCATTTTGGATGTTTTCCCTATGTTGTTTTTGCCTTTGAACCAAACCTGCATTTAGGGGGTCATAGCATGTCTCAAAGACTTCTTGAATCTCATTAATAGTCAATTAACTTAAACCCTTGATTTGATGTTGTACATGATTAAGGAAAATAATGTTAGAAAGTACTTCAAGTTACATTCTTAGTTTTTTTGAAAATAGCGGCTTAGCTGTTTTTTCTACATTTCATGATCCAATTTGAATCACACATCCCCATTCAAGAGGTTTTTGGTTCCCAAAAGCTAAGGAACTCATGAGGTGACAAAATTTCTTCCTTGCTCCTGTGAATATCACTTGGATTTGCTTGGCAATTTCCATTTCAACTCATTTTGTTAATTTTCCTGCACTCCTTTCCTTTATGCTCTTTCCATCTGCAAAACATCTTTGTACAACTTGGCCATTAGGAGCAAGATCTTCAATGGGAGGTAGTAAAAGACGACCTTCATCTATCATAGAAGGCTCAAAGAGACATAAGTTCTAAACATTCACAATGGAATAAATATTCAGTTATGGAGGCAAATCTAATCTAAAAGCATTCTTGCCCACTTTTTTCTAGAATCTCAAATGTACCGTACCTAAGTGGTTTATGCTTCTTAACTTTTCCTTGGAGTCTCTTTTTGCTCAAGTACAACCATACATTGTCCCCAACATGTAACTTATGCTCGACTCTATGCTGTTCATGCCTTGCTTTGTACTCTTCTTGAGACTCCCTTTGCCTTTCTTGCATGTGGAGGTGTATTTGTAGTATCTTCTCAATGGATTTCTTGGCTTTGTTAGAACTTCCGAGTCCACCTTTTAATGCTTCATGTGTGGCTGCCTTAACACAAAATTAAATAGATTTGGAGGTACGTAACCAAAACATGTTTTAAAAGGAAATCTATTAGCAGAGGAGTGAATTGCCCGATTAGAAGAATGCTTAATATATGCCAAATTCTTATCCCAAGTCTTATGTCGTACCCCCTCAAAAGCTACATCAATGCCCTATCGACAACCTTAGTCTCCCCATTGGTCTGTGGATGAAAAGTTGTGGATCTTCTCAATCTAATGTTCATCTTCTCTCATAATGCATTCCAAAATTTTCCCAAAAGGTTTGGAAGCACTATATGAAATGAGATAAACTTGGCAAATGAAAATGAAACAAAACATTAGTGAAAAATAATCTAGCTACATCATTGCCCTTAAAAGTTTTCGTGTATGGAATGAGAACACACATCTTGCTAAATTGGTCTACAACAACAAACAAGTAGTTGTGCGCTTTCTTTGACAAAGGCAAATCACTTTCAAAATCCATAAAAATGATTTCTCATGGCCTAAAAGGAACCAGTAGTGGCATACATAAAATCCAATTTCTTTTTACTAGCCTTGCTTGTGACACATAACATGCATCCCCTTATGAAATTTGCAACATCAACTTGCACTTTTGGCCACTAAAATTACTTTTGCTAATGTGTTATTATCTTTGCAAATCACACCAACATGACTTTCAACTTTTTAAGTATAAGCCTCTACAATTAGCTGAAACCTTTTTTAGGCACACAAAGCTTGCATGACTTGTAGAGCAATCTATCTTGAAAATGGTAGGTCTCTTTGGGCTCAAAGCCTACAATTTTTTTTTTTTTTTTGCTTGCGGAAATGCTTCCCCAAAATTTGTATTATGCTCATATTCTTCAACATATACCTCTTGCACTAAAGGTTCAAACTAAGTTATAGTGGCCAAAGATGAAATTAAGGGAGGTCTCAACAACACTTGTTAGTCACACCTCTCATGTAATTAATAACCAAATAAAATTGATATAAAACCCATCCATTTATAATGACATGCTCGTAGGAATTTTGTATGGGCTTACAAATATTGGAGGGGTTGATGATCCATATGAATAACGATTTATTTTTTCATTAGATAGCGATTCCTTTTTTTAACCACTTGAACAAGAACACATAATTATTTATTATACATGCAGTAATTCAAAATTGACCCATGAAACAATTCAAAATGATACCATATCAGCTTACCTCCTTGCAATAGAAATGCCTCTACAGCATACTCGCATCTGTTTTCACCTCAAAAGGTCGCTGCAAATTAAGCAGGGCTAGAACTGATGCATTGCTAATATTTTGCTTAAATTTCACAAATGCAAATTGTTGTTTCTTACCCCAAGTAAAAATATTTTACCATCTGTTGTTATGGAACACAAAGTGCTGCTATGATAGAGAAACGTTTGGTAAACTTCCTTAGGTATTGCATTGCATTTACAAACCTCTTTGTTTCATTCACATTCGAAGGCTTTGGAAATTTCAAAATGTCTTTTAATTTTTCCAAATAATTTCTTACCACTCCATCTCCAACCACTTGCCACAAATAGACAAGTTATTGTTGTGCAAACTCACATTTCTTCTCATTTAGTAGCAACCTGTTATCCTTCAATCTTGTAAAACTTGTTTCAAATGCATTAGATGCCCATCATAAGTTTTTCTCTAAACCAATATATCATCCAAGTAAAAAATGACACGAGTTTATTAATGCCCTTAGAACTTCATTCATCAACCTTATAAAAGCAACATGATCATTGCACAACCCAAATGAAAGTACAACCCACTCATACAAACCTTAACTTGCCTTTAATGTAATTTTTAATGTCTTTTTTTGTCATTTGGTGATACCTGAATTTAAAATCCAACTTGGTGAAACATTGAATTTCTTAGCATTTTGAAGTTGATTCAAAAAATTATCAATGTGGAAGAAGGTACCTATTCTTAATGGCTATTTTGTTCAAAAGTATAGAATCAATACACATTCTCTATGAACCATCTTTCTTAGGCACAATCACAATATGGAAACAACATGGAGAGGTGTTACAATAGATTACACTCTGATCTTACACCAAATTACTTTCTTACCTCATTTTTTTCCACCATTGATTGCCAATAGAGACCAATGTTGGGAAGAGGACAAACCGATAACTGTTGTATCTCATGCTCAATTGCCCTTTCAAGTGGCATACCAGTGGGCTCTTGGAGAACTTTTCTAAATTGCTACAACTACAATTCTATTTGTTTATGTTCTTTGTTAGTAGACATGCTATGACAAGTCTTGTATTCTACTACATTTTCTTGTTTATCTCTCAAAAGAAATAAAACAAACTTTCCACTAGCATTAAATCAATAGTTTGGGTTGAGTGACTCTTACCAAGGAGATTTTTTATTTATATTCATAAGCTTTGATGATGTAGCTTTCCCTATCCTTGACCAAACAGTACTTATTAGCTCTTCTCATGAAAATAGAATCAGGTTGGCAAAAACTACACCACAAACACTAAAAAACAACACCCACCACAACCTCATCAATAAAATGTTCATTTAGTCCAAAATTGACTTTGCATAGTTTGGTTACCTCTATTTCTACTGCATGTTTCACCCAACCTAGATAATAAAGATTCTGATAATTATATGTTTCAAACCCAAATTTGTTGACCAACTCCTTGGAAATCAAATTTGCTTAAAGAAAAAGAATAAAAAAGAAAACAACTTTTGTTTTGTGAATCTGAATTTTGATATGGAAAAGTTTAGTAAGTTCACCTATCGTGAGGCTCATTGCTATTCAAGCATAGTTCTCTACGAATGGAGGTACAAGAGATCCTCTCATCCACATTGAAGCGACACCCAACCTCTTTTCCTTGAATTGAAGTCACAACCTTATTTTTTTTTATATTTGAAAGGAAGCAATATGGACACAATTTCCAACAAGTCTTGTCTGTCTAATCACAATGCCTTTTAATACGTTTACCTTTCCATTTTCCTTTCCCTTTTGGCGTGAAACCACATTATTGGTTTGGAGCTTTTGAAGAGGAAGACATACCCTTCTTGTCCATCTCGAAGTTATGGGCATGAGCACAAGCCTTGTCTATGTCCTTACGCTTAGACAAAAAAATAGGCCTCCTTAGATGACCATGAATCCCTTGAGCACACTTTATTAGTATATCATAGTCCAACGCATCTTTGCCCATTCGGACCTCCTTATGAAATTTGTTTATATAATTCTCCACACTTTGGCTTTGCTTTTACCTAAAATTATGAGAATTAATAGACCTTTCTTCTTCATAAAAAATAGAATAAGACTGTCTCTTGATTAATATTTTAAATTCATCCCATTTAGAATCAGTGAGAGTTTTCAAACATGACTAGCAATAGCTTCAATTTTGCAAAGGAAATTTGCTGCTCTTCACTAATTTATGTAAATTGAAATATACCACTAATTGGGCTAATTGATGATCAATTTTTTAAGCATTTAATTCACCATCATAAGGCTGAATTTATATTTTGGCCTACTCTTTGAATGGAGGTTAAGCTTGGTTGGTATGCGGTTGCTCCTCAAGGTCTTGAGTCTTTAACTCTTCACTTGTTTTTAGGATATCCATAGAAACCTCCAGTTTCTCCATGAGAGCTTCCATAATCTTCTCCAACTTATCTAGCTTTGTGATGGATTGAGAAATGTTTGCAACATCCTTTTCCAATCTGCTGAAGCTCTCTTCATAATCTTGAGGGCTTCTCTAATCTTCGTGAGCCATGCTTCTCACTTCTCTATTCCACCGTCTTGTGGATATCTCTTGTTGCAAAGGAATCAAAAGGCGTTATTCACCAGCGCTAGCTGCTCTTGTAATTGGTTTAAATCTACAAAACGATCACACTGCACAACAAACAAAACCTAGCTCTGATACCAATCATATTCGTAATTAGGATTGATTTTCCATTACTTATTTCATCAAGATGAAAATCTTAATTTCTCCAACAACACTTGTTTGATTAACTTTTTATTATCTTATGAATTTACTAATAACAGTCCCAAATGTGCTTAGAGTTAAATTGGCAAGAGCTGTAAACTAAAATTAAATAACCACACATAAAATAAGAGCAACGACTGCAAAACAACAAGAACAAAATTGCACAAGACAATGTTTACCCTGGAGAAACCCAATGTGAGAAAAACTCTAGAAGCGTGAGGGATTGCTTTTGTTGGTATGTGAAGTCAGTTTTATTCTTCCAGCATTGATAGAGTAGTTGCCGACTAGTTCCAAGCGCGATTTGCATGTGTTGGGTGCGGCTGAAGGCCTAAATGCCAGGGGGTTGTAGGGGATCTGGCTGTAGCTCCCATGCAACAGCCATAGGCTAGGCCTCTCTGAATACAATTTGGCTGTCCGTACAATGCGTTTTTAGGGTGTACACGTACGACTCACGTGGTTTTACCACACATGTTTGTACGTTACACGGTTTGTACTATGCAATTTTGTACCACAGTTTCTAGTTTGAGTTCTTTTATAAAAAGAACTTATGAGTTAGGAGAAAGGCACAGTAGTACCTTGATAGTGATTTGGAGCTAGAGAGTGGTTATGCCATTGATGTAACAACGGATTGATTCCTGATATTAATAAAATGCTGAGAGACCCTTGCCCCATGGTTTTTTCTAGAACACTCCCAGGTTTTCCACGTAAATCAGTGTGTACTTTTGATTTGTCTATTTTATTGCTTTTCACTGTGATTATATTTCGTTCTATACTGTTAACTTTTCTAACAACTTCCCTTTGCCACTATTTTTTTCTACTGTTATAGATATACTGCCTCAAAGCCTTCATGGACACTCTTTACTATAGCAATATGCCCAAACACCCATACAAACTTTGCAACTTGCTCAATTACACCTCTCTATCACACTCCAACTTTTAAGACACTCAAGCAAGAAGAATGAACTGCTAGTAAACAATTCCATGCCTTGGAAAGACTGCCTGCAAGTGTATTTATACATGTTGACATCATAAGAAGATCAAATGGGAAGCTAGAAAGACTCAAAAGAGGAAGAAACACTGTCTACAACCATTACTCCACCTGTTTTTTATCTTCGTGCGAAACCTTCGCTTAGATAACCGGCAATTTCATAACCGCCGTTTCACTATTCACAAAAAAGTCTTGCAACTTGTGGAAGCCATAACTTACGCATACAAACTCAAAATTAGGTAATATTTAAAAAAAAAAAAAAAAAGTGTATGCATTTTCGAGAGGAATCCAAATAAGTAATCAATATCCACTTTGGATTTTTTCCCCATATTGTTTTTGCCTCCACACCAAACTTGTATATACGAGGTCATAACATGTCACAAATGCTTCTTGAATCTTGTTAACAGTCAATTAACTTAACCAACTGATTTTGATGATGTACATGATTTAGGAAAAGAGTGTTAGAAATTGTTTCAAGTTACATTCTTATATTTATTTAAAATCGCCACTTAGTTAGCTGTTTTTGTTAACATTTTATGATTCAGTTGAGATCAGGGATAAGGGAACATGGGAATGTGGAAAGAGGATTTCCAGAAGTACACCCCAAGAATGATAGGAATAATAGCTGAAAAGGGAAATAACATAGGGACAAGGACAAGGGAACGAAAATGGGGGGATGGAGACAAGGCCGTAGGTAACAAGGGGTGGGGATGCAACCTCGTGGAACATAAGTTTTGCATACAAACTTGATAAGTTGAATAAATAAAAAAAATGCAGTGTTTTCAAAATAAAATAAAAAATAAAAAATTGCACTGTTTTGAAAATACAAAATTGAAACTGCAGTGTTTCCAAAAACAACTATTGACTATTAATTGCACTAGTGCACGTTGAAACATTTAAGTAAAGAGGGTTGAATCTCAAGCCTTGTTTCATCACAAGAAATGAAACCCTAGATTCCTGTGTTGTTAAGTAGCAGTTTTATTTTCTAACGCCATTGCAAAAGGCAATCTCATTAATTACCCTTTCAAAAGGTCATGGGCGTAAAACTTAACTACATGCTAAAAGAAGAGCAGTAAAGTAGTGGATTAAACATTCTAGCGAGCCTAATTGCACCATTAGTGGGATTAAACACCTAAATGAGTTCTTGTACCATTAAATCCCCAAGTGTCTAGAGAGAAGTGTACAAATGCCATGTATATGCTACTGCAAAAGATTTAGACCTCTAGATACTAACCATGACGTTCTATAGATGTTGAAATAGTCATTATTGTATCAATGAAAAGGTAGAAATTTCTTAATCCTTTTTTCTCAGGCTTATGTGCAATTTAAGGATTTATTAGTGGGATATGTACTTTTTATATAAAAATATGATAAATAAAGTATGAGAAAAGAGAACTTATGGATATTGTAAATATAGAAAGAATGTTCGTGTCTAATCCAAATTCATTTTTGCATCTTTACGAGTCCTAGATTGAGATTTAAACTCTTTATATAAACACATATAAAAGCTCTTTTCCCTCATATAAACTATGAAAACATTAGATATCTAATAAATATAACATGTTATACTATATTATTATATTCTATATCTTATAAATATATGTAAAGTATATATCTTATAAATATATATGTAAGGTATTTGAGTTGATTTGTAAGATAAAGCAACTTTTTCCTTGTTGAAAGCCCCTTATTTACTCGGAGCAAAAGTTAAACCTCCTTAATTATTATATAAAAAAATTGCAATTTTTTTACACTCCTCAGCTATATATTATTCAACTGAAATTATATATTTTTATAAAGAATAACTATTGTATACTGTATGGGTTCTATATGTCGAATCTCTTTCCTTATAGAATCTTGTGTGGTTTGTAATTATTGTATATTGGAACCTTTGAGGCAATGCCCTATCGGGTAGGGCAAACCCTCTTGTTGGGCAGGCAAAGGTGATAGAAAGTAGGCTTTACCGGGTATGTGTGGGAACAGTTATAGTGCTTGCTTTTGCCCTTGTGTCAGTGAAATTCCTGGGTCTCCAGGATAGCATGTAGGCTGGGTGCTACCGCTCCTGATAGCACACTTAAGGAGGGCTGAACTACAGTAACAGTATAGGCAGACCGTGGCGATCGAGGCTAAAACTTAGAAAATGTTAAGAAGCCTGCCCAAATGTTGTGCCCTAGTGTCACTAGCTCAAAAAAAAATATATCAAATATAAAAGCAAGTAGGATTTATTTCCATAATCTCGTAGCCTTTTTGGTTATTCGTAATTTAATAACGAAGGCCAGATATATACACATGGGTTGTTAAAAGCATATGTTTGATGATAAAGGGCAAATTAATGCTTAAAATAAGGCTTACCTTTAAAAAGGTTATAGAGAGAGGCACTGCTAGTTTGTAGTTAGTACTTGGTTAAGATAATGGCAAATTTTACCTCTTTGTTAACTTGTAGGTTTCATTTTTAAACACTTAGTATAATTAACTTTTTTTGAAGGGAAAAATTAATGATATTTAATTATGCCAAGCGTATCATATATGATGGATTCATAATGACTGTTTTTTTAAATAACTAAAAAGCTTTTTTGCTTATATTATAATCTCGTAACATGATTTAATATATCTTAGCTTTGACTTTATAATAGTAAAGGTTACCTTATAATATAGCTGAAACGAGAGAGAGAATTTAAAATTTAGCTCTCTTTATCCAATTTTGTCCTTTAAAATTATTATGTAGTTGTGACATTGTCAAGTGGCTGAAACTTGGACTTCGTGGGTTTTGGAAAACCTCAGTTTTGTCTTTCTGATGCACCATGGTTTGAGATATTATGAGAGTAGCAGGTTAAGAGAAGAGTATTCTGCACTGGGAACAAATCCCTTGGGGTTGGTTTGTCTAACTCTTAGTTTTAGAATAGTCTTGGCATTTTTTCAGGTATGAAGAGTGCGGTCAAGAAGGAAAAAGTTGATGGGCTGCTAGAGGCTTTTTGGTCTGCCAGAAGGAAAGGAAAGCAAATGGCCAAGAGTTTGACTACGGAAGCTTTGGGAGATCAGTTCTCGGATTAAGTTTAAGTCAACTAAGAAATTCATAACCCTTACACGTGAATTTGGGTATGCAAAATGTGGAACTTAGCTAAAGATATTGATGATGTGGAGGGGGAAGATATTGGAAAATTGATAAAGAATTTGATGCTAGACCCAGGGCAGTTGGTTGGGTGCCGTGATGTGTTCGATGTTACACAGTGTCTAAGTTGTGCAAATCTTTTGTCCAGTACTGTTGGAACCTTCTAATTGCATGAAGACCACTGAAACCTTGAACGCACAATGCATTCCACAGGGGCAAAGATCATTCATCATCAACACTTGATGCTGGATGGGCTAAGGGTTCTAAGCAAGGGCAAGGTGAAAATAGCTAAGAGATTAGGGATTGTGTTGTCTCTGAATGAAATATTTGACCCACTTGTGTGTTGTCCTCAATCTGAAGAGAATGATTATGGTGTTGAAGACATGAATGTAGAACCGGACAATGCGATTGTGGTCGACTAAGTGACTGTTTTTTTTTTTCTCCGTGTTTAAACAAAGTTGCATGATATTTTTGGCAATATTGGGTAGCCTCTGTAATTGCCCGACAGTTATATAAGATGAAGATTGGATCAGTTTGATGTTTTGGCATAATATGAAGAAAATGTGCAAGATGAAGGCAATTGTAGATATCAAAGACTCATTTTTGAAGTAAAATAGACATAAAGCTAGTAAATTAGTCTTTTATCTATTTTCTTTTGTTGCTTTCGTAGACAGATTGTTTGCAAATTTTTTTGGGTCGTACCTGGCATGAAGCTGGGTGTCTCTTTGCTCTGAGCATTATCTCAAGTATTTCTTACTATACCATGCACAATCTGTGAGAGTTGGTCCACTGCGTAGTACAATGGTGGATGTTCCCCTATTCACAGGAGGAAAACCAACTACTTAGATGTTGGATAGGTTCTAAGTTTTTGGTCATAGGTGCAGTATTGGTGTGATATGGTTTGGTCTGACTCCTCTGTCATAGATTTTAGAGCTTTGTGTGATTGGAATATTGTAGGATGATGGGTTAGTTGGGTGGACATTTGACTGTAACATCACCCTATCCTGCACATGACTTAGATTCTGGTTCTATATTTGGTTTCGTGCTGGCAGTTACCCTTCAGAATGGAGGAAGGAACTTTCAGTGACAACCACCAGTTCTTTTGGTAAGGATGACATTTCTCAGTTTGTAGCTGCACTAGGTGAAGCAAGATTGAAAGCTTTTCTTTTTGCCATTGGGTTCTTCCCTTGTAAAGACAAGGCAATATTTGTGGTGAGTGGCTTACACATCTGTGTATGCAATTTAGCATATGGCTTTGGAAGGCTTTCCCCTTGAAAACTTTGAAAGTGGTCATCTCCATACCAAATCAGATCGGCTTTGTGGCTTCCTCCTAGACGGGAAAAAGGGGAAAAATCTCTTTGTTCCTCCTTTGCTGGGATGGGATGTGGTTCTTTTCTGATTCTTGTGGGCTTGATGAAAAGCCTCTTAACGTTTGGTATAGGATATGTATTACTTTTTAGGTTGGAATTTCAACCTCTTTTTTGTGGGTGTAGAGCCCTTCCCTAGTTATAATTAAACCAAAAAAAAAAATAGAAATAAAACAAAAGTAATAACATGTCAAGATTTTTTTTTTTGGATAGATATTCGCTTTTGACCGGAGCTACAAACCGATCTGAGACACAATTGAGAGCCCAAATCCCCAAGTGATCATCTACCACATATATCAGATATACCAACAACGGTCACAACTGTCCCAAGAATAACCAATGGTCACAACTGAGCTCATATGCCTTTCCAGAGATTTGAACTTAGACCAGGCTTGAAACAACCAAGCCACTTAACCAACGCACCCACATCTCATTGGCAACATGTCAAGATTTTTGATGCACAAGTAGAAAATTTATTTTATAACTTCATTAGCTTCTGTATAGAAATGAATTATAATGTGTAATTATCCTTTATGCGCTTTAACATAGAACATATGTAAACAATACTTTTTATATGTTTGAATGATAACATTGAATGGTGCATCATATGTACATAGAAGAGCTAGATATAAAGTGCATTTTGA
Source organism: Torreya grandis (assembly GCA_037957365.1). NCBI lineage: Eukaryota > Viridiplantae > Streptophyta > Pinopsida > Cupressales > Taxaceae > Torreya > Torreya grandis. The sequence goes on from JARHVA010000023.1 coordinate 9,634,114, forward strand.
AAAATATTTTCAAATGATAGTTAAGAAGTGATATTTAATTTATGTTTGATTTTGAAATTGTATTTATTGCTTTATTATTTCCTCGGTATTCTTGTTTGCACCTATACAGTCTTATATTCCTTTAGTTTTTAGTGTTCAACTCTATATTTCCATCCTTACGGCTATTAAGTGTAGTGTTTAGGAAAAAATCAATACATAAATAACTTTCATATATACGTATATATTTTCATTCTCTATTAATCTTTTCATCTTTGTGGGTAGTAAGAAAAGTCTTTAACACAGAGCTATTGCATCTACATATAAATAACTTGGAGGCATTCTACATGCAAAAAACATAGAAAAAACTCATTTTAAAGTATCTTCTAATACTAGCATTTGTTTGCATTGCCGGTATTTTTTAATATAATTTAATTCCAAGTTCTTCCATTTCAATTGGTAAAAGGCACATTAGTTATTGTAAATGGTTTCAAGTTTCTATTCATGCCTTAACTTTAATGTGATCCTTAAATTCATTTTCTCTTTCAGTGCACAATGAAAGTGTTTTTGTTCTTTGAATTTTATTTCTTTTATTGGTAAATGCATTTGTGTTTAACTATTATCTTATTAAACATTTATTATGTCAATGCTTGAACATTGTTATGTAGTGGTTATTATAAATTGTTCTTGTTCTTGTAATTTGTATTTCTTTTATTGGTAAATGCATTTGTGTTTAACAATCATCTTATTGAACATTTACTACTTCAACGTTCAAACATTGTTATCTATTAGTTATTACAAATTCAACAACATTAGAGAGCATTGGGACAAGTGTTATCAGTCATTCCACAAAGTTGTTGATGCAATACATGTAAGTAATTCTTCTTTTGTATTTTGGCATGTATTGTGATTAAAATTTAATTAAATGTAATCAGTATGATGATAAGGTTATCTATTCATTTTTTTAAGTATGATTCAAAATACAGTTTATAAGTATGATTTAAAATTTTGCTACATTGGATAGCTACTCTCAAAGGTTTCTAATATTTCCTACATATGTTATGTGAAGTAGGATTAAGGCATAGCATGTTCACATTGGAGATCAAATCCAAGAAACCTAAATGTATACTTTTAAGAACAGTTTCATTCAACATAAGATCTGTGGAATTAGGAGTGGACAAACAACAGACTAAAAAACACTTGGTCCTTAACTAGAATACTCACAATTAAATAGAATACTCCCAATTTATCAATGAAAATGTTCAACAATAGTTTATTGGAAGCGATTTTATCATATGTATTAAACTATTTTCTAATGAATGCTTCTTAATCTGATTCATACAAAGCCATTGTGATTACATAAGCCTTGCTTTCTCATGTCGAGCAATAATATATATTTTTTCAATATTATCTACAGAAAATGTATCAATTCTTATATTGGAATTATTGTAAGCACAAGGTTAGAACATTTTCTGTGCCAACTTAAAAGACAACATTGCTCCCTTCACCCAAAATGGGGTGAATGAATCATTTGATGATCAATCTCAATGTTGTTTAGTGCATCTCCACAATTAGTGCAACACATCATCAACACATTTTGCACAACACTACCAACTTGCACCATGTGCGCAACATTGGTAATCTGCACAACACCTGTAGATGTGGACAACTTAGTCTGCACAGAGTATTTAGATTACATATGCGCCACATGGACACTTCACGCCATGTTGTGCCACGTTAGGTGGCACTTGTAGGGCTCATGTTACGCTAGAGTATCTATAGCACAGCACACACCTGACAATCAAGCCACCTAATTTTTGAAAGGTGAAGAGTCACATATAACGCATCTAAACCCCCATTTAAAGTGTTGTCCATATTAATATCTATTTGATCCTTTTAGAATTACGAGACCCAAACTAATTGTTATCTATTTTTCTTCTATCTTTAACATTTTTTTAATTAGCAAATACGCTAATTAATAAAAATGATGCAATCTAAATATTTCCATGAACTCCAAGCCCCATCCTTGCCCACCGCCCTCCCACTCTTTCTTCCCCTCCCCCTCACTCGCCCTTTGTTTTCTTCTTAAGCATGCGTTCTTAATGAAAAAAATCACTGCACATTTTTCTCAATTTCCTTTGATTTTTGAAAGAAAAAATGAATCTGTAATTGAGGTTGGACATTTCTAATTTCAAACCAGATATTTTTTTCCCGAAATCTCTTTTTTGACACCCATCCTTAAAAAGAGGAGAAAACCCATATTAATCAATTTGTACACGATTGTTCATATAAATTTGATTATTCACATGCACTCCAACATGAATATTACATTCAAAGGTGTTGTAGGAAGGATTTTGAAGCAAAATTTATAATCTGTTATTTTAAAATTTTATATTATTATTATTTTTTATATATTTTATTATCTATAACTTTAAAAAGTTATTTTTAATATAAATGTGCACAGATGGTTTTATTATTTGAAACACACCAACTATTTTTTTTTCATTCCTCATTTTCTTTAGTTGTTTATGCTTATGTCTATGGTTGAATAGCCAACAAAACAAACAATTATTCTCGTAAAGAGGTAGTAATTTTGAATTCAAAGAGCAATATTTATTTCAGACTTCAAACACTCGACGTTGATTTCAAATTCGAGGGCTATCGAAATTGAGCTGAAAATTCTCAGATTGAACTGCTGCTTTGTTGCATGAAAGTAACTTATTTCAAATTCACTTTGTTTTGCCTCCTTTTAACACTACATGGACAGGTATACATGGCATGCAATTGTGACGTGATTGTTGTGACATGTATAGTGTCCTACTTGCTCAATATCTTCTTATGTAGTTGGTGAAGACAAAGGGTGGAGTGTTTATCAATATAATAAATGCTTTACTGTCTCCCTTTATATATGATGGTGTTCAAAAGTTTAAATTATACATGAGTATTGATTGTTTCGTTGAGTTGTGACCTTTAAATTTGTGTAGAATAAGTTGTAGGAGAGAGAAAAAGAGAGCCTAGAAAATTTAGGTTATGCAGAGTAAATTGAAGAGGAGTGATCATTTATTTGAAGAAATTTAAGAGGAAGACCCATAACTTTGTTACCCTCAGTACTAGAAAGGGGTTATTATAAAGAAAACTACAATTTATTATCAAAATGAGGAGAGTTTTTCTCATTTCATGCAATTCTAGATTTATATGAACACAATCATAACTTTAAAAGCTATATAAATATAAGCAAAAATATAGTAATTGTCACTTATATTAGATTTATATGAAAGTAAGGGCCACCTAAAAATTATTTTGAAGGCCTATTGTCACCTTAATATCTGATAGTAATCAAGCATGCCAAATTTGTAAGGTAATAAATTTTCTAAAATTTGATTACACAGGTGAAGTGTACATCACAATTTAATTTCAAAATGATTACCTTAGGAGGTATTATCTAGAACATCAACATTTCTAAAACACCTTGTTATGTTGTTAAAATAAATTGATAAATAAATTACTCAATTTTATTTTCTCAACAAAAAAGATCAAATGTTCAAATCATGCAAATCAATTAAAGAAGGCCCTTAGGCTTTCATATGGTCGAATTTGGGATAATTGTATAATTGCAAATCTAAGTTCCAATTATTACGAGATTATATCATTGTGTCATTAAAGAATTGTAATGCTTGTTGATGAGAGGGATATCAAATGGTTGATTGGGTGGGGGTGTTTTTAGCACCACTCAAGTTTAATTTACATTGGTATTATATAAAATATGTTATGTCTCATGTGTGGGACCTACCCCTCTTCCAATGTGAGGGGCTATCGGGGAGTTGTCGGAGTGTTGATTAAAAAAAAGATTGTTTATATATATATAATAGTAATAAGAAATTGAATGTGCACTAATATATAAATAAACATGTATGTATGTATGTTTTTTTTTTTTGGTATAATAATAAATTGTATCTGTGTTAATGTATAAACAAATATATAAGTTGCTTTTCAAGTTATCTCGAGGAGGTATTTATGGAAGTGGAGTGGTCTTCAAATACAAGAGGTAAACCATGGGGAAAGTTAGATAAACCAAAAAACAAATTGCTATTAGAACGATGTAGAAAGTTATCATACAAATGATCAAGAATGGGAGGAAAGCGTAAGAGTTATTATGGTTAAAGATTCCAGTCCTACTTTTTAGTAGCCTTAGGGTTATTATGCATGGAGGTTCTAGTCCTATTTTTTAGTAGCATGATAACAATAGAACAAATGAAATGCTATGGAAATTTGAGGAGCACGAATTAAGATTCAAATATATCACTTGTTGCTAGAGCTAGCTGAGGACTATTGCAACAAAACAATTCAATATAAGCTTCATGCTAGTAGTGCTTCAAGAACATTAAGCAAACAATTTAAACAATAATATATTGATGTGTAAAGGCGATGCCAAGATTGGAACAATGGTCACTACAAAAGATGTGAAAATGGACCATCTCAACCACACCAAACATATGCTAGAGGTTGTTGTGTGTTCTAAGAGGTTCTTTCATATCTTAAGAACACTCTAAGTCTTCTTGATTGATGGGTTTTGTTCATGTTAAAAAAAACTTAAATCTACCAACAATATATAATGCTCCAAACAAAGTGCATTGGAGGATATTCAAAGAACTTTTATCTATCAAGATGGAGAACCAATTCTGCATTAAATTTGCATCTACTATCAAATGATTTATTTTATGGTGAGTTTCTAAAAATTATTTTCCAATGGTTAAATATGATAGTATGGTGACTTGACTAAAGAACGCTTGGTTGTGTTTACCCAAGATGTTAATTTACCATTGTGTGAAATGTGTTTACTCGAAATATTCATTTGCCTTTGAGTGAAAGTAAAAAAATTATCCATATCGTGCTCCATGCCCATTCCCTTTCCCCATTAACTTATTGTGTGGCCAAAAAAGGGTTGCTTGCAATGTCAACACACATTTTGATAGGATCCACGATGTGACTATCTACCATTCCACAATTTTGGAACAAATTTATGGGGCCACCATGATTTTAACCTTTTGAGTCATATGATGAGTCTAACAACTAATTTAGGGATTATGTGTCTTTATTGTCAAGGATGTGATGAATTGATGCATCCCACACTATCTTGAGGGCACCATATATAAACAAATCTTGGAAACCATTTTAATACATTAACATGATCTACTACTATTGGCTTACATTCCATACTTAAGCTATCTCATAGCAACACTACTATAGCTATACGATTACTAATAGTTATCTCATTTAGGAGCTATGCATTATACTTGATTGCCTCTTACCTTCTACCTCTCTCTGCCCTAATTCTATTTGCGTAGCTTACTAATTGTGGTTCACTTGAGTAGTTACTTGTCATCCTTTTAGCAGAGCATTTACACCTCCCAACCTCATATTGTCAAACAATATTCATATTATAGGATACAACATAGTTCATATAGTACATCCCATTGAGGTTGTTTTTGAGGGGCCTTTCTTTGTATTGTACATTTCATTTATCTAAGTTAGTTTTATTTTGCATCTCTAAAGGTTTGTATCATTGATTTTCATTGATTGAGTGTGCATTGGGGTTTATATATTTATGTTGCATCCATTTGAATGTTCATGTGAGAATCAAGAAGTTAAAATTGTATTTTTAACCCTATTCATCTTTTTAAAGAAAATATTAGACTAACTGTTAGATGAGGGTTATTTTTATTTTTGTTATATTTCCTTTTGTTATTTTCATTCATTTATGATTATCATTTGGTAGTATATATTTTTCTTAGTTGAGGCCTATACCTACCCAAACCTTAGAGTTACATTGTATATTTTTCTTTCTATTTAACCTTAGGTTGTTCTAGTTAACCTTAGGGCTTATCGTTCACATGGTATACCCATCTTGTGTAAGTGAAAACTATTTTCCCATTTACTTAGCATTGCCCATCCATCTAGGTTTTATTTTATTACATTATTGGCACCCTCTTGTGTTGAATATGTTGGATCATAGTTTTTTGGCCATTCTCCTAAATTCATGGTAGGAGCATATATGTTTTCGTTAAACTTGTGATGTCACTTTGGTTCAGACCATGCATGTGTTTAATAAATCCAGGTTGTCATCGTGTTTTCCCCGAAATGGATTAGATAAAGTTATATTTCTTCTATTTTCATGCTTTTAGTTGGTGTTTTATTTTGATTTGGTCTTGGTTATGTATCACTTTGTCCATTTCTAGTGGAATTATATATGGATACTTTGCTCTTAGGAATGATCAGATATCTTTCCTTTACCTTTCGATAAGTAATATTTAATATCTCCTTGTATTGATACATATATGTAATATCCCAAAAGGGGATATTTGGATATAAAATTGTTTATGCCTTGAATCCACAATAAAATGAAATATGAAATAAACAAATTCAACCAACCCTAGCTCCCAAATATTTATTCAATAATAAATTTGCCCTTCAAATCCTGAGCGTCACACTTCAAGGGTGTTTTAAGCAATTATGAATATGTACCTTTTTTTCTAATTTTTGTGAAGCCCAACTGCCACTTGAAAATAACCCTTAAATTTTGATTTTTCTCCCACACTTACACTTGCTTTTTGACTGATTTTCACTTCAAACCATTGTCATAAATAGCCACAATAGTCAAAATATTATGAGGAAAATTACAATGAACTTATTGAGCCAAGAAATGACCCCTGCAAACCCTCAAGATGAATCACCCAATTTGCCAAAGTCAAGGAAAAATACCATAAAATTATTAGAAGGTTTTGCATTAATTTGAGGTCTCAAATATCTGCAAATCACCTCAAAAGCCCAACACTAATAGCTAGAAAATTAGCAATAAATTTTAGAATGTTTATTTGACCTTTTTGACTCCAAAATCACCTACAAATCACCTCCAATACAAGTCGCCACACCTGGAACAATTAGTAGAAAATTACCAAAGCATGTCACATTCAAAAATAAGCTCAAAACCCTACGCTAGACCTCCACAAGCAAATCACTAGTTTTTTAGGGCATCAACAAATAATTTCCTCTATGAGGTGGTGTCAAAAGACACCATTATAGATAAATCATAAGATCAATTACTATTAGGCATACATCCCAATAGTTCCTTTCATGCATGAAGAACAATAACTTGAATTCACACATGCGCAAGAAGAGTCCTTCAAATCGCCAATATACCCTTCCAAGTGAGGCGAATCACTTGGAGAGGGTAAAGCTTTCATTAAACCCAACCTTTTGCTGACTTTCCTTTAATTCTTCTTTCTCTTTTGATCACTTCAAGCCGACCAATCAAATCTTCAATATATTCGATTAATTAAATAATTAATTTTCTTAAAACAATAAATGATAAAAATCACTATTCAGGCAAATAATTAAATAATTAATAAAATACAATCCCCAAAAAGGAACCCTCGAGTCTATGGAGAAATAGATTAAAGGTCTTCAAACCTCTGTATGTGTGATATGAAAATGGGGACATTATAGTCTCCCCTTCTCACAATTGCTTGTCCATAAGCAATTTCAAGCTAGGATGCCCTAAGATGTCCTCATTTTCCCATGTGGCATCCTCAAGTGGCAAGTGTTTGCATCTAATCAAATATTCTTTGATGCTTCAGTTCCTTAGTTTCTTTTCATGAACTTCAATGATAGTTTTCAGAATTAAGATCAATTTCCCTTCATCATCCAAAGGGGGCAGCTCTAAAGAAGTAGAAATATGTTGCCCAAGAACCTTCTTAAGACAAAAAACATGAAATACATTGTGAATCTTACCATTTTTTGGAAGCTCCAACTCATAGGCCACTTTGCCTACCTTGCTTTTCACTTTGTAAAACCCATAAATTTGTGGCTTTAATTTTTCTGAGCCACTTTGCTTGAGGAATTTTTGCCTATAAGGTTGCAATCTCAAACACCTAATCGCCTACTTTAAATGACCTCTGAATTCTTTGTTGATCCGCATATATTTTATGTTGATTTTGGACATGCTATAGGTTCTCTTTCAAAGCTTTCATGATATCATATCCTTGTTGTACCAAATTCTTAGCTCCCAACACTCTACTATCTGTTAGAAACAAATAAATGAAGGATAAAGCATCATAACCATAAAGTGCTTTGAAGGGAGTCATACCTATAGACATGTGAAAGGGAGTATTGTAGCTACGTTCCGCCATATGCAACCCTTTTATCCATGCGGATTGCTGACCTAAAACATAATTTCTCAAATAACCTTCCAACCATTTATGTACAATTTTTGTTTGCCCATTGGTTTGGGAATGATAGCTAGTGTTAGGCGTGAACTCAGTACCTATCAAACGGAAAAGTTCTTACCAAAAAGAACTCATAAACCTGTTGTCCCTGTCACTTATAATATTTTTGGGCAGCCCATGTAATTTGAAAACTTCTTTGAAAAATACATCAACAATCATAGGAGCATTGTACTTAGCTGAAAGTGGATAAAACGAGAAAATTTCGTGAGTCTATCAACCACAACATATAAACAATTTTTACCTTGTACCATAGGCAAACTTGTAATGAAATCCATGGAGATACTTTCCTATTTTTCTGAGGGAATAGGAAGGGGCCGCAATAAACCAGCTGGAAAAGCATTTTCACTCTTGTTCTTTGACAAACTAAGCATTCTTAAATGTAATTAAGTGCCTCTTTCTTCAAGCCCTTCCAAAAGAACCTTTCTCTCACAAGTTTGTAGGTCTTGAAATACCCTTGGTGACCAGCTACATGAGTGTCATGGGCAGCCCTTAAGATAGTGTCCTTCACCTTAGATTCATGCACCAAAAAGACTCTATTTTTGTAGAGGATAAGCCCATTCATTAATCTGAATTTTTTATCAACAATTTTACCTTCAATCAAGTCACTCACAAATTTATTTTTAGCATATTCCATGATAATCAATTATTTCTAATTGGCTGATATAAAAGACAGAGAATTGATTTCTACCTTTTCTTGTAACATATTGCAACATGCAAGATTTGTATGAAGGGATCCATTAACCAAACCTTGAATAATTGTTTCCTTGTTACCTATCTTGAATTTGAGAGTCAAATCTTTGTAGTTGAGGGGGAATTCTACCAAGGAATGCAAACATTGAATTCCAAGCACAAGATCCATATCCCCTATATCAATTATATAGAAATCATCACATACCTCAAATCCTCTTAAAGAAATGGTGAGATTGACAATCTTTTTGGTACAAAGAAGAGCAAATCCATCCACTATAGTGACCTTAAAACCTTGGAACTCCTCTTCTTCAAGATTTATTTTTGTCACCAAGTTCTTACCAATGAAATTATGAGTGGCCCCACTATCAACCAAGATTGTGACCTTGTGCCCTTTTAGTATTCCTCTCACACGAAAAGGATAATATTTAGGGGCTCCTAAAAGCGAATCAAGTGTGTGTCCTCCTTATTCACATGCTCATCAACATTCTCAATTTGTTCAACATTAGTTTCAACAATATCAAAATCAAAACCATCATCAATTACCTCAATGTAGTGGATATGTCCCTTGCCCATGCAACGATGGCGCTTGGTCCATGGATCCTTGCAAGTGAAACATAATCCCTTCCTCCTTAACTCATCCCTCTCATCCTTCATATTGCCACTAGGGGGCAGCGATCTATGAGGTGTCACATAAGGTGAGAAAGCTTTCCTTTGTTGCTCAATAGGTCGTATTCTAGGTTGCACTTGTGGTGGCTTTGACTGCCCATAAAAATCAGACCTTGGCTGTCCACTATTTGCCCCTTTTGGCAGCAAATAGGTGGTTGCCTTTGGCTGCCCTTTTGGCCCTTCATGGCCCCTATAAGCTGAAAACTTTAAATAAATCCAATGCCTTAGTGATGGCATATTGTAATGAAAGAGGATTAAAAGCCTTTACCAAACCCCTCAAAGGTTCAATCAATCCTTCAATGAATAGAACAACCAATCTTCTCTCACTAACATCTGAGACCATAATTGAAACACCTTGAAATTCAATAACATACCTTTCCACATCATGTGTTTGTTTGAGTTGGGCCAACTCACGAAAATGTATTTCCGACTCTCTCCTATCAAATCTCTACATAATCCTTTTACTAAACTCCTCTAGAGTAGTAATAGACCCATGACCTTGTGTGATAAGGCCATGAAACCACCACTCATGAGCAATACCCTCCAAGTGTAAGGTGACAAATTTTAGAGCTTCTTCTTCATACATAGGATTAAGTGATAAATATGTTTTTAATTTTTGCAACCATGATTTCAAAATTTTTTTATCAGTACCATCAAAATTAGGAAGGAAAATCTTACCCAACCTTTGTTGGAAATGTCTACGGGGTTGCATATTATGAACCTTTGGCTTGGATCCCTCTTTCATCTCACAATAGTCCCGAAAATATAGAATAGCTTGTGTCTTATAATTCAGGGTTGCATACTCTGATTAATTTCAAAGGGATTATCCTTTGATTTCTCAACCTCCACAATTGGTTCTTTTGCAAACACGTGCCCTTGAGGAATTTATGAGGGGGATCAATAGAAACCCTCTTATGACTATTTGAACTATCCTCATTTGAATGATGATTTTCCTTTCCTTTCTGTGTGGCTCTCAACACATCTACAAATTGCGTACCCAAAGTATGTTGAAGATCTTTGTGACTAACCTTAATCAAACCCTATAAAAACTTCACCTGTTCTACAGAAAACTCTTTAGGCTCTTGGTCACCCATAGTATTTTCCCTTCTCTAATAAAATAAAGTCTCTTTCCTTGATTGCATCAATTACAACTTCACATGATGGCAGGAAATATGGCTCTGATACCATTGTAACATCCCAAAAGGGGATATTTGGATATAAAATGGTTTATGCTTTGAATCCACAATAAAATAAAATCTAAAATAAACAAATTCAGCTAACCCTAACTCCCAAATATTTATTCAATAATAAATTTGCTTTTCAAACCCTAGGTGTCACACTTCAAGGGTGTTGTAAGCAACTTTCAACAACTAATTGATTTACAATTCATCACAAATTATGCCAAACTAAGTAAAAAGCTGAAATTATGAATATGTACCTTTTTTCCTTATTTTTGTGAAGCCTAATTGCCACTTGCAAATAACCCTTAAATTTTGATTTTTTTCCACACTTACACTTGCTTTTTGACTGATTTTTCACTTCAGACCCTTGTCATAAATAGCCACAATAATCAAAAAATTATGAGAAAAATTACAACGAACTTATTGAGCTAGGAAATGACTCCTACAAACCCTCAAGATGAATCTCCCAACTTGCCAAAGTCAAGGAAAAATACCATAAAATTATTAGAAGGTTTTGCATTAATTTGAGGTCTCAAACATCTGCAAATCACCTCAAAACCCAAATGCTAATAGGAAAAAAACTAGCAAAATATTTTAGAATGTTTATTATACCTTTTTGACCCCAAAATCACCTGCAAATCACCTTCAATACAAGTTGCCACACCTGAAATAATTAGCAAAAAATTACCAAAGCATGTCACATTCAAAATAAGCTCAAAACCCTACGCTAGACCTTCACAAGCAAATCACTAGTCTTCCAGGGCAGCAACAAATAATTTCTTCTACAAGGCAGCATCAAAAGACACCATTATAGATAAATCACAAGAGCAATTACTATTAGGCATACATCCCAATGGTTCCCTTCATGCATGAAGAACAATAACTTGAATTTGCACATACACAAGAAGAGTCCTCCAAATCACCAATATACCCTTCCAAGTGGGGCGAATCACTTAGGGAGGGTAAAGCTTTCATTAAGCCCAACCTTTTGCCAACTTTCCTTTAATTCTTCTTTCTCTTTTGATCACTTGAAGCTGACCAATCAAATCTTTAACATATTTTATTAATTAAATAATTAATTGCCTTAAAACAATAAATGATAAAAATCACTATTTGGGAAAGTTATTAATAAAATACAATCCCCAAAAAGGAACTCTTTAGTCTATGGGAAATAGACTAAAGGTCTTCAAACCTCCTCACGTGTGATGTGAAAATGGGGACATTACAATATAAGCCATATTCCTTGTGCACCCTCTAAAGCTTCTATAGTTTCTATAATTCATCTTTCTCCTTGTCCTCATTGTGTGCATGTTTCCTACTCTTGTATTAAAGGACCCAAATATAGATACTTTATGGAGGAAATGATCAATATATTCTTTTCTCAATAAAGATTGGTTTCCATTTGCTATTAGAGGCCCTCTTAACATGGAAACACTTCTTGTGCATCTAACAACCCTTAATTGCATTCTCAGTCACATGACAATAATAGTAGTGAAACCCTACCACTCCTTTTTGTTCTAGACCTAGTGTAGTTTGCCCTATCCGTAGCAAGTGTGCAAAGTCTCATAGGGAATTCCCTCCTAGAGGACATAAACAACTTCCCCCTCACAAGGGTCATAAAATTTCTTCTCCTCCCAAACTCTGTAAGGATCCTTCTCCTCTTATAAATTTTAGAGACTCTACATCTCCTAAAAGTCATAGGGATTCCTCTCCCTTTCTAGAGTGTGGATACCCACTTTTATACTAAGGATATAAACAACCTTCTCTTCGATGTTGTGTTCAATTTTAAGTAGAGCTTTCTCCTCCTATGATTCATGAGGACCTTCCTACTATTAGAGGCCATACTATCCTCATAAGAGCTATCACTGAGCACTTAGGTCTCCTATCCATGATATTAGTGCATATACCTCCAATAATGATCTTACTCAAACTTTGGAACCCCACACCCTATCCCTTGTCTTATAGAGTGTAGTTCTAGTGATTTCTGAATTCTCTCCATCATTTGTAACACAAAACGGTCTCTCTTTCATTTGTAACATAAAAGGGAAGGACAAGATAGGAAGCAAGAGTTAGAGAAACATATGCATAAGCCTCTCTCCTAGAGGAAGGCCTTAGTATAAGTGGCACCTATACAAATGAGCCTTCTTGGGCTCAAATTTGGCTTTCCAAATGGTCTCAAAGCAACATTTCCAAATCAATTCCAAAGATTGAATACTCTAGTTGTGGCAAAACATTTCGTATGGAACCAACTTGGGAGAGAGCCATTGATAACATAACATGGGTTTTGTAGACATGTAAAGTGGATTCCCCATTATTTTGAACATCTCACAATATTGAATACATTTCCAAGCATATTGAGACAACCAAAGAGGTATGAAATAAAGGGAAAGTTTGTAGAAACAAGTTTTAATCCATTGAATGCTTGATATATAAGTCAAGAAACAAGTGTTGAGACACTTCATGCCATTAACTAAAGAAAACCCATCCTCTAAAAGAGTGAGAAAATAATCACCTACAAGGTGGTTGTTGACAATTTGAGCATTAGTATCTCCAATGAAGGAAATACCTTTAACCAAGCCCTTAGAAGTGTAATCTACAAGGAGATAACCAAACATAAAGGGAAGGGGAAGCATGCATGCTTAACATATGAGATGAAAGATACTAAACTTCTAAAATTGGATGGTGATGCAAGCAGAAGAATCATAGAAAAGGGTTTGAATAACTTGAACAAAGTTAGGGCCAAAATCTAAAGCTTCAAACATAAGAAAAATAAAGGGCCACTCAATACAGTCATAGGATTTCTCAAAGTTAATTTTAATGAAAATGGATTTTGGACTGGAACTTCTAGCCCATTCCACACCTTCCCAAACATCTATAATATGATCGATCTAAGGCTTTTACTATCCATATTATGATAATAAAAACTATTAGAAAGGATTTATGCAAAATTGTATTACTTGACATTTCAGATCACACCCATTGATCCATCATTAGGAAGAATTGTATGTAATAAAAGTAGACTAGAGCTTCTTATATCTGTTGGTTGAATATTTTGTCGATCAGCGTACTGATAAACAAAATAGGTCTGATCAGCAAAAGTACGAAGATTAGTCATCCAAATGTGAAGTTTTACCACATCAGAAAGACACTGATCTCTCCTCTCATCAAGGGGAGGTTCCCTGTAGGTATGCTATATATATAAATAAATAAATAAATATATATATATATATATAAACAGAAAATAATACTCATGGGTGGGACAAACCATCCATCTTTCTTTCTTCAGAGATGATGCGTGCGAATCAAAGGAAAAACTTAGGGGAAATGATAGACAATACTCCTCTTCTTTCAGAAGTATTATTCAACAAACCACAAGAATACTCCTGGTAGTAACAACAAAAAGTAGTAAAGGATGTAACAACCAACAAATCGAAATGCAGCATAAAGTCTTCACCTGGATTGCTCAAAAGTAAGATATGAAGGACAATGAGGGCACAAAGTCGCCTCAAGCTCCTTTACACAGAGATGAAAAGAAAACACGCTAAAGGCAATTATGGGGGGCACAAAGTCTCTCCACAATTGATTCTTTAGGACACCCTCTTGACTGCTGTCACTAATTTTGCTTGTTGAATTAAAGGAACAGAAGATATATTGAAGAAAAAGACATAAGAACAATTTCCTCAATAACAAAGATATTACAGCACAAAGTCTGAAAAACCACTTGCTTTCTTAATCCAGTAACAAAATATGATCAACAATTTGAGCTCAAAGTCTCAGTAATGCCTTACAATTTGGGCAGAGTTTTTTTCTAATTGTCAAAAAAGAGATCCTTATTACAATAGAAGAAAGTCCCTTATATAGCCTCTTCAAGAAGGACTCAGGAACAGTAAATACATCATTTTGCATTGGAATCTGTTAAGAAGACATGCTGGAACTTAGGGGCATTTTACCTATTTGATTTTATCAATGCAGGGAAACAAGTCGCGCTTATTGAAAGTTTGCAACTTTCAATGTCCACCTGGCGATCTGATCTTATCTTCATCATTCCTCCTTTTTCGGTTAATTGAATCGGATCCTGGATTTAGTTTGCTATTCTGTTCCTTCTCCTCTTTTTGCTGGTCTTGGCCTTGAAATCTGTGAATATATTCTGGTCTGTATGTTCAAAGGATCAACGACTAGTTCACTGTGTTGAATTTGACATTTTCGAGCGCATCATTCCTTAGTCTTCTTTCGGCTTTCTGCTTGGCATTTTTCCAAATTGTACTTGCCCTTTTAGGCCTTGAGAAATGACCCGTTTTGAGTCGAAATAGCCTCCTGCAAGGATATCTATCCTTCAGGCAGTCTTTAAATGGCCTTTCGGGCTTCTTCAGGCGACCCTTCCAAAGGGTGCTTTTATCGATTAAGTGTCCTCCGCAAGGGCACTTGTCCTTCGAGAAACTTCCTTTTGCATTGAACCGCCCCTTTGAACTTTGGCGATGAACCATTCCATTGAACCAATCGGTTGAACCAAAAAATGGTTCAAGCTGATGGTTCAATTTGAATGAACCGAGCCGATGAACTAAGCATTGAACTTGCCTTTGAACCAAAACATTGAACCTTTTCATTGAACCAAGACGTTGAACCAACCGTTGAACCAAGTTTTGGTTCAACGGTTCAAACAAAGCTTTGAACCGACTAACGAACCATTTGATTGAACCAAAAGATGCTGAAACATAGGGAAAGAACCACCCGAGTGAAATAAAGCATTGAACCGCTTGGTTGAACCGAACCATTGAACCGTTTGATGTCGAACCAAAAGATGAACCAAACATTGAACTTGCTGCTAATGCTTGCCGATGGAGATTTCTGTTTGAACCAAGGCGATGAACCAATTCTGAAAATGACCAATTGTTAGAAACTAATTCTTTTGATTGAACCCACCTGCAGAAATTGTGAAGCTTGAAAAATGTGGAATTTGAATGCCCAAGACAAATTTTGAAAAGGGAAGAGACAATTTTGGTCTGTAAGACCAAAATAGTTCAAATGTTGTCCCAAAAATGAGTGATATTTTTGGGGGACAACAGCTGGCTCCAGTTGGGGAACTTCTGTCAATTGCAAAATGAATTGAAAGGAGTAGAATCCAGAATCTCTAGTGTCTTCAAGTATGCCATTGGGTTACGGAGTCATGCTACCCAGAAATGAAATGCATCAAAAATGGAAACAAACAAAACAAAATAGAATTAAAAATTGTACAAATATAAATATATACATATGCAATGATCTGATACTTCAAGAATTAAAGTATTTCAAATGCTGCTTCTTGAGAGACAGTGAAAATAGTGCACCATCTTGGTAAACCCACAAGAAGACATTTTATCCTCAGAAACGGTGATGGGCGAATGGAGCTCTCCACCAGGAAACCAATTTTCTGCGTCTTCCTCTTAGTCTTTCCTTCTTTTTGCTCTATGGCAGGACGTGGTCTTCAAACTGAAAACCATAACTCCTTGCTCTCCCTGCGAAGGGTTCCTTTGCCTGATTTTGATTTGCAGCAGCATGGTCCATTACCATAATTGGTTGTTCTTTCGGTTCAATCCAGCATATGATTGAATTGTCCATATCAAACTCCTGATAAACTATTAGATTAACATCTCCTTTGATGTGAAGGAGTTTGACTTCTTCATCTTGAGGAATCTTCAATTTAAGCAACAGAGATTCACATCCAGCTGTGTTGTTGGTGTTGCTGAGTTGCAAATTGCATGAAGGAAGAATATCTCCTTGAGGAGATATCAACACAGTTCTAACTTCATCATTGGTGGAAGAATTGCTGTCATCATCAGAAGCTAATCTCCTATTAGATTTCTCTTCATTAGAGATGGAAGATCCTTCCTTGTTTACACTGCATCCTACCAATTCTCCTGAAGTCTTATTTGGATCAATTCCTGGATTGTCAGCTACAATACTTTCATCTACAGAAACATGAACATCCTCTGTGGTAAAGAAATAATTACCCCTTCCTGAAGACTCAAACAGAATTTGTGCTACAGGGGTTGATGTTTGGGTGACCACATATTTTGTCTCAGACGGGTCCGCATCTGGTTCTCTGTCTATGTCTAATTGCTCAGGATTGACTTGCAGGGATTCAAACTCAGTCATTTGAATTTTGGATTCCTTGACATGATCAATCATGTCAAATGATTGGAATGGATTTGGAAGAGAGGATGGGAGTTCATCCTTTTGATTTTCAGGAGGGGAAGGACTGGTTTGCGAAGCTGAAGTAGAAGGTACAGAGATGTTTGATGTACTTACTTCTTTGGTAATCACCGGGTCCTTTGATTGAAAAAGAAGAGGGGTTCTCTTCTCAGCAATTGAAATTGCTGGTTGGGGTCACTCCTTTGTCTTCTCTTTGTTCGCCTACTAGGCTGACTAATTTTGGGACTGGGTGAATACTGCATATGATCCTTTGATTGCTTCACCTTCACTTCTGGATTCATCCTGGTAATTCAGGAAACCAATGTGGGAGTCACCAGCTGATTATTCTAGATCCTCCCTGAAGAGATCAATGCCATTTTCTTGCTCTAACTCAGGTTGGAAATAAGAAACATGCTCTATTTCTAGATATCCAACTACCGAGTTTGTTGGAGATGCTTCAAAGGCAGAATTTCTCTGTGAAGGAAGAAAATGATTTTGTTGTCCTTGACTTCTGGCAGCGTTGCCTTGATATGGCTGATTAGGGAATGTCCTCCTTGATATATCTTTATATAGAGGAGCAGAAGACATACTTTGTGCCATTTGCCTTTTCAAGGCTAGCAATTCATTTGCTAACTTTTATACCATTGGATCAGTGGTGACTGTGGGTGAGTATTCAGAAGATGAAGAGGGTTTAGCTCTGTTAGGATCTCTCCTTATCTTTCTTGCCAATATAAGGTCATCTTTTAGCTCAGTAGCCAAGTCTTGAGCAACCTCAAGGTCTATGTGTCTAGCCCGTCTCAACAAAAAAATCACTTCAGGCAGCTGTGAGTTGATGAAGAAACACATGAGATTCTGAGGTGTCGACTGGGCGATCATGGGAATCCTGTGCCTCAGCTTGTTAAACCTGGAAATGAAGTCCCTCATAGGTTCATGGGGCTCCTTCATTTGTGTGAGTTGGGCCACTAAGGCATGTGCATCTTTTGCAGGCTTGTATCTTGCTTCGAACTTGGCTTTAAGTGTATCCTAGTCAGTCACTGATCTAGCTTGCAGATGGTAGAACTAGTCTGCAACAACACCTTGTAGTGTCTCCACAAAAACCCTAACTGCCACATCTTCAAATTCCACCCCTATCACACCACAAGCTATGGTGAAGGCTGCAATGTGTTCATCAGGGTGGACTCTTCCATCACTAAAGAATTTGGGGAAATTCTTCCTTGAACTGAGTGGTAGCTCATGCAGAGGTGGAGTCAAGTTGAGTGGGCCAAAAGAATTACCCCAAAGGCCTCGAACTGCCATGATTTAATTATGAACAACAGGGATAACACATATGAGTGGAGTTGCCAGATTATAAGACAAAAATGGAAAAGAAACTGGCCCTGCTTCAGCTTAAAGCTTGAGGTTTCAAATTGCGCTTTCTTTCCCAACAGCTCTGGTTTTGCAGGCTAGATAATATAATGGAGATGGATGAAAATAGAGATGGATGAAAATGGTAAGGCTATAAATGGATAAGGGTAAGACATGAAATGGAGTCGCCAGAGTTTGTAATGGATAAGGTTATAATGATAATGGGTTATATAGGTGATGTTTCAATCTGAAACTTGAGGTTCCAAATTGCACAATATTGTGTATATCCCCAGCGAAGTCACCAAAAACTGTTGGTTGAATATTTTGTCGATCAACGTATTCATAAACAAAATAGGTCTGATTAGCCAAAGTAGGAAGATTAGTCATCTAAATGTGTAGTTTTACTACATCAGAAAGACACTGATCTCTCCTCTCATCAAGGGGAGGTTCCCTATATATATATATATATATAAAATAATACTCATGGGTGGGACAAACCATCCATCTCTCTTTCTTTACAGATGATGTGTGCAAATCAAAGGAAAAACTCAGGGGAAATGACAGACAGTACTCCTCTTCTTTCAGAAGTACTATTCAACAAACCACAAGAATACTCTTGGTAGTAACAACAAAAAGTAGTAAAGGATGTAACAACCAAAAAATCAAGATGCAGCACAAAGTCTTCACCTGGATTGCTCAAAAGTAAGATATGGACAATGAGGGCACAAAGTCACCTCAAGGTCATTTACACAGAGATGAAAAGAAAACACGCTAAAGGCAATTATGGGGGGCACAAAGTCTCTCCACAGTTGATTCTTTAGGACACCCTCTTGACTGTTGTCACTAATTCTGCTTGTTGAATTAAAGGAACATAAGATATATTGAAGAAAGAGACATAAGAACAATTTCCTCAATAACAAAGATATTACAGCACAATGTTTGAAAACCACTTGCTTTCTTATTCCAGTAACAAAATATGATCGGCAATCTGAGCTCAAAGTCTCAGTAATGCCTTACAATTTGGGCAGAATTTTTTTCTAATTGTCAAAAAAGAGATACTTATTACAATAGAAGAAAGTCCCTTATATAGCCTCTTCAAGAAGGACTCAGGAAAAATAAATACATCATTTTGCGTTGGAATCTGTTAAGAAGACACGCTGAAACTTAGGGGCATTTTACCTATTTGATTTTATCAATGTAGGGAAACAAGTCGCACTTATTGAAATTTTGCAACTTTCAATGTCCACTTGGCGATATGATCTTATCTTCATCGTTCCTCCTTTTCTGGTTAATTGAATTGGGTCCTAGATTTAGTTTGCTATTCTGTTCCTTCTCCACTTTTTGCTGGTCTTGGCCTTGAAATCTGTGAATGTATTATGGTCTGTATGTTCAAAGGATCAACAACTAGTTCACTGTGCTGAATTTGACGTTTTTGGGTGCATCATTCCTTAGTCTTCTTTTGGCTTTCTGCTTGGCATTTTTCTAGATTGGACTTGCCCTTTCGGTCCTTGAGAAATGACTTGTTTTGAGTCAGAATAGCCTCTTGCAAGGATATATATCCTTCAGGTAGTCTTTAAATGGCCTTTCAGGCTTCTTCAGGCGACCCTTCCGAAGGGTGCTTTTATCGATTAAGTGTCCTCCAGAAGGGCACTTGTCCTTCGAGAAGCTTCCTTTTGCATTGAACTGCCCCTTTGAACTTTGGCGATGAACCATTCCATTGAACCAAGACATTGAACCAAAAAATGGTTCAAGTCGATGGTTCAATTTGAATGAATCAAGTCGATGAACTAAGCATTGAACCGAACATTGAACTTGCCTTTGAACCATGTCTTTGAACCAAAACGTTGAACCTTTTCATTGAACCAAGACGTTGAACCAATCGTTGAACCAAGTTTTGGTTCAACGGTTCAAACAAAGCTTTGAACCGACTGACGAACCATTTGATTGAACCAAAAGACGTTGAAACAAAGGGAAAGAACCACCCGAGTGAAATAAAGCATTGAACTGCTTGGTTGAACCGAGCCATTGAACCATTTGACGTCGAACCAAAAGACAAACCAAACATTGAACCTGCTGCTGATGCTTGCCGATAGAGATTTCTATTTGAACTAAGGTGATGAACCAATTTCGAAAATGACCAATTGTTAGAAACTGATTCTTTTGATTGAACCCACCTGCAGAAACTGTGAAGCCCAAAAAATGAGGAATTTGAATGCCCATGACAAATTTTGAAAAGGGAAGAGACAATTTTGGTTTCTAAGACCAAAATAGTTCAAATGTTGTTCCAAAAATGAGTGATATTTTTGGGGGACAACAATATCAACAACTCTAGTGAAGAAAAAATGATGTCTAATGGGATCACCTTGTTGTACAAAATGTATTTATTGTATATGAATCTAGTTTGTTTTGGCTGAAAATCATAGACATCAGTAATAAAAATTTGAAGCTCCAAGGCCTTTGCAATAGTTTTTTAGCACACATTACACAAAGTAATCAAACTCTAGTTTTTTATGATTTCAGTATCACCAACCTTGGGGATAAATTTGATGTTTCATTTATTGATTAATTTCCCTAATGAGTTTGTCTTGATAATTTCAAGATGAACCTTACGTAAATATGGATGAATTATGTTCTATAACATGATATGATTCACAAGGGAAGCCATCTATCACATGGCCTTATCTCTAGCCATATATGCCAAGGGTCTTATCACCTACCATATGCAAAACTACATTCCAAAGCTTCTTAGTGGAGAGCAACCTATTATAGGTAGCTCTCTAGGAAACAATGAGCTTACAAGGGAAAATGCCTAGACATTGTCTAAGGGCACCTTCTCAGATTGGGGAGGGAGTTTGACTTATAAAGACATTATTTTAGTGAGCTAAAAACATTGTACTAATGTCAAGAAGATTTTTAAGATGAGATTTGACTTCTTTAATGGCTTTGATATGGTCAACAACATGTCAACCTTGTAGATGATGAAAAATTCCTTGGACACGCAATCTCTAAGTTTAAGCCATTGCATTTAAGTTTGCATTGAGCCTCTCTAGATGCATAGATTTCAACCACCTTGATTTTGTGGTGAAGATCAACAAGTTGATGTTGCTAAGCATCATTAAGAGGAGACTGCTTCACCTCAAAAGAGACTCTAGTAAAGTGTTTACTAGTCCCCTCATGAGAATGATGACATAACATAATAGCTTGCTTCCCAAAGTTTCATAGGAATTGTATCATGCTAACAATGGCTATAGACCTCCATTCTATCCAATCTACATGCTTGTTTAGAAAGGGGACTAAGTTCCAAAATGTCTTAATATGAGAAACATTATAGTCATGAAGGAGATGAGTGGTGTTCACATAAAAGTCTTCATCTATTTAATGTAGAATCAAATCAAGTTATGATATAAAATTGCCTCTAATATCACACTAATAGGTTAGTTGCAACAAGAAGTGAAGTAGAAAGTATTTTTATTGACAAACTGACCTTGTTAATCCATTTCATAAATATTTATTACCCTTTATGGAGATTAGACTTGGTAAACCAAGCTGTTGGAGAAGATGGATTGATGATGGTGGTTATGGTAAAAACCCTAGCATTTGTGCCACATGTTAAACTATGCCCCCCCTTTCCTTAACACACCATTGCATAAGGAGGAAAATTTCTTTGTCTTCCAAAACTTTTATGGTGCTGAAATCTCCACAAATAACCCAATGGGCATCGAAGGACTCATCTACAAGCCACTGCCAAAACAATGCCCACTTGTGGTGTCATTAGAAGAATAAATATTTACAATGCCAAGAGAATGACCATCAAAAGAAAAAATCTTCCAAACCACTCTATTAGTGGGGTAAATTCTCCAAATAACAATAAGGATCTGAGCTTTGGAGCTCAAAAAGTAACAACACCTCCATTACCAACCTTATGGTCTGATTTGTAACAAGCAACATTAAACCAATTTGTCTTAACCACCATATGAATTTGAAATCCAACAAACCATAACTTATTGTAGAAACATGAAATTTATTAATTTTAAATTCTAAAAACCAAACCTAGCTATTTTGGGCAACTAAAAGTGGCGCATAGGAATTTACTACTCATTAAATTGCATGTTTCTAGGATGTTTGTGTATTTGTCAATTCTTGGTTTAAATTGGACATTATTGGCACATTTACTAACTTTTAGTGGTTCCCATACCTTCTCCAAGCACCCTCCAATTGTCATCTTCCCCTCTCTAAGTTAGATCATAATTTCCTCTTTTTGTTTGGAGCATGTAGTTATGTTCCAAACACGTCTTGAGGGTCTCTATACAATCTTGGAAGGGAACATTTTGGCCCTTATGACGCTTGTCCCATGTGACTATTATTTTGCCTTTTCCTCTTTACTAACCATTGGATAATAGTTTGTATGCCAATAGGGTCCTAATTTAAATCAAGTCATATATAAGTACACAGGCACCCTAATGCATTCATGAATCTTAAAATCATCTAGCAACCATTTACAACTTGTAGAGAATTCATTATTATTCATAAGAATCTATTGAGAATCTACTAAAATTATATAGAAATCAAGTAATCATTAGAGCATTCATTAAAACACTAAAGTTCATGTTAGTGACAGATTATATTTAACTAGTTTTCTTGGCTAATGAATTATTACAATTACTAGAGTGTTATTTTTAATAATATACAATGTTGAGGGGCCTAGTAAATATCCATATAACTCATCCATTCCATGATATAGCATAGGCACCAAAACATAAATTGTTTTCCTTAAGGTTACCTAATTAAGGCAAGGCGAAGTCCATTTTATTACCAATCTAAGAAAGGGAGTGAAAAACTAGGATAGGTTTTTGGAACCTCAGATTAGATGAACACAATTGTCAAAATAAATTATTTGTACATCATTCTCTGATTGTCACAAGTTTTTTTGGTCATCTTCTGATTCTTGTTGAAAATTTATTTTCACTATTAGATTATGACAATTATCACTTGATTTCACGATATTCCATCTACTCTCTATTGATTTGATGGTGTAATTAATTATGTATGATTTACTGTTTTACATTTATTTTAGGCTTAGTTAAATGTTTATGGGTAGTTGTGTTGTGGATTAGCTTAGATCCATTTACCGATAATACACTTTGGTGAACTCGTGTTCTCTTACATCCCTTCTAGGGTTAGAAATTACTCCATTTTGTGATATATATGTCTTTCTTAGGGTTAATTATTTATCATGTTCCTTTTGGGTTTCACAAAACCCCAATCCATTATGCCTTCCCTGGGTTTAGTTCTTGTTTTGCATAGTCTAATATGAATTTATCTAATTTTCTTGAGGTAAATTTCATTAAATGTTATTCTATCAAATAACCCTAGCTTTCCTAACATTTGATTTAATTGATCCCAAGCCCTAAGTCATTTCATTTTCTAAAAAAATGTTAAACCAAACTGTGTGTAATAGCTCACTTTATATATGTGATTTTCAATATGTCACAATTTCTTCTATAAATGTCAGGGCTTTTCATAATGATACAAAATGTATTGATTATGATGATTATGATAGTGAGGATAACATTGATGAAAGGATTTAGCAAGTTCCTTTTGGGTTTCACCAAACCCCAGTCCATTGTGCCTTCCCCCTAGGTTTAGTTCTTGTTTTGCATAGTCTAATATGAATTTATCTAATTTTCTTGGGGTAAATTTCATTAAATGTTATTATATCAAATAACCCTCTTCTCATCCTCTAATTTGCTCCCACGGACAATTTGTTGATGATACTATCTTCATGGGAAAAGCTGAAGTCAAGGAAGCAAGAAATTTGAAGCAAGCTATAAATTTATATTCATCCGCATCTGGTCAGTTGATTAATTGGAATAAAAGTGCAGTGTTCTTCACCAATACTCGAACTCAGAGACAGAATAAAATTGCTAAAATCCTTGGATGCTCTATAGGTTCTTTCCCCTCATCTTACTTGGGTCTTCCTCTTGGGATGAAAGTCCTTGAAGCCTTTTGGGAGGATCTTATTAACAAATTTACTAAGAAACTTGTGGGATTGAAAGGAATTTTTTTAAGTCAGGCAGGAAAGTTAACCCTCCTTAAAGCAACTCTTCAAAGCATACCTACTTTTGCTTTAAGTCTTTTCAGAATTCCTACAAAATTTGCAGAAGCTATTGAAAAAATCCAAAGAAACTTTCTATGGACTAGTACTGAGGAAAAAAGGAGGATGCCTTTAATTGCTTGGGATAACATTTGCAAACCTTTCAGGGAAGGGGGGCTGGGAATACAGAAAATTAGAAGTATGAATACATCGCTCTTAGCAAAACTGGGATGGAGGGTTTACCATGAAAACAAAGAATGGAGTAACATATGGAAGCATAAGTATTTATTCAATGCAAAATCCCTTTTTGATTTCTTTTCTTACCCTGATGTTATCTAACCATCTTCCATATGGGGGGCAGTTCAGGGAACTAAACAAATTCTAGAAGAAGGATGCTCATGGAAAGTTGGTAATGGAATAAAGGTGAAATTTTGGGAGGATGCCTGGTTAAAAGAATACCCTTTGATAGAAGAATTCCAAGATAAAGAGGTAATTGATTGATGTAAGCAAAGATATGGAATAATGGTAAATCAATACTGGCAGAACAATTCTTGGGTGAATTTAACTGATCTTGATCAAGATTTCAATAATATACAATTATCCCTCAATGCTATCTCTCTCTATCCTAATCTTGAGGATAAGATTATTTGGCATGATGATCCTAGTGGACAATTTAAAGTATCTACCATTTTTACTTCTAAGGAAAATGGTAATCAACCTTTGTGGTCGCATGCTTGGATCAAGGGGCTTATCCCCAAAATAAAATTTTTCTACTGGACTCTGCTTCAAAACAAAATCCTGACTCTTGACAACTTGCAGAAAAGAGGAATATATGTGGTGAATAGGTGTAGTCTATGTAAAAAGGGCTTTGAAGATAGAGATCACTTGTTTGTGAACTGTTCTTATACGCAACAAGTTTGGAATGAGATCCTCAATCTTTGGGGTATTGTATGGGTTCATCAAAAAAGTGTGGAACTATCTTTTAAAAGTTGGTACTGTCCCTCTAAGAGTCCTGATGTTCTTTTTTTTTGGAAATTAACTCTTCCCCATATTTGGTGGGGTATATGGAAAGAAAGAAACAATAGAATTTTTAGAAGTAAAGAACTTCCAGGATGGGTGTTGGGTCAGAACATTATTAGAGCAATAAAGGAGAATTTCTCAACGCAAAGGGATCCTAATCCAACCTTTCAAATTGATAATCCCTTAAGATCAGAAAGGCCTAATGTGAAAACTGAAAATCCAAGATTAGGTGTTAAATGGAATGTCCCCCCTTGTGGATGGATCAAAGGAAACTTTGATGGAGTTGCTAAAGGGAACCTAGGAAAAGCAGGATGTAGAGGAGTCTTGAGAGATCATGTGGGAAACATAATTGATGCTATTGCTATTCCTATCGGTAAGTCGAATTGTCACATTGCTGAAGCTTCTGCAGCCTTTCAAACCATTAAATTAGCTGTTGAATCTGGATATTCTAAATTATGGCTAGAAGGTGACTCCCTGAATATCATTAATATCTTAAATAACAAAAATTCAGTTTCATGGACTATAGAGGCAATGGGGTTGGAAATGAAAACCTTAATTCAAAAATTTGAGAAAGTAACCATAACCCATACTTATCGTGAAGCCAATGGGGTTGCTGATTGGATAGCAAATCATGTAGTTCGAACAGGACACAAGGTGAGTTGGCAAGATACATTAAAAAAGAAAGTGGATCTTAGAGTGCTCATTAATTATGATGCAATTCATTCAAAGGAGGGAAAGATCTGCTTGGAATAGAAAATCAATGATTTGGCGGAGTGGCCTCACGGAGGAAGGATTACATTCATTGAACAAAAATATTCTAGAGAACGTGAAGTGGGTTTTGTATGTGCCAGATAATAGGTGAGTTTCATTACAAGTTGATAATAGTTGGTCTCATTGCTCAGTAATCAGTGTTTGGGTGTTACTGGATATTTGTATGGCTTGCAAAATGAAAGGAGAACCAAAGAAGCAGGAACCTAAAAATTGCGAAGATTGGAAAGTAAAACAAGATGTCTAGAAGATCCTTCAGAGATGGAAGGTTGTGAGCTACTTGGAACGGCTACATGGTTCAAAACGCCATATAACGACGGCTTTTTTCAAAAATTGGGTTGACGACAGGGTAACCCTCCATGGCATCACGGTGAAGCTCACCGAGGAATTCATAGCGGAGGTCACGGGGCTTCTAATGGAGGGAATAAAATTCTCAAAGCAAACCAACATTTCTAATGAGGCATTTAGCAAATTCCCACAGATGGATGCTGAGGAGCAGCAGTTGGAAAAGAGTGGGGATTTTTTCGACCTGGAGCAGATTAAAGAAATCTAGAGAGACGTCTTATATTGCATCCGTGAGTATTTCATACTTGATGGAAGAAGCAAAAGAGTTCATAAATTTCATTTTGTCTTTCTTAATCATTTTAGGCACAAAGTTAGAATCTCCTTTCTTTTCTATTTGCGCTTCTCGCTACTTCAAAGTCTATTCACTCATAGAAAAAAGGAGTCTGATCCTATATTGCATGAGGGATTAATCCTAATAATTGAAGGTTTCTGCAAAAACAAGGCCATTGTCCTGAATCCTTATTCAGATAAAAATAAGGACTCATAGAGTAAGAAGAATGAAACAGTAAAGGGGAAAGAAAAAGCTAAACCCAAATCCTCCAGCTTCAAGAAACAGATTGATGATGAGGAAACAGAGTGGGAAAACACTAAAAGTTCTGAGGAGGAGAGTATGGAGGAAGAGGAAGGAACAAAAATCGGGGAATCCAGCTCCAGTGAGGAAGGAGAAGATAAAGGTAAGAATGAGAAAGAAGGGGTCACTATAGAGGAAAAAACTGAAAATAAAAACTATGATCTTGAGGAAAATCAGCAAGTGCTAGGGGAAACTGAAAAAGATATGGATGTTCTATTTGAGGATCCTGCTTCGAAAACAAAGAAGGAACATCTAGTTCAGGATGCCAATCAAGCAATGGAAACTGGAGATCAAGTAAAGGATGATCTTATCTATAATGAAAGCCCTGTTGAAACTAAGGAATAGAAATGAATGGAAAGGGAGGATTATATGGAAAAGGATGAAGACAATCCAAAAGAGAACATAGAAGATTTAAGTGATATAGGGAAGAATGACGGGAGGCACCCCTTTATGAGCTCGGCCAAATGCAAAGCATACGCTATCCTTCAGGTTGACACGTGGATGTATAAGGAGATAATGGGCCTCAAGAAGAAAATGAAAATATTGGAACGTAATCAGGAAGCAGATCGAAATAAAATCAATAATATGGAAAAGCAGATAAGAGATATTCCTATCAAACTTAAAGACTATGAGAACAATCTAAGGGAGCTCATTAAGGAAAGCAGAATGAAGATGGAGGAGGTGACCTCTAGCATATGTGCAGCTGCTGTAAACATTGGAAAATGAGCAAATGAGGAAATTAAATCCTTGGAGGGGCCTAGCAAGAGAACCAGATAGAGCTCAAGGAAGAAAGCAATGCAAGAGGTTGCTACATCGGTGGCTATATCTATACAGGACACTGCTGTGATTGGAAAGGAAGTGGTGAAGATGATTTTGGAATTAGAAGAATAGGTTCTTTGAGTTCTTACTGTCTGGGTTCTTTTAGTTGGATGTAATAACTGGTTCCATTTTCTAGTTTTTTGTTTTGTTATCACACTGGAGTTTCCAGGTCTCTGTAAAACTTGGGGTCTATCTTTTGATGTTCTTGAATTGTGGTTTCAGGTCCCTGTAAAACCTATTTTTGATACTTCTTAGAAGTAGGTAATAGGTTTCACCTGTGGACGTTATTGTTATATCCTTCATCCTTTGTTTCAGGCTTTCGGGGTCCCTTCAAAACCTATTTTTACCTTAATCTAAAACATTTGATTTAATTTATCCCAATCCCCAGGTCATTTCAATTTTTAAAAAAATGTTAAACCAAACCGTGTGTAATAGCTCACTTTATATATGTGATTTTCAAGATGTCACAATTTCTTCTATAAATGTCAGGTCTTTTCATAATGATACAAAATATATCGATTATGATGATTATGATAGTGAGGATAACATTGATGAAAGGTTAAGACAAATAAGTTTTACCCTAGTAGGTCTAGATGAATATACAAATGACATGGGTGTAGTTGATGTTTGTTCTCTTTACATAGGCCATCATGTTTATAGAAAGTTAAATTTTAATAGGAGAGAAAATAATAATAAGTAAAACAGTGTTAACCTCACATAAATTAAGCTAGAGAAATATGGATATGGATTTAGATGTTGACATCACACTATTTCTTCTCAACCAATTGATTCCTTTATGGAAAATGAGAAAAAACTAACATAAACTATAGGGAATATATTAATTCAAATTCATGTTACTATGTTGGGCCCCATGTTTCTTGTTTGAATGCCAATGATTATAAGAATGTGAATATTGATATTGTAAACATATGAGTATGAGGGAGTTATTTTTCTTATTAGTATGAGATTGAAATCAAATGCATAAAAACCTAAAACCCAAGTGTATGTCCTCGGATTGGGCAATGACAAGGAAGAGATAAACAAGCACAAAAAAGACAAACAATACAATATACCTTCCATTTTGATCTCTCTATCTTACTGGCATACATGTTTGTTTAGCCCAGAGGTAGAGTTACGATTCTTCATCAATGTCACGGTGTCATTCTTGTGGCATCACCCCTTGCATTATACATGTTTTAAATAAGCAATGAAGGAATGGATGAAGCTTTTGTCAGATTTTAGCAAATTAAGTACACACAAACATTTTCATAAGAGTAGAAAGTGATCCCTCTATTTATAGCTTTTTTGTTGTGGCCTCATTAATAACTAACAGGGGCTAAATCAAAATAATCTACACTAGTTTCCATTCTGTATCATCAAATCAACCAGGACACCCTACAGATTGTAAAACTGATCATATGCACTTTTTATAGAGGCATTTACCTACTATTTGCCTTTAATCATTCATGATTTAGACTGTCTCATAACTGAGTAGAGTCCTCATAATTCTCAGTATTGTATGCAAATTACGAAGAAGCATACTACAAATTTACTGTCACAAATTTGACCAAATCTGCTTTGTGTATAAAAATGGTGTCCAAATGTCTCTGGGCTACTATGTTTCCATCAACGAGCTCGTGAATGACAACGGGACTATGGTTACACTCATGCCTATTCACTTTTCCAACAGACGTAAGCCGATTCTTTTCCTCGACTCGACTTTGCCAACAGGTGTAAGCCGCCTATTCTTTTCCCCTGGCTCGATTGGGCTCAGATCTTAGTGTGCATCAACAAATCTTCAAAGACAATTCTCTGCTTCTAATCAGTTAAGCCAAAATGAATGTCTAATCGGAGAAGCCAAAATGGATGAATCCATAATACAGACTTCAGTCCTGGTATGTACAAGATAAATGACCGGCTCCTTGAAAACCTTGAACCATATACATAGCTTCAACAAACTTGTTCACATCTACCATTCATGGCCTATATATATATAGCCTATAATTGAATAGGTAGGTGATGACCTTCACCTAAATGTTGTAAGACTTTGCCTCTCCAATGCGATTATGGGGCCGTATTAAAACGCGATTCAGCCAAAGGTAAAAAGATACATGATCCTTCCATCTTAAAATACATATGGCCTATGTTTCCCCATGGGCACATCCTGCCTACATTTTCCTCACGAGTGCCTCCTTCATGGCCCTTTGTATCATGTTCTTTATCATTCCCCAAAAAGTCCCTTCCCAGGTTCGATCTCCTCCTTTGCCAATAGCACACGCCCTAGCTCAACCCAATGGTGATGGTCACAGTTTTCTACAATAACATCCGTCTGACCAAGACGCATCGTCCCACATCGAGCTTAGCATCTTCAAACTGGAGACCACATTCCACGCAGGTTCTACCTTGTCTAAATAAATAATTAAAAAAAACACAGGCTTTGTTAATACACAGTCTCAGTTTCTAGTCAAAGCAGGATTCACCTCAGCTTAGCTCGCACTCCAATGACAAGCTCCTTCCATCGCCCAAAAATGTCATGCTGTCAATGGAAGAACATCCACGCCCTTCACAAGTTCATTCTTCTCACCATGGTCAAAACAAAATAATATAGGCTGAATGGCCTTCTTGACTCCTTTTCTCCCTCCTGGAGATCCTCCTCCGAATCGGCTTCCTTTCCCCAAGGAGATTCTCCCTGTTTTTCCTCTTCATCCCCTGTCCTCTTTAATGATTTCACCCAAGGTAGGCGCCAGCTATCCTATGCTTAGAAAGTCTTCCTGGGATTTTTCAACAGCTTCAACAGCCTAACAATATCCTTCAATCCAAGAATCCAACTAATACACACTAATTATATTTTGATTCACCTTATTCTAGATACGGCTTATTTTGCCCAAAATATCATTTTTTAACAAATTACAATTTGATTTACAATTATTTTAGGAAAACTCATTCATTATACTTGAAATAAAATGAAATATATTATGCACCCGTAGATGCTCCTGCATCAGACTACCATGCTTGAAACTTGTCATGAGCCCCTACTCATGTATGCTTATTTGCTTCTTTGGCTGCAATTGAAAGCCATCCATTGTTCTCTGCCTCAACTATTTCTTCATATTGATGCACATGTTCCATAGCACCACATTTGATTCTTTTCTTGGACTTCTTTTTCATTCCTACACATGATGCAAAGTCATTTTCAAAATCATTGGTTTTCTCAAACCAATCTTTCTTCTTTCTTTGGTTTTTCTTTTTCTTCTTGTATTTCCTTCTTCTCATCTCTTTCTCAGCTACAATCTTCCATATTCGTGTTTCATCTTCATATGTGTCTCCAAAGTTTTCATTTTTTATACCTACATTCAAAACATCAAAAACCCCCTTAGAATCAAAATATTTAGGCCATGAAGCCTCTTGGCTGCCTTCACATTCTTGTTCCTTGACTAGAATTGCCTTGACCTCTTTGCTTTGCTCTTGTGTTGTTTCACTCATCCCAATGGTGTTCTCATCATGGTTTGTATCTTCATTCATTTCTCTTGAATGACCAAACAACTTTTCCAACATTCTCAACTCCTCCTTTAGTAAGAGCTCATCTATCTCACCATTCTCTTCATCAAACTTGGGTCCTTCTTTCAAAAGGATTACTTGCCCTTTACCTCTTATCTCATCTTTTCTTGAGCCGTCTTCATGCAAACCAACTTCTTCATCAACATCAATATACTTATCAAAAACAATAAGAACACTATTACCTTGTCTCTCCTTATTCTTCTCAATCATGTGAACTAATTTCACATCTCCACTTTCATCATCCATCCTCTTGGAAGCTGAATATTAGTCCTCATAGACATTTTACATTCCTCATTTTCTATAAAAAGATCATTAAATGATTCAAAAATATCATTATCCCTTTCATTACAAGCAATTGACTTACCTTCCATCTTTGTATCCTCATGCTCTTCTTCATTATTCTTTGAGAAGTTTTCTTTTTCACCTTTAGCCATCCATACCTTCTTCATAGCTTTAGGATGACACTTGTTCAATTTACCAACCAATTTCTACTCTTTGACATCTTCATGTTGTCTTACTTGATGGCTGGCCTTGCTCACTTTGCATTCTACCTCTTCCTTCATGCTTTGTATTTGCTTCTTGCTTGAGTCTTCTTCTTGATTGAGCTTTGTGTCTTTTATATTTGTTGATCCCTTGAGCCATTTTGGCACTTTGTAACCATGCTCTTTGGCTAACACTGAGATAGCAATCTGGTTTATATTTTCACAATCTTGTACAACTGCATTTATCTTAGAATTATGATGAAAATCAGTCTTAGACATCAAATTTTCCTCTTTAAGTACCTGTTGCTTGAATGTGTGCTTCTTCAACCATTTAGGCATCACATATCCATGGTTAAATTCTCTTTTTGAGGGCGCTATCATCTTCCTTAACTCTTGCACCTGTACATTAGCAGCTTCATGCTTACAATAATGATCAAAATCAGATTTTTGCTCTTCATTTACCTCTTTGATAGCTTGTTCCATGGAGTAATCTTTCTCTCCTTTTGTGCTTGGCTGTTCTCTTTCCTCTTCTTGGCATTCAATGGCATCATGGAAGTCATCTTCATCTTCCATCTCTCCTCTTGCTTGTATGGAATCCTCAACACCTTTCTTATGCATTAACCAATGCATCTCTTCTTCTTTATCAACAGCAGCAAACTCTCTTCTCTTTCTTGCACATTCACTTGTGCACTTGGTGTCTTCTCCTGCACCAATCTCTTCACTCTTCAAGGCCCTTTTCTTGACCTTCATAAGGCTGCTCATACCTGCACTTACCCATGCAAAAACAACAATAGATATAAAAACAAGAGACCATAATGTCTCCATGAGTGTCCTCTTAATGGACAATCTCATCTTTCCAAGTGCTCTTCCTGGCACTTCATCTTTTATTTCTTCTCCTCTCTTGTTCTCCATGATGAGAACCTTCTTCTCTACCTCTTCCTCTTGTTGCTCTCTTGGCAACCTACTCATTCTTTTCAAGCCTCTATGGGCTTCTTTCTTCTTAGCAATCTCATTTTACCTTCTTCTCCTTTTCATTAGGAGATCTATTGGCCACTTTATCCTCCTCTTCATTGGCCATACCGATGATTTCCTATTCAACTGCATCCAAGACTCATATTCATCTTTAATCTTAGCTAATTCTCTCTTCAAACTAGCAATTTCTTTATCAATTACAAAACTGTCCATACCTTTGATGCTTGCTTTCTTCTTGTTATTCTCATGTACCTTGCTGCTCTGTAGTGCCTTCAACAATACTTCCATCTCTGAGATCTTCACCCAAGTCTTTTCCACCTTGGTATTTTGATCCCTTGTCTCATCCAAGCCTTTTCTCCTTGACTGGTCTGTTGACAATCTCCTTGATCTCACCTAGGCCTTTTGCATCCTAGTCTTTTGATCCTTCTCTCAATCTTGCAGCAACTCTTTATACAACACTTCATCAAATACAAATCACAAATCCAAGCTTACCTTGCTTTGGATCTTCCTCTTGAGCATTCACTTTCTCCCTTACTTTTGAGCTTCTCAAGCTTCTCTTCACAATTCTTCAAACTCCATCCTTTACCTCACCTAAGTCTATTTCACCTTAGTCTTTTAGAAAACTATCCAAGCTTCTTCTTAGATCTTCACTAAGCCTTCCTTGGCTTCTTCTTCTCCTCTGAAGCCTCAATGGATTTAAACCTTCTTTTTTCACCTGTTTGTTTCTTAAACAAAATAAACTCAAATCAAATATCATAGACTACTCATACCTTTCTTCCACAGGGTCTTCTAGCACTTTGTCCTACTGATCCTTTTTCCAAATCCTTCACAACTACAACATCATTCTTTTCTTAATTCTGCAGCAACAAATTATCAAATCCCAAGAGCTTCAAGCTCTGATACCAAAATGTTGTGGCCTCAATAATAACTAGCAGGGGCTAAATCAAAATAATCTACACTAGTTTCCGTTCTGTATCATCAAATCAACCAGGACACCCTACAGATTGTAAAACTGATCATATGCACTTTTTATAGAGGCATCTACCTACTATTTTCCTTTAATCATTCATGATTTAGATTGTCTCATAACTGACTGGAGTCCTCATAATTATCAGTATTGTATGCAAATTATGAAGAAGCATACTACAAATTTATTGTCACAAATTCGACCAAATCTGCTTTGTGTATAAAAATGGTGTCCAAATGTCTTTGGGCTACTATGTTTCCATCAACGAGCTCATGAATGACAACGGGACTATGGTTACACTCATGCCTGTTCACTTTTCCAACAGACATAAGCCAATTCTTTTCCTCAACTCGACTTTGCCAATAGGCGTAAGCCGCCTATTCTTTTCCCTTGGCTCAGTTGGGCTTAGATCTCAGTGTGCATCGACAAATCTTCAAAGACAATTCTCTGCTTCTAATCAGTTAAGCCAGAATGAATGTCTAATCGGTGAAGCCAAAATGGATGAATCCATAATACAGACTTCAGTCCTGGTATGTACAAGATAAATGACCGGCTCCTCCTTGAAAACCTTGAACCATATACGTAGCTTCAACAAACTTGTTCACATCTACCATTTGTTGCCTGTATATAAATATCCTATAATTAAATAAGTAGGTGATGACCTTTGCCTAAATGTTGTAAGACTTTGCCTCTCCAATGCGATTATGGGGCCGTATTAAAATGCGATTCAGCCAAAGATAAAAAGATACATGATCCTTCTGTCTTAAAATACATATGGCCTGTGTTTCCCCATGGGCACATCCTGCCTACATTTTCCTCATGAGTGCCTTCTTCATGGCCCTCTATATCATGTTCTTTATCGTTCCCCAAAAATTCCCTTCCCAGGTTCGATCTCCTCCTTTGCCAATAGCACATGCCCTAGCTCAACCCAACGGTGATGGTCACGGTTTTCTACAATAACATTCATCTGACCAGAGACGCATCATCCCACATCGAGATTACCATCTTCAAACTAGAGACCACATTCCACGTAGGCTCTGCCTTGTCCAAATAAATAATTAAAAAAACATAGGCTTTGTTAATAAACAGTCTCGATTTCTAGTCAAAGCAGGATTCACCTCAGCTTAGCTCGCACTCCAATGACAAGCTCCTTCAATTGCCCAAAAATGTCATGCTGTCAATGGAAGAACATCCACGCCCTTCACAGGTTCAGTCTTCTCACCATGGTCAAAAAAAAATAATACAGGCCGAATGGCCTTCTTGACTCCTCTTCTCCCTCCTGGAGATCCTCCTCCGAATCGGCTTCCTTTCCCCAAGGAGATCCTCCCTATTTTTCATCTTCATCCCCTGTCCTCTTTAATGAATTCACCCAAGGTAGGCGCCAACTATCCTATGCTTAGAAAGTCTTCCTGGAATTTTTTAACAGCTTCAACAGCTTAACAATATCTTTCAATCCAAGAATCCAACTAATATACACTAATTATGTTTTGATTCACCTTATTCTAGATATGGCTTATTTTGCCCAAAATATCATTTTTTAACAAATTACAATTTGATTTACAACTATTGTAGGAAAACTCATTCATTATACTTGAAATAAAATGAAATATATTATGTACCCGTAGATGCTCCTGCATCATTTTTCAAAATAATTTCAACCTTTGGATGATAATCTAGATGTGTGGTTAAGGTTTAGTCTAATTTGGATGGCAAAACATAATTAATATTTGGGATAATGTTTGCTTTGATTGAACATGGGTTGCATTTCTAATATTTATTTGCATTTATGTTGATATTTTCAAAAAATTTAAAACTTGGCTTATGATGTCATGATGATGTTATATGTTGAATTTTTAAATTTTCATAAATAGGAATTTAGCCAATTCCCATGAATCTTCTATTTATACATTTGATTTGTTTAGATTAGCTAAAGAATCTTGATTACATTTTATTTATTTATGCAATTTTGAAATTTGAGTAATTATTTTGCTTAATTAGTCAATAATGTGACTTGCAAAGTAGTAATTTGACTTAGGATGAATTAGACGAAGGTGATGATTGGATACAATGTACTACCCTAATCATGGATGCACCAATGTGTTTCAAAATGTACACATAGAATGTGCGGATAAATTTGAGTGTTTTAATGATTTCTAGCATGGTTTGTATGTTATTATAGGAAGTCATTATGATTTGTAATTTTGACACAAAAGTGATGAAAGTGGAGTGTCTAAAAATGCCTATCAAGATGATTATTGAAATGAAAATCAAGAATATTTTGATTATAAGGTTGAATTATAAGAACAACATAAGGATGAGAACATTAATAATATTAAGAATATGCCATAGATAATCTTGATGGGATATAGAGAAATTTTTAATGCATTGAAATAAGTTGCTTGTCAAAATTTACCTTCTCATGAATTCATTTCGTAAATTATATCTAAAACTACTTATCTCTCTATTGCTTCTAATACTACTTCTATTATCCCTCATGCTCGCCCTCAGAATGTTATTGCTTCTACTCAAATTATGCATACTTCTCAACATGATTCTCAAGTTCCTTCAAATTTGCATCATGTTTTGTGGATTTTATGTGTCTCAAAACCCTACAAGTGAAAATTTTCCACATATGTTTCAAAAATCACTTGCTCATAATGTTCCTTCAATTTCTTTCCATGATGTTAACCCTTCTCTCATGCAAAATTCTTCTATTCCAATCTATTCTACTTCACCTTTTATTTCTATACCAAACTCTAAAATGAATACTATGATGCATATAATATGTGACTTTCGAAATAAAATCAAAACTATTCCTCAAGGATCTCAAAACTCAAAAATAAGGTTCACTTCTAATGTTATTATTTATGAAGTGTTTGCATATCCCTTTCAATGGGATTAATAGCTCCAAAGTTTGAATTGTTTAATGGAAAGGGAGATAATTCACATCACATTATGGATTTCTATGCATCTTTCTTATATGTCACACATGATTATAATTTTTTAACTAAGCTCTTTCCAAAAATCTTGAAGGATTATGCACTTGATGTGTTTTATACTCTTCCAAGTGGATTTGTACGTTTGCTCACAACTTTAGTTTAGTTTATGATTTATTGGCTCATTTTCATATCTATATTTCTCTAAAGGTTGTATTTATGGAATTATCTCAAATTAGACAAGAATCCAATGATTAGATTATAAATTATGTACTTAGGTTTAAGGATGAGTCACAAGACACCTGGTAATGAGATTAAAAAAACATTTTTTAATAGTTTGCTTCTATTTATTAAATAAAATGATATGTGAAATTCTTATACTTATTTTAGGATCTTTAATTTGCTATTAGAGAATCTAAAATACAACTCTTAGATGCAAATATCCTTAAGTATTCTAAAGAGGTTTCTACATTTCCAAACATGTCAAAATTTAAGAATACAATAATTGCGAATGAGTTGTTAGGGTGTGGAGCTAAAAGCTTCACCTTATTGCAAACAGGAGGTTTCTGAGTGTATGCAGTCACCGGCGTCAGCAGGCCACAACTGACATCGGTCAGGGATCAGCTTACAACAACCGGCATCGGTAGGAGATCGGCCGACGTCGGTCACCTCCAGTTAGGCAGGGACCGACGTTGGTCGCCTGTGGTGGTCAAAACTGCTGTTGACGAACAGTCAGTTAAGTGAACACAGAGTTTGCATGATAAATACCAGTTCGAGTCTTTGAGCCACTTGTCTAAATTAGTGTATGCATGAGATCTATATAATAGACTCATGGGCTGTATTGTTAAGTGTTGAACTTGTAGAACCCAAGTGTGGAGCCTAGAGAGTTCTTCCCATGGTGGAATCAAGTAGGATTCCCCATGTATGTAAGATCATGTTTGATATGCAGGGTGTTTTAGGATCATGGAGGAGATCTACATGTGATAAGTAAGACTAGGTTGGTCTGCAGGGATGTGTGTATGCGAGGATCAGAATAGGATCGGCGGGGAGCAAGATCAAGGTGACAGCAATACATCAGGAGCAGGATCATGGTGAGATCTACTTGGAGTACCGGTTCATACTCGATTGTACCGGACATACAATGAGGTGAACAATAGCTTGTGTTAGTTGTTAGTTGTGACCTATGAGAGAAGATTACTCAGGTGGGAAGATTACTTGGAGCCCTTGATGAGGAAGCCTCACAAAGGTGGAAGAAGAGTGTGATCTCTTTATTGTAATTTCCTTTGTAATGAGTTGAATACAATTGTGTGTTGCCTCTCATATTCTGTGTGTTTTCTCATTGATAGTTATTTGTTCTTCTATTTATTTCCGCATGTAAGTTGCTTATACAATGGTAATCATGTGTGCTCTTAATTCTGACAAGTTGTGTCAGAGCTTTGGGGAATTTAGGTCCTATCATGAGTTTCAACCTAAGAGTGTTTCTAAGAATGTTGTCAATGTTATATAAAAATCATTCAAGTAAATCATATTAACTATAAAAAAGTGAGTGTAGATAATTTACTAAGCTTAATGAACACCCACAACAAATCTTGGAGAAATTGCTTAATGAAAAATGATTGCCTTACCTCCACTAAGGGTGTTGGATTCTTAAAGACCCTTGCCTCGATCTTATGAATCTATTAAATTTTGTGTCTATCATGGATTCCAAGGAAATTCGACAAATGCTTGCATGGATTTTAAGCATAAAATCCAAGATCTCATTGACGATAATAAAATTCAATTGAGTGGAACAAGTAACAATTCAAATATGTTAGGAAATGTTTCAAATTTGTATGGATTTGCACAGTGGTAATTATGCATAAGGGTAATGTTTCACAGGATGTTGTCCAAGTTAATTAAGAAAGCATATATGGTTGGATAGTCTTGCATAGAGACTATCTAAGGTTGTTTCACAAGGTTGCCAAAGTGTGAGAATCATATTAGAGTTATGCAAGGTATTTCTACATTAACTTTTCACTATGAAAGGTTGTGAAGCAGAACATAGTGGTTGAGTCATAATAAGAAGCTATCAAGATTTATGCAACATGTCAAGTAATGAATATTAAGGCATTAAAATACACTTTTATAATGTATATGTCACACTGGAGGAGTGAGGGCAATGTCTTGGTGGAATTTTGACATGGAGTTGTTGAGGAGTATTACAAAATGATCACTTTGCTCAGTAGTTGGTGATTGCAAATTCCTATGTTGCATAGGAGTTACAAAGTGATGTGATAGATATATACATGGTTCTTCTCAAGAAGATGATGATGCTTGTTAAGTATGTAAATAAATCATACACAGTCAAGTGTATATAGTGGATATAAGTAATTGATTGAATGTTGAATACACATAGTCAAGTGTGTTCATTGTAATATATAGTGAAGTGTGTATTGAGGTTACATAACCTTGTGAATTTTAATTTTGTAAACATGATTTTGTTAATGCTATAGTCAAGTAGGTTACTATGCTAGTTTTTTTTAACTAAAGGGTTTTCCCATGAGAAATCTTGCATTCTATGTGTTTTTCATTATCTTTGTATGTTTAATACTCGTAGAACATAACTCTCCTCTATTTTAGTTTATCATGTATATGAATTATCCCCAATAAAGTATATCAATAGATCCATTGAGTCACAAATATAAATGAAATGATAATGAAAATGTCCACATGGTAGACAAACTAAGGTATAACAATGTGTCAATTGATTATGGAATGCATCCACTTGATGGATTTATTAGAGTAGTTTATTCACTCAAGAGAAATAAATAACCTATTTGGTTTGTATTTAATGAGGATGAGATTCTACTTGATAGTTCATATGGTAAACCTTTACTCATATGACCATTCATAGATGCTAAGGAAACATATGGCATAGTGATTGATAACGGCTCAATCTTGAACATATGCAATTAGAAATTTATTTGTAGACCTAGAATTTATACATATTATCTAGCATGCATTCCAAAAATTATTATATGTTGTATGTTAGAGTGGGTCCAAAGACAATTCAAATCTTATTTCATGGTGTATCAAATTATGGATCATTTATTGTTTTAGGTAGTAAACCTTGGATACATCAACTGAAAACAATTCCTTATAATATATATCAATTTTTAAAATTTGGAGATCAAAGTCAAGTGATGGTTACAATTAAAAGAGACATTAGTTTTCCAGGAGAACAAATTCAGGGAGAAGTTGTATGCAAAGCTACACCAAAGGCAGCACCAAGATTCCTAAAAGGAATGGTGAATATGGTGTAAGTGCATAAATCTATCCCATTGAGGGTGCATTTTTCATGTATCCAAGACAACTTCAAGATCATTAAAAAAATCAATGCATGTAAGACATTAGCCATACTAATTAATTACTCAATGATCTATTTGATAGAGGAATATAATGATGATAAATATTTATTATCTTTCGATTTATGGGAGCTTAAATAATTTAAGTGTATTAATTATGATCCTATTGATTCATATTATATATATTATAATGATTATCATGGACCCCTTATTATTATTTATTAGCTTTGGTAATGATGGAGAGGTTTAAGGAAGATTAAACTTGTAATATGCTTATGAGAGAGAGATTAGGTCTACAAGCCTTCTTGAGAGTAATTTGATGCTAAAAAGGAATATTTATACTATAAAATTATTTTACACATTAATTTTATGTTAACTCAACTCATCATACTAAAATATCCAACCTTGAAAATACAAGAAAACACAAAACAAGGTTTCTAACCTTTTTAATTAGGCATGCAAACTATATTTCTTAAATAACTCGAGATGTAGGTATCCTCAAACCTTGAAATAAAATTTTAAACCTAAAATTTACCTTAATTAATCTATATAAAAAATTTAATTGAATTTTCTTGGGTAATTTTCATGTTATGATGATTTTAGTGGTTCTAGTGCTCTAAATAAGCATTCTTTTAGATCTACAGTCCGAGTTTTTTGAATAACTTTATATCAAGATAAAAAATAATTATAAAATAACTTTTAACACTTTTAAAACATCATAATACACCTTTAAACCAAGTTTAATTAATTTTTAAAGTTAGTTTTCAAGATATAGTGATTTTTGTCCTCTAAACCCTAGCAGGGCTATACATAGGCTGAGAGCACTCAATAAAAGATAATTTGAATTTTATGACCAATTTTTAAAATATTTTAATTGGATATGGTATAATCCACCATTATCATCCTCTATAAATTAATTATACACCTTGAAAAATATCATAACATGATGAAAACAAACTTTTCTTGACTACAAAAGACCATTTCTTTGACTATGTACATGCAACAAGTATAAAATGAATAGAAATTATAATTCTAAGATATAGTTTGAATTATTTTAAATTATAAAACCTGAATATACATGTATATTTCATTTCCAATTTATTTTAACTCTTGATCAGTCTTGAAAAGTGATAAAAGATAACTTTTGCTTAACTGTTAAACCCTTATTTGACTATAGAAACCTGTATTATCTTCTTCAAGTATACAACATGCAATAATACCTTTAAAAAAATATAAAATTATAAAAAAATAATAAAAATATGTATTTACATATTATATGAGATTTAAATATAAAAAATGAGCTCAATAAGACAATCTTTCTATTGATTTTTGAATGCAAACTTTACACAGTTCTGTTTTTATGAACTTTTCTCTTTTCATCCAACTCTTGGAGTCTTTTGTCTTCTCTCTTGTTTCTCCTGATTCTCATACCTTATCCACACACTCCTTAAATATATTAATTCTCTCCTCATTCTCCCTTATTCTCTCCAATTTCCTAAAATTTCTCAAACTACCTAACCAACTTCGTAAACTTAAGCTTTTAGCCTCCATTGAGTTTGACTTAATTACATATGAGTTAAGACATTTGATTTGTTATAAATCATGTTTATGACCTTCCTTGACCCCTCCAAGAAGGACCATGACATTTTAATTCACTAGGATATGAGAAAGACCTTTAAAATAACCTATATAAATTCAAAATTTTAAATAAGTGTTTTTGGCAGGAAAATGGAAAATAAGCCAAAATGGATAAAGTTTGGAATATTGATTATTTTAAAAACTCCTAAATGACTAAAAAAGACATATTAAACTTAATAAAATCCAAAACAAAAATAAATACAACAAAAATAAGTCTTACAAGCCTATGATCCTACATTAAACTCCCTGAGTTTAAAAAGTATTAATGAGCTCCTGCTCATGAGGTCTTCAATGTTGCTTCAATTTATCTTTCACCAGATTATAAGATTGCTATATGTAAATATTTGGTTTCTAAAATCCTTATCCAAAAACTTCTAACTACTCTTCTTCATTTATTGGATGCAATTGAGCCTTCACCTGCATATCTTCTTAAAAACTAACTTGTTCCCATACTCTATCACACTCTCTTATCCCCAAATTATCTTGAAGACCCTTCACATTGACTGGAACATCAACACCATCTAGTTATCCAATCAATACTACCATATTCATCACTTGGTTAGCTTCTTCAATCCATTTCTCATACCAATGAACTTGTTGAATTGTTCCATACATAGTTCTCTTCTTCGCTATCCTATCCATGGCTAGACCTGCACAATGCACAAACATATTAGGGAAAACAAGAGTTACCTCATTCACCTTATAAATAATCTCATCATTATCCAAATACATGTTTTATAACCCCTATCCAATGCTAGCCTTATTTTCATGCTTTTCACTCGCACAATGAGCTCTCAAAAGCTCCATATCAACCACCTCCAAGGCTGTCTTCTTCTCAATCACACCTCTGATTTCAGTTCCTTTGCATAGATAAACCTTCTCAATTATCTCTTTGTGTGTACTATCTTTCAAAACCTCTACATCTAATGCTTCCACCATGAAAACATGTAACTCTACTTCACTTCTCTCTTCCT
The DNA here is from genome assembly GCA_037957365.1 of Torreya grandis. Taxonomy (NCBI): domain Eukaryota; kingdom Viridiplantae; phylum Streptophyta; class Pinopsida; order Cupressales; family Taxaceae; genus Torreya; species Torreya grandis. The sequence continues at coordinate 9,676,909 of JARHVA010000023.1, forward strand.
CTATCTGTAATTCTACATCACTACCATATTCTTTATTCAATTCTATCACATTTATCTTCTCCTTCATGATAACTACTTCTCTATTTGATAACCACAACTTTATTTATCCTTAAATATCATTCTATATTCTACTTTGTTTGACAAACTAATTCTTATAATGAAATCCATATAAGGTCTTATGCTTCTCATTGGTGGCAACTCATTAGGCAACTCATCAACCATTATATCCACATACTCATCCAGTAAATTCTAATTTTTCAATGGAAAATTAGTCAACTTAGTGGATGTAATGACTATTTTGGGCTAAGAAACCAATGCACAACCAACCTTTTCTTTTATCAGCTGTAAGAATTCTTTTCCACTCACCAACAATATCTTAGTACCATTTTCATCTTCACTACCATCATTCAATGGTATTAATGTATGCTTCTTTCCATCATTTTTCAATGTATAGGTGTTATTCTTTCCATCATGTATATCTCTTATGTTAAACTAACAAGGTTTACCAAAAAACACATGACAAACATCCATAGGCATAATATTACAAAGTACTTCATCCTTATAACTACCAATCTGAAAATTAATCTTACATTGCTCATTGACTAATATTTGATGTCCTTTTTGGAGCTAAGATACTTTGTATGGTTTAGGATGTGCCAATCTTTTCAATCCTACTTTTCAACCATATCTAAAGAAATCAAGTTATTTGTACTACCACTATCAATAATAACTTTACAATATTTACCTTTTGATTTGTATGTAGTTTTAAACCATGTTTTCCTTTGGACTAGTTCCTTCACTTTCTTATTTGGCTTTAGTATTAATCTCTTCATCAACAAGGACTCTCCCACTTTAGGGTCTTCCAAATGTGATGGTGATCCTACACTTTCTTCTTCAGATTGAATAAATTTATTGCTACTTTTAGTTCTTGTATGACTTGTTGGTATATTCTCAGAGTATTCATATGATCCATGGCTAACATACCTTTTACATTTGAAACATTTTCTCCAAAATCCTTCTCCTCTACCTCTTGTATATGGCATTATTCCTCTTTATGAATAACCTCATCTTGTACTATTGTCTTGAATTTAAAAACCGCTTTCTTATACGTTATGGATCTGTAACTAATTTCTACCACCTTGCTATCCTTTAGCTCTAAATTTTTTGCCTCCTCTAGACTACTGAGTTTGTTTTTGGGCTAGCTTCTCATCTACTTCGAGTGCCAGTTGATATGATTATTTCATTGACCTTGGAGATAAAAATTGATTTCATCCTAAATATCAAACCTAAAACCATTAATGTACCTTATTATTTTCTCAACATCTTCTTTTATATGACTAGCTCTGAATGTAAACTTGTAGAATTATTCAGTGTAGTCCTTAACACTCATGTCTTTCTACTTCAAGTTTTGGAGTTCATTGAACAAGTTTATCTGATAATATACAAACTTGAATTTGGATTCGAGTTTGGATACCATTCCATCCCATGACTTGATCATCTCTTTGTTTCTTTTCTTTATTTCTTTTTGGACACCATCCCACCAAAGAGATGCATTTCTCTTCAACCTGGTACAAACAAACTTGACCTTCTTATCTTCAACTATTGATTCATAATCAAAATACTTATCCATTTAAACTATTCAATCTACCAATTATTCAACATTTAGACTGCTTCCATATACAAAAACTTCTAATTTGGGCTTTGATCCTATTCTTATGACTACTTTTAGGAGTCTTTCTTCCATTCTCTCTTCTTCTTTTGCAACTTATTCTTGTGGTTATTCCTCTCCTTCACTTACATAACCTATCACAATAAATTTTATTTTAGAGACTTATATTTCCTTCAAAATTGCATATAAGTTTTTTAACTCCTCTAACAATACATCTCTTGGTTTTCTTCTTTTGACCTGCTGTAGCATCACCTCTTGGTGTTCCTCTAAGTGTCATTCTTGCATTTTTTGCAAGTTTTTTTTTCACAACTTGATCTTCAATTCTCACAATGAGATATTTCTCCTTATGTCACCTTGAATTACAACCAAAAATTTCTCTCTCTTCAGATATCTTATGAGCTCTAACACCAAAAATGATGGAGGGGTTTAATGAAGATCAAATTTGCAATATGTCTATGAGAAAGATTAAGCCTACAAACCTTATTGAGAGTAATTTGATAATAAAAAAAGAATATTTTTTAATCTAAAATTATTTTACACATTAATTTTATGTTAAATCAACTCAACATATTGATTTATTCTTTTATCCAACCTTGAAAATGCAAGAAAATACAAAATAAGGTTTCTAGCCTTTACGATTAGACTTATAGATTATATTTATTAAATTAATTGAGATGTATGTATCATTAAAATTTTAAATAATGTTAAAACCCTAAATTTACCTTTATTCACCTCTCTAAAAAATGTCATTGCATTTGGCTATGTCATTTTCAATTTATGATGATTTTAGTGCTCTAAATAAGCCTTCTTTTAGACATGCAGTTGTAAAATTATTTAAAGATAAAAAATAAATATAAAACCATTTTAAAAATTTTTAAAACATATTCATACATATTTTTACCAAGTTTCATAAAATTTAAAATTTTAATTTTCAAGATATAGTGATTTTTGTCCTCTAAACCCTAATAAGCTTGTACATAGGCCAAGAGCACTTAATAAAGGATAATTTAAAATTTATGATATATTTTAAAAATATTTAAATTGTATATATAATGAAATAAAATTATATTAATATTTAAATTAATTATACACCTTGAACAATCCCATAACATCATGAAACTGACTTTTATTGATTGTAAAAGACATTTTCTTTGATTGTGTACAGGTAACAAGGATAAAATGAATAGAAATTCTAATTATTAAGATATAGTTTGGATTATTTTCAATTTTAAAACTTTTATATACATGTATCTTGAATTTAAACTTTATTTTAATTCTTGACAAACCTTAGAAAGTGATAAAAAGATAATTTTTATTTGACTGTGAAACCCTTATTTGACTGCAGAACCCTGTATTGTCTTCTTCAAGTCTTCAACATGCAAGAATACCATCCAAATAAAAGATAGAAATAAAATATATATATATTATATGATATTTAAATGTAAAAAATTCACTCAATAATACAATCTTTGTATTATTTTTTGAATGCAAACATTACACAATCATGTTCACAAACCTATTTTTCTGAACTTCTCTCTTTTTCTCCAAATATTGGTCTTTTTTATTATCTATTATTTCTCATACTTCTCCTGTATTCTCCATGCATTCCTAAAATTTATTCACCCTCTCCTCATTCTCATTTATTCATTCCAATCTCCTAAACTTTCTCAAAGTACCTAACCAACTTAGTAAACTTAACTCAAGCTTTTAACTTCCATTAAGTTTGACTCAATTACATATGAATTAATACATTTAATTTGTTAGAAATAATACGTAGGACCTTATTTGACCCATCCAAGAAGGAATATGACCTTTTTATGCACTACGAGATGAGAAAGACCTTTCAAATAACTTATACTAATTTAAATTTTCAAATAGGTAGTTTTGGCGGGAAAATAGAAAACAAGCAAAAATAGACAAATTTTGGAATGATAATGATTTGGAAACATCCTAAATTATTAAAAACAACCTCCTAAACCTATAAAATCTAAAACAAAAGAAATAAAACAAAATAAGTCTTCTAAGTCTATGTTCTTGCATCAGGTAAGTAATCCCTTATGAATGAAACTAAACACTCTCCATTTCTATGATTCATTGTATTAATTTTGATTTTAGGGCCTTATATGTGGTTTTTTATATATTTTATCACCTTTTTAGTGATTTTCATTGGTATCCATTATGTACGATATATTCATCTGATGTTTTATGGTATGATGACTTACTTATGTTTTATCAAATGATTTCAAAAAGAAGGTATGCTATTTTTTTTATTCAAGATAAAAGTGGGTTTTTGAAATGGTCCAAATCCATTTATAAAGTTATAATAAAATGTCAAATAAAATAACAAGATAGAACATTCAACAAAATCTACTAAAACACATTTTACAATCTATAGAAAAATAACACTTATTATCAATAAAAATAAAGTTACAACCTAGTTGAGAAGAAATTAAAAGTGAGCTCAAAGAACTTAGAGTTTTGGTAGCCTACCATTCCTCAAAAAGAAACTTGAGACGGTCTTCAATGATTTTAAGGTCTGAGTCTCTATCTTTTGTTAGATTCCTTTTACCCCACATAATTTTTTTCTTGATATGATCCCCTTATTGATTTATTTTATATTGTGTATCCTTTCCTAGAGTATAGTAATACTTGTAACACTCTTATTGATAGTCACTTTGCTAAGGTGTAGTACCTTCCTCAAGGATTCATTAATATATTTTTGTTTGCCTTCCATTTGATCTAGTTTTCATTTTCACTGAGCTACTTCATTCCTTAATTCTATAACCTTACCTATCATTGACCAAAGATCATGATTGAAAGGGATATTTACCTAGGGTTGGTGTTGATCACCATTGATTTGTTGATACAAAAATTATAGTTCTGATTTTAATATTTCATTCTCTGACATGAACTATTTCATGATACAATGATGAAAATGAGATTCATTTTCTAGAGTATTAATTCTTTCTTGTAGGTTCATTTTGGCAACATATTTTTTGTTCTTATTAACTTTCACCATGGTTTCCTCTATTACTATGGCATTATCTTGTTTTGTTTGTTCCTATTTTTATTTCTCAACAAAAACATTACTTTGCTGGTGAATTTGGTTTACTTTTTGGTAAATTTAGGTTTTGAAGAAGATGGTTCTTGAGAGTCCTTTCCAAAACTAAATCTAGGGGTCATATCATCAATAAAAATGACTTTAGGCCATTCCTTATTTAGAGATGAGCTATCTTTAACATTACCTATCTCAAGCTCCATTACAAAGGTCTCCTTATATTCAATGGGAATTTTGATTGAAACAAATTCAAGTAATTTGGTTTCTTTCCCAAATCAAGGAAAGTTCAATGGTATTAAGATTATAAGGTTCTTATTATATAATGGAAACTTTTAGAGTGGGGTTGGGTAGAATATTTAGGGTTTAGCATCATGGAATAACATGAAAATTAAGTCTTGGTGCAAGGGAATGTCTAGCTTTGCATTTGGACATCCATAACATTATTTTCTAAAGACTTAATAAAAACGTGGGAAATCTTACTAATTTTTTTATGTCGAAAGTGATTGAGTAGGGTGAAGTGATAAGATAAAATGTATTTAAATATTCATTCCAAATTCACATATTTCATATTTCATTGTAAAAATTCACTATAGGAACCACACAATAATTCTATTAAATATCCAACTTAGAATTTGGTTAGTTTTTATTTGCCTCTAAGAAATGATTTCATGTCTTCCTACTTTGTCCTTTTGGATTTGTAGAATCTCATTCCCTCCATAGCTATGTTAGTTACCATCGATATGATTTCCTCTTATATGTCAAAGGATAAATTTCTCACATTAACTTGTATTACATTATAAAATTTTGTGATTTTTATAGAATGCATTGGATCAAATCATATAATTTTACTCATAAATTCTATTAATCATACTCATTTTATAATGTTCCATACCCTGTGATTTTTATTCACACCTTTGAAAGAATAAGGTTCAATACTAACTCTATCTCCATTTATTTGGTTACTAAAAAATATTCTGCTTTGACTATTTGTCCTAAGTCTAATACTCAATATGATATGGGCTTCAGGAAATAGTGAAAAACACTATTGATGCATATCCACTTTTCTTTATTATGAGTGTACCAACACAATAAGGTATAGGAAATGATATAAGAGATAATGGGGAGCTCTCCCTTATGGTTTAAAATGTTTTAATGTGTTTGACAAGAGCTTGATTTGTAGTCCACCAGGGATGAGTTAAGCAAGCCACACATGAAGGGGATTAGATGTAGAAATTAATTGCCTTGCTTTTTCTCAAAGACTTAACTTTAGGCCTTGGGGGATAAATAAAAAATCATAACCCACACAAAATAATTTTTACAAAAACCAAAAAAGATATAAGGGAGACTTATAAAAATTGGGTAAAAAAATACTTGGGTCTCTAAGAACTTGTAGTTAAAGATGAGGCCCAATACATATAAACAAAATAATAAAAAGGATAACCAAATTTAAATAGTTTTGAAGTTTGATTACCTTTTAACTTCATCATGCAATAATTGGACTAAGGGATGAGGAAAGGCTTGGAGATTAAACCATTTTTTAGACTCGAGATGTAGACCCCTTTGTTAGAAAATAAGGTAGCCACCTTATCACACTCTCTGTAAATATGACATATTGAAAATTCTTAGAAGGAATGTAGGATCAATAATGAATATGTAGTAATGTTTCTAATAATCCATCTTGGGGAACGTTTCTTCATAAGATATTTGATAATGTTAAGAGAGTCCCATTCAATTAAAAGGTGAGTGAAATTAATTTCTATTTCTACTTGTAATCCACACAAATCTACTTTAGACTCTACCAAATGATTCTTTTGGATACCAAGACTACTTGCATAGGCAACAATTAGATTCCCTTTGCTATCCCTAATAATGCCACCACCCCTTGCCTATCCTAGGTTTCCTTTAAAAGCACCATCAAAGTTTTATTTGACCTATCATGGGGAAGGGCATAACCATTTAACTAGTTTTCTTTCAACCTTATTCACATTCTCTTTTTTATGTACTAATTTTTAAAGTTTTTAGTTTGAGGATATCTTGGCTTCTCCTTCCTTTATTTTCTCATTTTTATTGTTTCTTATCATAAATAAGTTATCGATAATTTCCTCAACTACCCTTGATCCTACTCTAGTTGCTTACCACTTTTGTATTAGAATATGCTTAAGTTTCTTCCCCACCATAAGCCCTAAAAGACATTTTGGAGGGATAACTTCCAAAGTTTCTTATTGAATGGAGGTAACCATTAAAGAATAAAATCCAATATGGATGCAGGCTGAACCTAGCTAACCTCAAATTTGGAGAGAATAATTCTAAACATTTCATAAGCAAAGGGACATACAAATATATATGGTAGATAAAATCAACTTATTTTGCACATAAGACACATCTATTTGTAATCATGAAACATTTCTTTATCAAATTATCTTGAGTTAGGATTTTGTTTTGGATTGTAACCCATATAAAAAAGTTTAATTTTGGAAAAAGGTTTTTGTCCCATATTTTATTTTAAGGGAAACCATCCATTATTGAGTTTAAAACCATTGAATAACCCGATTTGACATTAGAATTACTATTTGAGGTTGTTGCCCATACCGGTTCATCTTCTCTCTTAAGTTTAAAAATATGGAAACATTTTCAAAGTTCATTCAAAGAGGTTAGATGAGAGAGGTATTCATGGTTGGATGAATTCAAATTAATGGTTTTCCATTCTTTACCTGAACTCCTCTCTTTAATGTAGCCTATTACCTTCACTCCCATTGCTCTTTTGATAGGACTACTTAAGTTGTTTCAGGATTTGGTTGAGCTTAGAGGGGAGTTTATTAGATACGTATCATTCATAAATAGTGCTTGGTTTCCTGATGCAACATTACATTTTCAAAGTTTCCATTTTAAGTTACTATTTCTAGCAAAGATTGTTCTAAACATATAAGTTTATAGATAGAGATCCGACGGATAAGAATCTATTGACTTCAAAGCTATCCAAATATTTCACCTTTTATATATCCATCTAATAATTGTTTTATTTTAAAAATCTTCGACTAATGTTAGGTAAGAGAGATTTATTCATAGATCTTAATTTTTAGATCCCTAAACCTCCCTATTATTTTGAGAGACAAACTCTATCTCAAATGACCAACACTATTATATGCTTCTCTTCAGTAACTTCCCATAGGAATATTTTTTTGTATTTTTCCTATTTTATCTATGAATTTTCTTGGAATTCTAAAGATAGAAATGAGATAAATATGGAGGCTTTGGAGATAAATTTTAAGGAGCTATAGTTCACCCACTTGATTGAGAAGAGAATCTTTCCAACTAGCTAACTTTCATTGAAATCTATCATGTTGAGCAGTCCAAATGTAAATATTCATTCTATCCTTTAATAGTGGCATACCTAAATAGGAGGATGGAATATCTTTGATTTGGTAGCCTAGATTACCTGAAATTCTATTTTGTCGCATAAGGGGAGTGTTGAGGAAGAAAAATGGCTCTTATCAAAATTGATTTTCTAACTCGAGTCTTCTTCATAACACTCCAATAGTTTCCTCACTTACTTGGATCCCTTTAAAAATGTTTATCCTAATATTAAATTTTCATTAAAAAATTGTTGATGAGAAAATGGATCAATAGAGGAAGCTAGTTTAAATCCTTTTACTGTAGTGATACCAATAGTTGAAGAGAAACTTCTCGTTAATACTTCAACAATGATTTTAAAGAGATACAAGGAAATGGGATCCCCTTGTCTCAAGCTTATTTTGATGGTTAAAAAACCCATAAGAGTACCGTTAATTAACATTGAGAACATTAAAGAAGAGATGTAGGTAAAAATTAGGATTCTAATTTTTTTTGGAATCCAAATGTTTCTAAGACCTCATGAAGAAAATTCCATCAAACCCTGTCATAAGCTTCATTCATATATAGTTTAAAGATCATAATTGATTTTTTAATTTTATCCCACGAGTGTATAACTTCATGAACTATAATTATGATGTCAGTAATCTATCTACTATGGAAAAATCCTCCTTGTTTTTGTGATATGATTAGAGGAAGGAGTGGTTGAATTCTCTAGGCTAAAATATTATTAAAGATTCTATAGATGGTGTTGCATAAGATTATCGGTCTAAAATATTTAAGCACTTTAACTTCTTGTATTTTAGGTATCAACACTATAAAAGTATTATTTATTTCTTAGATTTTTTCCTAATGATAAAAATTATTCTACTACTACAATAACATTCAACTAGACTATCTCATAAAAAAGTTGAAATAAGGCAAGCATAAATACATTTGGTCTCGGGCTTTATCTCCTCCCATAGAAAACACTAAAAATTCAAATTATTCATGAGAAAAAGGGTCCTATAAGATAATCGCTATCCTTTTGAGAAAGAATAGGAGGGATGGATTCCAATATGTTCTTTTTTGCTTCTAGGTTACTCTCCACTTCTCGAGTTAGATGATTTTTGAAAACAAAATACTGTCTCTTCTTTGAAAACCTTAATAATATACTTAGGGTTCAATCTAATTTATAAATATATTTAATTTTGTTGGAACTCCTATATCTCATTGTTGATATATTAAATAAATTGGTGTTTCTATCTTCAGTTGATAACCATAAAGCTCTCAATTTTATCTCTAGAAAGTTTCCTGATTTACTAAAAAGGAGTAACACTTGTTAAGCAACATTTTCTCTTTGTTAAATAATTCATCATCCATTCCATTAGTATGAAATTATTTTAATAGGTTGATTAAATCCTCCATGATTCTCTTCTTTTGTTCATAAATATTACCAATGGTCTTTTTATTCCATTTTTTAAAGGTTGACCTTAACAAACTTTTAACTTTCTAGACACCTTAAACATGGTTGAACCTATCAATTCTAGTTGACACCATTCCTTTATTTTTTATTCTAAATTAAAATGAATAAGCCATAAATTTTTGAGTCTAAATGGAGTATTTTTTTTCTTAGATTCTAGTTCTAGGTTGAAAATAATAGGGTTATGATCTGAACCTATTCTGGGTAGAGAAGAGAGACAATAATTTTGAGAGACCAACCAATCCATGGAGACAAGAATAAGCTTATCAAGTTTGACTTGAATAAGTTTATTCCTTAGTATTATATTCATCCATGTGAAGCTTGATCTTCTTAGTTATAAATTTATTAGACCATGGTCTGAGATAAACCTTGTTAGATCTTTCATAATGTCAGGTAAGTCTTGAGTTGGTCCCTTCTTCTCCAATGGAGAGGGGAGTATTGAAATAACCCATCAATATCCATCTAAAATATTTGTAATATTTTTAAAATTATTTAAATTCCTTCCATAGATATCTTATTCCTATATAAGAATTATAAGCATAAATATTACACATAATACATATTGATCTATCTTTGTTTATTTGTGAATAGTATTGCTAGATGATGATCATTTTTTAAAATAATTTTACAACTTGAAGGTCCTATTGACCATTTTGACCCCCTAAGTCAAAAAAAGGTCAACCATATTGTTTTAAACTTGAATTTTCATGATATCCAACCTTGTCTATAACCATATTAGGCTCGTGATATCTTCAGTTGGTCCTTTGAAACCTTATTTAACATTGTTTAAGGTATTGATTTCTCCTCAAGCTTTCTAAAGCCTCCAAGGAAATTCTAATGAGTATTTGGATTGTAGTGGGATGTGTCAAGATGGAATATGGTACATAAAGTTAGTCCTTTCACTTGGTCACTTGGTTTAAATCTTGTTAAACTTGTTTGGAGAGATTAAGGTATTTTAGCATCTTTTTAAAGGTTTTTAGAGAAACCTAGGTTTCCATTGTGGCCAAATCAAGCCTTATCAAAGCACTATTTTTTCATGAAACATTAAATAAAATGGTCAAGAGGTAGTTTCAAACTTTAATAAGTCTTAACAAGATGTGTTTCATCTCCATGAGGTCATTAGACATATGTTGGTTTCCATTGCATCTCATAAGGCTCCAAAGTTATTTTCAAAAGGAGATAAGATAAAAGGTACATACAAGTGGATTTTACAAGATAATAAATGAAATGTATAATGTGTATAATGTTATGATTTATCATTCAAATAGTTAGAAGTCATTCATTTATATTGACCTGTAAGTAAGGTTATTGATGGTTTTGAGTTGTTTATCACCTCAGAGAACATGCAAACCAAAACTAAGTGACTCTCCTCTATCCTCAGAATCACTCAAACATATTTTTAGGTATTATACTATTCCTAGGGATATGACCAAGGTATGCCAATGAAGAAGTTTTTAAGGTTGTAGGTATAAGATGATGGTTTCTTCATTGTCTCAAGACTTGTAGAGATGAACAACAATGCTATATAATGAAAAAGATCATTTGCCTCAATAAACATGTGCTAAAAACAAAACAAATTGGTTTAAAAATCTCAAGTGGAAAGACCTATAGTGTATTATAGTGGACTATTAACAAGCCAAAGTGAAGACTGATAGATCTGTTCCTATAGTTGAAGAGGTTTGAGAGTGCCTTGGTCTTGAACTAAGATAGTAGAATGAGGAACAAGATTAAAACACCTTTCATTAACTATTACCAAGATCATCATGATGCTAGGATAACTCTTATTGGAAAGGACATAACCCTAGATCAAAGTGGAGAGGGGTTTTGAAGTCCTAATTTGAATACATAGGCTTATTACATGGCATAATGGAGAAAGGGATATGTTTATGCATAAAATCCAAGTTCATATGAGAGGAATGGTGTACTTAAAAGGTTGGGAAGACCTAAACACATCATAAATGGCCTAAAATGAGAAATAGAATAATTGACTACCCTTATGAGGCTAAGTTGGTGAACATCACAATCAAGATACCTCAATGGACTGAAGATAGATTGCATTGGAAAAGGAAAAAGTGAATTAAGTACATTGAGTGAGAATTGGTTTAGGTTGTGAGTAATGGATGAAGAACTTGTTTGATTATGGCTCAAGTTATATCAACCTCCTTGATATGTCTAAGACACATTGAAAATCAAAGAGGAGTTAGACAGTCATAATTTGCATACACAAGCCTCTGTATAAATGCATGAGGAAAGTTTGCTTGTCAGGGAGAAGTGGAAGAGTAAACAATTTCACATGGTGCCAAGGGGTAAATGAGTTATGTGTATACCTATTCAAGGTCTTCATTACACTCACTCTCTCCAATGAAGGCAAAGAAACTAGATATACACCTACAACTTTGTCTTTGTATCGTAATTCATTGATTGTGCATAGTGTGGTAAAGATGTCAAATGGATTTATCAAAGCCAATTAAAGTGAGAAAGGGGTATTAGGTATAAATTTACATACTTACTAAGGTGACAGAGCCCTGAGAAAGTCTCCATTGGATGCAAAATGTAGGAAACTCAACAACTATGTTTTTAGGTCTAATGCCATCCTCAAACCCTACCTTTGGATAGCCCAGCCTAGATGAATAAAGGAGATGGATTAAATATTGAAACCAACTTGAAGAGGTTTTTAGGTGAGGGAAGGATGTGAATTAGGTGTTTTTTTCATAAGAAGCCCCAAATTGGCCATTTTGGCCTAAAACCATCCTTAAGGTGCAAAAAATGCCTATTAGAACTCGAGAGGCACTAACTTTTGCTTAGATCTACCAAGATAATATGCATGGTGGAAGGAGATACTATCAAGAGATATATGGGTATATTCACTAGAAAATTGGGTCATTAATTCTTCCATCCAAGGCCCTTATGATTTATGAATCATCATTAAGATGATAAGGCACTTCAAACCTTCCAAACCCCCTTCTTAAAGCTCGATGAATGAACAAGTACTTATGAATTATAATGCTCATTAATGGCCCTAGAAACATTTTTATTTCATATTTAGTTCCTTTGAACACTTGGTGGATTGATTTTCTTGGCACATGAGGAAAGTGCATTATACAGAATTGATTTAAATGCATGGATACAAGCCTATTGGTACATATGCAAAGTAATGAATGGATTAAAAATAAAGAAAATAAGCCTATTAGGCATGATCATAGGTTAAAAAATATTATATGCAATTTTATAGGTCTCTTGAGAAGGTGTATGATCCATTCAAGTCACTAAGTGGCTCAAAAGGGGAGAAATTCACTATTTTGTTAGTCAAAAAGCCTATCTATAAGCCTAAAAGTAAAAATGGAGAGCCTCTCATCAGTAGGTTGAGTTTTATGATGATGTTTTAGGTGTTAAAAAACCATTTCCAAGATTTAGATCTAACAAACTTCTTGACAAACTACTCTAATTGCCTCTTAAGCATGTGCAAACACCTTGGCTAGGGTTTTAGCCATTTCATCATTCACACATTTGTAAAGGGTCTCAAGACCTCAAATTTGACATGGATCATATTAATTGGGTAGGTAAAGTGAATATAACACTTATTTAGAGTTTCAAATTTTTGGGAGATCATTTGAGCCAAATCTTAGTTTCACCAGAGGCCTAATTGGAGAGAGAAATAAGCAGTAAAAGTACACTTTCAATCAAGGTTAGGCCATGAAATTTGGTATAAAGCTGTAAGTGAATACTCAGTACTCAAATATATTATTATTTTTTCAATGTAATTCATACATTATCTTACACAAGGAGCTTTGTGTGTTTTCAGGGCTACAAGGAATTAAAGACAAATACAAGCTTTAGGTGCAAAATGAAGTCTTTAGGAGTGTTTAATGGATTTAATTGGGTTGATTCATGTTTGTTATGACTGAGAGAGGTCTTCAATGTATATATATTTCATTCATGAAGACAAAATCAAGTTTTGAGCTATTTGGGCAAGAAAGGCATAGTGAGACCAAAGGGGTTTCAAGACACCTAAAGAGTTATGTGATGATCACCACCAATATGTTAGTTTAGAGAGATACTAAGCAAATGCAAGTGTCAAAGAGGAAGGAAAAAGGCATTCAAGGTGATTTTATGACTATTAATGCATTTTTCATTCCTCACAAGTCAAGATAAGGATAATTTGAAGAAGAAACATGAGGTGTCAAGGAAGGAAATGAAGCTCCTATGCCATTTGGAAGAAGAAACATCATCAAGGAAGTAAAAAATGTCATTGAAGATCTCATGAGACTATTACATAATTGTATTCTTGATTTTAACTCTTTTTAGACCTTTGTCAACCTTTATCTTCAATGCCTCTTTCTCCCCTCTACTCTCATTATCTATAAATTCAACCTTATTTTGCTATGTATTCATTCTCCACCTAGGTATGGCAAAGCCCTGCCCATTTGTATGCCTTTAATCAATGAGAAAATACTAGTTTACCTCCTCCTTTAACTATATTTAATATGTGTGCATGATTAGTTGATCTTTTTAAGTGTTTTTCTTAGTCTTCCTTGGCATGTTGTCCTTTTCTAACACTCATATGCATTTTGAAAGCTTCTTTGCAGGTCATGTAAAGTGTGAAGGTTGAGTGAGTTGTCTACTTATTAGTGTCATTATATGACCTCTTTATTAGTCCTCTTAGCCTAAACATATATCAAAACCTTTATATTAAGCACTGATATAGGAGGTCTATATCAAGAGTAGTGTATTTTTAATTTTGTCTTATGGCTGATGTGCACATGCAGCTGGTTGGTAGTGGTCAATTAGTTTTAGTGCATCAACTTTATTAGAGTAGGTTTCTTAGTGAATGATCTTCAGTTATACATAAAATGGAGCTAGCCCTAGAACCTAGAGAATCAATCCTTGTATTAGGTCACCCATAGCCTAGGATTATTTTCATGTTACCCCAAATTTGGAAGGCTTGAATAATATTCCAAGGGTGAAAATTTGGGTGATAATAGTTCTTCCACATCCAATGGGACATGTTCCAAAATGGTTGAAGGATTTTTGGTGTTTTCCTTCTACATATCAGCCTTTAGAGGTATTCAACAAACATTAATGGCAGCTCCAAATAAACTACAACTGGCATAAGCAGTCCAATTGCTTAAAAATCAGAAATTTGTATATATTCTCAATCTCTATTTGATGAAAATGCATATCCTAAACCTACATATTTTTAATATTATAAAGATGATGTTTATGTATTATCCTCAAGTATCCCTCCAACAACCTACCAACATTGTCATGGCATTTATTCCCCTCTTAATCCTATGTATACTTTCAGCTGGCCTTGGTAAGGTCATTATTTTCCTATTCAACCTAAACAAGGGGTTATAAACTTGATAATTGATTTTGATAAGAAAATGGAGGAGAATGAAAAAATGAGGGAATACAATAAGTAACAATAAGATATTGAATATCATACCTTTGTCTATCAATAAGAGTTGAGGTTTGGGTAAGAATCTATAACTAGGTAGATTCAAGCTAGGAAAGAGCATGACACTCAGCTTCTCATGAAAATGTAAAAGAATTAAATATTAATAAGGAATATGGATAGAATAATTGAGATTTTCCATCTTGTTCCTATAAACATATTTTAAAAACTAAAATACTCATTATAGTTTGCAAGCAGGGAGTGGACATTGTGAGTAGACATAATCTAATCACATATATATAATATACCTTCTCATACTCCTAGTTAACCTCCTTGGGTTCTAAGTCTCCTTCAAAATACACCCACCCTTCCTTAAGAACCCAAGATCACTCTATTTTGGAAGCCTTCTTAAACTATGACTCCTAGTTACACCATGCCAACCCTTGTGAATGAATCTTCTCCTATGCCCACCCAATACCAAGAAAGATATATGTTAGAAGTCATGTAAATGAATTATTTTACCATTATTTAAGAGGCTCTCCAATAATCTTCCAATAAGCCTAAACCCCAAATCCTAAGTTGGAAGGATACCTTATTGAGTTTCAATCTTACCATCGGTAGTCGTCATTGTACTAAAAAAATATATATGAGATAAGTTTGGAATAATTTTAAACTTGAATTAAGAGTGGATGATGACATGAGAATCATGAGTAAATTTGCATCAATTTAGGTGCACTTGGAGAATCTTCAAGAGTGTTTAAATGACCAAGAAAATGTAAATCTTTACTTTGAATTACCTTACTTCATTGAAGAGGATGATCCTATCTCTTGTAGTAAAAATGACATGAAAGAGTTGATTGTAGTGGAACAATAAAGAAGAATCATTCAATAAGACATAATAATAAATCTACAATTCCAAGTAAACATGAAGAAGTAGTGATAGTCTTTGATAAGCAAGATGAAGAGAACTCATGGCAGTAGTTGTACCATGACTTCATGGGAGAGCTTGAAATTTTCAATAGTAGTGAATACCTTGAAGAACAAAATGAGAAGACTGATAAGATGGAACGTGAGGTACATCTTGAAGGAT
This sequence comes from Torreya grandis, assembly GCA_037957365.1. NCBI lineage: Eukaryota > Viridiplantae > Streptophyta > Pinopsida > Cupressales > Taxaceae > Torreya > Torreya grandis. The sequence continues at coordinate 9,692,931 of JARHVA010000023.1, forward strand.
ATGAAGATGACATGGTGGTCTTGAGTGAAGTTATAGATGAGTATGAGGTAAGTTTTCATGAAGACACTTTGGTCATTAGCCCTGTTGAGCATTATAAACAAGTGATAGAGATTGAAGAATCCAAAACCCAATTAGGCCATGGTTCAATTAAATAATTTCAAGCATTTGATGAGCCTACTATCCTTGAAGATAATGACATAAATGAGATTAAGGTTGGCACACTTTCAAATGACCAAGAAGCTACCTTTTAGGAAGATCTTGAATTTTTTTTCTTGAGTTTGGATGACAGACATGACTTTTAAGTGAACATGTTCAAGAATTAGTTGATCAAAGTGAATACATTGAATGAATTATCCTAATGATTCATCAAAATTTGAGGTTATAACCATGGTCACATTGGAGAGATATCCTAACATGGAACATTAGTATGGGGTAAGTGTTGAAAATCAAGATGAATTTATGTTCATTGGGAACACATTTGATGTTGATGATCCATTTGGAAGTTTGCCAAGAGGATTGGAAATCAAGAAATAGATGATCCCAATAAAACAAAAGTTCAAGAGGTAAATTTTTTCACATCCTTGATTATCACATGAAGAAGATGATCTCAAAATCTTCCTTTTGATCTAGGAGGATCAATCCTGGCATATTAGTTTGTACATAATACATTATTTTTATTGTTCTTTTTCCTAAGTGCTTGGCTAAAACATGTGTGTTGTATTGTTTCCTTTGATTTGTGTGTTGTTTTTGTTTTGTGTGTGAGGTCAAGTTAGTTGTCTTGTCTTGGTCAAGGTCAATTCAGGTCTGAGTTTGAGTGCAAGTGACTCCATTACCCAATGGAACAACAAGGCTAATAGCATATTAGCATTGGAGGCATACTACCCCTGTGAATCACCAATTTGTTGACCCACTAGGTCAAAAAAATGTTAACCCCTATAGTTTGAAACTTGAATTGTCATATTCTCCAACCTTGTATATATCCATCTTAGCCTTGTGATCTCTTCAGTTGGTCTTTTGAAGTTATATTTATCATTGTTTAAGGTATTGATTTTGCCTCAAGATGTTTTAATGAATTTCTTGCTTATTATTGGAAAAAGGGAAAGAAGAAACTAAGTATAGGTATGGTTGAAAAACTTGATTGATTGTGCATGTGTTGAATTAGAAGATTGTGAAGAGTTCATCCTTGGCTTAGAAGGATGAACTACAGAGAAGAAATCACTAAAACAAACTTGTTTGTTAGATAAATAATTGAGTGGATTGCCTAGCAATAGCTAGATTCTAAAAGTGAGAGCTTCCTTAGGGGATGTCAATCCACACATTTTAAATAATTAAATTTATAAATAGAATAGAAGATACTTGCATCAATAATCAAAAGGTATTGATATTGAACACAAAGATACTTGCTAAGAAATATGCTAAAAATGATTAAATTAGTGATAAGCTAATTAATAGTAGTGCTAAAGGGTTTGGGTATGCTTTAGAGAATCAAAAAGGGGTCTGTGGACAGGCAGGAACATAGAAAATTAAGTTTGGTTGGGTGTAGGTGGGTGAAATTAGCTTGCTAGTTTTTGGTGCCATAGTGACCATCAGTCGTTGGGGTGATTGTCAATGGTTAAGGTGACCATAGATGTTCAAGGTGAAGTTAGATAGACCATTGACAATTGAGTTAACCATCAATGGTTATCGTGTGAGGATTTGGGTTGGTAACTTGGCTGATTGACGAGATCAAAAGATGGATTCTAAGAGATATGAAAGGTTTGGATCAATTATGAAATGGAAATAAAGTAGATGAATACTGAGAATCAAGAAATTTCCTTACTAAAAGTTGATTGGGTGGATGGTTGAGGTAGTTGATTTGTTAGTGGAATCTAGTTTGATTCTGATAGAGTAATGGTGCTTGAAAGCTTGGTGGAGAGGTGGTAGCAAATTGAATCTCTTATATGATTACTAGATTGCTAGATGGTAATTTGACCTATAAAAAAGAAACTCCTAGATGCACAAAGCTCTTTATAACAATTGTAGATTCATAGATGTTTTGTAGATCCCTTCTCACCTCTTTACTCCTCTCTCTTATAGGCAAAGGAAAGAGAGTTACAAAAACATGTGAACTAGGCCTTATAAAATTAACTCATCCATGCAATAACTCACAAAAGGATTTAGAAAAGTTATAATTAGAAAAGCAAAGTTGGTAGTTTGCATGTTTTTGGTTAAAGAGGTGGATTCTGAACATTGATGGTCAAGGTAATCATCAACAGTCATCCTAATTGTTGATAGCCAAAGGTGAAGGTAAAAATGTAGGAAAAAGCTAGGTTAATCTTGTTTAGTCAATTTGACTATGGGCTAGGTTGATTAGGGGTCAGAAGGTGATATTGGTCCCAAAGGGGTCCTAGGGTAGTCTAGGGGAGCTATGACATTCAAAATCATGGTGTGTAGATTTCCAGTGTCCAAATTTTACCCCCTTTTTATTGTGTGGCTTGAATCAACAAGCTATAAAACAAAAACCATTTGTTAGGTTGAAGGGTTCCCCATCAAACTGGGAGGTGATGAGGTAAAGCAAAATTGGGTATGGGTTTGACAAGGTGGGTGAAGGTGATGATGAAGGTGGATGATTGGTTAGGCACTAAGGTGAAAATAAGAATGCAAAGTACAATAAAAAGTGTGATAGCAAAGATTGCACTAAGATAAGGTTGCCATGGTTGATAATAATAAAGGTCGGTGCTAAGGGAAAAGTGACTAGTGTACCACATGATCGTATTTAGGTATGGCAACTAGGTATACCTATTAATCTCCTAGACAAGTTTGGTGTTTTTATGGGTATCCAAGATAGGAAATGCTCTCGTGGATAACACAAATAGGTCAAGTTTCATGGGTATTTGAGGTAGGAAGTTCTCCTAAAAGATAAAAATGGGTTAGGTAAGCGTAAGGTGGTGCAAATTCAAAAGGTGGCCAAAATGGCAATGTTGTCACTACGATCAAAGGACCAAGAAAAGGGTATCAAAAAACACAAATTAGTTGGGCTGAAATGGACCACTAATGAGGTGATGAGGTGGTTAGGGTGGGTGGAGTAGGGAGTCTCCAAAAATTCCAAGCTTTGGTTTGGGGGAGATTAGGTAATCTCCAAAAATTGGCCACTAGGGTGTAGGTGTCCTAAAAAATTAAAAATGATACTTTGACCATCAATGGTTAGGGTTTTCAAGGTCAACCATTGATGGTCACCTTGACCATTGATGGTCAAGTGGAAACCCTAAAACCATGGAATACAAAAAGTGAAAAGGAAATTTCATTTTCACTATTTACCAATTAATTTCCATGCTTCCATGAAATTTGGTGAATTATGGTTTGGCATTTTGATAAGAGGGTTAACTGAGTGCTTAGGTGTGGTGTTGATTAAAAATTGGTTGAGAAGTTGTTGTGTTGCTCTAGCTGGGACCAAACATGCAGGGTAGATGAGGATGTGTCTAAGCAACAAGACACAGGCTCTGACCTTGACAGTGATTAAGGAATGAGGTAGGGGTTGCTTTGAAATTGGTAGGTAGTTAACTTTAACTAGTTGATAGGTTGAATTTGATGGTTTGTGGGTAGTTTGGAAATTGGGTTTGGGTGGGTTTGTCTGAGGCTAGGTCTTGGGTGAAATTGGCTATGTAATAGTCAAATTTTGATTTTGATTGAGGTTTTGAGCTGGGGGGAGAGTTGCAAGTAGTTTATGTTATTATTTGGGTGTGATTTGGAGGTAGGTAGGGTAGAGGGTTTCACCATTGGTAGTCACACATAGTGACCATCAGTGGTTTGACATAATCATAGATGTTCAAGCCAATCATCAATGGTTGAATGCCTAGAGAGAAAGGTTTGACATGATCATCGACAATTAGTAAGCCATTGTCAATCAAACATTGAGGAAAAAAGGGCTACTGAACTATTGATGGTTCATGTGAATCATTGATGGTCAAGTGCATTTTGAGGAGTGGTTTATTTAAAATATTGTAAAGGTATGTTTTAAATGTTAATTTTTATAGGGTGAGTATTAAGTGTAGGATACGTAAATGTTCAAAATAAGAAATATGGGTGGAGTTGATAGTGGATTTAATGGTTGTTGGAAAGTGTCACATAGGAATGTCATGCATAGATGTTGGTTGGATAGAGTTAGGTGTCATTGGGATAGGTTTAGGGAAGGTGGTATATGTTAAGGTAGGGTGTTGAAAAGTGTGCGGGGTAGGGTATAATTTTGTGATATAAACGTTATGATTTGATATGATAGGTTGGGGTAGGTGTTTGAATGTTTGTGGGTGAGGTTTGGTTTTTTAAAGTTTGATATGGGTTGGGTTAGTTTGGAATAAGTTGGAAGAGGAAAGAATAGGTTGATAATGGGGCTGATTATGAAATAAGTAATGGTGACATGTGCTCACCTTAATTTTGCAAGCATGAGACCAGATCTAGATGAGGGATCATGTGTTGAGGATCTTTGTAGAGGTCCATCGAGGGATGACCAGCGATGAGTAGATGCATAAGAAGGAGGTTGATTTAGGAGTCATGTGACATTATCAATAGTTATCATGAGATACAATGATGATAGTGGCTCTCATTGAGAGATGGGATCTGACCATTAACACCTTTTTGCTACTGATAAGAGAGATCACCATCCTATTAGAGGATGCCCACAAGATCACATGAATGTCGATCCAAGGAGAGCTGATTTACCACATCAAGATTGAGGAGAGGGAGGAAAATATAGAATTTATTTATGGTGAGGATAGGGCCCATGCGAGGTGGCATTCAGGAAGTTTTGGATATGTGCCACTATACTAGAAAGCTCTAGATGAGAGGCATTTGATGATGATGATGGTCATGTCCTACTTCATGTTGCTAGATTAGAGAATTAGATGATTTCCATATATTTTTCTAGGAGTATTGGTTGATATGTTGTTGGGTAGGATAGTGTTCAGGTGGGCTCCTATCTTGTTGATCTAGATTTACAAGGAGTTCTTGGAATTCAGAGTTGATAGATGATATGGGATCAGTGTTGGGTTCATGTTCTATTACTATGCATATGAGCACATTAGGGTTTTGAGACCATTGGGGCTACCTTGGGAGGGATACACCTAGGTACCTTACATAGTGAGCTTTGTATAGTGGAAAAGAGACTATGCTTTAACAAGTATAAGTGGAGGGGTGAGGGATATAGATTGGTTCTGAGATGCACTGGAGGGTTTGGTGGTGGGGGATGTGATCTAGAGACCATATATGGGATGGCTTAAATGGGCCCATTACACACGACACATAATATCATTGTAGAGATAGCACTAGATCTATGAGAGGTGAGATGGGAGGACCAAGATGATCCTATTTGATAGAGTTTGGAGGCAGTTTGGTCTTGTATAAGGGATTTTGATTACTTTCCCAAGGTATAGGAGGGAGGATGAAGAGTTTTTATTACTTGAGGCTCAACCACAATATGTAGTATTGGATGATGAGGAGATGCCTCCCAAAATAGGGATAGATGATGCTGACATTGTTGATGGCTATGCAACCTGAGACCAAGCCATATATGCAACAACTAATTTTGGGTGGGATGATGAGGGCTGATAGGCCATGGATATGGATCCAGTAGGGGCACATGTATAGGGTGGTGGCCAAGATGGATAGGAAATGGAAACATTGGTGATTGCATAGGCTTAGACCATAGGTTTACAAGGATAGGTGCCCACTCTTTAGGAATAGATCATCACTTTATAGGGTTAGATTGCCACCCTAAGAGGAGAGTGAGATTAGGCTCGAACCTCCCTTAGTTTAGTGAGTTAAGAGAGGGATACCCTAAGACAGAGGGTAGGGGTAGTGGCAGGTTAGACATTGCCACTAGGTTTCACTCCTACAACCTAATACCTAGCTATAGTAGAAGAGTGACAACATTATGAGGCTATTTTTATTATAGAGTGTTTGAACTAACTCAGATGGGGGGAGTATAGAGCCGGTCTAACAGGTGGTCCATCTATGGCTACTCTAGGGTAGTGGGCCTCTATAGTAAGTGGACATAAAAGCATCCCAAGAGGATCAAAACCATATGGTAGTGCAGGTATAGGAGCAGGGGGGCCGTGGTAGTGTTGCCCTAGGGGCTTGATATTACATGTGTTGATATGTTGTATGTACATGGTTTTGATACTAGCCTACGTGTTGATGATGTGAGATGTATATGAGAGAGAATTTATACATTGCCTTATGTATTATTTATGTGTACACATGATGTACATGATAATGTTGATGATTAGACAAATGTGGTTTATGTTTCATGATGTGGTTTATGGTTATGAATAGTTATGTTATTGTTATGATGTTATAGGAGTTATATATGTGATCTTTGTTTATTGCCCATGCTAATGGTGTAGGATTTGCATTTGGTGTTTAATGCGTATGATGTGATGATTACATTTATTATGGATTATGCTTCTATTATGGATGCTAGACACAAATGTAAACTCACCTAGCTAGCATGAGATGGATTTTATTTATGGTTATGCTTATGACATGCTAATTTTTAATGGTTATTTTGAATTTTATTACGTTTAGACATGTTAACATTTATTTTATTGCTTATGGATGTGATTATCATGAATGGTATGGTATGGTTATGCTCATGGTTCTTTGTTGTTACTGTTTATGATAAAATGCATGAGATAGTTTAATTAACAACACTAGATGGGAGAATAGAAAATATAATCAAGAGGCGAATGCCATAATGAAAATATCAACTAGTCATGATAGGATGAGTAGAGAGCATGGTGCTCCATTGTTGACAAGGACTAAAACAAAATTGAAGTTGCATTGACTTAATGAACATAAGCCCTTAGAATGATTCACATTAGCATTCATCAGTTGGTTAAAAGGTGTCTTGATGACATAATGTTAAGTAAGCTCAAAAATCTCTTGCATACAATGTAAAGAGGAGATGGGTGAAAATGGAAAATTTTATTAGACTAACTTGCCTCTTTTGTAGGTGTCTAAAAGATAAAGGGTAAGCAATCCTATGCCAAATTGTGTATACTAATTGATGTGAGACATTTACTTGTGAGAGCTGATTGTGGCATCCAACTTATTATGTTGTTTTGAGAGTCAATTGTGGCTTTCAAGATTATTTTGCTTTTGTTTGTTTGTGAGGGTGGGTATTTTGATTTATTGATATATATGGGATGTTGATTGATCAATGAAGCTTATAGAAAATTGCTATGCTTTTGAAAAATTCTTTACTCAACCATCCTTCAAGGGAGTGGTCTAAGTTTATATGCTTTGTTTGATGCTCTTGATACCTGTCCTTAGAGGGAACAATCCACCTTAAATTTTGGCAATGTCAAAAAGGTATTCAACAGTTATCCTTCAAGGAAGCAGTTTGTAAAAACTAAGGATGACCCATGATTGCTCATGATAATAATTTTTTTATTTTAATTTGATTTTTCTTGACATAGACTTGCTTAGGTTGGCCTAGTGGTTCACCTTTATGAAGGCAAAACTAAAATCACAAGAAGGTTGATTAGGTGCGAAGAGGTTTAGGTGACAATGACCATGGGAATACATCCTATAAATGTGTGTAAAGTACCATGAGAACCATGCCATGGGTAGAGCCATGATACCCATTATTGAATATAAGGATATGTCAGTGAAAACTAATCACATGATTTAGTTTTAATTAATTGCCCCTAAAATAGGGAGATGGAAGGTAGATGAATAGTAAGGGATGAACTTAAGTTAGACAATAGGTAAACGTGATCCTTCTCAACAAAAGAATAGATGCAGATGAGAAGCATTAAGGGGATTTAGTTCTGGGTGGCCTTTGAGAGAAGACAACGATAAGCTCCTGATCTATACTTATAGGTTATGATATAGGGTCCAAGTCAATTGAAAGAAAACTTACCCCTCTTGCTTTTTTCCATATTAGTGATGTGTTAGCTTTATGGTTAAGAAGGTAGTGGTGAAACTTGGTGGCCATGAAGACTAAATTTAAGTAGAGTTTCTCAATGTGAGTGTACTGATCTCGTACTCTACCAATGTGTGACTAATATAGTATATGGCTTGCTCTCTATGTTGGTCATCTTGGTGAGCTATCATTGCCACTAGGGAATGGTCAGTGGTAGAGATATATAGGTAGAAAGGTTGGTCATCCATGGGAGGGGAGAGGATAGGTAGAGACAAGAAATACTCTTTGAGTGAATCAAAGGCCTTTTAGTAGTTGTTATTCCACTTAAAAGACACATCCTTCTTCATAAGGTGGTGGAATGGTTGGCACTGGTCTAAATCTTTCCCTACAGGATATAGAGTTGCTTAAGGTTGGTAGGAGGAAGCATGTCTAGGATTACTTTGATTTTGGTAGGATCTACTTTGATTTATTAGAGGGAGATAGTCAAACCAAGAAGCTTTCCTGAAAAGACCCAAAAAATACACTTCTTAGGGTTGAGATGGACATGATAATGGATGAGGCATTCAAAGATGATCTTGAGAACAACCAAGTGATCTTTTTGGAGTTTATATTTCCTGAGAAGGTCATCCACATAGTCCTCTACAATCTTATGGATAAGGTCATGGAAGATATAAGTCATGGAACGTTGGTAGGTTTCACCAACATTCTTTACTCTGAAAGGGATGAATCTGTAGTAGAAGGTTCCCCAAGGGGTGGTAAAGGTAATTTTATGCTGATATTAGAGGGAGATTAAGATATGATTGTAACTCAAAAATCCATCCATGAGAGATAATAATGCATGTTTGATTATAATATCAAAAAGCTGGTTGATGCTGGGTAGAGGGAAGTCATATTTGGGGTAGGTGAGGTTGAGGTCATGAAAGTCCACACAAATGCATAGTCCCCTTGTGGCTTTGGTCATAGGTACAACATTAAAGACCCATTAGGGGTAGTTAATGGGTTGAATAAAGTTGATAGATAGAAGACACTATAGCTCTTATTTGACAAGAAGGGCTATGTGGGGATGTATATGCCAAAGCTTTTGTTTGACAGGTTTGGTATCACGATGAGTGACTATGTTATGGGTAGCGATGGCAAGGTCAATTTTGGGCATATCACTATAAGATCAAGTGAATACTATGTTACGGTCTTGGAGGAAAGAGGGGAATTCCTAAAGTTCCTCAATATTTAAATATTAGCCCAATTTGACAATGTGGGGGTTATTTGAAGTACCCAAGTTGATATCCATGGTGGATTCATTCAACATGGTTGAAGATTTAGGAGGAAGGGATTTGTGGATTGAAGAATTTGGGGCACCAAGATATGTGAATATAAAATCATCATCTTGGCACAAAATAATGTTAATGGTAGGAGAGTCTTCTCCTATCATCTTAGGATGGGTCAAAGGGATGGTTACGATGGCCCCCTCATTTTGATAAGTTAGGGGTCTAAGATTGATCATGTTGATGAGAAAAGAGTTAGGTGGGATGATTTAATCATCCTCATACACAGGTAGGTGAGAGGTTGGTGAGGAGGGCGTATCTTCCTCAACAACAGTGGTGGTAGGTGTTTTGGGTTACCTTGCATTGGTAGGATGAAACCAATTTCGTGCTTCTTATGAGGTTTCCTAGTTTTGATGATGACCAATTCATGTGGGCCATGATCATATCACCTAAGACCAAAGCCTTTCCAAGCACACCAATGAAGGTATGTCTTGGTGAATCTTGGTTTATCTAGGTAAGAGAAATTGGTGGTGAATGGTCGAGGTAGAAGAGAGGTGGTAGAAGCACTAAGGGATTTTTGAAGTCCCCCATAGACAAAATGGGTTTGATGGTGGGGAGGTCTAGAGGAAATGATAGTCCTAACACTAGGGTCATATCCTAGTTGTTTGGTAAGCTGTCCATACTCATGAGGAGTAAGGAAACCATCCAGTGTTAAAAGGTGGTACTCACCCAATGAAAGATTATGGAATGTGGATTCTAAAAGGTCTATGGTAGGGATTTGGTATGAAGGTATAGAGGAACTATTTGATGCCTCATCAATGGAAGGGGATATGATATCTACTTTGGTGATTGGAGGTTGAGTTTTAGCTATTGAGGGTGTATTGGATGGGGATATATGAGGACACCATTGGGGTGATAGGTCATGTTGCATGCTGATAAAGGACTTGGGTCAGCTTGGATGGTGATGACCTAACCCTCATACTCAAACTTAATGAAATGGTGGAGGGTAGAGGAAACATAACCCATGGAGAGAATCCGAGGACATCCCAACAAGACATTGTATTGGAATTCACCTAAAATATATAATAGTTTAGGGAGTGTGCAGGGTCTTACATGGATATGAAAGATGATAGTTCCCAAGGTAGTGGCCATGGTATTGTTGAAAGAATGAAGGATGATTGTGGATTTAGACATAACATTATTTGATAGGTTGAGTTGGTTGTAGGCATGAGAGGAGATGCTATTTATGCTAGATCTCCCATCAATCATGACCCATTTGATATGGGTTTGGTTGATGCAATCAATAATAAAGAGAGGAGGATCTGGGTCCTCTAGGTGGATGGAAGGTATTTTTGAATCCTTAAAGGTAACAAGGATAGAAATTTGAAGGGCACCAATAAATGCAACTAGAGATTGGGGGTCCTCAAGTTGTACCTCAATGGATTGCAAAGCCTCTATTAGTGCTTGATAGTGATGGGGAAAGGTAGAGATTAACTCATATAAGATCATCTTCATTGGGGTCTGGTAAAGTTACTTGAGGATAACTCTCCTGATGGATTCTGAGGGGTTAGGGTGAGAGGCACCTAAAATAGACACCTTGGGTTTCATCAAGGATGGAGATGGTTTGGTGTAGGTTAGTTGGGAGGTTGAAGATGGATACATATATGGAATGGCCACCTTATCCTTCCCCTTATCCTTATACTATGATCTTATGACCACATTGATAGTATGGATAGAAGGAGAGGTTGAGGTAGTAGACTAGTTAGACTCATCTTCACTTTTGGGTGAGAGTGGAGTAGGAAAGTGTTGGGTAGGTATGATTGGTGGTTGGATAGGTATGGGGCTCATAGGAGGTACATCTATTAACAAATCATCCTCATCGTAAATCTATTGAATGATGGTTTAGAGAGCTTTGTAGTTCTCTATATCATGGTTGGGTGTCCTATGATAAGAATACATGTGGTGGTCATTGTACTAGATGAGATTTTAAGCTAGAGCGTCAAAGGGTTTGATGGGAGTTAAGGCTAAATGGGAGGTTTGCAATAACCTATGAAGAATGGTCGAATAAGATTCAGCTAGAGATGGTAAAGGTTTAGCAATTTTTGCTTTGGTGGTTGAGGTAATAGGTTGCTTAGAAATAGGTTTGGTAGTATTTATTTTGGGTAGGGTGGTACACTTGGTTGATAGCTTTGATTTAGGAAAGGAGGTTGATGAGATAAAGGTGGAAGGTTGCAAGGTATGTATCTTAGGTATTTTTAGCATGGTGAAAAGAGGTGCATCAGAGAGAAAATACTAAGGTATTAGCAAAAGAGGTGGTGAGGTTTTGGTAGAGGTAACTAGCTTCCTACTCAAGGTAGAGGGATGAGGCCCCATAATGGAGGGCAAGGTTGAGGGAGGCAAAATTCAATTCGTATGACCTTGGTGTAGTTTTGAATCTTTGGTTGCTTTGGTTTGGAATTTGGTTGGTGGGCTTGAGGGGGTTAGGTCCACTTTCACATACAGGTGACTAAGGCTCGAAGTAGGGAAGATACCAAGATTATTGGTAGACCTATTTGGGATGATAGGAGAGGGATTAGATACTTAGGTTTGGGTTAGCTTAAGTGGTTGAAGGTTGGTTTATTTGGTGGAGGTTTTAGTTGGTTGGTTATAGGGTTTGGTTGTTTGGGTAGTATGGTAAGAGGCTGGTCAATAGAAATGGTGGGTTGGTCTGACTGAGAAAGGGTTGGAGGTTCCAATTAGGTAATATAAGGGAGACCTAATTATTGACAAAAGGTGGCTCATTCCATGTTAGAATCAGAGATAAATTCTAATTTCTACACTAGCCTAGAGAATCGTTTGTATTTTGGCCTAATTTCCCTGAATGGTAGACCCAAAAGGTAGGTCCCTAAGTGAAGACACAGGGATGGTAACCTCATCCTCTTCCTCAATCAAAGGATGCAAGGTTGAGAAAGGTGGTTCCTCTGTGAAAGGAGTATATATTAGGGTTTTTTCCTCAAGAATGATCTCTAAAGGGGGAGTGGTTCACTTGGTAGCTAAAGGTGAGGGTGAGACAGTGATGGTTGGTTGTTCCTGTATATCAGTTAAAAGGGTGACTAGTGGTCCCATTACCTCAATAAGTGGAGGGGGATAAGATGGTGTTTCCTCAACTTGGGTATTCAAAGGAAGGGAAGCTAATTATGCTACCTCATAATTAGAGAGGGTGAGAGATAAATGGGTTGGTTAATAGGATCTTTGGCAATGAGTGTATCTAAGACCATGTTAACTATATGGGCATCATGATAGCATTCGACATTGTTGCTCTCATTCTTGGTAGGAGCATGGTTTAGGAAGTGTTTCCTAAATATATCAAGATATTTGTTTGATGGTGCATTTGGGTTTCCCAATGTAAGCTCCCCCTTGTCAATGAGGGATTGGATAAGGCTCTTGAAAGTGTTACACCTACTGACATCATGCCCTATCACTCAGTAGAAGGCACATAGATCATTCTCATCATACCAATTAGGTGCAAGATGAGAGGATTCAAATTATTTGGGTGGTTTGATAAGAGGAAGTTAATGATATTGGCTTTCAATAACTTCTCCAAGATGGAAGCATAGGATTCTCCAAGTGGAATGAATTGATTTTGGTTATTTTGGATTTGGTTCCTTGGGTTTTGATTTGAGGAACTAGAGGGATTAGATGGGTTGATAGAAGGTGGAGGAGTGGATTTTAGGACATCCGCATTTACAGTTCCCTTGCTTTTGGTATTGGTGTTGCACTGGTTGTTTGACTTGGAAGAAGAAGCCTCATTGGTTTTATAGGTTAAGTTCTTATTTTTGAGCTTTAGTTTCCCTTCATCAATGGATCAGTTTTCTAACTTACATGCCATGGTAAAAGCTTCATTGAAGGTTCATAAGCTTTGGACATGTAACATGGAGGAGACATGTTTGGCACAGGTTCGAGCAAAGATCTCGATGAGTTTGAGTTGAGGTAAGGAGAAGGAAAGTTGGTTAATAAGACTCCTCCAACGAGCCACAAAATCAGCAATGGATTCATCCTCAAACTTCTAGATAGAGTAGAAGTTGGTGATAGAAACTTTCTTAGAGATATTGATCACAAAGTGGTCTAAGAAGGTTTAATCCATTTGGGTGAAAGAGAAAAGGGAGTAATTAGATATGACACTATACCAGTCCAATGTCAGACCAGCTAAAGACATAGGGAATGTGTGGAGGAGAAAGGCATCGTCATAAGTGATGAGATAGCAAGAATGCTTAAATACCCTAAGGTGATATTGGGGATCCTCCTTACTTTAAATTTAGAGAACTTGGGAATTTTCCATTGGGGAGGATATGGCTTGATAGGTATAGATGGATAAATGAGCTCATTAAAATTTTGGTCATATGACAAAATGTTGTGAACACCCAAAATGGATGAATCTAAGGTGGTCATCTTGTCCATAAGCATATTTATTAGGTCAGCTTGGGGTTGAGCACCTAGAAGGTTGTAAGATACAACTACTATGATGGTTGGGAGACATGTTGATAGTGGGTATAAGGTTGGGAGGTGGCCACATATGGGTAAGTTGATGCCAATGGTTGGGTGGAGGATACATAAGGGTAGGTAGAGGTAGGTGATTGGGTAGTGGGTATTGTTAGCCATTTTTCACTCCCGGTTTTGCATCTTTCTTTTGGCTAAGTGCATCATCTTTATTACTTCATCCCCACAATAAAGAAAGATGAAGTGTTATTTCCTTTGAAAGCCTTTTTTTGGTCCTTTTCGTCCAAGTCTCAAAGGAATTCTTTTAGACTCTTTGCTTCATACAATTTTTTTGAAAGAATACTCCTTTGCAACTTTTTCAAAAGAATTCTCCTTTCCAACACTTTTTCGAAGGAAATGTCTCTTGTAAATTTTTTGAAGGAATTGTTTTAGACTTTTTTTTGAAACAATCTCTCCAAAAGGTACATTAAATTTTGCTGAAGGGTCTTTTATCATGAAAGTGTCCTTTGCATTATTTTGAAGGGTATATTTCAAGTTTTTTGAAGGATCATTTCTCTTATGAAGAGGCACTTTAATTTTTCTAAAGGGACACTTTAATTTTTTTTTAAGGGCACTTTAAAGCTTCCCGAAGGGTCTTTTTCTTGGAGAAGTGGTCATTTTCAAAATTTTTGAGGGAAAGTGTCCCTTGCAATTTCTTCGAAGGAATTCATCCTTCCAATTTTTTTTCGAAGGAGTTGGTCTTAAACGGGTTTTCTGAAGGGTACATTTCAGGAATGCTGAAAGATCATTTCTAAAGTGAAGGGACACTTTTCACTTTTTTGAAGGGATATTTATATTCTATCAAAGTGTCTTTTTCTCTTGTGAAGAGACATGTTCAACTTTCCTGAAGGGACACTTGAAAGATTTCTAAAGGGTCTTTCTCAGAAATTGGTCCACTTCAAGTTTTTGGAAGGGATACTTTGTAGATTTATAAAGGGTTTATTCTTTCTTTTAGACTTTTTGTTTTAGACAAAAAGTTTGAAAGAATTCTCCTTTGCAAAAATTCCAAAAGAATTGATCTTTACAACTTTTTCAAAGGAATTGTTTTAGATTTTTTGTCCAAAATAATCTTTTTGAAGGGTACATTACAGATTGTCGAAGGGTCTCTTTTCTTCAAAGTTTATTTTAGACAAAGTCCAAAGGAACACTTTCAAAAATCCTGAAAGGCCTTTTCCTCAAAGAAAGGTCCACTTTCATTCTTTCTAAGGGCATCTTCTAAGGAAGGGTATAGTTCAAAGGTTCTGAAGGGTCTCTCATTCAAGAAAGTGGTCACTTGCACAAGTCCAAAGGGGCAATTCCATTTTTTTGAAGGAACTTCAAGTTTTGAGAGGATATTTTCACTTGGAAAGTGCCATACACAAATTACTGAAGGGTATTTTGTTGCAAAGGTGTCCTTCAAAAAAGGTCTAAAGGGATACCAAAAGAAAGTCCATAGAAAGAGGGTTCCAAAGAGAAAAGAAAAGGAGCCCATGAGAAAGTTGTTTTGGACTTTTGGTCTACAACAAAAATCTTGAAAGAAAATGCCTCTGAAGGAGTTGACCAAGTGAAATGATGGTTGAATGAACATCAACTTCAAGATAGTGAGTTGATCATTGGTGTTCAAATTAAAATATTCACAGGAAGATATAAAGGCTCGCATCCTTCATCCATCAAAGCAATGAGAGGGCCCATATCACCATTGATCAACCAGGATCCATGTCATTTTTTAACGACCAATCAAAGGATGAAGAAAAGGCCAATGGAATGAAAATGACAAATCTATAAAAGGTGGATAACCACTTTGATGCCATGACTTAGCTAAAGAATATCCTATTTCTGTTAGCGCAACCATTGGAGAAGCATATTTGAGAGAGTAGGATAAATTGTGTAACCATAGGAGATGACATGGATCAATCAAATGGTTGGAAGGAGCATCCCTTGCAAAGATGGTTGCAGTTGAAGATGGATATTTTCAACCAATTGATTCCTCTCTTTGGTGCCAAAGGTCTCCCCCTCTCACTTCCTCTCTACTATATATGTGGCCCTTTAGCTATTGTAAAAGGGAACACATAGTGTATGATGAATCCTACTAGAATGATATTCTACTTTTAATCATTAGTACAATTCTATTTCCTTTGAATTTTTGAGAAATTTCCTGAGTGTGTATGTGATGTATAGTGACAAGTGATGGTTTTCATCCTTCTATCCTTTATCCTTCAAGCTTGAGCAAGATTTTTGGGTCTAACAGGTCATAGAAAGTGTATTTAAGTGTGTTGAATTTTTGCATGTGTATAACTATTTTTGGAATGTAGAAGTTATCTTTTAGTTCATTTACCTTGCATCATTTCATACATCTCATCTCTATACTAAAATACTTATGTTAGAATCTTTAGAGCTTGAAAGTAGTCTATGTATTTTGTTGTATCATGCATTAGGGTATGGCATTCATGTGGAAGATAACCTTGGTGCATCACCATTATTAGAATAGGTTTTCTTTATGAAATTTCTAACTCTTTTCCCTTCAATCAGATTGGCTTAGATAGAGGCTATTTTATAGAGATATATTCAGGGAGCTAGCCCTTTAAATCTAGAGGTTCATTTCTTCCATAGGTATACACACATGCCTATAAATGTCCCAACATTGCCCAAATATAGAAGAGGATTGAACACTCTCTTCTAGGGTGAAAGATTTAGAGACAATAGGTACATTCCCTTGTAGATTAGGGATGTATCTAAAGGTTGGTCCAATTGATGCTTGTTGGATAGGAACAATAGTTGGGTTGGTGACCGATGGAAAGGTGGTAACCCTTGTACTAATCAGTGGCAAGGTGGAAGGTATGGACACCACAAGGTTTTTAAGCAGAGTAGTGGTTGATGAGTTAGAGGTAGCTAAAGGAAGGTTGGTAGTGTTAGAGGTAGGTATTCCTATTGTAGAAGAGTGGTTGGTAGGAGTAGAAGGTATAAGGGCAGTGGTAGTTTGAATTAGTTGGTTTTCAATGGTAGTCTCAAAGGGGTTGTTGGTTGTTGAGGAAGATTATGTAGTCAATGGTTGGGTAGTGACCATGGAAATGGAGGTACTCCTCATGAGATGGGGAGGCATGCCATAAGGTGGATATACAGATGGAGCCAAAGTTGGGATATGGTAAGACATAGTTGTAAGGCCATATGATTATTATCTAAAAAAGTGACAAAATCTACATATTCTTGAGGGACTTCTTGAGGGAAAGTGGGACTTCTTGAAGGGTGAGGAGAGTTTGATAGTTTGGAAACATAGTCCATGGATGAAGAGGTAGAAGAGGTAAGTTAGCTTGGTGATAAGTTTTACTCCATAAGGTCTCTTCACTTTTGGTGAGTGAGAACCATGCGAGATAGGGGAGATAGAAAGCACAAACAACCTCACTAGTCAAACAAGGAGAAGACAAAAAAAGATCAAAGAAATCAGATCACAATGTAAAAGATATGTTAAGCCCTAGAGTTTTAATTAATCTCACTTTTGGATTATGCCTTAAGAAGATGTGTGACTGAAATTGGTTTGTAAATCGGGTACGAAAAGGAAGTTTATGGTTGGTTTTAGGTTGTGTTTAGGCACTCAAAAAGAAATGTATTAGAATCAATATGTGGCTTGGTATTGGGGCATACCCCCTCACTTTACACATGGTAGTGATAAGGGTGTTAGGTGCTTAGCCAATATATATTAATATCTAGAAATTATACTCAACTAAAGAGTTAATTTGGTCATCCCCTTGGTAATGACCTCCAAATAGGATCACTAAAAAAGGGTAAGGTAATTGCTAAGTGATGAAATCTTAGTCAAGCCTTGTCTTAAGTATATTTGATGTTTAATTGGTGAAAGTGCTTTGGTTTAGTGTGTGCAACAAAGAGTGAAGCTATGATGGATTACTTTTCCTTTTAAGTTAAGCTTTGTGAACTAAAATTTCAAGTAGTCAATGTATGTACTTGATTTTAAGCACAAATGAAACTTGTGATTTTGTTAATGAGCATAAAATAGAGAGAGAATGCAAGCAAACAAGAACCCAAGTAAGGACACAAGGGTCCCATCGGGCATGGCAAAATGTTTCAATGAATTTCTTGGTTATTATTGGAAAGAGGGAAAAGAAGAAATTAAGTATGGGTATGGTTGAAAGATTTGATTGATTATGTGCGTGTTGAATAAAAATATTGTGAAGAGCTCCTCTTTGGCTTGGGAGGATGACCTATAGGTAAAAAATCACTAAAGAAAACTTTCTTGTTAGACAAATAGTTGAGTGGATTGCCTAGTGATAGTTAGATCCTAGAAGTGAGAGCTTCTTTAGGGGTTGTCAATCCACACATTTTAAATAATTAGGTTTATAAACATAATAGAAGGTACTTGCATCAATAATCAAAAGGTATTGAAATTGAACACAAGTATTCTTGCTAATAAATATGATAAAAATGATTAAATTAATGATAAACTAATTAATACTAGTGTTAGAGGGTTGGGGTATGCTTCAGAGAATTAGAAAGGGGTCTGTAGATAGGCAGAAACACAAAAATTAGTTTTGGTTGGGTGTAGGTGGGTGAAATTAGCTTGCTAGTTTTTGGTGCCACAATGACCATCCATAGTAGGGGTGACCATCGACGATTAAGGTCACCATCGACGATTGAGTCAATCATTGATGGTTACTGTGTAAGGATCTAGGTTGGTAACCTCATTGACTAATGGGATAAAAAGATGGATTTTGAGATATAGGTAAGGTTTTGGTTGATTGTGAAAAGGAAATACAATAGATGAATAATGAAAACCAAGTACTTTCCTTACCAAAAGTTGATTGGGTGGATGGTTGAGGTAGTTGATCTGTTGGTCGAATCTTGCTTGATTTTTGATTGAGTAACAGTGATTGAAAGCTTGGTGGAGAGGTAGTGGTAAATTGACTCTCTAATATTATTACTAGATTTCTAGATTTCTAGATGGTGATTTGACCTACAAGAAATAAA
This sequence comes from Torreya grandis, assembly GCA_037957365.1. NCBI lineage: Eukaryota > Viridiplantae > Streptophyta > Pinopsida > Cupressales > Taxaceae > Torreya > Torreya grandis. Next base: position 9,711,564 of record JARHVA010000023.1, read on the forward strand.
CTCTTGGATGCACATAGCTCTTGATAACAATTATAGATTCATAGATGTTTTATAGATCCCTTCTCACCTCTTTACTCCTCTCTCTTATAGGAAAGACAAGAGAGTTAAAGCAACATATGAATTGGGCCTTTTAAAATTAACTCATCTATGAAATAACTCACAAAAAGAGTTAGACAATTTATAATTAGAATAACAAAGTGGGTATTTTACATGATTTTGGTTAAATAGGTGGGCTTTGATTGTCGATGGTCAAGGTGACTGTTAATGGTCATTCTGATCATCAATGTTCGAGGGTGAAGATAAAAAGGTTGGAAGAAGATAGGTTAATATAGTTTAGTCAATTTGACTATGGGATATGATTAAGGGTTAGAAGGTGATATTGGTCCCAAGGGGGTCTTAGGGTAGTCCAAGGGAATTATGACATTCATAATTGCAACATGTAGATTTTCAGTGTCTACACAAGATTTATACACCTCCAAGGTGAATCTAATGAGTATTTGGCTTGTAGTAGGATATGTCAAGATGTAATATGGTCCATTAAGATAATCCTTTCACTTTTTAACTTGGTTTAAATGTTTTTAAACTTGTTTGGAGAGATTAATGTATTTTAGCATTTGTTTAAGGTTTTTGGAGAAACCTAGGTTTCCATTGTGGCCAAATCAAGCCTTATCAAGGCACAATTTTTGCATAGAGCATTATATCAAATGGTCAAAAGGTAGTTTCAATATTGAATAAGTCTTAACTATATGTGTTTCATCTCCATGAGGTCATTAAATATATGTTGGTCTCCATTGCATCTCATAAGGCTCTAAAGCTATTTTCAAAGGGAAATAAGATAAAAGGTATGTAAAAATGGATTTTACAAGCATAAAAATGGATTTTAAAATCTCATAAATAAAATGTATAATGTGGATAATGTCAATATTTGGAATTCAAATATTTATAAGTCATGAATGCTTCCATTTCAACATACAAAGAAGGAATAACTCATTCTTTATAGTTAGTTTGAGTGCTTGTATGGGCAAGAAGAGTTCATATTCAACTTTAAATTCATGTAAGAATGTCCATCCACATCTATCAAGTCATATTAAAGTTAAATAATCTTTCATAGGTCTAAATAAGGTAAAATATACATTCTCTCTCCTATCAATCTCTTATAAAGCTCACAAGGGCTATTTTCATGTGAATTGACTATACATATGGAGTTAGAACCCAAGATTTTGATAAGAGATAGATACCATAATTACCTCTCATTTAATATAATTGGTTGTTTATTTGATCTCTTTAGCTTTATGAATAATTTATAAAGAGCTAGGGTGCTTAAAAAAGGTGTCAAAAGCCAATGGCTCAGTCTTGGGCATTTTATTACATGAAAAGGATCATTGAAGCAAGAGTAACATTGGTGGAGTATATAATAGGTATGAGAAACATTATACACTCTCCTATTTCTTCATTTGGCACATGTGACCCTCATAAGAAGAAAAACCTCTATTTATGTTGACCTAAAAGTAAGGTTATTGATGGCTTTTAGTTGTTTATAACATCAGAGAACATGTAAACTAAAACTAATTGACTATAATATGTCCTTATAATCACTCAAACATATTTTTAGATATGATACTATTCCCAAGTATATGGCCAAGGTATGTCAATGGAGAAGTTTTCAAGTTTACAGGTACAAGATGATGGTTTCTTCATTGTCTCAATACTTGTGGAGATGAACAAAGATGCTATAGAATGAGTAATATACTTTGCCTTAATAAACATGTTATAAAAAAATCAACATTTGTTTAAAAGGATCAAATGGAAAGACCTCTAGTGTATTATAGTGGACTATCAACAAGCCTAAGTGAAGACTTACAGATCTGCTCCTATAGTTGAAGAGGTTTGAGAGTGCCTTAGCCTTGAACTAAGATAGTAGACAGAAGAAAAAATTAAAACACATTTAATTATCTATTCCTAGGATCATCATGATGTTTGGATAACTCTTATTGGAAAGGACATAACCCTAGATCAAAGTGGACAGGGGTTTTCAAGTCTTAATTTGCATACACAGGCATGTTTTAGGGTAGAATAGAGAAAGGGATAGGTTTGTGCATAAAATCCAAGTTCATATGAGAGGCATGGTGTAATTAAAATTTTGGGAAGACCTAAACACATATCATAAATGGCCTATAATGAGAAATAAAACAAGTGGCTACCCATACGAGGCTACGTTGGTGAACATCATAGTCAAAATACCTTAATGGATTATAGATAGATCGTATTAAAAAAAGAGAAAGTGCATTAAGTACATTGAGTGAGAATTGGGTCAGGTTGTGTGAGTAATGGATGAAGACATTTCTTGATGATGGATTAAGGTATATCAACCTCCTTGATATGTCTAAGACACACTAGAAATCAAAGAGGAGTTAGGCAGTCTTAATTTGTATACATAGGCTTGTGTATAAATATATGAGGAAATTTTTATTTTCAAGGAGAAGTGGAAGATTAAAAAATTTAATAAGGTTCCAAGGGGTAAATTAGGTCTACACATACCTTCTCCACTGAAAACAAATAAACTAGATATTTACCTACAACTATGTCTTTGTATTATAATTATTAATTATGCATAGTGTGGTAAAGAGGTCAAATGGATTTTTTAAAGATAATTAAAGTGAGAAATGTGTCTGAGGGAGTGAGTTACATACTCACTAAGGTGGGAGATTCTTGATACAGTATCCATTGGATGCAAAATGTAGGAAACTCAACAACTAGGTCCTTTGGCCTAATGCCATCCTCAAACCCTACCTTTGGATAACCTAGCCTAGATGACAAAAGGAGATGAAGTAAATATTAAAACAAACTTGAAGAGGATTTTAGGGGAGATAAGGATGTGATTGAAAGTTTTTTTTATAAAAATGCCCCAAATTGGCCATTTTGGCCTAAAACCATCCCTAAAGTGCACAAAATGCCTAGTAAAAACCTGAGAGGCACTAACTTTTGATCAGATATCCTAGGAGAAGATGGATGGTGGCAAGAGATATTATGTTGAGATAGAGAGGTATATGCACTAGAAAATTGGGGAATTAAATCTTCCATCCAAGACCTGTGCTTTATGAATCATCATTAAGATGATAAGGCACTTCAAACCCTCTAAAACTCCTTCTTAGATCTCAATGATTGAGCATGTATTTATTATGACTTTTAATATTCATGAATGACCCTAGAAACATTTTTATGACATATTTAGGTCCTTTGAACACCTAGTGGAGTGATTTTATTGGTACATGATTAAATTACATTATTTATAATTGATCTAAATGCATGGTTGTAAGCCTATTGGTAGACATGCATAGCAAGGAATATATTCCAAAAAAATAATAGAGGCATATCAAGCATGAACATAGGTTATAAAATATTATATACACTTATACATGTCTCTCGAGAAGGTATATGAGCCATTTAAGTCACTAAATGGGTCAAAAAGGGAGAAATTCAATGTTTTGTTAGAAGAAGCCTATTTACAGACCTAAAAGTACAAATGGAGAGCCTCTCCTTAGTAGGTTAAGTTGTATGATGATTTTGTAGTCTCAAAAAACTATTTCTAAGATTTAGAACCTACAAATGTCTTGAAAAACTACTCCAATTTCCTCTTGAGCATGTGTAAGCACCTTGGCTAGGGTTTTAGCCATTTCATGGTTCACACATTTGTACAAGGTCTCAGGACCTCAAATTTGACATGGAACATGGTCATGGAGTAGGGAAAGTGAATCAAACACTTATTTTTATTTTCACATGTGTGGGAGATCATTTGAGCCAAATCTCAGTTTCTAGGCCTAAAAGCCTAATTGAGGCATAATTGAAGAGAGAAACAAGCATAATAAGTACACTTCCACTCAGGGTTGGGCCATGAAATTTGGTACAAAGATGAAAGGGCATATTAGGTACTAGAATCTATGATTAATTTTTTTATATAATCCATTCATTGCGATACACAATGAGCTTTTTGTTTTTTTGGGGCTATAAGGAATTGAAGATAAATGCTTACTTTGGGTGCAAAATGAAGTCTTTGGGAGTGTTTTATGTATCCAAATAGGTTGATTCAAGTCTGTTATGACTGAGAAGGGCATTCTATGTAGAGAGAGTTAATTCATGAAGACAAAATAATGTTTTAAGCTATTTGGGCAAGAAAAGCATAGTGAAACAAAAGGGGTTTCAAGACACCTAAAGATTTATGTGATGATCACCATTGAGATGTTAGTTTGGAGAGATCCTAAGTAGATTCACATGTGTGGGAGATCATTTGAGCCAAATATCAATTTCTAGGCCTAAAGGCCTAATTGAAGAGAGAAATAAACATAATAAGTACACTTCCACTCAGGGTTGGGCCATGAAATTTGGTACATAGATGCAAGGACATATTAGGTATTGGAATCTATGATTTATTTGTTTATATAATCTATATATTTATCTACACAATGAGATTTGTACATTTTTATGGCTATAAGGAATTGAAGACAAATGCTTACTTTGGGTGAAAATAAAGTCTTTGGGAGTGTTTTATGGATCTAAATAGGTTGATTCAAGTTTGTTATGACTGAGAAATGCATTTTATGTAGAGAGAGTTTATTAATGACGACAAAATAAAGTTTTGATCTATTTTGGCAAGAAATGCATAGTGAAACCAAATGGGTTTCAATACACCTAAAGAGTTATGTGATGATCACCATTGAGATGTCAGTTTGGAGAGCTCCTAAGTAGATTCAAAGTGTCAAATATGAAGGTAAAAGGTAGTAAATATGAGTTGATGACTAAGAATTCCTTGTGTCATTCCTCACAAGTCAAGAGGAGGGTAGTTTGAAGAAGAAACATGAGGTGTAAAATAAATAAATGAAGATCTTACGCCATTTCAAAGAAAAAACATCATCAAGGAGTTAAAAAATGTCATTTAAGATCTCATGAGACTGTTACATAACTCCATTCTTGATTGTAACTCTTATTAGAGACTTATCAACCTCTCTCTTCTACACCTCTATCTCTCCTCTACTCTCATTTTCTATAAATTCAACTTTATTTGGATATGTATTCATCCTCCACCTGGGTATGGAGAATACTTACCCATTTGCATGCCTTTGATAAATAAGAAACTACTAGTTTTACCTCCTCTTTTGATTGTATTTAATATGTTTTCATGACTAGTTAATTTTGTCAAGTGTTTTACTTAGTCTTTGTTGGCATGTAATCCTTTTCTAACACTCATATGTAGTTTGAAAGTTTATTTTTAGGTTATGTGAAGTGTCCAAGTGAAGTGTGAAGGTTGAGTGAGTTGTCTACTTATTAATGTCATTATATGACCACTTGATTAACCTTCCTAGACCAAACATCTATGACAACCTCCACATGAAGTATTGATGTAGGAGATGCATATTAGGAGTAGTGTATGTTCATATTAGTCTTATGGTTTATGTGCACATGTAGTTGGTTGGTAGTGTTTAATTAGTTTTGGTGTATCACCTCCATTAGAGTAAGTTTCTCCTTTTTTCCTAACAATTTGATAGATTAGTGAATGAGCCTAAGTAATACATCAATGGGAGCTAGACCTTTAACCTATAGATTCAATCCACCTATTAGGCCACTCAAAACCTAAGATTGTCTCAATATTACCCCAAATTTGGAAGGGTTGAACAATATTCCAAGGGTACAAATTTGGGTGATAACAGGTCCCAAAGGGTTGATAATCTACATAAGGAAACTAATAAACTTACATCAATGTATAATATTTTTTTCAAAATTTTAATTTTGGTTTCAAAAAAATTATTAGCAGAGATTTTAGTTTTATTTAATCTATTTTGAATTGAATGAATTAAACTAATAGATATAGACTATTGAAATTTATATACATGAAATATACAGATCTGGGATTAAAATACAAAATTTTATAGAATTTTAAATTAGTTAAAAAAATAAATTGATTAATAAATATGTAAACCTCCCTCAAACATATCTTATACTAATTGTGGACGTTGAATATGACTGAAAACTACCTAAAAAAACTTAAAAACTATGTCATATTTAGAAATAAGAATTTAAAATGAACTAAAATAAGGATACACTAGGAGAACAATGTTGCATTATGACCTTGTCTATTGACTGTGACCATGTCCTAGTTGACTGTGCGACTTATTTTTTGATCTAAGCTTGTGTGCATGTTTACGAGGGTTTATTAATTTTATGTGAGTGTTGATTTTTCCTGTGTAAGACCTATAAAATACAAAACCTAACTCTTACACAATAAACTAAATATAACTTAAATTATAAAGGGGGGAATAAGGTTAGGAGAATAAATGAGTTATCCTAAGGAAACCTTGCATAATTTTAGTGCTATCTACATATCCCAAATAGGCCTCATATTGATGTAGTTCTCCATCTTAGGGTGAGTGTATTATTTGTGATTGTGCAAATGTATGAATATAACTAGAAGATTAATTGAAATTCTTGAAGATGGATTCCCTTGTACTATAATAAATTGAATTTATACTTGGCGTATGACTATTAGAATGTAACAGGATTGAATTTGGAAAGAATAGTGGTTTTTACTTAGTTTGTAGTAGAATTACCAAGTGATTGTTATGTGTGTTTAGAGAAGCCTTGATGTGATTATATAGGGGAATATTTCAAATATTTCCAATAATAGATCTTGATAAAAGTGTGGGAGGGGTTAATTATAATGTCTCAAATTTAAAAAGTTACTATTGAGGCATAGGAGACAAGGTCGTAGTGTGGCCCTATCAGAACTAGTATAGTCTTTTCCTAGAATGATAGAGACTGTTGAAAAAAAATTGACAAGTGATTGTAAGTATATTAGGGATGTCTTAATGATATATAAATTATAAGTCAATATAATGATGACTAAATCAAGTGAATTAAAAATATCAAGATTAAACATTGTCAAGCACTTAATGTTTAAATTTAATTATCCATATTTGCCTCCACTTTATTTTTGTGATGCAACAAAGTAAAATTATTGGAGTAAAGTAGATGTGAACCTAAGTGTGTATACACAATTTATAGCTTGATGCAAAGCTTGATATTGAAAGATACCTTATTTTAAAACCTAAAATAATGTCATTGAAAGTAGTTATTGTTCATTTTGAAAGTTGAAAATATGAAACTTAAAATTTGAAATTTGAAAAGAGAGAAATGATAGTATACACATGAAATAGTATCAAATCTAATTTACACATAAATTGAAAATGGATAAGTGCGTTCCCCATTGTTATGACATTTGGAGAAATGTTGGAACTTGTAGAAAATTGAGAGTGATCAAGTCTCAATTTGAAAAGCTTTGAAAGCTACTGAGTTTGAAAAATTGTATGATATAACTCTCATTTTACTATGTAGAGTACTTTGTAAAATAATTGAAAGGGTGGAACATATTAGTTCCTAGTTGTACACCTCGTACACTCAGCTTTTCACACTTGAAGTAAAATGACAAGCAATGATGAAAAAACCTCTAGTATATTATTGTAGCCAGGGAAGGGTTTGGCATCAAGGTCAAACCAAATTTAAAAAATGATTGAGAGGCACCTAAAGAGGGTATGGTTAGCTCCTTTCTACTTTTGACTCTACCTAAACAAAGGTGAGAAAGCCTATGGGGTAGCTTGCTCACATGGAAGGATTTTGCAATTCAATCTCTATGGGGATTCTTGGCACAAGGAACAAATATGACAAGTTAGATTATTAAAAAGGAGGGTGGTGTGTTGGTGGTTTCCAAACAATAGGGTATCTAGTATAATTTCATGACAATATTCCTTAGTAAAGATACAAAAAAAATTCAAATGCAAGATAATGGTAAACACAAAATGATCCTTGAGAGACTAGAACATACACTGAAACTAGAATCTCAAATACTTTTTCCTACTAACTTCATGAATTTAGGGTGCCATTAAAAGATATTAAACAACACATTTACAAATATAACTATAGAAAAGGATTTATAACATATGTACATGCTTATAATGACAACTAATAATGAATATAAACCCAAATATCCAATCAGTAGAACTTGTAAAACATATTATTGCATTTCATTAACATGATACAATAAAGAACCACAAATATTTTCCAATGAATTGAAAAGAAATATTACAAGCATCAACACTTCAAAATGTTTCCATGGGAACAAGCATGGTGATATTTATCTTTTAAAAATGGAGACATAAACATGCTCTTAAAGCTTGCTAATGGTTGTACAGATGCAACCACCTTAACAAGGTAAATAAGATCTACACACAACAGTTGATCCCAAAAACATTTCTACAGAACCTAGACTTAGATAAAATAGATACCTAAAATAATGACCTACAACAACCAAAAACTAACAACCTTGAAATAGAATACAAGCCTTCTATTTATACATTTCTCAATCCTTTCCAAATCTAGGACTATGAGCTGCAATATGTAAAAATTGTATAACAAACTTTTTCAGTCTCATCAAGATGCTTCCAATTAGAAAATACCTTTTGCTATGCTTAATATTTTTATCCATTTGTAAGAAAATCATTACTGCAACTACCTCTACAAGTAATGATGAGGACTTGCAACTGCCTGAAAATGCTCTTAACCAATCGCTTACACAACTGGAAGGAGAATTTTTTTTGAAGAGCCAAAAAGATTTTTTCCTTATGTGGAATTATGTAAAGATGCCCCTTTACACCTTCCTATAAGGTGAATTTTGTAGCAGAGGCCGAATAAAATTTGTTACCATGTGTAACTTCCTAGAGATATTAGTGAATGGTTGCTTGCACGACTGGAACCTCCTGGACAATTACCTTTCTTTTTTTCATATGCCATGGAATAAAATGTTATTGTAATGATGGTTTAGGAATGATCTAGTTTTGAAATGAAACAAAAAATATCCGTGATCATGATTGGAAACATTCACTCTATAACGGATCATGGACCCTCTTTTGTGTTTTGAATCATTGCTTGACCAGGAAAGAGACATCAAGTTTAACTTTTTAGACCAAAAATTGCCACATGCTAACATTTGACATGCCATAGCATATCCAAATAGGCATTTGTGGGGCCTAAAAGTGACTAAGTTAATTGATTGTTTCTAATTTGGACACCTATCATTTACTCATGTAGTCCAAGCCCTTTGAAAAGTTCACCTCGATTCACAATGTTGGATCATCCTTACCCAAGAAAACGTGAGCTGTATATCTTACATGAGATTCTCAATTTCTAATTTATAACATGGAATCATGCCACTTATCATTTTTGTGTTTGCTCATAGGATCCTTGACTTTTTAACATTGACTATGTACTATTAGATCTGGTTGGGATGAGCAAATACGCTCCATTAAATCATGATCTAAGGGGTGGATAGTTAATGATTTTCTATAGGTCTTGAACCAAAATGGTGCCCCTTGGTATCTCGATGGGATCTTTGCATCCTGCTCTATTGGTCCTATCAAGCTAATGTGCTCTTACCAAGTGGTGGTCCCTTGTTCATTTTGGGGTTTGTTGAAAAGCCTTAATTGAATATATGTCATAGATCATATTATGTGCAATTGAACGTGCACCGTCAATCTCTAATAACATGATCAATATTTAAATCATGCCTCATGAGCTTGACACTTGTCATGCCTATACTTATCCTAGGCTCTTTTGGCTATTCAGCTTTGATTACACACCATTGGATCATCCTGCTTCATGCAAACATGTGTTGTTGGATCTTAGTCCATTTGAAAATAAATGGATACTTCATAGATTGTAAAGTTGATGCTCATGTTATCATCTTGGAACATTTGAATCCTAATGGCTAGTCCTTACAACTTAAAGTTGATGTCTGCGCACCCATCAAAAGATGTCCACAAGATTGTCATACTTGTAATTCAAAAATTTCTTTGGGGAATTTATTTCATGATAATTTGGATTGAGTATTTGTATCTGACATTCTTGTTTACTTCTCAATCCTTTCTTTGGCTTCTCTATCTTTGAATTTTCTTTATCCTTGGCACTTTTGCTTTGGGTTTTTTTTCACCACAATTGTCCTGCAACAATTTTTTCAAGAATTCTGTCAAGATAATTATTTCAAACAAAATATTCAAGATAATTTCCTTGAAGGATTTTGAATTCACACTTTTCTCATAAAAATTAAGCTTTATCAAACTTTTTACGTGGGCAAGATTCTCAAAAGAATTCGACCTTTAGATTTTCACCTTCATTAGAACAATTGTTTTATTCATTTTATTCAAAATAAATTTTTTAAAGAAATTGGTCTCTTGCACTTTTGATGAAAGAATTGGACCATTGTAATTTTGTCTAAATAAATAAGACTTATCTCTTTTTGTCTTCATCAAGACAATTATTTCAGACATTTTATCCGAAACAATTTTTCTATAGAAATTAAACTTTGCCTTTTTCTCAAAGAATTTAAACTTTACACTTTTCTCAAAGAAATGTAATTCTTTCAAAATTTTTGCATGGGCAAAATTATCAAATAAAATAGGACTTATGCTTCAAAAAAAACTTTACTGAAAGTACCCTTTGGCCATTTGAACATACCATTCAAAATTGTTGTCAAGGTCACTTGCCCTACAGAATTGCCCTTTGGCCTTTTAGAATGGCCCTTTAGATCTCCTTAAAGTGCCTTTCAAATTTTTTGAAAGTGTCCTTCAGATCTTTTGAAAGTTTCCTTCAAAATTTTTGAAGGTACCTTTTGTGAAATTTTCAAGGGAAAAATCCCTAAAATAAATAACGCTTCATAAATTTTGCAAAGGAAAAATGACCCTTCTGCAATTGTCCTTCGATAATTTTACAAGGGTAAAATGCTTGAAAGAAATGACCCTTAAAAAAAAATTTAAAGGGAAAATGACCCTTCGGACTATTTGTAGACACTTTGGCCTAAATAAATAAGTCTTTACAATTCTTTTGGGCTTTTTGTGCGAGCAAAGTGCTCTTCGGACCTTTTGCCATAGACAAAAATTCTAAAACAAATAAGACTTTGTATTTTTTTTGAAACAAATGATTTATTTCAAGCTTTTTATGTAGGAAAAATGATCAAAGGGCAAGTACCTTTCAAACTTTTTACCACAAAAAAAATTCCAAAACAAATGACCCTTTGGATATTTTGTGAAACACTTACCCTGAAATAAATAAGACATTGAATTCCTTCAAACCTTTTGTAGCAGATAAAATGTCTAATGAAAATAAGTCTTCAAACTTTTTATCCAAGATAAAAGGCTCAAAAACCTATTTTCATTGGATATTGTGTTTTTGAAAAATCCTAAAAATATCTTAAGGTAAATACACACTTCACCAAGCAAAGAGTAGGTTAGGACTTAGCCAATTTTTACATGAACTTGACCTTCCAAAGGAACACTTGGAGATATACATTAGGCTAAGGACATAGTCATTTACATTTGACAAGGGATCAATTGCTTTAGTAAAATTTTGGGTACTAACACTATCTCTCACTCGAGGATGCGTATCCCCTGTAGGTGTGTAAAGAACCATATAACACAAGACCAGGTGCTGATCCATTAGGCTATAGAGTCTAGACTTAATAATTTTTAGTAAACATCCATGAATGTTGAATAAAACATGGTAGAATTAAATAAAAAAATGAGAAAGATACTGAAATGAAGAGACAATAAGACATAAAAGAAAACTATACAAGCAAGGCCCAAAACAGAGGGGTAACAAAACAATAGAAGGACAAAGTAACAAAACACTATATAATATGGTACACAGTTGCAAACAGACTCAATCAAGGAAATGTTTTAAATGTCTACAATTGACTAGTAGCTCTAGTATTTCACCATCTATATCTCTCAAGAAGAAAGTACACTCCCCAATCTGATAGTCAATGGAATAGGGACCCATCCATAAGGCATCAAACTTAGCATGTTTTCCTTTCTTGTCATGCCTACTATCCCAAAGTAGAACTAGATCACCTACCTGAAGGGTTTGTGGAGTGACCTTTCTATCAAATATATTCTTCAACTTTTCTTTGAACTTGAGGTGTCTTTCATGAGCTTGTCTTCAAATTTTATCAAGATCAATAATCTCATTCATCCTCCTCTCATAGTGGTTGATCTGCTCATTATCCTCTAGTTACTACATGAACTGATAAGTGGGTAACTATAAATTCATAGGTAAAACTACTTGATCTTCATAAATAAGCTCAAAAGGTCTTCTACCGATATCTCTCTTAGGCATGATCTTATCAGCCCATAAGGCAAACTTTAGCTGTTCAGCCCACTTCTTCTTGTTTGCTTTCAATGTTCATTTGATGATCTTGAACAAGTTCTTACTTGATTTTGCTTGCCTGTTCCTTTGAAGATTGTAGTTACAAGCATAGGTCAATTCAATCCCATAGTATTTGCACAATTCCATCAAAGGTTTGGATTTTAAGGTTATAGCATTGTCAGCAACAATTTTAACAGACACACCAAATCTATAAATACTCTGATTTAGCAAAAAATACATGACTACCTAGTGTGTTAATTTATTTATAGGGATTGCTTTAACCCATTTGGTGAAGTAATTAATTATAATTAGTATCCATCTATGCCTAGTGCTTGATGAATCAATGATTTTTCTAATGAAATCCATTACGCATTGTCTAAATGGGCCTTCAATCATCACAAGCTACAAGGTAAGAGAACCTAAAGCTTTCATCCTCTTAGTAAAGCATTGACATTTCTCACACCTTCTAACTATCTGAGCAACATCTTGGAACAATGACGACCACTAATAACTAGCTCTTAGAATTTTATGAGATATAACCTTAGGTGTAAAATGGCCACCACAAAATCCACTATGGAAGTCTTTAATCAGGTTAATAGTCTATTCTTCTAGCATGCATCTTAGGAGAACCCCATCTAGTTTCTTCCATGTTAGTCCATTCTAAGTCAAGAGGTATTTTTAGGACACAAGCTTAAGAGTTCTTCTTTGATTCTTATCCAAGTTAGGGGGATAACTCATATTTTTTAAGTAGTAAACAATATCTCTATACCATGTAGATATGTTAAATTGACTCAAAGAATCATCAACATTAAAAACAATAGTGTTTACCTCAATAACTTGCAAATTAGTCTCAGCCATAAGGTTGGCTAGACCCATTCCTTTTACTAACTTGGTGGTTTGGATATCCATGTCACACTCTTGTAAATTGTTGACCCACCTGCACCTCTTATTGAATACTTTAGTCTGAGTTAAAATGTCCTTCACCATGGTGTGTAGGACATAGGTAATGATTCTTGAACTCAGAATATACATCCTGAACATTTAACCAACCTTTAAAAGAGTGAAAGATTATTTTTATATGACGATGTAATTCAGTTAGGACCTTGCATAGCTTTGATAAAGAAAGCTATGGGATGCTCATAACCATTTTCATTATTTTGTAATAGAACAACAATAATAGTATTGTATGACGTAAAAGAGAATATTGGAATGACTTTGTGTAATCAAGACTAGCCAAAATAGGGGTAGATTTTAAAGCTCCATTGATATCACTACATGCTTGCACAACCTTCTCTTCCCATTTGATGGTATGGTCCTTATTCAACATGGAAGTAATAGGAAGAATAATCTCTATAAAATTGGACACAAACCTCCTCATGAAGTTAATTTATCTAAAGAAAGATTGAATTCCTTTCTTAGACTGAGGGATAAACACTTTGTCAATCTATTCAACCCTTTTGAGGCCAATCATGACACCATCCTTAGACACTATATATCCCAACAACTTTTCCTTTTATATTCCAAAGTGACACTTCTTAGGATTAAGCGAAATCCCCAACTCTTTGCATCTAATCAAAACCTTTTTTAGATGCTCCAAATTCTCTTCTCTAGTCTTGGAGTACACAATAATGTCATCTTAATACACAATAATAGATTGGTTAATTATCCCTACAAAAGCAATGCTCATAGCTCACTAGAACATTACACTAGCATTCATCAACTTGAAAGGCATCCTCATATATACATATGTGCCTTAAGGCATAGTGAATGCAGTCTTGGATCTCTCGTATTCCTTAACCCCAACCTAGTTGTAACCTGAGAAGCCATCGAATATGGATACCATTTTTGATCCAATGAAACTTTACAATAGGTTTTCCATATTAGGCTTGGAATAATTATCTTTTAAAGAAGCCTTATTCATATTTATAAAATCCACACATAAACAAATGTTTCCATTCTTCTTCCACATAGGGACTAAGTTTGCCACCCATGATGAATACCTAATAGGCTAAATGATACCACTGTCCCTTAGCTTCTTTAATTCTTTTCATATCTTGGTGGTCAAGATGGGGTTAATGGGTCTTTATTTATGCCTAAAAGGTTTGCTATCAGGTTGTAATGGGATGACATGCTAAAAAAAGTCTTCCCTATACACTTTCAGCTCAGAATAAGACCATGCTAAACAATCTTGGTACTTCCTTAACACCTTCACGTAAGCTTTCTTTCTCAGCTACACTTAAGTAAGTACTTAACCAAACCTTTCTTATATTTTTATGAGAACCCAAGTTGCACTCAGTCACATCTTTTGAGATAAATGAGTCTCTCAACTTGATTCAATCAGCTCTATCAAAAGATGCCTCCAAACTCACCAATCTCTTTAGGATCATGTTTGTCTTTAACTAAATGATGTCCTTTCTAAACAATGTTTCTTTTTAATCATAAACTTGAACCATATATTCCAAGTCTATGAGATGATCATGGAACTTAGCCTCATAGTTCATAAACCTCTTAATCTATTCATCATCATCAAAGACTTACCAATGATGAATATTATTCGGGATTGAAGGCTTGACAAGCACCTCTAGTTGATACTGACAATGAGGGATCATATTTTCAATATAAAATTGAACATCTAGCCCTGCAAGTCTATCAAATTCTTGGTTGAAACTCTTATCATGATAACACAGATTGAATGCATCAAAAAATTCAAGCAAATCCCAAACAACATTTTGATATTGTTTCAACCTCTTATTTTTTGTGGAAAAATCACTACAAACTTACATTACCACTAGCTCAAAATCACCCTTGAAAATCAAACATTTGATTCCGTACTCATGATCAATCCTTAAACCAAGTAAGAGTGTCTCATACTTAGCAATATCGTTAGTGCATTCAAAGGACAACTGAAAAGAAAATATAAAACACCTACCATTGAGGTGTAGAAAATAACCCCAATTTCATTTCCAAGATTGGAGCAAGCCCCATCAAAGCACATCTTTCAAGATGCATTTATTTTTAGGTTTAACATCAAGTACAACAGGTTTTTCACTAGTATCAACATTCCTAATAAAGTTGCCTAACTCAACATCTGTGTAATAAACTTTATTAAGAGCACATTTTATATTTTCAATTACATACAACATCTTTTTCTCTCTACAGATCTTGATAATCTTATCTTCCAATGGAATGGTGGCATAATAAAGGTCCATATTTATACTTTCACCCATGTTGGTAGCCCATTTTTATGATAGTTACATCCCACACTTAGGCGAGCATTCTATAACTACCACGTCTATATTTAGATACTTACTAAAATGAACTCCCAACTATACAACTAATCCCTTAACTTGTCCAACAATTAGAACCTCTCATGAGTCCATGACATAGCACTTGCCAAAGGTTGACGTGATCTTAACTCCAATTTCATTTTGGACGCCCAGGGGCATCACATTATAAGAAGCTCTAGAGTCAAATATGCAGTTGTGAATAATTAGACCATTGATCAATAAGGTTGTATAGAACGGATCCACATTTAACTAAATTTCTACAAATATAGTCCCCAAATAGACTTCTAGAGTAGGTTCAACAACCTCTTTTGATTCTTCATCACTTTTTGAGGGTTTTTGGGGTAACTCTATTTCACTCACAATTGACCTCTCACCAAGTTTCAAATATTCAAATGCCCTCTTCTTATGTTTAGGTATTCGCAATAACTCAATAAGTGGCATGGTGATTTTTAACTAGCTCAATACTTGGGCCATATCACACATGCTATACTGAGGATGAGGTGATCCATAAATAGTAATTAGCCCCTGCTAATCAATACCATTTATTTAAAATAGATTTTTTGATAATAATTCATTTTTCCAATTTTTAATTAAAATCAAAGGAATTGACTTTTATTTAAATCTGAATGTAAAATTAACCAAATAATTCTGAATGAGTATTTTGTAAACTCATATGATTTTATTGTTTGATAACACATTCAAATAATATTTTTATCCTCTATGCAAATAATCCAAGTTTATAAAGAATTTTACAGACTGCTTAGATTGGATGAAAATTGAATATTAATTTTCACTTTTTCCTTAAAACTGAATATTAATTTCTAATTTCTCTTTAAGTAAATCTAAAAATAATTTTATAAACATTCCTATAATTTAATTAAATAAATTGAAATAATTTTAGATCACAAAAATGAAATTAAAAAAAATGACATAGAAGATTTGTTTATGGGGTTAACCAAATGGCTACATCCCTGAGTTCATTTGAACCATTCTATTTAAATAAAATGTAAATACAATGATTAAACTTGCATCCCTAAATAACTTGCAATTGATTAATCAAACTCTAAATAAATCTGATCTCAGATCATAAATGTTCTTCATTTTCAAAATGATCACTTGCAAATATATATCTCCAAAATGAGAAAATTCTCTCTCTTCAAGGAGGCAAAACACTCTCAAAATCTTTATAAACTACCTTCTAGTTTTACAAATCCCTCTCTATAATTATACAGATTAAAAAATATATTCTGCAATAGGTGAAATGGCCTCAACCAACTATATCAAAATTATGCCCCTGTAAAAAAAATACAATATGTATTTCCTTTGTTCTCTATTTTTCTATATTTTGTGTTTCCAAAATAATTCTATGAAATATAAAATGAAATAAGATTGTATATATCCAACATTTTTTAACAACTTTCATTTTCCCCAAGTATGAATAAACTCTAGATAGGCTGCATGAAAACAAGAAGGAATAAAATCTCATAATTTATGGGATGTTAAAACTCCAGACTTAATTTATCAAAATGCTTTCCCATAAATAATATTTCCACGTTACCACCAAACTCATCAACCATTCCAAGAATATTCATGTTACCATTATCTCCCCATAAATAATATAACTTCCCACCAAAATTGTGGACAAGTGGAAGATTCCATGTAGGAGATAAAGCATTGAAATAAACCATTTAATTTCCCACTTCCCATAAAAAATGCCAACCATACAAAATGGCAAATGCAAGTGGAGTAAATGGTGGGTGGACATGCATGCCATTAAACATATCCATTAAAATAAAAATCTTTCCACCAACCGCCAACCACTTGGGTATTCATGTGGGAAGACAAATAAAGATTGTTTAATCATAAAACATATGGATAAAGTTTAATTTAACAACTTTCCACACCATATGTTAAAATATATGAGGATTTAAAAACTTAAAATATACCCAATTGACCTCAAAATAATACTTAAGAAAGCTCAAAACATATGTAGGAATAATCTATAAAAATAAATACAAGAAAAATAATATCCTACACTAACACCCCCCCTTAAACGTAGTTTTAGTGGGTAAACAAAATTGGGTCCCATCAACATGGCTTGATGAGGTACCCAAGCACAATGCAATTCTCACAAAGTAGAGGAAAAGGAGAAAACCTATAGGAAAAAACTTCACCCAAAAGAGAGAAAAGAAGAAAAGGACTAAAAAGCCCCCCTAAAGATGATGCTAATGCAGCCAGTACCCTAAGAAGAGCACACAAGTGAAGATACTTGCTTTCAGTGAAGGTCTTGGTGAAGATATCAGCTATCTACTCTATAGTCTAGAAAAATATAAGATCAGTGATCTTTCCATGAATGAGCTCTTGAATGAAGTGCATATGACTCTTGATGTGCTTGGTCTATTGATGTTGGACTAGATTCTTGTAGATTTGAATGGTACTTTGGTTATCATAAAAGATGATTTTAGGTCACTTGAACTATAGACCAAACTTAGTAAGAATCCCCTAAATTCAAATAGCTTTAGTAGCAACATTGATAGCCCTTATGTATTTAGCCTCAATAGATGATAAACCAATAGCATTTTGCTTCTTGCTAGACCAACTAATTGGTCCTAAACCAAGTGATAAATTATATCCTAAAGTAGACTTGTGATGCTGAATATTACCAGTCCAGTCTGAATCTATGTACCTAATCAAGTGAATATTAATGCCTTCTCCATAGTGAATCTCAAAATTATGAGTACTTTGAATGTAGTGGAGAATCCATTTGGTAGCTTTCCAGGTTAGCTCATATAGTGTTTGCATAAACCTAGAGACTATACCCACTGAATATGAAATATCAAGTCTAGTGTGATTTAGATAGATGAGGCTACCAACTAGTTGTTGATAAAAGGTAGCATCAACCAATAGAGAAGAAAACTTAGCCTCAAGTTTGACTCTAGAAAGAAATGGAGTCAAAGCTAGCTTACAAGCATCCATATGAAATCATGCAAGCAAATCAAGATCATATTTAGATTGTGCAATGTACTATCCCTAAGTCAGATTGTGAAATGTCAATACCAAGGAAGTAATGCAATAAACCTAATTCAATCATGGAGAATATAATATGTAGAGTAGTTTTCAATACTACAATGGAGGATGAATAACTCCCTATGATCAATAGGTCATCCACATATAGAACCAAAATCAAGAGTAAATTATCCTACCATAAGATGTAGATATTTAGATCAGAATTGAATCTAGTGAAACCAACTGTGAGAAGAAAGAGTCCATCTTGGCATACCAAGCTTGAGGGGCCTATTTGAGGCCATAGATATATTTCTAAAGTTTAGACATTAAGGAAGAATCTTTCACAAAACCTTGTGGTTGCTCAATATATATCTCCTCCTCAAGGTCTCCATGAAGAGAGGCACTCTTCACATCCATCTGATGAACATCCCAATGATAAGCTATGGAAATGAAAAGAGTGAGTCTAATAAAATTCATTTTAGCAACTAGAGTAAATATTTCAGTATAGTTTATGCCAAGAACTCGTGAAAATCTTTTTGCTACCAATTGTGCTTTGAACTTATCCACCGACCCATCTATTACAAATTTTGTGCGATAGATCCACCTACATCAAACAAGTTTCCTTCCCTAAGGAAGGGGTACTAGATCCCAAGTGTGGTTCCTAATTAAAGATCTATACTCTTCATGCATAGTTGTATCCCACTAAAGAATGCCAGATGCCTCATGAAATGACTATGGATTAAAAACACAAGCAATGAAAACATGTGGAATACCCTAAAATTATGAATGAGTTTGTCTGACATTTGATGGATCTCCAACCCAATTACCTGCACTCTGTAGAGTCTATCTAGCCCAAAAAGATCCTTAAGTCAAAGAATCAGGAGGAGATTCTTCAACTTCAAAAATATGACTATGAATGGAATAAGGTAAATGTCTATGACTATCCTCATCATCTAAACTGAAAGAATAATCTTCATCAATAGGTATCTGATTTGGATGATCTGAATCATCTAAACTATCATCATATCCTAGAGATTCCAAAGAGGAGGGAGAAGTGTTAAGTGTGGAGTTTGATAGACCCTCTTGAAATCATACACTCTTCTCAATGAATAACTCATGTGTGGTAAGATGAATATGCCTATATCCCTTAACACCTTTTACATACCCAATAAATATGTAAGTCCTCTGATGTTCCATGGCCTTATGTTTCTTTTTAAGAATGTGGGCCATAATTTGAGATCAAAATACACTAAAGTGCTTAACTTCAAGGTTTTTATTACTCCAAGCTTGAAAAGGAGTGATCCCTTTCAATGCTTTGTGAGGAACACAATTTTGGATATAGCAAGCACAATTAATGGCTTCTACCCAATATTGTGGTGTAAGTGATTTGGACTATATCATATAGTTTGTAATTTCTTTCAAAGATCTATTTTTGTGTTCTACAACATCATTATGTTGAGGACTATATGGAACTATTCATTATAGATCAATCCCTTCTAAAGTATAGAATTATTCAAAATAAGGACTAACACACTCACCACCATTATCAGTGCATAAAATCCTAATGGTTTTCCCTAATTGTTTCTCAACAAGAGCCTTGAAATCCTTAAAATGGTCAAATACCTTAGATGTTTGTTGAATAAAATACACCCAAGTATACTTAGAGAAGTCATTTATGAAGGTAATCATGTACCTATCCATGTTGAATGAAGGCTTTGAAAATGGCCCAAAAATATCACTATGAATTAGCTCCAAAATTTGAGTAGCTCTCCATGATTTGATTTTGTCATATTTATCTTCGAGATGTTTACCAAGCATGCAACCTTCACAAATATGATCATAAAAATGAACATGAGGCAACCCTATTACCATATCTTGTTGACTAAGTTATTCTAAGTAGCTATAGTTTAGATGGTCAAATCGCTCATGTCATAGTATACTCACCCATTAGAATAACTGAGTAATGTCGTAAAAAGGTAATCAATAGCAAAATTTGAGAATGTGTACAATATTGATTGGTGATTTGATTTTTCAATGGCCACTAGTGTATTACTATGCATCTCCTTAATGATAGTAGAATCTGGAGTAAACTCAACTTTCTTGCTTAATCTAATGTGGGTGATTTGATAAATAGATAGGAGATTAGTTGATAATGATGGAACACATAAGAAATTTTAAAATGTTCCATCATTAACTTCAACAAAAGTGTCATCACCTATTAGAATAGATGGCATATATCATGGCTCTAAGTATGAGAACAAGTCTCGTGAAGAAACCATGTGATGTGAGGTACCAGAATCAATCACCCATGTGGATGGCTGAGATGCTACTGCAACAAGGGTATTGAACTTACCCTTGCCTTTACTACTATATTTCACCTTATAAGATTACTCTACTGATGAGCTTGATTTGACTATATCAATGACATTGATGTTATTTTTTTCAAGCATTTTTGTTAGTTAATCAATGTATTTCTTCATACCTTTTTTTTTCATCATGCCCAATTATCTTACAATAGGCACATGTGATCCTCTCTTTCTTGAGTTTCTCACCTGAAGAGGAGGACTCATATGATACTTTTGTCTTAGTATTTTATTTTTGACCCCATCATTGCTCTTGGTCCTTTTTGTTTTGTTTCTTCTCTTTATTAATTGAAGTCTTCAATTTGTCATGAAAAAACAAAGCATGTGATTTGGAGGACTTCAATGTACCCATTTGGATGAACTTGTATTTCTCCCTAGCTAATTCTTTATCAAAATCATCTAAGGATGGCCTACTCTATACAATTTTTAGGGCATGTTTTGTAGCATAATAAGTAGAAAAAAATTGAGTAATCAAGACCTAACTTAGAAAGAATAGAGAGGATCAATAGGTCATCATTTTTCTCTATGCCACATAATTTTAATTGCAACCTAAGTGATTTAAGTTTGGTGAAAATTATTCTATAGTGTCAAAAATTCTTGAACTCAAACTAATGAGCTCATTCTCTAAATCATAACCCCTCATTACATCTTGCTTCCCAAAGAGTTGTTCCAAGGGGTTCCAAATCTCTTGTGGTGATTTAGCAGATTCAATGTGAAAGAGTAAGGATAAATAGACAAACACAAAATGCCATATGCTTCCTCACACCTATTAAACCACTTAATTTTATCTGCACCAAGTTCTAGTTTAGTTTTCATATTCATGGTTATCCTATGTAAACTTTTACTTCTTAAAAAAAATTTTACTTTAGATTTTTAGTCATCATAATTGAATGGAGTGAGAAGTGGAACTAAATTGTGATCTATGATGTAGTGTAATTAAAAAATGAATGAACAATAGATAAGGCAAGGCACAAAACAACCTCCTCGAAACTACCAGAAAGAACCCCCCTAATTACAAAAGTTTGGCACTTTATGTTTTAGTGAATATACAATCAGCACTTTAGTGTGCATACAATTAAGACTTTATGTTTTAGTTCATATAAAATCAAAAATTTAGTATATATACAATGGGAACCAAATTTTTTTCACAATAAAGCCCATGAAATCTTAAGATATCATGTAGGGCCAAAAATAGCCATAAACACAAGTTTAGAGTTGATTCTTAAAGTTTTAAAACATGTAACAAGGATAGATGATACATATAATGCAAATAAGATACTACACAGTAGATTTCACTCAGATACAATGAATTGTAGGTACATATCCATGTAATAAACTACAAAGATATGATCAATGTTGTCAAAGTGCATGATTGGGTGTAGTATTCACCATCATGTAATACACACAACAATAAGATGACTATCTAAGATTATTGAATACATAGTATAATGTAGTATTTACTATGATGAAATACACATATAAAAAAATTGGTTGGCATATAAATGAGTGAAATCTTTGCATTATAGGCACAAATAACAATGCACGTTCATAAAAAATAGATTTTGAACTTAGTCAAGAATGTATCCACAAATGAGCAATTTGTGCAATGATTACATAAGTGATAGTGCAAGATCATAAAAATAGACATCGCGCTTAGCCAAAAATGTATCAATGAGGAGACAAAAAGAGTGTGAAATTATGAGTCAAGTAAAGGAAAGGATAAATTTTGTTTTCCTTGTGAGGGGGTTTGATTGCCTACCAAAATTGGACCTCACCCTTCATCTTCATGAAATAGAATAAAATGTTAAAAAATAATGATAAATAACTCCTTATAATATGATTTTCCACAATAATATTGTTTAAAAAAATAATTAAAAAAGCTCCTTAAATTTTCTCCATCATAAAAAATGTAATTTTTTTTGCAATTTTTTGAATAGTACCACAGTCATTAAAAACTATGATAAATTTCATAATTTTTAATGAAATTATGAATTTCAAAATGATCCAAAAAGAGGAAACCAAGGTGCATAAAACCCAAAGACAAATTTGAATGATTATTTATTGATTTTTCTCAATTATCAAAATAATAATAATTTTTAATCAAAAATGAATTTGTAAAATAACTTGTAAATCTTGCCTCCTTATAAAAAAAAGATTTAGTCTGTTGTCCAACCAGTTTGAATCCTCCTTTCAGATCTACAAAAGGTTGCTTATATGTGTAATACAATTGAAATAATTACAAACACTGATGAAGTTCATCAATTAGAGAAGAAGGGACTGTATATGATACACACATATCTATAGGTTTCTCTTTCACAATCTCAATTAGAATACAAACTTAAAAACTAATCAGAATTTCAATAAATTAACAACAAAATAACATTTGTTACCAAAACCTTACTCTGATACCATGATGGAATTGTCCAAGATCCAACTAATAGAATTGATCACATGAACTATAAATGCAAAGCAAATAAAAGCAAAACTCTATTGTTGAGTTTGAAATCAAAATAGAGCAAAATTATAATAATATTGCATTCATAACTCATTTTTAAAACAACTTAGATGAGAGACGTATTTATAGGTACAATAGAGACATAAAATCAAGACATTTGATAATGTGAACACAAGGCATTTGCCAAATGATTTATGTGCTCCATATGTCAATAATTTAAGATCACTTAGGTGTCATAAATGAGGTAATTAAGGTGCACATGCATATGTAAAAATTATTGTCAAATTGGTGGATAAGGATACCTTTACCCACCAATTTGACTATAATTTTTACATGTGCATGTGTACCTTAATTACCTTATTTATGACACCTAAGTGATCTCAAAATAACACCTAAGCAAGTTATAAATATGTGTAGGAATAATCTATAATAATAAATATAAATAAAATAATATCCTACACTAATACTTATAAAATATGCAAATATCATGCATGGTTACAAAAAGTTTGTATAATTATTATAATTACAAACGATGTTTGAGAAGGGTCTTATAAGCCTCTATTTGCATAATGTAATTGACAATATATATACTAAAATGCATTTTTTTCTAAAATAGACATACTGATCATGCCCCATATAATCGACATATTATTATTAAGGATTAAAAATGAAAGTTTTTCAAAAACTCAAACATGAGAAAATTAATTCAAGTATGATAAACTTGTCCCTTGGCTTTTCTCTACAGGTGACTCCAATAAACCAAATTCCAAACTTAAATCATTTGGGAATATCTCCAAATTTAAACATGGGTTAATTCTTTTTTCAATGCATCAGAAACTCAAGAACTCAAAAAATTATTAAGAGATTTAAAAATAGAGCTTAGCAAAATCATAAATTTGAAAAAATAATCCAAGTATGATAAACCTATCACTCAAATTTTCTCACAACTGGTAGCTTCAAAAATTGTGCTCAAATTCAAACTATATTCCTTTAAAAAGAATCCCAAAAAGTAATTTGAACATATGCATTTTAATTAATATCGTAGCTATGCAAAATTACCATTATAAAAGAAATGATCATTACCATCCACATCAAAAATGAATGGAGTTATTTGTGGATAATCAGTAGGGAAGTGGTCTTCCTCTTGTTTTGTTTCTGATACTGGTGGGTTTAAAACAACTTTCTTTTTGCTTATGGATGCATCATTCTTCACGGATGTCTTCTTGCAATTCTTAGGACATAATTATGGATGCAATACCAAACATTTATCATTTAGATGACCACTTAAATTAAAATGAGTATAATAATTATTACACATTTTTTTCTCCTTAGAAAACATAAATATCCTATTAACTAGTTTTCTTTTCTAACATAAGGCAACACATTGATTATCTAATTCAAAAAAAATATATGGATATTTATACCAAAAATCCTATGATAATAAATTCTTATTTTCATAATTAAAATATAAGTTGGAATATTTACCATGTTTAGGATATTGTGATGGTTGAAGTTTACAATATTTTTCAACTCTATATCTAATCTTGTGACAATGATTGCAAACATTCCTCTTGCCCTTTTTGGATGAGGAAACTTGTTTACCATTTTTCACCTCTAAATGATAATTAGAACCTACCTTATCTTTCATAAAAGGCATCAAATTCTTTAGAAGAGATTTTCTCTTCCAACAATAAACAACATAATGATTACTTAACCCATAAAAGGTACAAGGATAAGTATACCACATTTTCTATATATCATAGCCATATTGTTCAAACTGAAAGAATGCATTAGAAGTTTTAGAATTTACCAAATTTTTAGTGCTATGTTTTGTGTAATTAAGAGGAAGTGGAATCTCAATACTTCTTCTTTCAGTTCTCTTACACCTCTCATCCACCTTGATGATTTATTCTGAAAAATTAATGGCTTATACACTTGATAGTTGGAAGCTTGTCTTCCTTCTATAGATTTGAAACTCTCTCCAATTTCCATTTGCTCAATAGTATACCCTAAACCTGTAAAATGAGACCTATCATCCACCTGTATAGGGTTAGTTAGGCCTTGTCCATTTTGACCAAGAACTCTTCCTTCAAATCCCATTTTATTTAACAATTTAGACCCAATACCCTTAGTGTTTTTTTCAAGAACACCAAAAATAATATCTAAAATAAATGA
This sequence comes from Torreya grandis, assembly GCA_037957365.1. NCBI lineage: Eukaryota > Viridiplantae > Streptophyta > Pinopsida > Cupressales > Taxaceae > Torreya > Torreya grandis. Next base: position 9,737,090 of record JARHVA010000023.1, read on the forward strand.
GAGGAAGTACTATATGATGACTTACTTACAATGCATTCATCTATCATTATTCTTGCATCTGATGTGAAAGGTAATATCTTCATTCTTTTACTATTCTACAACTTTGCCAAGAGGTCATCCTTGGTTTGTAAATCATATTTAAACTTTTCAATCTCCTCTTCCATGGAGTATAATTTTGATCTCAAGAGAGATTTATCTTCTTGGATCTATTGATTATATAACTCAAGATCATTAAAGCTTCTCTTGTTTAGATAACTTGCCCATGGTTTCCTGTTCTTGTAAACAATCTATACTTCCAATACTACAAATAGAGTAAATAAAAATCTGCAAAGAATCCAATCAATACTGAAACTATAATCAAATTTTCACACAATCAGAAGCTAATCCCTACATTCTAACTACTATGATACCAAACTGATCTATAAATAGTAATTAACCCCTACTAATCAATACTATTTATTTTAAATAGAACTTTTAATAAGCCATTTTTTCAAATTTTAGTTAAAATCAAAGGAATTGACTTACTTAAATCTAAATGTAAAATTAACTAAACAATTCTAAATGAGTATTTTGTAAACTCATAATTTTATTTTTTGATAACACAATCAAATAATATTTTTATCCTCTGTGCAAATAATCCAAGTTTATAAAGACTTTTACAGTCTATTTAGATTGGATGAAAACTGAATATTAATTTTTATTTTTCCCTTAAAACTGAATATCAATTTCTAATTTTCCTTAAAGTAAATCCAAAAATTATTTTATGAATATTCCCATAATTTAATTAAAGAAATTGAAAGAGTTTTAGATCATAGAGAATAAATTAAAAAAAATGACACAAAAGATTTGTTTATGGGGTTCACCAAATGGTTATGTCCTTGGGTTCATTCAAACCATTCTATTTAATAAGATGTAAATATAATGATTAAACTTACATCCTTAAATAACTTGCAATTAGTTGATCAATCTCTAAAGAATTCTGATCTCAGATCATAAACTTTTTTCATTTTCAAAATGATCACTTGCAAATATATATCTCCAAAATGGGTAATTTTTTTCTCTTCAAAAAGGTAAAACACTCTTAGAATATTTATAAACTAACTTCTAGTTTTACAAATCCCTCTCTATAATTATATAGATTAAAAAAATATATTCTGTAATAGACAAAATGGCCTCAATCGGCTATATCAAAATTTTGATCGTGTAAAAAAAATACAATATGTATTTTCTCTATTCTCTATTTCCCTCTATTTTGTGTTTCTAGAATAATTCCCCACAATATAAAATGAAATAATATTGTATATAATCAACATTGTTTAATAACTTTCATTTTATCAAAGTATGGATAAACTCTGAATAGGCTGCATGAAAACAAGAAGGAATAAAATCCCCTAATTTATGAGATGTTAAAACTCCATACTTAATTTATCAAAATGCTTGTCCATAAATAATATTTCCATATTACCACCAAAACCATCAACCATTTCAAGAGTATTCATGTTATCATTATCTCCCCATAAATAATATAACTTCCTACTATAACCATGGACACGTGGAAGATTTCATGTAGGAGATAAAGCATTGAAATAAACCATTTAATTTTCCACTTCCCATAAAAAATGCCAACCATGCAAAATGACAAGTGAAGTGGAGTAAATGGTGAGTGGACATGCATGTCATAAAACATATCCATTAAAATAAATAAAAACCTTTCCACCAACCACCAACCACTTGGGTATTCACATGGGAAGACAAATAAAGTTTGTTTAAACATAAAACACATGGATAAAGTTTATTCTAACAAATTTCCATGCCATATGTTAAAACGTATGAGGATTTAAAAACTTAAAATATACCCCATAACCAAATTTGCCCCCATGCAAAGTTAGTGGGATTCCATGTGGGAAATTTTCAAAGTGGGAATAAAATGTGGATAAGGCTTTTTTTAACATGTATGCTAAAAGAGTTTAATTAAAAATATTTCCATGCAAAGACCAAATACTTCCCACACCATGCCAAGACCTTTTGAATTTCAATTGGAAAAAGGGTGGGGATAGAATAAAAATTGAGATTTAATTTAAATTTATCCAATGGTTTAATAAAATCATAAAATAGGATAAGTAAATTAAATTTGGATTTAACATCTAATGGTATTTAAAAAAAAACCCATTGATAATAAGATATTAGGGTTATTTTTAAAATTGAGAAAAATTAAAGAATTATGATGGAAAAATAATTAAAAATCATAATTTGAAAAATTCTCTGAATCAAACCTCTCTAATAAGACCCTTTTAATCATCAAAAGGTCAAACCACTCTTTGATTCTGCAAATAGTTTTTCTGTAAAACATCACTGCAGATTATCATGGCAATGATTCAAAAATCAAACTAAATCCTTGAAATGTTAGTGAAAGAAATATCTACCCAATACTAAATTATATATAGAATTAAATTTTTTGCTCAAATTTCATATCTCTTAAATGGTGAATCTACCAATCACTACAAAATAATCATCAAGTGCAATTGCAAACCAGTTTGTTAGTGTAATAAATATACACTTTCATTGTAACCATATTTGATAGTTACAATAAATGCCCAAAATGAATAAGGGACTTATAAAAGGTGTAAATATCATGCATGGCTACAAAAAATTTGTATAATTATTATAATTATAAACAGTGCTAAAAAAGGGTCTTATAAGCCTCTATTTACATAATGTAATTCACAACATATATACTAAAATACAATTTTTTCCAACATAGATGTACTGATCATGCCCCATATAATTTGCATACTACTGTCAAGATTTAAAAATGAAGTTTTTTCAAAAACCCAAACATGAAAAAAATAATCCAAGTATGATAAACTTGTCCCTTGGTTTTTCTCTACTGGTCACTCCAATAAACTAAATTTCAAACTTAAATCATTTGAGAATATCTCCAAGTATAAAAATGAGTTAATTCTTTTTTCAATACATCATAAACTCAGGAACTTAAAAAATTATTAGGAAATTTAAAAATAGAGCTTAGCAAAACCACAAATATGAGAAAATAATCTAAATATGATAAACCTGTCACTTGAATTTCCTCACAACTAGTAGCTTCAAAAATTGTGTTCAAAACCAAATCGTATTCCTTTTAATGGAATTCCAAAAAGCTGCTTGAAATACATGCATGCTAATTAATACCATAGCTATGCAAAATTACCACTAGAAAAGAAATGATCATTACCATCCACTTTGAAAATGAATGGAGTCATTTGTAGATAATCAATAGAGAAGTGGTATTTCTCTTGTTTTGTTTCTAAAATTGGTAGGTTTAAAATAACTGCTTTTTGTTTATGGATGCATCATTTTTCATGGATGTCTACTTGCAATACTTAGGATATAGATGTGGAAAAATACTCAACATTTTTCATTAAAATGACCACTTAAATTAAAATGAGTACAATAATTATTACCCATTTGTTTCTCCTTAAAAACATAGATATCCTATTAACTGGTTTTCTTTTTCAACATAAGGCAACACAATGATTATCTAATCAAAAAAACTGCATGGATATTTGGATGAAAAATCTTGTGATAATAAATGTTTATTTTCACAATTAAAATATAAGTTGGAATATTTACCATGTTTAAGATAGTGTGATGGTTGAAGTTTCTAATATTTCTCAACTTTATGTCCAATCTTGTGACAATGAGTGCAAAAGTTCCTCTTGCCCTTCTTCTTAGATGAGAAAACTTGTTTACCATTTCTCATCTCTAAATGATAATTATTTTCTTTCATAAAAGATAAAAAATTCTTTAACATAGATTTTATCTTCCAATAATAAGCAACAACATGATTACTTAACCCACAAAAAGAACAAGGAGAAGTATACCACATTTTATGTATATCATAGCCATATTGAATGAAAGAGTGCATTAGAATTTTTAGAACTTACCAAATTCTTAGTGCTATGTGTTGCGTAATAAAGAGGAGGTGGAATCTCAATACCTCTTCTTTCAGTTCTCTTACACCTCTCATCCACCTGTGATGGTTTATTCTAAATAATTAGTGGCTTATACACTTTATAGTTGGAAGTTTGTCTTCCTTCTACATATTTGGAACTCTCTCCAATTTCCATTTGCTCACTAGTATACCTCAAACCTATAAAATGAGGCCTATCCTCTACCTGTATAGAATTAGTTATGCCTGGTCCATTTTTACCAAGGCTTCTTTTTTTAAATCTCATTTTATTTAAAAATTTAGACCTAATAACCTTAGTATGTTTTTCAAAAACACCAAAAGTAATATCTAAAACTGAATGAGAAGAAGTAATACATGATGACTTACAATGTATTCATCTATCATTGTTCCTACCTCTGATGTGGAAGGCAATTCCTTCATTCGTTTACCATTTTGCAACTTTGTCAAGAGCTCATCCTTGGTTTGCAAATCATATTTCAACTTTTCAATCTCCTCTTCCATGGAGTAAAATTTCAATCTCAAGAGAGAGTTCTCTTATTGGATCTGTTTATTATATGACTCAAGCTCGTCAAGCTTCTCTTGTTTGAACAACTTACCCATGGTTTTCTATTCCTATAAACAACTTATACTTCCAAAATTACAAATAGAGTAAACAACAGTCTATAAAGAATCCAACCAATACTGAAACTGTAATCAAATTTTCATACAATCAGAAGTTAAACCTTACATTATAATTATTTTGATAGCAAATTAATTTGTAAATAGTAATTAATACCTGCTAATCAATACTATTTATTTAAAATATTTTTTTTAATAATAAGTCATTTTTCTAAATTTTAATTAAAATCAAAGGACTTGACTTTTATTTAAATATGAATGTAAAATTAACCAAACAATTCTAAATGAGTATTTTTTAACCTCATATGATTTTATTGTTCATATAACACATTCAAACAATATTATTTTTTGTGCAAATAATTCAAGCTTATAAAGACTTTTACAGTGTGCTTAGATTAGATGAAAACTGGATATTAATTTCTATTTTTATTTTAAAATTGAATATTAATTTCTAATTTACATGTAAATAAATCCAAAAATTACTTTATAAACATTTCCATAATTTAATTAAAGAAATTGAAAGAATTTTAGATCACAGAGAAGAAATTAAAAAAAACTTACACAAAAAATTTGTTTATGAGGTTCACCAAATGGCTATGTCCTTAAGTTCATTTGAACCATTCCATTTAAATAAGATGTAAATATAATGATTAAACTTATATCCCTAAATAAATTTCAGTTGATTGATCAACCTATGAAGAACTTTGATCTCAGATCACAAACATCTTTCATTTTTAAAATGATCACCTGCAAATATATGTCTCCAAAATGAGCAATTTCTCTCTCTTCAAGGAGGAAAAACACTCTTAGAATCTTTATAAACTACCTTCTATTTTTACAAATCCCTATCTATAATTATACAGATTAAAAAAAATATGATGCAATAGGTAAAATGGCCTCAATTGGTTATATCAAATTTTTATCCTTTTAAAAAAAAACAATTTGTGTTTCCTCTATTCTCTATTTTCAGAATAATTTATCACAATATAAAATGAAATAATATTGTATATAGCCAACATTGGCTAACAACCTTCATTTTCTTGAAGTACGGATAAACTCTGAATAGGCTGCATGAAAATAAGGAATAAAATCTCATAATTTATGGGATGTTAAAACTCCATACTTAATTTATCAAATGCTTGCCCATAAATAATATTTACATGTTACCACCAAAATTGTCAACCATTCTAAGAATATTTAGGTTACCATTATCTCACCATAAATAATATAACTTCCCACCAAAACTGTTGATAAGTGGAAGATTCCATGATGGAGATAAATCATTGACATAAACCATTTAATTTCCCACTTCCCATCAAAAATGCCAACCATGCAAAATGACAAATGTAAGTGGAGTAAATAGTGGGTGGACGTGCATGTCATAAAACATATCCATTAAAATAAATAAAAACCTTTCCACCACTTGCCAACCATTTGGGTATTCACATGGAAGGACAAATAAAGTTTGTTTAATCATAAAACATATGGATAAAGTTTATTCTAACAACTTTCCACGCCATATGTTAAAACATATGAGGATTTAAAAACTTAAAATATACCCCATAACTAAATTTGCCCCCATGCAAAGTTAAGTGGGATTCCATGTGGGAAATTTTCAAAGTGGAAATAAAGTGTGGATAAAGCTTTTTTAAAATGCATGCTATAAGAGTTTAATTAAAAATATTTCCATGCAAAGACCAAATACTTTCTGCATCATGCAAAGATTTTTTGAATTTCACGTGGGAAAAAGGTGGGGATAAAATAAAATTTGGGATTTAATTCAAATTTATTCAATGGTTTAATAAAACCATAAAATAGGATAATTAAATTAAATTTGGATTTAATATCTTGTAGTATTAAAAAAAATCATTTGTAATAGGATATTAGGATTATTTTTGAAATTGGGAAAAATAGAGGAATTACAGTGGGAAAATAATTAAAAATCATAATTTAAAAAATCCTTTGGATCGAGAGGCGTATTTGGTGGAAGGATAATGGCATGTTTAGATGGGATGCAATCATGTAAGGTCTAAACTGGAGTGGGATGGGATGGATTCACATGTTTATCAGTAGCTTTAAAAGTTAGATTAGTTTTAGAATCATGAGCACGCTTAGGGCTACTAGACAACATGGGTACTCTATTCTTGGTTAGATCACCTCTTGGCTTAACAACTTGGAAAATAGGTATAGGTTTAGAAACTTTAGGGATTGTTGTCACTTTCCTAGTGTTGTCCCCCAAAAATATCACTCATTTTTGGGACAACATTTGAATTATTTTGGTCCTACAAACCGAAATTGTCTCTTCCCTTTTCAAAATTTGTCTTGGGCATTCAAATTCCTCATTTTTCAAGCTTCTCAAAAATCTATGGACTCTACAGGCTTGAATCTACAGACTCTGCAGGAAGAGAAATCTACGAACTCTGAAGGAAAAGAAAATCTATGGACTCTGCAGGCCAAGTTCAACGGGCTTCACAGGTTGATTTCTACAGACTCTGCAGGAAAGAATCAAGCTTTCAACACTTAGGCAATATCAAATTTGGTTCAATGACCAGGTTCAACCAAAAGAGTTCATCAGCAAGCTTCTAAGCAAGGATTGAACCGTTGAACTTTGAACCATTTTGGTTCAACGGGCTCAACAGGTTCAAAGGTTCAACATCGGTAGCAAGAGTTCAACCACTTCCAAGTTCAAAGGCTTCTACAGTCAGGTTCAAAGGCTTTTACAAGCAGGTTCAATCAAAAGAACAAGTTTTTGAGGCTTGAACCATTAAACCGTTGAACCATTGAACCACTTTGGTTCACAGGTTCAACGAGTTCAAGGTTCAATAGGTTCAACGCATTTAATTCAATGAGGATCAAAATGACTTAGCCAAATCAAAGAGAATGAACCGATTGAACTGATGAACCATTGAACCACTTTGGTTTAAAGACTTAGTTCAATTCAATTGGTTCAATGCTTCGGTTCACTCAGTCGGTTCATCAAACGGTTCAACGGATTTTGGTTCAATCAAAGGGTTCATCGGCTTGGTTCAACGGTTGGTTCAAATCTTGATTCAAAGCTTGGTTCAATGGTTGGTTCAAAGGAGCGGTTCAATGCAAAAGTTCAAAAGAGCCTCTTGAAGGACAAGTGCCCTTACGGAGGGAACTTGGTCGACAAAAACACCCTTCGAAAGGGTCATTTTCAAGGAAGCCACAAAGGTAAGTTCTTTCAAAATTTTGTTTAAGGCAGCCACAAAGATGAAGTAATTCCTTCAAATAAAAAGTTTGCAGGAATTTGGAAAGGCTAAAGACAAATCAATAATTCTTGCAGACTTTTTGTCCGCGGGAAT